>OY770141.1:17309943-17909943 GCA_963669345.1 Gortyna flavago | reverse complement strand
GGGTCCTGTTACGTGTCGGTGCACTCGGTGCTCATGCAGGCAAGCTATCTGTCTGCAACACGGCGCGAGGGTCCTGTTACGTGTCGGTGCACTCGGTGCTCATATAGGCAAGCTAGCTGTCTGCAACACGGCGCGAGGGTCCTGTTACGTGTCGGTGCACTCGGTGCTCATGCTGGTGTCCTGGCATTCGTGCCACGATAGAGTACACAAAGAGCTGTGCAAGCTTAGGATTAAAGCAACTAACGAAGTACAAATATAAAAAAAAACTAGCTGTACCTGCGATTTCACCCGCGTTAATTCGAGGAAAAAACCTACTTAAATATATTCCATTATTACACGACTGCCCAAAAAAAGAAGTGTTATGTTTTCAGGGTTCATGTATGTTTGTGAGTTTCTTTATTCCAATAACTTCTAAACGGCTTAACCATAGTTAGATGTTCTATGGGCTTAACCGATATCAAGGTATCGTTAGAAGCGTTGCGTAATCCCGGGTAAAAGGCCAGTGTTCCATCAAAAAATTTCCCTATGCTTATTATGGTATTTATCGATCAAGGGATGCATTTAAAATGTACAAGTAAAACACCCACGTGTCAATTTCAAATACTTTTTTTTTAATGATGAAGTTAAGGTAACAATTTTATGAAAAAAATTAAAATAAATTCTGAAAACGTAACTGTCCAAGATATTTATTTTATATAAATATAGTAAGTGATAAAGCATCTTCGGGCTCATATTTTCCAGTTTTTATTTTTGGAAAATCACCTCCGGATACGAAGTAATAATTTTTTTTCATATACAAGGAAGAAGTCAGTGCTGACCTCTCGCACTTTTGAGTTTTAGCAAGAAAAAAAAAGAAAATTTGAAAAAAAAAATTACTATTACCGTATCCGGAGGTGATTTTCCAAAAATTAAAACTGGAAAATATGCGCCCAAAGATGCTTTATCAGACTATATTTATATAAAATAAATATCTTGGACAGTTACGTTTTCAGAATTTATTTTAATGTTTTTCATGAAATATTCACCTAAACTTCATCATTAAAAAAACAAGTATTTGAAATTGACACGTGGGTGTTTTACTTGTGCATTTTAAATGCATCCCTTGATCGATAAATACCCATAATAAGCAGAGGGATTTTTTTAGACGGCGCGGCGGCGGCGGCGGCTGCGGCTGGCGCGGGCGGCGGCGGCGCGGCGGCCCGACCGCACCGCTCTCGCGCGGGTCATCGACCGCGCCCCCACTGCTCCCCCTACATCCCGCCCCGGCGACCTCACCCCACAACTATTTTAGATCTCATTTTAAGAAATAGAGTGACTGGAAGAGTGTTTGAAACATTTATTGGCGCTCCCTGACGGCAAGACGTTAACTATCCAATGGGTGTTTATTAAATCGGCAATTTATCATCAATTAGCAATCCTCCCTAACAAATGAAATTTATTAATTCTGTAAATACTTCAGCAGGCTTATCTGCAGTTACAGCAAGCGTTTGGTGTGGCTTGTATTGCTGAATCGGTCGCAATAACTCTTTATAAGTTCAAATATTGTTCTTAAAATCACTGTTTTCACTTGAGTTAGGTAGGGTCATTTTCATTTATATTACTCGTTTTATTTATAACTATTATTTCGTTTATTTATTTAGTTATCTCATTTTATTACATATATTTTTAAAATATAAAAAATAAGTAAAAAAAAAAAATTAATATAAAAAAATAGAACCGTTTTTCCCCCGAAGGGAACAAAAACGGATATTTTGGGTCTAGCTAAGGCTTGACCCTCTGAGATTACACTTTGTATTTTGTGAATGAATAGCACGTTTTCGTAGCTTTTTTCACAGTATGATCGTCCCTTATCGCGTCGCGCTGCCCGTAGAGGCGAGAGCGGGGCGTGCGCGGGGGTGCGGAAGCATGGCCGGCGAGCGCGCTGCGCGCGATCTCCAGTACCGTCTCAAAGAAGGAAGCCGGCTAGGCCTTAAACCTGGGTCAAGCCTTAGCTAGACCCAAAATATCCGTTTTTGTTCCCTTCGGGGGAAAAACGGTTCTATTTTAGGTCTAGCCTGCGGCTTGACCCTCTGAGACTTGTTTGGTTTCTGCCGGCCATAGCAGCGTACTGTGAAAACTAATAAAGGGTTACCTTTTTGTCTAAGATGGTTACATTGAAGAAATGAAACATTAGTTTTTAAAAGGAAGGGAACAAAATCTTTTATTTCTTGTAAAAAAATCTGAAAACTTAAACTATAGGAACTTCTTGTTTCATCAATTATCAGTATTATTTATAACATAAATATAAAAGTCTTAATCATAATACTAGACCAATAGAAATAATAACAATCAAGATTTTTAATCTTAGCTAAAAAAAAAAAATATCTTATTTTATGCATTTTGCTTAAGAATCAGTCTCAGGGTTTTACAATAAAGCTTTAAAGGAATCATTTAAAACATTTGGTCTCTGATTAGAACTAAAATCAATACGATTAATTTCCTTAAAATAATGCTTAAAGAAAGTTGTTTCACTTCGCCAATTGCCTATACTCAAAACCTCATCCAGTGGCAATGAATTAAAATTCTTGGAAGCTACCGCTGAGCGTACACTCCCTGGTGATGCATTAATACCTACGCTCTCAAAAACTGTTCGTACCCATCCGGCAATGACGCTACGAGACGCGGCTTTGACCATTCCTCTTGTGGTAATGAATAAATTTGTCAGATTTTCACGAGCTGTTCTACGATTCTCAGACAATGAAATAAGCTTGGACGTCCAAAAAGGAATATCTAAGTTCTTAATCTGATTGGATTTAAGCTCCCAACCTGATTGTCTGAAGCGCGCCGAGTCCGTTTTGGACCCGAACTTAGGCCAGAATATCAGTGAATCTTTGGTAATGACCATATCGTCGGAACCTATGTGTAAAAGGGTTAAATCATGGATTCGGCGTCCAGAACTAAGTAAAAGGAGCAAAGCGACATGTCTTGATAATTGAAAAAGACTATTGTCTTGTGGTGGATTATCTGATATCCATTTGATTACTTCCGATACATCCCATATTTTCTTTTTAACAACAGGTGGTTTTGACAGTTCAATCCCTTTAATTATGCGTCCCACTATAGGATGTGAACTAAGACTGATAACATTGGAAGGATTCGAGAAGGTGCAGACAACTGATTTGTGGACTTTAATTGTTCTAGGAGCTAAATTCAGATCCGTATGGAGATAGCACAGAAAAAGGGCCAATTGCATGGCCGATGGATTAGAATGGCATACTGAGTTTGAAGCACACCATTGCAGCCAACGATTCCAAGCTGCTTTGTAGGATTGCAGCGATGACTTTCTCCAAGAGCTTTCTAACAAGGCAACATTTTCCGACGACCAATCTTTGACTAGATTGCTCCACCCCGAATTCTCCAAGCCTCCAATTGTAACTTGTTTACTTCGGAGGGGGGAGCTGCTGTTGCCAGGTCTATTAGATGGTGTTGTAGATTTCGAATTTGGAAAGGAGGTGCAGTGGTTCTCTGTCGAAGGTCTACCCTCCAAAAAGATTTTTCCCACTTCGGTGCTATGATTATGTATAATCCTATCGCACTGTTCAGATGCTGCAGTACCTGCGGCATTAATGCTGGTGGAGGAAATGCCCAGGCTAGGTTGAAGTTCCATTTTCGGCTGAACGCGTTTGTGAAAACCGCTTTCTTGTCTCTCGGATCTCGGCTGACATATAGAGGTACCACAGCTGATGCTTCGGTCGCGAACAAATCTATCTCTGGAGTACCCCATCGTTCGAAGATCTTCTTGGTAACAAATGGGGACAGACTCCACTCTGCGATTCGTTTCCTGCGGGACAGACTGTCGGCCGTCAGGTTGTAGCGTCCTGGAATGAATTGTGGATGGACGACTATGTGTGCTTGATGACACATTTTCAAGAGACGTCTTGTCAGTTTTAATAAACTCACTGACCTTGTACCGCCTTGCCTCCTTATGTGGGAGATGACAGTTTGATTGTCGGACTGAATCACTATGGCCTGACCTTTCAATCTTTCGATGTGCCATTTTATGGTCTCGTAAACTGCATAAAGCTCCTTGATGTTTATATGCCATTGTTTTTGTGTGGCCTTCCAGGGAACTGACATCATTTTGCCATTGAGTTCTGAACCCCAGCCCCAATCGGATGCATCGGTTGACAGAAAAGCCGTTGGATTCTTCGGGAAGATTGGAGAGTTCTTTCGCACATTTTCTAACCACCAATCCATGTCGCGAACAGCTACCTCGGAAATATCGTGTACTTGATCCGGTCGACTTGCGTTTAGCCTGTTCACAGCTCTTTGCATTAATCGGCAATTCAAAACACCCAAAGGTACCACAAAAGCGGCGAATACTAGCAATCCCAGCAACGACTTTGCTTTTCTCCAAGTCCAACGACGAACTTCCAGTATCTGAAGTAGAGCTTCTTTGATTTTTCGTACCTTTTTTGAACTGATGCATTTTATGTCCTTTTCTGTGTCCCATATAATCCCTAGGAATTCTAATTTGTGAGTTGGAACCAAAATTGATTTCTCCCAGTTTATGATCCACCCTAATTCGGTCAAGAGATTTATTGTTAATTTTATCTGATTTTGTAAGATGCTCAAGTTCTGGCTTGCGAGTAAAAAATCGTCCAAGTATACTATTATTCTGACGCCCTTGGATCTTAACAGGCTTGCCACCCAATTCGTCAGACGAGAGAAGACCACCGGAGCAACTGAGAGACCGAACGGTAGTGCGGTCATCTGATAACATTGGTTGTTGTACGATAGAGCCAGGAACCTTCTGTGAGCTGGTTTTATGGGGACATGTAGATAAGCGCTTGATAAGTCTATTTTTGCTAAATAATCGTTCTGCTGCAGAAAATTCGGCACTTTTTGGTGGTTGATGAGACGAAAAGGTTTCGGGTCCATGAAACGATTCAACGGCTTCAGATTGAGGACAGGTCTTTGACCGCCGTCTGACTTCGGAACTAGAAAGAGACGTGAAAGGAAAACTGAATTGTGGTTGCATTTTTCTAACGCCGCCATTCGGAGCAACTTCGTTATCTCTTGTTGCATAGCCTGGGATCTTTCGGTTTGTAATCTGCTTAAGTTGTACATTGAATTTGATATTAGTGGGGGCTTTCGATTGAAAGGAATCGACATACCGTTTAAAATATTTCTGATATAATTCGGAGCACCGTAACTCTTCCATTTTCCGATAAAATACTTCAGACGCCCCGCTAGGTAGTTTTTTCCGGCATAGTCAATAAGGTTTTGATGTAGACGTTCTAGGCGAGGGTTTTTGATGTGCCCCCCCCTTTGTTTTCCTATTGTTTGGTTTTCCCTCGTATGATTTTCTATAACCTCTATTGATCGAGGATGATGCGGAGGTTGACGGAAACTTCCTTTTGTTGAATTGTTGCTGGCGGCTGTCTTGAAATGTTGAAGCTTTCTTATGAGCTTGATCTTGACGCTTGAAGTTGTTATCAGTTGAAGTCTTTGAAGCGGGAAAAAACTTGTAGAAACCACCATTTTGCCTAAATGTTTCAGATAGAGCATTCTCTTCAAAAAGATGGGTAGAAGAAGGAGGCACTTTATGTAGTATACCATGCATGAATTTTGATGGAGGTTTGTAGAGAGAGCGTCTGAATTCTATTAATTCAGCGCGACGCCCACAAACATACTGGAGTACATCGTCACTGGATTTTCTAAAATCAGTATCTTTTCCAGTAATATGTTTAACAATAGCTTCATTAAGAGCTTTTGACTTCATATCGTTTGCCAAATTAGAGAGAGCTTCTATTAGCTGCTTCCTTTGTAGCAGAAGACCATGCGTTAATGCGCCCAAAGCTTGATCATACTTCACAACTTGCTCGTAAGGAACCCAATTCGGAGTCTTCCCCGCCAATTGTGAGTTCACTGACAGGGAAGTAAAAGCTGGAGTGGCTTGAAGCTTTTTATTGACCTCACTATATCGAAGGTTAGACCAAGACTCATTACCAAACCTTTGACAATTCATGCCTTGCTCTAACAAATCAGTTGGAGCCTTGATGATTTTAGGTTCGGCTTCTTTAACACAAGGAGACAAATCAAATAGATTAGTAGAGCACCCTGGTAAATCTATATCCATACCGGGGGCTTCAAATATAGAGGAAGCTTGACCATTATTTTCTTTATCTTCTCCGTTTAGCGACAAAGTATCTGCTACCGAAACCAAGCCATCTTCTTCATAAGTATTAGAACAGTCACTTCTTGGGGTGCTATAAGTTTGATTACTCAATAGCTGAGCCCTCATGTTCTGCAGGGTTTTTGTTTGTTCTTTAAGAATTTTAATTTCTTCAGCTGAATCAGTTTTCTGTTTTTTGTTACCGCCATAGTGTGATGAGTGAGACGATGGTCTCTTTCGCTTTTCCCCGCCAGATATCAAACTTTCTGCTTCTTCTCTAGAAATTAAATCATCTCCGATATCACCAATAGCCGCCATAAACATTTCTAAATTTGAAGCAGAGCCGTGTATTCTAGTCGCCAGTGATTTAGGGTTCATAATTAAAGCCCTACAAAAGGGCCACTCCAAAAGTGACAGTTTGTAACTCTTAAACTTCTTTTCAGATATTGACGTTGCATTAGGGTCAAAGCATTTTACCATCGATATCGTTGGGATAGCGAATCTTAACTTATTAAGGATTTGTGGATCCATTCTTGATCCAAAAAGATCTTTTTTCGAGTAATCGATCACATTCCAGTTTCGCCATGTGTCCGGATAAACTTGATTCACGACTTCGATGAGTCGATCCAAAACTTCTCTGTCCCCTGGTACATCA
Organism: Gortyna flavago; assembly: GCA_963669345.1. Classification (NCBI taxonomy): domain Eukaryota; kingdom Metazoa; phylum Arthropoda; class Insecta; order Lepidoptera; family Noctuidae; genus Gortyna; species Gortyna flavago. The sequence continues at coordinate 17,903,131 of OY770141.1, read as the reverse complement.
AGATCAGAAAGCTCTCCCAAAGTTGTGAACGCCCTTGGTAGCGCCATTCTTCACCCTGCGACAGTAAATAACCATATATTTATTGGAATTAGCGCCCGACGGGTCATCAAAAAAATTAGCAGCAAATGCTAAACTGACTGGCAAAAGATTCCGAGCCGAAGGCTCCAGAAAATCAGCCGACCACTCATTTCATCGACCCTGGTGGCCCACTCCAACAAGCCGACGGCTCACTTCAATGAGCCGACGGATCACTTCAATGAGCCGACGGATCATATCAATGAGCCGACGGCTCACTTCAACGAGCCGACGAGACGGCTCAATTCTACAAGCCGACGGCTCACTTCATTGGGCCGACCTAAATTAAGGTCCGCGTCTGGGCTGATTGGCCGCAAGACGCCAAAGAAGATACCAAAGCAAAGTAAAAAACTTCAAAAGGACTACCGAGGGTGAGTCCATAATGAAAGTAAATGGTAAACACTGTCCGATTTTTCCTATAAAAGAGCACTGACAATTTATAAAACCATCTTAGAAATTATTTAGGTAACTCACCTTAAAGATCGAGATCATCCACGGAGAACACTCGTAAAACAATCTCTCGAACAGACTCACTGTTAAACTTTCAATAATCGTGCGTATCACTCGGCAAAATACAGCGTACTGGAGATCGCGCGCAGCGCGCTCGCCGGCCATGCTTCCGCACCCCCGCGCACGCCCCGCTCTCGCCTCTACGGGCAGCGCGACGCGATAAGGGACGATCATACTGTGAAAAAAGCTACGAAAACGTGCTATTCATTCACAAAATACAAAGTGTAATCTCAGAGGGTCAAGCCGCAGGCTAGACCTAAAATAGTGATCCGCCGGTGTCGGGAGCAGGGTCCAAGCTACCGGTCGTTAAGGCTCCAGAAACAGGAACCTCCTCACAATGCGAGCCGTATCGAGGAGTACTGCCTTCTGAATCAGGCCCTTGATCCAACCGCCTAACGAGAGCTTCAATAGATGTTGATCGAGGCTTTCGGCCATCAGGCCATTGGCTGATACGACAATCGGCACAATGATAGCCGAGCTCACATTCCACATGTCAACAACCTCGTGTGCTAAAGCTCAAGATATTTAATTTGTTTCATTACCTTTACCTATTGTTTTTATTACACACAATCTTAATGACTACCAAAATGAAATTAATAACTCTGTAGGTGAAATTGTAAATTGGCTTGATAAGAATAATAATATAAGTAAAACTAAAATAATGCATTTATCAACGTCGTGCAAACCCAGCGATTTCCGTTACTTATAACAATTTGATAGAAGACGTCATAGTAAGTTTCTAGGTATAACTATCGACAATAAACTCATTTGGAAACTCCACGTAGAAGATATATGTAAGCGCATAAGTAAATACGCTTTTTTTGATCATTGGATTTGGAACAGACAGTGCGAATGTCCAAATCCAATGATCAAAAAAAGTATATAAATTGAAACGTTGTTGACAGCGTATCACGGTTTAGTAGGTTAAATTTTCCGATATGGTGTTATTTTTTGGGGACAATCAACTGATAGAGAGACCGTATTCAGGATGCAAAAGCGTTGCATTAGGAAAATGTGCGGTCTACAAACCACAGACAGTTGTATGCCTTACTTGATTTAATCACTAAAACTGTTAACATTTCCGGCAATAAATATATTAGAAACTGCACTTTTTGTAAAAAGAAACCCGCATTTATTTATTAAACTATCAGCAGCCAAGAAAACTGAATTACAAAAATGTAAGACTGCTTTGATGTACAAAAGCTTTTTCGAAATTGCTCCTAGAATATAATATAATAACACTCCGAATTCCATAAAAATAATGGAATTATCAAAATTTAAAATCGTAGGTACTGCAGAAACTTCTTCTTGACAAATGCTAGTATACAATAGACGAGTTTTTAAACAATAAAGAGTTGTAAATACATAAGTATTTAAAATTTTGAATGTTTCTTTTTACTAATGTCAATTTTTAGCTATTTACTTTGCATGTTACTTATTTTATAGTACGGTATACCTATGTTTCACAAATAAACTTAATGATTTATGATTTACACAGAGCCGCGAGTGACAAAATTTAGAACAAAATCTACAATCTGACGTTTCATTTAACGCTGATTACATAACAAAATTATAATCGTTGACCCACTGCATTGATAAACGCAAAAGGTTTATGCAATTCTGCGTGTTAAAGTTCAGTAATTATGAAAAATCCTTAAACCTCATTTAGCTGTTTTACACGGATCTGTTTTGTAAAACGGCTAGCGGTTATGTACAGCGAATTCGACAATCCATCTGCGGCACATACATTCATCTAGCAGTTACTTATGTTTATCTAGGGCTTGTTATCTACACTTATATAATATTATAAAGAGGAAAGATTTGTTTGTCTGTTTGAATTGAATAGGCTTTGAAACTACTGGGGTCTACTCCCTAAGCACGAAGTCCGTCGTTTCGGCCTTCGTTACGGGCGTTTCCTACTCCCTATGCCCTACGGTACGGACGGATGATTCCTGATGGGCCCGAGCGAAGAATGACAACGCGATTTGATAGTTGTCCCTACTCCCGATGTGTTTTAGCCCGTCCGAACAATTGACACTGAAGAAGTTGACACTGGTTTTGACGGATATTTATGTCAGTTGATACGACATCAAAATAGTTCTCGTGCTGTCGACGAAAGTTACCAATGTAAAAGAATTCAAACTAAGTATGGCTGCTTTTTAAATATTAAAGAAGCTTTACAGGAATTTGAGCGTGCTTAAACCCGTACCGAATTAGCGTGCGCGATGACGATTAGATTTTCTAACTAAATCTGACTATTTTTAATCGCGACTAAAGAGGTGTGGAATAAAATTAGTTGGCATGAACTAAAATTCACACCAACAAAAACAGTACTGTATCTTTTTTTTTTCTTTTGCTTATATCTCGAAAACGGTGTGTCCTATCGTAAAAGTAATGAAAATGTCGACCCCCTTTAAAAACCCGTAAACCCCTAAAACTCAACACATATGTAATAATTTTTCATATTTTCCATACAAAAAGAGAAAAATATAAAAGAAGTCGAGGCTACCCCTGCGCGCTTCTGGCTCAAAATAAAATATTTTCCACGTGGTGCCGCGATTGTCAAATTCGATTTAGTTGTGTCAAAATTATTTTTGTAAGCTATGATATAATATGTGACGAAAAAAAAATTTTTTATAAGTAATTTTATTTCAATTATTAAAATATATAATAACTATGTAAACCTCATTCGAAAGAGCAGTCCATCGATTAAATTCGATGAATCGTTCAGTCGAAGTAGCGTTTGGCGATAAAAGGTTGTTTCGCAATAAATTCCATTCGAACAATCGTTAAGTCGACTGGGAAACGCCAATATGACGAGGGCCCATTGGTCATGTCATGTTTTCGTTTGATAGAAAATGGGAGTAGATAGTTTTGGTTGGACTATGCGTTTACGGGCGAGGTCTCCCTTGTCCACCTTGTGTGGACGCCGAATGTCATACCACTACACAAACACACCTACTTACATGAAACATTAGGTATATGTAGTGTAGTGTGTAGGGCAAACAGCCGCAAATGATCCTGCTCTATAGGTAGTTAAATAAATAAAAGTAAAGACTATGCATGCATTTTTACATGTGCGCATTTTGCCAGTGTCTACTGCGCGGTTTATTTAAAAGTTAGAGCATATGGCCCCGTTTACACTTTGTTTAGTAATTAGGCGAGTTCATACATGTACTGCGAGATTTCCAGAGGGGGGCAGCTGCCCCTCCCTGCCCCCCCCTGGAACCGTGGCGTGGAAAGGTAACAAACAAACAAACTTACTTTCGCATTTATAATCATACTAGCTGCTGCCCGCGACGTCGTCTGCGTGAAGGCTCTACAGCACCAAAAATACCTAAGATGCCAGTGTCGCTAAAGCATTATAAGTTAACAACTTTTAAAATAGCATTAAAATATAAGTTTTTTTTGCAAGTGAAGCAAGTGAAGAGAGTTCTATGGGAATCCTGCTGAGTTCAGTCATAAGATGTGACTGAAGAAAATAGAGAAAATAATGCAGGAATGCATTCCAGGACACAAAAGAGTAAAAATACGTAAAGAGGTATGATACCTTACAACACTTCCCTGTAAACTACGTTAGTAGTTATGCTGCTAGGAGCCGAAATGTAAAGAGAGTCAGGACTGGTGACGCGGGGGGAGCAAGCGACACACAGTTGCCCGTGTGAGAAGCAACTCGTCCTGAGGACGACACCCCCTGCCCTCAGTGTCTGCCCCTGTGACTTATTGATGGTCATCGCGAAGCAAACACTCACGGGGAACTGTACGCGCTTGAACTGAAATGGGAAGTTATGAGGTATGAGGGGAATGCGTGGTATAAATACGGTCTCGCCGACGCCACAACCCGTATAAGAATTTCCGCCTCAATGGTGTGTCTGTGGAGCGAGATGACTTTAAGGCGGGTCCCGTTACACAACTTCAGAGGAGATAGGTTCCCAAGAAGCATAATCGGGACACGACCTCTTAGTAATATTCATGCAAAATTTGAAGTAAATCCATGCAGTACTTTTGAGTTTAGCCCGGACATACATACAGACAAACAGACAAAAATTCTAAAAACTATATTTTTGGCTTCGATATCGATTGTAGATCACGCCCCAAGTATTCTTTCAATGTACAGTTTTGACTTTCCTACGATTTTATTATATGTTTGTATAGATAATATTACACACATCAAAAGTGTCTAGGGATCAACATATATTTTTGCAATAACTTTTCTCCTGATTGATATTAATTAAAATTTTCTTTAAGGATTCATCAAATAAAGTGTTTTCGTTTGTCACAGTAACGATAAACCAAGTCACCTTTGCATTAATAAAGAAATTTGCCATTTTCCTAATAAAGGGATTTTTGACATTTGAACCACTAACACAAAAGTTCGAAAAAAAGACTGAAATAACAGTTTTCTTTAAAATTTTATTGGGTAACTTAAACAATTAATAATCCGTGTTTCTACCGCGAACACTAACAACACAAGAACATCGGTTTGGCATACTCAAAATGAGTTCATCCAAATCACGCTGTGGAATGGCCGCCCATGTTCGTTGCAACAACAAAAAAAGGTCTTCTTGCGACTGGATACCCTCCATATTCGGCAGAGCTCTTCTCTGTAGCATATCCCATGCATGCTCAATCGGGTTCAAGTCTGGCGACTGAGCAGGCCAGGGCAGGACATTGATGTTAGCTGCGGCGAGAGTCTGTCTTACAACTCTTGCGGTGTGCGGTCGTGCATTATCATGCATTAACTGAAATAAGGGACCGATTTGCACTTGTAGAGGAACGATGACGTCTGATACAATCGTCTCAGCATAAATTTGAGCGTTGAGGTTGCCTCTGATCCAAATCAACTCAGTTCTTCCGCCGATCCAAATACCCGCCCATACCATGATGGTTCCACCACTATAAGGATGGACTTCCTGGCAGGATTTTAATCGCTGTTGGCGTCCAGGGGTTCTCCAGTGTCGTATACGTCTTGTATCCGGTCTCATACCAAAACGAGACTCATCAGAAAAGCACACGAAACGCCATTGTTCTTCTGCCCAATTTCTGTGTTCAAGAGCCCATTGATATCGAATCCTACGATTGTGCATTGCTATAGGTGGTACCCGTAGCGGTCTTCGGGAATGAAGGTTCACTTCATGCAAGCGGTTTCTGACTGTTTGGTCGCTAATTAAGTTCCCTGAAGAGTGATGAAGCCTCACGGCTAACATCATGGCGGTTATTGTTGGAGCTCTTCGAGTTAAGATTTGAATGTATCGGTCTTGTCTCCGTGTGGTGCAGCGATACCGTCCTCCATGGCGCTCAGCCACGGTACCAGTGCTTCGGTAACGTGTCCAAAGTCGACTGATAACACTCTGACTTGTATTCAGAGCTAAAGCCACAGTACGTTGCCGGGAACCAGCTTCTATCATTCCCACGGCTCTGAGCATTTCTTCCCTGCTTAAATGACGTCGCCGCTCCATAATAACGTTGGTTTTAATCAGTAGTAGGGAAACAGTAGCACTAATAATGTCTTCAATGCGTTGTATGTTTTTATAGGGAAAATATTGACAGCTGATTTTCATCTTTTACTCGAATTTGATTCACAGTTCCTGATTCAAATTATGAAATGCACCAAAAAGGATCCATATAAATTTATAAAATCATAAATTTATTACAAAGCCACATCTCAATCTCAAGAAATCCGCATAAAAATGCTTGATCCCTAGACACTTTTGATGTGTGTAGTTAGGAAGTTAGGATGTACAGAGTCGATCGAACCGAACAACCGGGGGCGCGGCGGCCTGTTCCTGCCCCGTCTGGCCCGGTGACAGCAGAGCTGTCAGTGCACAGAACTTATATACTCTGACATGCACAGGCCCGACACGCTCAACCGCTGCGCCGCGCGTCGCCGGAGCGACTTTATTTTTGTTTCATTTAATGGCTCCGTATTAGCATAATGTGGTGTCGGTTCCCGTCATGGGCATTGTTCCCGCTTTACGAGCCGCTCGGCGCGCGGCGGGCGGCGGATCGAGAGACGATCCGAATCACTGATCCGTCCACCAAAATATTCTAAGCACATAGGTAATATAACAGATTTATTTTCATGCAATTGATTCGCACGCAACTGATGATGATTAACACAAATGTTTGCATGTCACAAAATTATGACTAAGTGTTATGGATCTGTAATATAGTTAAGACCTAAATTGTACCAACACTTATGGCAAATAAATTGAATTGAATTGAATTGAATTTGACGCAACCTAATCGTTTCGAATCGGCCGGTAGTGAGGTACGCACACACGCCCACCAGTCCCTCCACCACGGTAGTGAGGTACGCAGACACACCCACCAGTCCCACCATCACGGTAGTGAGGTACGCACACACGCCCACCAGTCCCTCCACCACGGTAGTGAGGTACGCACACACACCCACCAGTCCCTCCTAGTGAGGTACGCACACACGCCCACCAGTCCCTCCACCACGGTAGTGAGGTGCGCACACACACCCACCAGTCCCACCACCACGGCCGCAGTCCAGCTGCACTGCTGCAGTAGTAACAGCAGTCCTCTTAGTTCGTGTTGAAGTGACTTCTTTACACGACAAAAGCATTAAAAAAATATGACTGACGTGCAAAAGTGTTTGTAGGTACAAATACTTATAGAAAATAAATCATTTATCATTCGTGCGGCTAGGCTAGCTACACTTGGTTCTAAATGGGAAACGTAATTGGATCGATCGTCAACTTCTGATCTTGATGGATGATGAGTAGAATTGCAAGAGTGAGGAGTGTTTCAACAACCGCTGCTTCGGCTCGTGCTTTCTATTCCTCTTGCGTGTCGGGCCGATTAGTCGGAACAGCTCCTGATTAAAATATGAATAATAAAGTACTTAAAATGAGCGGCACAGCTAGCGCCCACATTATAAATTTTTGGTGCGAATAATTGAGGGGAGTTGCTATTAGCAGCTGTTGTGATTATGAATCAGGTACCGTGGGCACGCGACTCATTGACGAAGGTACCGTGGGCACGCGACTCACATGACGAAGGTACCGTGGGCACGCGACTCACATGACGAAGGTACAGTGGGCACGCGACTCATTGACGAAGGTACCGTGGGCACGCGACTCATTGACGAAGGTACCGTGGGCACGCGACTCACATGACGATGGGCGTCCGCGTTATCAAACCTACTACTTACTTGCATGGTGATTATATTAAAAGGGGGCCAGGGGTTGTGGGTGCGGTGAGTGGATCTGGTAAATTTCGGTAGAATTTAACAGATCCACTCTCAAACCCTCCCCCTCGCCCCTCTCCCCTTCCTCACCTCACCCCTCTCCCCTTCCTCACCTTTTGTACTTTTATACTCTTTCTGTTACTCGTGTATAATGTTATGTAGATTGTATGTGTGTGTGTTCAGGGTGCTGAAGCGGAACCGCATTGCGGTCATCGAGGAGCACGCCTTCACCAACACGCCGGCGCTCCGAGTACTGTGAGTACACTGAGTCCATCCCGCCCAACCCTGACTCGAGCGCCAGTGCCGGGCCATCCAATTTATCAAATCCAGATCCCGACCCGTCCGACCTAGCCCCGCCTTAGCCACGCTATAACAGATCCAGACCCGTCCGACCTAGCCCCGCTTTAGCCGCGCTATAACAGATCCAGACCCGTCTGACCTAGCTCCGCCTTAGCCGCGCTATAACAGATCCAGTCCCGTCCGACCTAGCCCCGCTTTAGCCGCGCTATAACAGATCCAGTCCCGTCCGACCTAGCCCCGCTTTAGCCGTGCTATAACAGATCCCGACCCGTCCGACCTAGCCCGCTTTAGCCGCGCTATAACAGATCCAGTCCCGTCCGACCTAGCCCCGCTTTAGCCGCGCTATAACAGATCCCGACCCGTCCGACCTAGCCCCGCTTTAGCCGCGCTATAACAGATCCCGACCCGTCCGACCTAGCCCCGCTTTAGCCGCGCTATAACAGATCCAGTCCCGTCCGACCTAGCCCCGCTTTAGCCGCGCTATAACAGATCCAGTCCCGTCCGACCTAGCCCCGTTTTAGCCGCGCTATAACAGATCCAGTCCCGTCCGACCTAGCCCCGCTTTAGCCGCGCTATAACAGATCCCGACCCGTCCGACCTAGCCCCGCTTTAGCCGCGCTATAACAGATCCAGTCCCGTCCGACCTAGCCCCGCTTTAGCCGCGCTATAACAGATCCAGTCCCGTCCGACCTAGCCCCGCTTTAGCCGCGCTATAACAGATCCCGACCCGGCCGACCTAGCCCCGCTTTAGCCGCGCTATAACAGATCCAGTCCCGTCCGACCTAGCCCCGCTTTAGCCGCGCTATAACAGATCCAGTCCCGTCCGACCTAGCCCCGCTTTAGCCGCGCTATAACAGATCCAGTCCCGTCCGACCTAGCCCCGCTTTAGCCGTGCTATAACAGATCCCGACCCGTCCGACCTAGCCCCGCTTTAGCCGCGCTATAACAGATCCAGTCCCGTCCGACCTAGCCCCGCTTTAGCCGCGCTATAACAGATCCCGACCCGTCCGACCTAGCCCCGCTTTAGCCGCGCTATAACAGATCCAGTCCCGTCCGACCTAGCCCCGCTTTAGCCGCGCTATAACAGATCCAGTCCCGTCCGACCTAGCCCCGCTTTAGCCGCGCTATAACAGATCCCGACCCGTCCGACCTAGCCCCGCTTTAGCCGCGCTATAACGGGAGTGATATGAAGATTCGAATGATGTTCGAAATCCACTGTTGTGTTGTGATTAATATATTCCAATTTGAATTTGTCTGGGGATCGAACTCGCGACCGCGATAAAGCCTTACCTTTGTATTGGGTTTAGGAAACAAGCGCATCGCATTTTCAAGGCGAACTCACTGTATATGCCATATCTCTTACTGAATTATAAAAGATAACTGCCTCGGGAACATTGTGTTTGTCCGCCACCGCCACGACACGCCAGTTGCGCCACGCACCGCCGCCGCCGTGACTGCCAAGCCAACTGCAAACTACTGAAAGTAATTACATAACCTGTAGCGTAAGAGAGCCCGCAGACATACAATTGTAAGTTTGCCGAGTAAATCGCAGAGTATACTAATAGGTGTAATTACTTGTGCTAGCCCACACATCTTCTCCAACTAAATCTGATCACTGATCGTATCAGAATCAAGATTCACTTCCGATTACGCACAATTAAAAAGTTGTCCAACTATTGGTCAACAGTTTGTTATCACGGTTACCCTATGCAAGTTTTTGGACTATCCAACTTTGTTGGGCAGTCGCACGGCAAGATGCAAGACGACCACACGCGTGCGCGTGCTCGCATCTCGTCGGAAAGTTGTGTCCTGTTTGATTATCGCTGGCCCGATTAGATACGAGCTTCTTAGAAAATTAAGTATAGTCTATGTATAAGTATGGGGATATCCATAAGTATATATGTATATTACCCAAATATAAAGCTTTGAATATAAGAATGGTTACCAGTTATTTAATATGTGTAGAGAAAGGATTTTATGAAATAAAGCACATGAAGACAAGCTAGACATTTATTTCAATTTAGGTTTGTCAGTTATTAATCAGAAAGCTAGTCGTCCATTCTAAATCTAGGTCATCATGGAGAAGAAGGACAAGAAACTCCATGGAAACAGTATTAAAGTATCCTTAAGTATCCTATCAACAAACTTCTTATATTGCCATTCAATGTCGTTATTTTAAAAACAATTAATTATATCTTTTGGACAATGGTCCAAGAGAACTCAGAATAATCAAAATCAAAAGTTATTTATTCAAACTAGGCTGAGAATCAGCACTTTTCGAACGTCAAAATAACAAAAGACAGTCTCCCAAAACGCCCGCCCTTCACCACTTCCTAGTGCTTTCGCTCGGGAGAAGAAGTGGCGCAACAAACTCCCCAGCAGCAACATAATAACAACAGCTAGGATTATTCCATTATCAACTTAAAGCATTAGCAATATTGGCCATATTATAACATATACAGAACACCGTAGTTATCAGCAATAATCAAGATAATAATATCAATTAACTTACGTGACATCTGGTCGATCAATTCCACATAATAACGTCACTAGTACTAATCAACTGAACATCAGCTCCGTTCTGGTCGATGTCTCGAACAAGAATGGCCTCCGGCTTTTTTTTTTTTTTGACATGACCACTCGCAGTTGCAACTCGCTAAGGTTGCCTTTCTGCTTAACCCGGCATTCGGACCTCCCCCTTTTATAGTCGTGAACAAACAACTTTGACGTTTCTATCTACCGTCACTCAAAATATCAACGACATAAAAGGTGGATATCCGTTTAGAATATATTCCATGTTTTGCTACATTCTTCCTTAATATTTTAACTACTTTTACAGACATTTTTTAGGTTATGTAAAACATTACTATTTTATCAAGTTTTAACAGTAAAATGATAAATATACCTATAATTAGGATAATATAATATATTAAGCTCATCAAAAGACGAAATACTCATGTATGAGAAAAACTTATCAGGCTAATATCTGAGTTCAGAATGCAATGTATGATGCTTCTAGGGTTGCCAACCATACTTTATAATAACGTATCCTACTTTATTTTCGATAAATATACTTTATACTTTTGCATAAAAATAAAGTATGCGAAAATACTTTATTTCTAATATTATGTCATGCGTACGAGTATAACGAAAGACTCATATGGGTAATTCACTGACCTGTATTATACAAGTAGAGGTCAGTGAGGTAATTACTGAACTTTTTATCGATAGTATGTACTTACCTATAAGCCAAAAAAGAAAATATATTAATAAAGATAAAGAATTTTCTGAGAAAAGTATAGTTATGCTTAAGACAAATCAGTTGTGAGGGAGGACAAATAGCAATTATACATTAAAATACATCTGAAATAACTTCGATTGTAAAACGAGCTTTGAAATTTTCAAAGACAACAAAAAAATGATAGCACTTGCTAAAACCTCCCAAAATTATGTGTTTTAAGGGATAGTAAAATACTGAAATTTTCAAAATACTGTTTTTTTCTTCCAAATACTTTTTTTTCCTATTCAAAGAATTTGATACGTTATTTTTCTCAAAAAAAGTTGGCAACCCTAGATGCTTCCCATATTCTTGCACCCAAAATGTTCTCTTTTGTTTTCGTCTTCTTTTTATTAATAGAGCAATTTTTTTCCGCATTTTCACGCAAACGCACAGCACTAGTAATACTGTCACCGACTAAATCGATTACCTAAGTCTGCGGCTTGTAACCAATAAACTAAAGTTGGTCAACTAAATTATAAAAGTACGCAATTTAGTCGTTCGATAGTCGGCCAACTTACAATTGTATGTCTGCGGGCTCTCCAACTGAAAGTGTCGCAGTTAATTAGCGCGACTTGCCAGAGCCTCGTTATCCGAGAACTTCAAACTTCCAACCGCGCGGAGCTCGGCTTGATAATCTTGTGATAAGTGACGCCATCAAATCGCCACACAGTGGAACGAATGTATGGGAGCGGTTGGACGTAGACATGTCCGAAAAAAAAGAGTAAAATTATGCCAAACTAATGATGCCATCTTATTCGATTACTTAATGCCTTCATAACTTGTGGTGATGAATTTCTTCATAACTCCCATATTTCGGGAGTAATTTGAGAAAATGTGAAATTTTACTATGAAAATGAGTGTATCGAGCTCTCTCCCTCCTGATTCCGGGCTTGTTTCAAGTAGCGGTCTCTAATATCATAATGCTAATACTAAGAGCTATATTTAATACTAAGACACATAGTGCGCCAAATGTGCACTTTCTGGGATAAAGAGTGATGTTTATTTTATAACACAATTTTTTTATTTTTTGTTTATTTTGTTGATTAAAACCGTTTTTCTAAAGGTTTACCTTATTACAATAACATTTCTGAGCAGCCAATTAGAGAAGATATAAGCTAATTAGGATATATAATTAGGGACTTAAGGTTTACATATAAAACTGATGCACTAATGATTACTGATAAGAACATTGCTATTATTTAATTACTAAATGGCTCTTAATACACTAATTTAGCATGCATCATTTACTAATTATCACAATAACTAATTACCTTGCAATATTTAACAAAGGATACCTGGGATACCTGGATTTTATATAAATAGGTCACTATTAGTAACTTTAAAATCAGTGTTGATTTACACCTCGTTGTATCCAAGCTAATCTCGCAATGTATTTTCCAAATTTTAATACAAATCTTGATATTCACGTTGCTTTATGCGCACGCGCACATAAAGATTTACGCGACTTTAACTATTTGTTCAGTGTTTTAAAAGATAACAGTTGTGTTCAGTTATGTGAAAGTGCTGAAACAAGTTTAAAAGACTGGTGTCGTCGATTTTGCTACCGCATTTATGCAAAATGGACACAGTCTGGAAGAAGCACAGATAAGTTTCGGAAGAAACATGAGATTTGGCTACAGGCTGCAATTCAATGGCCGGAATTACAGAATGAAAATATGGAACCTTCTACAGAAAATATAAGTGACGTCATCGAGCCCATAATTTCTCCTGCTAAATCTGATGCTTCAACTTGTACACATCCTAGTCCTCGTAAATCTTTTGAGGACCTTAGTAACCGGCAAAAAAGAAGACGCACTGAATATAGTCTTTCATGCAGCAGTAGCAGCGCTGAAATTATGTTTTCGGCCGAAAGGGCGCTTCAAAAGGCAGGACAAAGCGATACAGCTTATGTTATGAAATACTTGACGGAGAATCCAGAAGAGGCCTCAAAAATCAAAGCCTTCATTGAAGGTAAATCAATTCAGGTACGGGAAATATCCCCTTTGAAGGCATTGGCTCTTTATGTATCGATGAACTTATCGAAATGGCGCTATAACACTCTTCGGGATTTCAACACTCAAGAAGGAGCTCTTCAATACCCGAGTTACTACATGTTGGTTAAAGAAAAAATTAAGTGCTATCCGGCCAAAGAAGATCTCACAGTTACAGAGAGCTCTGCAAAAATCAAATTACAAGCCTTGATGGATTTAACCTCAAGAAGACTTATTAGGTCGTTAGAAACCCCTGTTGATCCCAATCAACAGCTCGTATTGACCAGCAAATGGGGTTTTGACGGATCATCTAGCCAAAGCATTTATCATCAAAGGACGAGTGAAGATGAGCAAATCGATCTTGCTAGTAATTTTATGATTAGTCTTGTACCACTGCGGCTCGTCTCAAAAGGTGTAACAATTTGGGAAAACGAGCGACCATCTTCCACTTCATTTTGCCGGCCAATATTGTTTAAGTTTATAAAGGAAACCAAAGAAAATGTGCAGAGAGAGATGGCTGAAATCGAAGCAGAGATTGAAGCCTTAACTCCATCCACCATCACTGATGGAATTAGTGTCAAACACCAACTGCTGTTGACAATGATTGATGGTAAAATTCATTCCATTATATCCAATACAGCAGCTTCAGTGTGTGACATATGCAAGGCTTGTCCTAAAGAAATGAATAATTTAGAGTTAATCAAAGATAAACACGCAAACGAGGACATGTATAAATATAGCTTAAGCACCCTTCACGCTTGGATTCGCTCAATGGAATGCTTATTACACATTTCCTACAAATTAGACATAAAATCATGGCAAGTAAGGGGTGATATAGCAAAAAGGCAAGTTGATGACAGGAAGAAAAGAGTTCAAGAGGCTGTAAGAAGAGAAACGGGCTTACTTCTCGATGTTGTGAAACAAGGCAGTGGATCCACCAACAATGGCAACTCGGCAAGGAGATTTTTTGAAAACTACACTAAATCTGCTGAACTGACCGGAATAGATGCTATGCTTTTAAGAAAAATCTGTGTGATCTTGCAGTGTATTTCATCAGGAGAGAAGATCAACGTAACTAAATTCCGAGAGTTCTGCTTTGATACTGCTAAGCTTTACGTGGAGTTATACCCATGGTATTATATGCCTTCTTCACTTCATAAAATTTTAATGCATGGGCCAGACATAGTTCAGAACATGTCAATTGTGCCCATTGGTTTTCTATCCGAAGAGGCATCTGAGGCTAGAAATAAAGATTTTAGAAAATATAGAGAGGGGCATTCTCGAAAGCATAGCAGTATCTCATGCAATGAAGATATTATGCACAATCTTTTACTGTCTTCTGATCCACTTGTTACAAGTATCCGTCCAAAAGGAAATAAGTTTGTAAAAAAATCTTCTTTTAAGGAATTTTATGAGCTTACGGATTCTGAGAAAAGTGATATCGAATTTGTTAACATAAATGATTTAGCGGACATCGATTCTGAATTTGAATTAATTGATGATGATGATGATGACGAAGATAATTAAATGATGTTATTGTTTTAAAATGTGTAACTTAGTAAATTAGAGCTTACATCTTAATTATTTATTGTACTTTTAATGAAACTAGGTAATTTATTATCAACTTACTTAAAAGTCATACTCTCATCAGTTCTTGTGAATATTTTTGTTAATATATATTTCTGTATATATATAATATATTTATAGACCTCTTAATAAGTCTGTCTGCGGTTTAAAGTAAATACAAATGGGGAAAAAACGTTTTTTTTTTTTAATTTTCATTTCCTTTTATCCCAGAAAGTGCACATTTGGCGCACTATGTGTCTTAGTATTAAATATAGCTCTTAGTAATAGCATTACGATATTAGAGACCGCTACTTGAAACAAGCCCGGAATCAGGAGGGAGAGAGCTCGATACACTCATTTTCATAGTAAAATTTCACATTTTCTCAAATTACTCCCGAAATATGGGAGTTATGAAGAAATTCATCACCACAATTTATGAAGGCATTAAGTAATCGAATAAGATGGCATCATTAGTTTGTCATAATTTTACTCTTATTTTTCGGACATGTCTACGTCCAACCGCTCCCATACATTCGTTCCACTGTGCGCCAGTAGTTTGCAGTAAACACAGCGGTACCTACTCCCAAACTTGCTCGTTAATGGCGTGTTGATAGGTCCTCGCTTCTCCTGCATGCTCTGACGAAGGCCATTGGGACTATGTACGGCAGGCTTCCCACGCCTACGTGTTGTACATAACGACTCTGTGCTCAGTAGTTTGTGCGACACTTGTTCTCAGGTCCCTCACCTCACTAATGAGGATTGTTCCGTTTCTATACTTCTTGAAACGTTTCGCCACGTATTCTATTGTCCAATTCTTACATATAAACAAATTATAAAATAAAATTGAAGTGTCTTTTTTTAATGATAAATCAACTACTAAATGCATAAGAAAGTATAAACGGTAGGTTATAACAACAAAACAACTTTTAAAGTGTTTGTCTCTCTGCCTGTTTGTAAGAATAGTATGTGGAGGAGTAATCTTCGGATACCTTACCGAGTGTCATAGGATATTATTTTATGTTAAAACAAGAAATTTGCGCGGACGAAGTTGCGTGTAGAAAGTATAGTAAACTGGAGTCCCTATCTGTACGGTCAGCAACCGCACATTGTACTTTGGCCTACTTAAAAAATACTGCAAATATTGTAAAGTAACAAAATGTAGTATCGTCACGTACGCAAGTACGTCAGTCTTCGGTTTTATATCGAGCTCACGCAACATCTAGCATTTTTTAACATTTTTATTAACATTTTTTATTAGTTTCCTAATACATTAATTTAGTGCAGTTTCTAATTAAATACTTTTTGAACATTAACATTTATTTTATTAACATTCAACATTACATGTAAGGGCTTGCCCTTACATTTTGGTCCTTCGAGCTGTGAGTAAAATCAGTGCCGTGGTACGGATTCACTCGCGGGAACATTTGTACAGAACATTAAAAACAGTGTTAACAGTGATACTGAGTGAGAAAAAGGCCCGGGTGGAGTATTAGCAGCAGGCGTAAGCAGCGAATCCGATGAGCTCGTTCCATATTACCTACGTTACTGCAATTTTGGATATTTATTTGTGTGCGTAAAACACCGGTAAACTACAATGTCTGCTTACGATGCTTTACTTCAATCTCAGTCTACAAATCTGGATACTATCAAACGGATAGGTGAAAACTTTAAGAAAGATAGTCTTGCTCGTAAAACCACTCTCGAGTATCATGATAACAGACTTGAAAGGCTGGAGGAGTGTTGGAGTGAGTTTAAAAGGAACGACATTCAGTTAGCCTTGTTTGAAGGGGAGAAGTCTGGACCTTACTACGAGAATCGCGCTTACGAGCGTTTGGAACAAATATATGAAGAAACAAAGAGTATGATAAATAAGTCTAAGCAAAGATTATTGGCGAAGATAGAAGACGACAAATTTGCTTCGTTCAGTCGGTTGCAGAAACAAGAGGAAAAGTCAGGTGCTCAAGAGAATGTATCGCAGCTACAGGAGATTGATGACATCGCGGATGGTATAAAGAACACGTCAAGTGAGGAGTTAGTCGTGAGCCAACGGACTAAAGACATGATGAATGAGCAGCGGTCAAACATCAAGGCTTTTGAGAGAACGATACGAAATATGGACATCGAAAATTTAAAAGAAAAGTGGCAACTTGAAGATAAGTTGAAGACAATCACACAACGCTGGGAAAAAGTCGATAGTGCTTATTGGAAGCTAGATAATATGTTGGACAGTACGCAAGCATTTGAAAGTGATTATAACAGATTAGAAAGGCTGTATGAGTTCAGCAAGGAACAAATTAACAAGAGGATTTGGGATAGCAAACACCAGGAAAAATCCACGCCCAAAATTGAGCTTCCGGTGTTCAGTGGTAGCTATGTCCAATCCATTTAAGGATTTATTCGTAGAAATCGTGCATCGTAACACTTTCATCTCTAATGCTCAAAAAATGCAACATTTAAAAGCAAAATTGAAGGGGGAGCCTGAGCGATTAATACAGCACATGAATATTAGTGCTGATAATTACGAAGCCAGTTGGCAGATCCTTCAACAGAGGTACGATAATAAGAGGCTACTGTTTACCTACCAAGCAAACACTCTATTTAATCTACCCAACATACAAGCCCCAACCGCATCTCTGCTGAAAAGAATGCATGATACGACTATCGAGTGCCTGGAGGCTATTAAGAATCTACAATACGATACTTCTAACTGGGATCCCTTAGTAGTCCACATTCTAATGCAAAAACTGGATTCAGACACACGCCAGTCCTTCAAGGAAACCATGGAAAATCCAAGGGAAATGCCATCATTAAACGAGTTCCTGAAGTTCATTGAAACCAAGTTCATGTCAATGGAACCGGGTACAAACCCGAACCGCCCACGAAACTTCAACAGTCAACAGCAAAATAGTCAAACGAAAACAGTTCATAATGCAACATACAGCAAGCCTAAAGTGCAACAACATGACACTCAAGTTGGGTCTAAGAACATGCCGAGAACATTCCATAACAAGCAAACATTTCATAGTTGCCCTAAATGTAATAAGCAACACGGTCTCTATAATTGCAGAGAATTTTTAAGTATGTCACCAGAGGAAAGGTTAAAGACCGCTAACAACCTACATGTATGCCTAAACTGCCTGTTTAGTCATAACGGCGAAAAATGTACGTCGGAAAAAAAGTGCAAGCACTGCGATGAGCCGCATAATAGCATTTTGCATGAAGCGATTTGCGTTGCGAAATCGAGTAGCGGCAGGGCTAATGTAGGTCAACAATTGAACACGCACTTAGCACATGACAACTCCAATGAGGTATTGCTAGCCACAGCTCAGGTCAAGACGATAGCCAATGATGGAACTACGATCATTTTACGCGCTTTACTAGATCAGGGCTCTCAGGTCAGCCTTATTACAGAAAATGTTGCACAAAGATTGCAGTTAAAACGGAGCAGAATGAGCGCCGTGGTGTCAGGTGTTGGTGCTTCAGCCACCACCAAGTGTAAAGGAGTGCTTCATCTTAATTGCCAAGCGTTATACGATGAATTTAACATTAAAATTAAGGCACTTATTATGCCGACAATAACAAACAAACTGCCAAGTAAAACAGTGGATAAGGGAAGTTTTAAAAATATACAACATTTACAACTAGCCGATCCAGATTTCAATATATCTCAGGGCATAGATTTATTATTAGGAGCCGATGTATATCCTGAGATACTATTAGAGGGGTTAATCAAAACAAACACGTCATCCATCATAGCACAGCGAACTCATTTAGGCTGGGTGGTATGTGGTAATTACAAAACATTCAATTGCCATGTAATTGTCAACAACATTCAGGAGCTTGCCCAATTCTGGGAACAAGAGTCTTTGCAAGAAAACAATGAAGATATGGACTCTGATAACAAGTGCGAACACTTCTACAAGGAGACAACAAAACGACTTCCTGATGGGCGATACCAAGTTCGTCTCCCTCTTAAGGACGATTTTATTGAACATCTAGGAACATCGAAACCACAAGCCATAGCCCAATTTCAACAACTAGAGCGCAAGATGGCTAAAAATCATGCGTTTGAAGAAGATTATAAAGCATTTATAAAAGAATATGAAGAAATGGGTCACATGGAGCAAGTCGACAGCAACACTAGGAACAAAACCATTGAATATTTTCTCCCACACCACGGAGTAGTACGACCAGGTGCTATCACAACGAAACTGAGAGTTGTATTTAACGCGTCGGCGAAAACAAGCTCGAAACACAGTCTAAACGACTTAATGGAGGCGGGGCCGAATCTACAGAAAGACATACTTAGCATTTTGCTGAAATGGAGACAGTACAAATACGTGTTATCATCAGACATTGAGAAAATGTACCGTTTTATAATGGTACATCCAGAACATCAACCCTTACAGAAAATCGTGTGGAGAGATTGCCCAAGGCAAATGCTAAGAGAATATCAACTGTGTACAGTTACGTATGGTACTAAGGCCGCTCCGTTCTTAGCGCTCCGAACACTTCAACAGTTAGCGATGGACGAAGGTGATAAGTACCCGGAAGCTAAAAACATTTTACTCAACCAATTCTTTGTAGATGATGCCTTATTCGGAAAAGATACCATGGACGAGGCCCGTGACACAAGAGACCAACTTATACAGCTATTGAAAGAAGGAGGTTTCAATCTCAGAAAGTGGTAGAGTAATGAACGTCAACTGCTAGAAGATCTGCCAGATCATATGGTTAGCCCAGTCAGTTTAAGCTTTACAGAGGCGTCAGCGTCAAAAGCGTTAGGCTTGATATGGGATCCGAACCAAGATAGATTCATATTTTCACCTGCATTAAAGAACAAAAACAACATTAGCGTTTATAAAAATTCGTCAAAACGACAAATATTGTGCGACATATCAACAATTTTTGATCCGTTGGGGTTGCTATCCCCAATAACAATCAAGGCTAAAATTCTATTTCAACAGATATGGAAGTACAAAATCGAATGGGATGATGCCGTTCCGGATGAAATAGAAAAGGAATGGAGAACACTAAAAACCGAGTTAACAAATATGCAACCTTTCAAGATTAACCGATGGCTTGGGCTAGAAACAAACAAGGATTGTGAATTACACGCATTCTGTGACGCATCGGAAAAGGCGTTCTCGTGCGTGGTGTACAGCACAGTTAGACAGGGAAAACAGAAAAAAATAGCATTGGTTGCGGCAAAAACAAAAGTAGCTCCGATCCAAAAACAACAAACACTCCCCAGACTTGAGTTATGCGGCGCTCAGCTGTTAGCTCAACTGGTGAAGAAAATAAAACATTGCCTAAATAAACCTAACATTAAAGTAACAGCATGGACGGACTCAATGATCGTGCTGGGCTGGCTAAAAGGCGATGTCTCGCGATGGAAGGCCTACGTCGGACACAGAGTTCAGGAGATAACATCTGTAGTGGCCGCCGAGAGTTGGAAACACGTAAGATCGGAGCAAAACCCGGCCGACTGCGCGTCACGTGGTTTACTACCTTCTCAGTTACACAATTATCCTCCGTGGTTTGATGGACCCGAATGGCTTAGCAGTGAAAAAATCCCTGAAACATGTGACACGTTTAAGACACCAGAAGTAGAAGTTAAAAAGGTGCATGCAATTACGTCAAGGACTACCGAAAACAAAAACTTAATCTTTCTAACAGAACTCCTTAATGATAACAGCTGTATTACGACGATAATACGCATCGTAGCTTGGGTGTCACGTTTCATTACAAACACGTCACAAAATAATCGTAACAGGGAAGTCTTGGCTATGAATCATACAAAGATGAATGGCCCACCCGCGTCAAAACAATGTAATTTAACACTCGCTGATATTCGACGCGCTACTAACATAATTAATTATAAAACATGTACAAAAGGAACATTATGGACAAGAAATTCAAGACTTAAATACAAAAGGGAAGGTTAGGAACAAAGCACTCCTGAAACTTTGCCCTTATCTAGATGAGAATAAAATACTACGCGTCGGAGGGAGGCTACAGAATTCAAACTTACCTGAAGAAACAAAACGCCCTGTTATTATACCAAAAAACAGCAAGCTGGCATACCTTCTCATTGCCCATGCGCATGTTACAACACTACACGGTGGAGCGAGATTAACTATGGCCACATTGCGACAAAAATATTGGATAACAGGAGGAAACCACACTGTTAAAAAATACCTTCAAGACTGTGTAAAATGTTGTCGCTTCAAACCAACGAAACAATACCAATTAATGGCTGACTTACCCAGTGAAAGGACCACGCAAGCACCACCTTTTTATCGCACGGGGGTGGACTTCACGGGATTCGTTAGCGTTAAACTTAACAAGGGCCGAGGCGTCAGAACGAGTAAAGGTTACGTCGTGGTATTTGTATGCATGGCAACAAAGGCGGTGCATTTAGAACTCGCATCTGATTTATCAACACAAACATTTATACTGGCTCTCAACCGCATGATTGGGAGACGAGGCTGCCCGAAACATATTTATTCCGACAACGGAACGAACTTTGTTGGGGCCGAAAGGGAGTTAGCTAAACAACTGCACACATCACAAACATTCAACAACGACACTTTGTCGAGAAAGAGCACCGAAATGGGAATAGAGTGGCATTTCAACGCCCCAAGCTGGCCAACTGCGGGAGGACTTTGGGAAGCTGCAGTCAAGTCAATGAAATACCACCTAAAGCGTGTTCTAGGAGAGCAAAAGTTGACATACGAAGAGTTTTTAACATTGCTTACTCAAATCGAAGCCTGCATGAACTCTAGACCACTTTGCCCTTTAACTGAGGACGTGGAAGATATTGATTACTTGACTCCAGCACATTTTTTAATTGGCCGACCAGTAACATTCCTACCAACTGAAAATCTCAAAGAGAAAAACGTCAACATTCGACATAGATGGCAGTTATTAGACAAAATGAAACAAGGGTTTTGGACCAAGTGGTCGTCAGAATACCTGCAACAACTTCAAGCTCGTAGTAAATGGTTAAACAAAACAGATAATTTATCAATTGGGGATATTGTCTTAATCAAAGAAGATAACCTTCCTCCTGCGAAATGGGCACTTGGCAGAATACAGGAAGTTCACCCGGGGAGGGACAATCTGGTCAGAGTAGTGACGATGAAAACAAAGACAGGGCTACTAACAAGACCAATAACAAAACTAGTTAAACTCCCAGTACCACAATCTCATATAGAAAAACCATCAACCACAACCTCAAATTTAACAACCTGTAAGGAAAAACAAAAATCAACAAATAACACTAACCGAAAACAACGATCCAAATCAAGTTCCAGCCTGCTGTGTACACTCATAACATTATTAACATTATTTCAGCCCACAAAGCAAATCAGTGACGCCATAAGTGTCACACCGTTCGATCCAAATAGAGCAGTATATTTTGATAAAATCGGCAATTTGCAAAGCGTACATGATGACTGGAAGATTGTTACCTACTACAATATGACATCTTACTGGCAAGGCATGGAAAACATACACCGAGTGGTAAAACACCTGGGAGAAAGGTGTGAGCAATTTGCATATCAAACGATGTGTAAAACTATTATGACTGAATTCGATCAGGAACTCAACGAACTTGATCATAACAATTACATGTTGGAAACACATCATGGGCAGACAAAGGGGCGCGTTACTCGAGGTCTTGCCAATGGAATAGGTTACCTTGCAAACAGCCTGTTCGGCGTGCTAGACGAAAGGTTCGCAATGCAATATAAAAAAGACATAGAAATATTGCAAAGTAACAGAGACCATTTACTGAAATTGATAAAGGGGCAAACATCAATCATTGAGGCACATAATAACATTTTAAAAAGAAATGAAGAGGCGATGAACACACAGTTCAACCTCTTAGATCAGCATCTTAACGCTACAGAGAACTATTTACAGAAATTGGGTAAGGCGGTTGAGCAAGAGGAAGCTTTGAATTACTTTAACATCATGGCTCTGACCAGTTCAACAATTCTATCTAAACTGCGCCACATCCAACATATGCTTCTAGATACAGCCATTAACATCCATCATGGTCATGTGGACACCAGACTTTTACCGCAGAGCCAGCTCTTTCAAGAGCTCAACGTTATTTCTGGACAATTGCCACAACAATTATCGATACCCGTTGACAATATTCAAACCCAATTAGCTGACATATACAAACTACTAGAAGTAAAGTCTTAGATTGTATGAAAAATATTTTATCATCGAAATCACATTACATTATTAACAGGGGACACTCCATTCACTGTCTATAAAACAGTTCCAATACCAATGATAACAAATTACAAACATTCACTTACAATGAAAACAAATTCAGAATATGTCGCAGTCAATATAAGAAAAGAGACATATATGCAGCTCACAGACAGTGACCTGGAACATTGTATTAAAATTGAACCAACTACATATGTCTGTTCATTAAACCAACCAACACGTAACATGAGAAATCATCAAATTCCATGCGAAATTGGCGTAATAACAAACATTACATTATCAAAATGTATCTACACATCCGAAACCTGCAACAATAAATGGACGCCATTACAAAAACCTAACACCTGGCTCTATGTCTGCTGCACGGATTGCCAACTGCAAATCATCTGTGAAGGTCGTATGATTACCAAGGCAATACATTCGACGGGAATTTTAGAAGCCAAAGAAGGATGCATAATTAGAAACAACGAAGAAACATATTACACACAAGTTTACTACACTAACAACATCTATGTCAACCCGGAAGTACCTCTGATAGATATGGAAGACATCAACAACTTAACATCTGTCCAGCCGATTGATTTATCAAGTAGACAACAAAATACCCAATTTACAAAAAACGATTATGGAAAACTTCATAATTCGCTGAAGGAATTGGAAGATCAAACGAATCAGACAGAAATGTCGCAACACGATGTGCACCAATACGTCGTTTCATACACTACGATGGGACTTCTGATCTTGTCAATAGTCGTCGCGGGAGGAGCCTACGTGTACTGCAAACGCTGCGGCAAGGTCGGCGTAAGCGTCGCCGGCGCGTCCACCAGATTACCGCCACAGAAGCCACCAAGAGCTGCAACATCCACTGAAAACATCGAACTGACTACGATCAGAAATGCTACTTACGCGACACCTCATTCTTTTAACTTGAATTAACTAAGTTTTATTTAATTTCGTTTACATTGGTTTTATGATTCCTATTTACATTAGGAAAATATTTGTTAATAAGCCATCTTAACTATACTTTTTGACCCGCCAAGATGTACGGTCAGCAACCGCACATTGTACTTTGGCCTACTTAAAAAATACTGCAAATATTGTAAAGTAACAAAATGTAGTATCGTCACGTACGCAAGTACGTCAGTCTTCGGTTTTATATCGAGCTCGCGCAACATCTAGCATTTTTTAACATTTTTATTAACATTTTTTATTAGTTTCCTAATACATTAATTTAGTGCAGTTTCTAATTAAATACTTCTTGAACATTAACATTTATTTTATTAACATTCAACATTACATGTAAGGGCTTGCCCTTACACTATCAATTTCGCGGTCTTTCTCAATAACCTTAAGTTATCTAGTTTCTTTTTAAATACACCGTTATTTATCATCTATTTATCTAGTAAGTCTACGAATTACAATTTTAGTACACGTACAAACGAATGTCAGTTTTTATGGCACTATTTAAAATTGATTTTGGTAGATAAACACCTCAAATTTTAAAATATTTAACACTTATTGTATTTTTCAATAAATTTCAGCGTGGTCAACATTTTTTTACAAGTAAGTACTAATTCGTTAAACTTTAAAAAAATAAATTGCAGACTTGCTTATTTATTTAATATATTATTAATTTGCTACCAGTAAGCTAAGAAAGCAATTGAAAAACATGGTGTTTCGTGCTTACGTAAAAACGTGTGTTAGATTTTTATTTTTCGTAATTTTTTCATAATTTAAATTGGTACACTTACTAGATAAGTAGGTGATAAATAACGGTGTTTTTAAAAAGTACTAGATAACATAAGATTATTGAGAAATATGCGCTGAAAAAAAAATCTGTTTATAGACCGCGAAATTTATAGGGACTCTTAAATTGTGATGTAAAATAGAAATACTTTCCTGAAAAAAAGATTTATCTAGTTATCGCTAGCTAATTGAATGTAAAACTTAAAGATCAAGTCAAGTGCAGTGATTAGGAAAAAAGCCGGTCAAGAGCGAGTCGGACTCGCGCACCGAGGGTTCCGTACCATCATAATAATAATAATGTTTTGAAATGTTCATCGGCGAGGCCTATATTCGTCAGAGTATTTCTAAGGCCTGAATTCCTGTTACACTGACGTCGGTCGCGTACGGTCAGTACTAGCATACTCACCGCTGACGTCAGCGTCGCAGCATTGTGTTATATAGAACACAATGTATATTCACACGTGTGATTGACGTACGCGACCGACGTCAGCGTAACAGGAATTCAGGTCTGCGCGCTGCGGTGTAGAATATTGCAGTT
The DNA here is from genome assembly GCA_963669345.1 of Gortyna flavago. Lineage (NCBI taxonomy): Eukaryota > Metazoa > Arthropoda > Insecta > Lepidoptera > Noctuidae > Gortyna > Gortyna flavago. Next base: position 17,877,659 of record OY770141.1, on the reverse strand, counting down.
TTAGGTCAGCGCCATCTCTTGACCGATAGTGGAACTAATGTAACTTGTTGATGATTTCTGAAAAAGTATGCTATTTAGGGACATCTTTTTATTTTTCCTGTAATCTTTACATAAACTTCTATCACAGAAAAATTCAGAATTTTTTCTATGCAAACTTCGGAGATAAGGGCGGGGGGAACGTTTACATTTTTCATCAAAAGTCGAAAACTAGACGGCCTAAAAAAAAAGAAAAAGTGTTTGAGAATGTGCAAACTGCGCTCTTTCATATGGCCTAGTAGCCCCACTTCGAATTTTTCAGACCCTGGTGCAAAAAAAAAATTCTTTCTTATTTGCAAAATAGTTGGGCAAACGTCATGTAAAACTATTCTAAATTTCAAGTTGATGGCATTAGTAGTCCTGGAGATATCCAGCTGTGACAGACGGACAGACAGACAGACTGAGTCGCACCATAAGAGTTCTTTTTTACCATTTTGGTACGGAACCCTGAAAAGAACACGAGGGAGACCACCGAAAAGATGGAGCGATAATCGCTAAAAACAGCAGGAATACTGTGGCACAAGCAAGACATAGTTGGAGGAAATCACAGAAAGCCAAATGTTTCCACTTCACGAGACCGGATAGCACAACCAGTGAGTGCGTGTAAGGGCCATACGTTACGTTATCACTTCACTCTGTACTCCGGACAGATTGCGGCCGAGCACGTAAAGGCCTTCGCTCGACGTCGCACGCACTCCACTACAATACATTACCTATCACTACTTCTGCGGATTACTGTTAGTATTACCTAATACCGAACCATCTTCACTGAGTGATTCGTAGAAACATGATCATTAATTTTAGTCTGTATAGCTTGCCAACAAGTACGTACGTGGAGCACGCACGCACTATCTGATATAAGCAGCACGACAGACAGCAGCAATTTGCCGACTGCCTGAGCTACCGAGAACACAATGCTACAATCAATGTGTTCCACTGATGGCAGATTCCAATGCTTTGTCTACCTGTGTGAGTGAATGCGAGCGAGTAGCGTACCAGTGCATGCCAGTAAGTACTGGTGGCTGTCAGTGTTAACGACTGTGTCGTGCTGTGCAGGCGCCTGGAGGAGAACCTGCTGTCGGCGGTGCCGGCCGCCGTGCGCCTGCTGCCGCTGCTCGAGGATCTGTGAGTACTTCCCCTTCCTCATCACAAATTAAGATTATACATTAAGAAAATGAACACTCAAAGTTAAACAACGTAGGACCTTAATTATTGTTAAACTTAAACCCCATACTTTAACTCGCGCGATATTTCACCAGCGTAGCAGGCAGGCAGGATACACTTACACGAATCGATTTGTTTCTAAAGAAAGTTACGCGCAATACATTTGCGCGATAGGTACTGAAACGTTTTACCTAATAGTCGATTGGTCCATGAACCGTTGGTCACCATTATGTTTAAACCGTTAACTTTTCACTCACGAACGTTTCGCTAACATAACTCTACGTCAGTGAATGCTTAACCAACAGAATGTTTTTACCAATAACTTTTCACCCAAAGAACAATTGACCCATGTCAAATAGAACTCAGGATGCAAGAGCGAGCGAAGCGAGCTCAAGACTTGGGGCACCCCGACTCGGACAGGTTAGGTTCGAAGGGGATGATGGCGGCTCAAGCTCAAATGAGCGAGCAATGCGAGCGACGGTGACGCCGAGGTTAGGTTTGGTTAGATTGCTTTCCCCCCCGGTGGGTTCCCGCATTGTCGAGGCGGGGGGGCTCAGTAGCCGTGGCTTGGTCAGATACGGTAGAGCGAAGAGGAACCCGAGGAGGGGCCGCTCGTCAGGGATTTTGCCTGTAAGCCGACGACGTAGCTGCCAACAAATAGGTTGCGGTGCCGCTTGGGCGACCACGCAACTGAGGCGGGCCGTGATGTCGTATGGGAGGCATCGCAGCTGAGGGCTGGAGGCCGCGGCGGAAGAGGAGTGCCGGTATTGCGGTGCGCCGCTCTCCCTACCTTCCGCGGCCTTGACGGGGTCGCCACCGTCTGATGGCGGACGCGGTGGCGCCGCAGGGGAGGAGGAGTGATTGTATGACGTTGGCGCTCTCCCTATCCTCTGCGGCCGAAAATTGGCAGGCGGCGGGGCCAATGACCTGACCCGTCGCAGGGGGACCAAGGGTGCCCAGACACGGGGTCGTCTGGCGCCCATGTGCTGGGTTGGTCCCTGGGGTGGCCACGGCGTACTATGTGTTCTGGTGCGTCGGTGATGGGGAATAATCCCTAGAGGAGGGTCCGGTGACGGACAGCCGCGGCGGATTCACGGATGAGTGCTAACGCGTGCCCGTGTTCCCGCCGTAAGCGGCAAAGGAGGACACCGTGGAGTTTTAATGGGTAAGAGACGTTAAGAGTCCCAAATAACTGCACTATCTCCCCGTGGTAGTGCAGAATGCATGAGCATTCCTACGCGTTAAAAAAAAAATGGTTAGGTTGCTTTAAACCCTTTTCACATAAATATGTACCGGCTCCGTCAACTACTCGTACGTCTTATTATTATTGCTTGTAAAGCAACTTAGACCCACCACGTGATCTTCCTCGCGGGGCGGGGCGGATATTTTTTTATTATTTTTGGAAGCTTTTATTTACTTTCACCTTTCCCGGTGTCTGTTGGCTTTGTTCTTTGGGTGAAAAGTTATTGGTTTAAATATAATGTTGACCAACGGTTCTTGGGCCAATCGTCTGTTGGTAAGCCGTTACAGTTTCTGCGCGACAGGAGGGACAGTCCCTTGCTGTATCTGTATAGTTACTGTAGCTGCAGCCGCTGCAGTGTGCAATATACTGTGTGTCAAAAAACGAAAATGCGGAACCAACGACACCGACTTCCGAAATTAAAGTTATTTTTCACATTGTTGTGTTTTTTGTGGAAGTATGTTGTTTTTTTTTTTGTAAAAACGTTTTTTATTATAAATAATAGAAAGAAACATGGAGGGGTCACCCATCCACAGACCAGCCGCGGCAAACGACCTCTGCGGCTGTTATTATTTAGCCATAACTACCTCACAGGTCGATCGATCAGGTTAAGCTACACTTGCCGAAGTTGGTGTGGCAGTGATCCAAGGTGTTTGGAAACAGTGCTTCCTATCGACCGAGATATCTACAAACCATGTTTTCTATCAACAAAGTTTTCGGCGAAATGTGCTATCTAGGGAATAGAGATTTCTAATAGCCTTGCTTTCTGTATGTAGTCGTATCGTACAAGCGTGTTTCTATCTTAGGTTTCACACTCCTCGGAAAGCACGTTAAGCCGTTGGTCCCGGCTGTCATTCGTCGATCTTTGACACTCGTTACGAGTAGACCGAGTTGGCCCGAAAGTCTGACAACCAGTCTTACCAAGGTCGGGCAAGGGTCGTATTTCCCAGTAACTGGGTTGTGGAGGTCAGATAGGCAGTAGCTCCATGTAAAATACAGCTGCATCCGGTTAGACTGGAAGCCGATTCCAACATAGTTGGGAAAAGGCTAGGCAGATGATGACATGGAGAGAGAAAGATAGTTTCCATGGTTTTCGAAGGTGCTAAAGCCGATAGAGAGGTCAAAATGAAAATCCAAGATGGCGTCTGCGAAAAGGGGATTGAAGTGGAGCCAGGCATACCTACTGTCGCGCCATTATGGTTTTTTTTTTCAAAATGGCGGCCATTCTTCGAACGTGCAATTATATAAATCGATAGCTGACATTAATGCAAACAGAAAACATGTGAAAGTGTCACGTTTTGGATATATAAATATATTAATAATATAATTTAATTAATAATATTTAAAGGATTCATGAGTAGCCGAAATTAAAAAAAAAAAACAAAATGGCGGAACACTAGGTATGCCACGGATCTTCAAAGCCCTTTCAACTTAATCAGTCCAGTAGATTCGGAGCAAATTGGTTGTGACAGACGGACAGATAGACACACGAGTGACCCTATAAGGGTTTAGTTTTTCCTTTTAATAAAAAAGAAAAACGTGGGGTCGGGGACCCCCGGCAGGGACCAAGTTCAAAATTAAAATCCAAGATGGTGACTGCGAACTTTTGAAAATGTCGAAAAACTTCTAAACATTCGCAGCCGCCATCTTCGATTTTCATTTTGACCTCACTATCGACTTCAGCACCCTCGAAAACCATGAAAACTATCTCTTTCTGACTCTTTCTATATCTATATCTATACTTATAATAAATCTGTAGAAGTGAAAATTCTGTACATTGAAAATATCAAAAAAATAAATGGCAGGGGGTGTTACTAGACCGACACCGAAACCAAAAATGTGATTTAAAAAAATTGTGTCTGTCTGTCTGTTTGTTCAGGTATCACGCAAAAACTACCGGTTCGATTACGATGAAACTTGGTATAATTATTTTTTAATATCCTGGGCACCACACTGGGTACTTTTTATCCCGGAAAAGTATATACTTATTATAAAAAACAAACTTAATTTTGCGGTTCTATCCCTAGACCCGATTACTGTACAGTCCGCTTCATAGAAAAGGAACCCCCTTTGGTAATGACATCAAACTGTTTATTAAGATACAATATCGTTTGCCATACAATTCAATGGACTATCACACACGACGAAGATCATCATTCTCCTGCCCTTATCCCAATTTATTTGGGGTCGGCGCAACATGTATTTTTCTTCCATACTTCTCTATTAGTCGTCATCGCGGTAGTCACCCCCTTTCTAGCCATATCCTCGTTCACACAGTCCATCCATCCTTTCTTTGGTCTTCCCCTACTCTTATAGCCACGACGAAGATAATAAATAATATTTCATATTTTCGTATCTTCAGATCAATTTGTATGGCGAGCGATATTGTATCTTAAGAAAAAATATTATAGTATCTTAGCCGTGAGTAGCGCCCCTAATTTATGCTGTAAATGCAGTGCTGAAGGTTGAATTTGGCTTGCACCGTTCGCAGCACACGCGTGGCGCGCGGCCGCCACGGATCGCTACCGTATACAATCATAATAAGGACGGAGTCTGAGCACATGAGTAGTAAAAACTACATGTGGTCTGAGCGCGCGCACAGCGCATCATACATTTTTTAAACTTTGATTTGAACGGACATGTCGAGTGGCGAGCGTTCGTTCTTATTAGCATTCTATAAATTGTATGTTTTATCTGCTACTTGCAATTCTAAACCGTGCTTTCAGTGTGACCTTTTTATTCCTTTTAGTTTTTACTAAGTACAGTTTAAGGTAGAGTTATTTAGGTTTATTTTTATAAGTCGTAGGATTAGATTTTAATTTTAAAGTGTAGGTAGTATATTTGATAGTGTACGTAGTGACCGTAGGTTATTTTATAATACTGTTAGGTAGGATTAGTCATTCGTATAGATATTAGTTTTTAGGTATTTTGCTTATTTATTAAGTTTGGATTAGTTATCATCAGAAATAGGTTTATTTAGGTAGGTAGGTATTTTATTTTCTGTTATTGAGTTTTTTTTTTAATTAGGTATACTTAGGTTTATTTTTATAAGGCATAGATTTTAATTTCAAGTATAGGTAGTATTTTTGATAGTGTGTAACGTAGGTTTTTTTAGTACTCTTAGGTAGGATTACAGTCATTCGTATAGATAGGTATTAGTTTTTAGGGATTTTGCGTATTTATTGGTATTTACATATAAGTGTAGGTAGGCGCTAGGTGTTAGGGCTCTTCTGTAAAGATAGTCTTAAAGATTTCTTTATTTTTAAATCTACTACAAAAAACTTACAGAACGCGAGCGATGCCGCGAGCAAAGATATAATATACCCTCTTAATCACCGCTAATGAGACACAATTGGTTTTCTATTGTAATTAGCCACAAAGGGCCCGCGCCGGGACAGAAGTATTAATACCGGTATGCTCGATAGATAGTTACCGTCAAGATGGAGGGACCAAGTCTTGGATTTCAAATCAGCCTACATAAAACTTTAATACCATAAATCTACTATTTGCTACCTTTCAAATAAATTTAGCTACCTCAATGAATACGTAGTTATTTAACAAAATCCTTGGTCCCACAATTTTGACGTCAAAGTGGAGGGACCATATGGATAGGCTGGTCGGAGGAGTATCCTACCTATATAGTATTTTAATACCTTAATTCTACTTTACAAATATGTAATTTATTTATCTCTAACATGAATCGTTTGAGAAATATCGACCATAAATGTTGGTCCCTCCATTTTGATAATTCAACAATTTGGTCAGGCATGGTAATGGATAGTTTTTTTATGTTTTTCGAAGTCAGCATATTTAGTACCTATTTTCTACCTTTAGATTATCTAAATTTCTTACGTTAAAGATTAACTTAAAAAAAGAACTATTCATTTTAAAAAATTACAAGCAAACAAGGTGTAAGTGATTGAAATAACTGTAACCCAAAAGGATAATTGAACTCATATTTATGAACAACTTTCACAATGGAACCAAACCGAAAATCTCAAAAAAAAAGTCAGTTGTTCCAAACATTTTGTCGACGCCATGTGAAAATAAAATGTATGGAACCGCAGATTTCTTTTTTGTTTATTTTTTTTTTGTGATTCCAGTCTATCAATTGTTTCAACTACATCTTGTATCTCTCAAAGGTTGCTTAAACGAAATTGCTGCTTAAACTTTAGATTTTTGTCGAAGAATTGTGAAGCCTCCTCTTCATGTTTAATCTGACAAAGAGTTTCTAATATAGGTACATGAGTTGGTTCAATATCATTTTCTTCCATTATAGTATCCACCAAAGAGTTTCTTACCGATACGGCAGAAGAATTCTTCAACATGATACCAATTTTTTTTTTGTGGTGATGTCTTTAATTTTCTTGACTTTTTATGTATGTAGTTATTGTTTTGATTACTGATTGTACAATTACAATCAACTACTTTATCTGTTGGCCAAGTTATGAAAACTTCTATATTGGCATCACATTCTTTACAAGAACCACGACACATTACAGATTCATCCGGTTTTACATGCGTTATGTTAAAACGCCAAGAGCACGGTTTTTTTGTGTTTTTAGGGTTCCGTACCTCAAAAGGAAAAAACGGAACCCTTATAGGATCACTCGTGTGTCTGTCTGTCTGTCCGTCTGTCACAGCCAATTTGCTCCGAATCTTATGGACCGATTAAGTTGAAATTTGGTACACATATGAATCTCTGTGACCCAAACACAGACGTGTAACGTAAATAAATGAGTTTTGAAAATGGGAGTCATTTTTGAGGGGTAAATAGACAATTAAAAAAAAAGATTCGCAATCTGTACCGTGTGACATATCAAATGAAAGGGCTTATCGTGAGGATCTCAAATATTTTTTTTCATAATTTTACAGTAAATTGTTTTAAAGTTATTTAAGACAATAGTCGGAAATTTACCATTCCCCCCCCTTATCTCCGAAACTACTGAGCCTAAAATTTTGAAAAAAATACAGAAAATAGTTCTATACCTATAGATTACAGGAAAATTAATAAGAAGCCTATGATCTTGAAACAACATGGTAAATCTCTCAATATTGTGCGTACAAACTTACATTTTCAGTTGGAATGTATGGGAGAACATGTTTTTCAACTACAATGTTAAGTTTGTTCTTGGGATAAATTCATTCCAACTACGGAACCCTTCATTGTGCGTGGTCCGACACGTACTTGGCCGGTTTTTTCCATAATTCTTGTCTCAATAATTCAGCCCACTTGTATGGTAATGTCCACTTTTTACGGAATTTTGATCTTGTGTTTGGGTCATTTCTCTTGATATATTTTTGAATAGGCTGTATAATTTTCCATGAATGTATGTCTAAATAAAATTGTATTTTATCCTGATTTGCTTCTACTTGATCAGTATCTTCCAAATCTTCAATAATTTCGCCTACACCATCGGGTTCTGAACCATCCAAATTTTCATTAAAAAAGTAGGTAATCGAAATTTACCTTTAGGGATATATACAAACTTTTTACCGACATTTTGAAATCCATTTGTTTGCTGATATCAACAAATACTTGGTCACACGGTGATGGTAATTCAAAATTTTGAAATGCACTTTTATACTGTAAAAACATAGTTTTCTGAACTTCTAACGGAATCGCACACTTTCTTCCTCTCTTCATGATAATTGCGTAGGGAAAATAATAAGTCAAACACAAAAAAAAACGATTTCCAGTAATTCTTTTGGACTTATTACTCAGCATACGCCTGTAGTCCCCGTGAGTCGCCGAGGGTTAGGCGGAGGTATACTAGTAGTACATCCACATTCCGCCAGTTATATTTAAGTCCCGTGTAATACGGGGCGAGTCTATTGCCATCAATCGGGCACAAATCCTGACTCCGAGCTGCCACTGAGAAATTCCTGATAGGAAAACTATAACACTTTGCCGAGTTGGAAATTGTGCTCAGCAGTAGCGCTTGCGACCACTAGACCAACGAGGCAGTCGAACTTATTACATTAAATACTTTAGATAGTGACATGTATTATTTTTGAAGACGCTATGTCACAAGTGCATATTTTTAATCTCAATAAAAAGCCTTCATACCTACTTATAAATGCCTAAAAAGTTTGTGAACACATATATAAACTGTGTAACTAAATAAAACACTTACTTTGAAAAACTTTATTTTTGTCCCAAAAATTACTTTTTTATTTTAAATACTATATTATTTAATTGTTTCATTTAAGCTTTAAAATTGTTATTTTAGTATTAATTTTCGCGTAATCCAAAGGCACTTAAATGAATATAATATATCAAACATTAATACTTCACTTCGAAAATCGCAAATAAATCTGCATACATTTATTTTCAAATGTCACAAAATGTTTAGAGCAACAGATTTTTTTTTTCGCTACTTTTGGGTTGGTTTCATTGTGAAAGTTGTTCATAATTATGAGTTCAATCATAATTTTGGGTTAGAGATATTTTAATTACACCTTGTTTGCATGTAAATATAAAAAATGAATAGTACTTTTTTTAAGTTAAACTTTAACGTAAGACATTTGTATAATCTAAAGGTAGAAAATAGGTACTAAATATGCTGACTTCGAAAAACAAAATAAAACTATCCATTACCATGCCTGACCAAATTGTTGAATAATTATCAAAATGGAGGGACCAACATTTATGGTCGATATTTCTCAAACGATTCATGTTAGAGATAAATAAATTACATATTTGTAAAGTAGAATTAAGGTATTAAAATACTATATAGGTAGGATACTCCTCCGACCAGCCTATCCATATGGTCCCTCCACTTTGACGTCAAAATGGAGGGACCAAGGATTTTGTTAAATAACTACGTATTCATTGAGGTAGCTAAATTTATTTGAAAGGTAGCAAATAGTAGATTTATGGTATTAAAGTTTTATGTAGGCTGATTTGAAATCCAAGATTTCTTCCCTCCATCTTGACGGTAACGATAGATAACGTTCTACACAAATAGCACTTTACAAAAAAAAAACTCATTGATAAGTTTCGTCATCCACGCGAACGAAGTCGCGGCACAGCTAGTATTAAAACAAAAATACGTGTCGATTCCTCCCAGTTTACTCCTACCGCTAGATCCGTGAAAGAAGTTCGTTCCAAAAATCGTCCACGTCGCTGTCAACAGGAAAAGTGCCAAAAGGGTGGCAGCCCTGCCACGTTGTAAGGCAATGCTGATCGGGGCAGCGGGATTGTCCGAAAGGGTTACCGCTGCCCCGGAATACAAAGGGCTAAGGAAGGAACACGGATGGGTTTTAGTCAGTAAGAGTCTGACACTCCCTTCCGCTCCACCCAGAGCGGGAGGGGTCATTCGATGATTTCCCATCCTTAAAAAAAAAAAAAAAAAGGCAATGCTGATTCCGTAAAACTCGGGCACTCGGAATCCATGGCCCTAGTGTTTCAACCACAAACTGCTTGAACATTGTTGAGCCGTTTGTGAATTTTGAAACACTAGGGCCCAATAAGTTTAAAGTCCGTGTAATCGTCTTTCGCGCAATTAGATTCGCCCAAGCGTCCTTCGCATAAATATATTTTTAAGACTTTCAAAAAGGAGGAGGTTATAATATGTTCGACGAAGTTTTTTTTATTTTATTTTTTCTTGTATGTTAACCGATTTCTCCGTCAATTATGGACCTATTTAATTTTTTTTTTTGTTTGAAAGGTTACACTCTCGAGGTGGTCCCATTGTCAGCAAGTTGGAATCTGATGAGAGGATCCCATGGAAATCGAGGGAAACCCTCAAATTTTATAGGCAAACCTATAACGATTTGGATATTTTTTAGAGTAACTTGAGCATTTGCTCTCTGAAATTATCATTTGTTAAAGTGGAGCTGATGATGAAGACCACAGAAGGCCATCGGGCCTACTCATTGATAAATATTTCACGGGTTGCGATTCGATTACTTTAATATGGTTGCTAAGTAATATAATTATGCTCGTCACAATGCATATCCAATTTTTTTATGCGTAATTAATGTCCCAGCATCGGGAAAAGCAATATTTTGTAAAAGGTGATGAGCAGTTGACGTTATACTGTTGTAAAAAAAAACGTTGTTTATTTTTGCGCAACTTTACTTAAAAGTTTGATCATTTTGTTGTGCATAGGTCGCTGGCGAGCAACCGCGTGGAGGTGGTGGAGGCGGGCGTGCTGCAGGCGTGCCGCCGCCTCGCGCGCCTCGAGCTGCGCGCCAATCCGCTGGCGCAAGTGCACGCGCGCGCGCTCGCGCACCTGCCGCACCTCACCACCCTGTGAGTGCACACACAACACAACATGCACACGTTCCTTCCCTAGCTCATAGTGATGATACGACGCGCGTGGTGTCGATACGATCTCCATTCTGTGCCTCATCATTTTGAATAACATAGATTTTACGGAATGAGGGTTTTCATGAAAATTCGCGACACCAGTTGGCGCCACTTTGACAAGAGGTCTTCCAATATAAAATATATGATGTCGATCATCATTCGTTTTATTCGTTCGTTCATCATTCAGTAACGAACAAAGAAAATATAGGCGCTTTGACACTTATGACAGGTGCCCGGACCTGACGTCTCAGTGCTGCCATCTAGTAAATGTAATTTTTCAAAAACCCTCAATTAAACGAGTTTTGTGTTGCTCGTTTAAATTCCGGACAGATATTAATGAAGAGGTCGCTGTTGTCTAGCGTCCCTGAAATACTTTTATGATTACATTCCATAGCCCAGGAAAGTAAAATAATAAAAGATAATGTTACTGATTATGCAAAGGCTAGGTGTAACGCATGAAGTTGCCCATAGTAGGTATAATATGGGAAACGAAAAGAATCTTGTTTGTTCAGTAGCTTATGGTTTTAAACAGACACAACGTGGCACTCTTCCCTTATTATCTGCAGAGCCCCGGCGCCCCTGGCCCGGTCCCCCACGCTCGCGGCTCGGCCACCTTCGAGGCAATATTATGAACTACAAAAACAGAGGGGTGTTATAAGTTTGACGTGTGTATCTGTGTGTCTGTCTGTGCGATCGTAGTTTCTAAACGCCTGAACTGATTTTGTTTTTTTTTTGTTTGAAAGGTGACTTGATCGAGAGTGTTCTTAGCTTTGATTCAAGAAAACCGGTTCAGCCGTTTGAAGATTATGAGCTCTTTTCCAGTTGATGAATTGGTGTGCATCTTTCACTGGGCTGGTTGAGTCGAAATTTGGAATTTCGATTTTTTTTGGAATTTTTTAGTAGAAGAACATATATGTTCTTCTACTATCATCGAAGTAATGAAACCTTGAACAGCTGCTGCAGCATGGAATTTGCAGGATACCCTACCTATGCTTCAATGGTTTCAATGAATAGGTTATAGATATATGGTGACCAGGGGCTGATGATGGATTAGGAAAGAGAAATAAATAGAATCGGACAAAATGGTCCCAACGGCCAATAACAATCCATACTTAATATTATAAATTCGAAAGTAACTATCTGTCTGTCTGTATGTTACCTTTTCACGCCTAAACCACTAAACGGATTTCGATAAAATTTGGCAGAGAGATAGATTGCATCCCGGGGAAGGACATAGGATAGTTTTTATCGACATACCTCGCGGGCGAAGCCGCGGGCGGAAGCCGGTCAAACATAAATGTCAAATAAACTGCTAATGAAATCGCCAAACAGATGAGGCTTATACCCAGCAATAATGAATGTATGCTATTGTAGAAAATATAGCTGCTGTTAACAAAAAAATTTCATTAGCCGTCTGCCGAAGCGAGGACGCTTGGATCAAAACATTTCCTACAACTTATATTAAGGAGGCGTTTACGAATCTAACAAAAATAAGCAGTTTTTCGGTACATTTTGCGGGAAAATGATACGAAACCAAATCTAACTAATAATTACCACAGATAGATTGCTCCTTCATCTTCAAATATTGGTAAATTTTTATTCGAAAAGTTTGGTTTATAATATTGTAAAAAATAATTTCCGTTGCCTCTTCACACAAAATTGACGATATCGTAATGACTTTAGGTACATTTTTCTTCTATTTATTAACATAAATTTATGTATTTAAAAATATTTTATGTAAGCAGACATGTTCAACTCAAAATGATGGTATAAAGAACTATCAAAATGTTACCAATTGACTCAGAAAAAAATAAATACGAGTCTATTTTTTCACATATTTAGCTGTAACATGTGAATCTTAATGCACTGTATTAAGGGTTATTTTACTGGTCACTGTCTTGCTTTATTACACAAACATTTGTAATGAAATATTAGTCTGCGCGTATATTATAATGTACTCTGTGGACGGAGCTCACTCTATCAAAAAGTACTCTGTGGACGGAGCATCAGCCCTGCCTTGATGTCAACTACGATTCGGGAATTATCAGGATTGTTCGGAAGAGTAGGCAGCGCTATGTTAGTTAGAAGTGTGACGTGTGAGCTCGTGTAGTGAACTGATAATGTGGACCAAGTATATGTACACACATGTATGTACGTAGCGGGATTCAAGACAAGTCTCTATAATTATATGATGACTTAGTGATCGACATTGTACCCTGGAGAGACCTCGCTGCTGTCTGGATGGACCCGTTCTTAACAGCACCGCCATGCAAATGCAAATCATTGTAGTAAAAAAAATGGTACTGGACGTTACTGGTTGACGGCACGCGGCGTGCCTAACCCGGGTAGGTTAGAGATATAATGCCAGGCGGTCCGTCCGGTGTCCTCACTATCTGCCGCATCGGAAGTGATTGGCGAGAGCGTAACTGGATCCGTTGCGCGGCGGATAAACGCAGCGGAACTGGGGATCCGGAACACCTACACGACATCGTCGCACGGTTCCGGTTCGAGCGTAGTGTCGGGAAGCACTCATGACTCCACTACTTGGTACAGATTGTATTCCATTATTTCCATCGCGTCACATTTTTATCTTACGAAGCAACGCTCGCTTTACTTGTACCTACACTTCCGACTTCCCAGAATAAATCATTGTCTCGGAGGGTACGGAGAGCTCCTGCGCTTACATACACACATCACGTCCGATTTCACCATCCTCTCGGACGGTACGGAGAGCTCCTGCGCTTACATACACACATCACGTCCGATTTCACCATCGTCTCGGACGGTACGGAGAGCTCCTGCGCTTATTATACACATTCACAGCTTGTTTGTACACTTGGTAACCACAAGTAATGCGCGCGTCGTTTTGTGAGAAAAAAAGTAGTGTATACAGTAGAGTTTAATTTACGGCGTCTATTGTAGTACTAATCTAGGTGTCAGAATTGTACAAGCCATTGAAACGATGAATGTCGTTGAATGTCTTTATAAACCTACTTTGAAGTCGGTCATAAAGTGATCGAGCTCATAAAGACGCACATAAAGTCCCCCTCAGCAACTCAACACTCAGAGCGTTAACAGCTTTTTGAGGAGCCGTTTTTGATAACTGTAATCGCATTTGTAAAATTGTATTGATCTACATTCACCAACCAACTACCTTACGCAGGTGGCAACATATGTACGGTCACTGGCACAGTGCGAGCGACAACACAATACGATCCAGATCCTAAGCCTGACCATTATGGGAGCTATGAATAATTTTAATATACCTATTTAGTGCATTTCGGCTGTCCCTTTTCAAAACCTAGTAAGGGACACATTTTACAAAAATCTTTTATTGCATAATCTTGCTAACCTAGTAAGTCCCTACCAAATACAAAAACACCAGCGTTTTAAACTTACATAAAAGCAGATTGTAAAAAGTAGTGCTAGACGCTATATTGGCCTAACGCTCCTTTCTCGTATTGATAGAATATGGTTTATATGATAAAAGTGAAAGTCTCGAATTGTTGTTTGTCATGACGAGTTTAAAACCTAGTTAGTCATTTTAGTTAACTAATTCAAAACCTAGTAAGTCTCAGGACTTGCTAGGTTTTTGAAATCAAGACCTAATATGAACCAAATACGACCAATTCCTTATGAAAGTTAGTAAGGGGTTTAAAATATGTAATGTACACATGTATTAAAATGTTGCTAGTACCATGTGTTCATTAATTAGTATCTTGTACAACCAATAGCATTGTTTTTACCTAACTTAAGGCGGAGGTTACTTGAAAATGGTCAAAAAGTTGGTTTTTAAAGCAGTGTATCTCTTAAACCGCAAAATAATTTTGACCAAAAAAAAAGTAGACATATTTCCAAGTCTTATTTTAAAACAGTGATGGAACTCAAATCACAATTAATAGTACATTATGATATAAGTGCGGTAAGTTGAAGCCTCTGCTTTCTTGTAGCCCTCGCCTAGGGCTCGGGCTAGCAATATCGCCTCGCCTGTATTTATCAAAGCGCACGTATGTCATACGACGTTTTATAACATATTTGCGAGGAAATAAATAAAACTCTGACTTTCTTAAACGAATAAATCTTTAATCACTTATAGAAATGCTAGCAAGTTGGAGTATGACTTGATATCAATAGGTACCATGTTTTGTTTTCACAGTGCTTTTTAGCATTGAATAGTAGCACCCCACAATGAGCTTGACTTATATTTTTGAGAAAGTTAGGTACATGAAATAGGCTAAAAAACACTTTCTCAAAAAATTTGCATCTTTGCTTGTTTTCCATAAGATGAAATTTTGATACGCTTGTAAGTATCTATCGGTCGATTTTTCGGGCAAGAGTCTTAGAGTAGCCTTTTTCGCTGCCTCTGAGACTTCTGGCAGTGTCGAACTAATAAATTAATCATTATTTGACGACATTTTCAAATAAAAACAATACAGCGAAAAGAAAAAGCGCGCGGAATAATTTTTACTTTTTCACAAATTAGCGAAGCGCGCGCATCAGCGCTTTTTTTTTAAGGCAAAGACACAAAAAACAGCCTGTATTACTAAAAAAGTAAATTAATATTTTTGTGTTTTTGTTACAGATTGTTGGTTGTAATTTATTGTCAAAATTAATTAAATTAAATAATTAAATGTTTATTTATTATATTTTATCTCCCAAAGTTAATTTTATTAATAAAATGTTGACCACTTTTCTGACATAAAAACTCTTTGCTAAGAAGCTTTGTGTCATCGCGCTTCTCTTTCTTTTCTATGCAGTCCGATAGTGACCGCGCTTTAGGTCATGTAGTCGCCTTAAGAGTCCTATTACAAATCGTAAATGTTCGCTTAGCGCGAACGCGCGCTTGTGTTCGTTTGCAATACACGAAGTTACGTTAGTGTGCGTTGGGAGTACAACTATAGTCCGCGAAACAATTTTGATACCAGTCTGAGTAGGATGATAGTTTTTTTTATTAATCCAGAGTCTGAACTGAACACTACTAGACAGGTAATCAGGGGTGAGTATAAATCAAAACACTCAAAAAGAGTCCACAAATTAAAAATGTACCTAATTATAAAGTTTGAGAAAAAAAAATACAAAAAGATCTCTCGTAATGGCATTTAACGTGTTTTTTTTTCCTTTGAACAGAACAGAACTGGAAAGCATACATTTTTCTGATGCTGTAGAAGCCTCTTGGTTCAAAAAAAAAAATACGTAAGTAGTTACTGGTCATAAATCGAATGCATTAATCAACTAGTAATTATTAACATCTTCATGAATTACGTCACATAATCCCGACATAGAATACAGAAGACACACTCCTTTATAGTCATGTTTAAAAAAGACAAAAATATACCTACACAAAATGTTCACAATCAGAACGTAGAACAGGAGGCCTACCATGATCTATTTAAAAACGATTCAAATGCAAGACATTTCAGTTTAGGTTCTTAAACAGCATCGCTCACAGTCGTACCATGACAACCAATACGCTCAGCGGCATTTGGATCGTTGAAAGTGAATGAGCGTTAATAGCTCGTGGTAGGTATCCAGATGGCACGGCCTAAATTGAATCGTTAAACTGACGTCATGGTACGAATTAGAAGAACAGTTCAGTTTAGGTCCTAAAGTGGATCGCGTTAAGAGCTCGTGGTAGGTATCCAGTAGGCATTTCTTATAACTACTTCTTTTGTAATTTTTTATAGCGTTACTAAATAATTACAAATATCATTAAAACAAAACCTTTTTTTACGAAAATCTTTTCTATTACGAAAATAAATTACGATATTTTTGACCTTGAGCATAGAGTGGGCCCGGCTAGGTAATATACGGGTAGCTAGGTACCTACTTTAGCTGATCTAGAGTAGACGATTCTTTCACTGTTGGTTCTACTATCATATTTTTACTTTCTGTAGATGTTTCAGAATTATTATGGTTATGTGTCCTGGAAAAGAAAATACTGATTTATGTTTGTTTTAGTATAAAATGTATATTTTAGGTAGGAACTTAAGGTTTGTTTGTGGTTTGGTTTGTTCTGTAATACGGTTTAAATTAATAACATCGTGTTTGCATCTACCTTTTTAGTGACATTTTAACTTGTAATGCTGTCTGTAAGCGGGCATAATTGTGTCTCTTCCTTTTTTTATGCAGGCGTATAGTGGTGTTTTCCGACCCTTACCTACCATAAATAAAAGATAAAAATTTAAGTCTAATATGTACGTATGTACTAATATTGATTACCTTTAAGACACACTCGTACTAAAACTTTTTTGCAAAAATAAAAAAACAACAGATTCCAAAAAAAAAAAATTATGTTTCACTTTTTAGTTCTACCTATCTACCCCACACAAATTCATATAACACTACTTGCTATATAAATATCAGTGACAGGAAGCTATTGAACACATCTGCCTACCCCTTTAAAGGGTACAGGCGTGATGTTATGTTGTGTGATTGCGTAAACAATGAATACATATGCGATAGCAGGAATCGCGGTTGATTTGCTGGAATTTATTGAAGAGTTACCTTGTCTGTCTACGTAACTCATGATCAGATCTGTACAAAATTTAAATGGGACTATTTCGGAATACACTTTTTCGAACAAAAAAAAATCATCCAAATCCGTCTAAATATAACGGAGTTATGCCCGAACATACATAAAAAAAAAAAACATAAACATCCGAATTAAGAACCTCCTCCTTTTTAGAAGTCTGTTAAAAAATAATACATTTAATATTATGATGTAAAAAAAAATCTTATTGGATCAAATTATTTCGATCGGCGTACACGAGTCGATAATAATAGCGATCTCCGGACGATTGCGCGCGAAAATTTCATGTACAGTAAGCGCTCGCGCGAGACCATGCCTTACAATCTTACTCGTAGAAACCCTGCAACAGCATTGTGATAACCCAACTTATTACAAATGACATGTACAAAAGATATATTTCCAGCTGGTTATTAGCTTTACAATTTCGTAGTATAATAATCTGTCAGTTTAGTATTGTACAATCAGAGGCGCTAGTGTGGCGTATAATATAGGAAAATAAAAAATATTCAAAATATAATACTACACTAAGGTTTACAATGTTCTCCCTAAATAAATGGTATAATATTAGTAGTACTGTTAAGAATGTGTTGCCATAATTAATTCATTATTTGCTACATAGAAGCTTGATTAGTTCTATTATTGGAGATAAGCAAAGAGTGTTTATTGTAAATATAGGGTTCGTCAGAATAAATTAAATATAAACATACGTGTCCATGATGATAAGTCATTTTTGCTGATAAATTTTTTTAAATAAAAAGATCTTACATACTTTGGTAAGAATTTAGAGATATTTAAATATATGCCCTGGCAGCACTGGCAAGTAATAAACAAAAATGGCTGTTGTTGTTTTGATGTCGTTCTGCTGTGAATGCTGTGATCGTTCGTTGTCTGCTGTGATCGTTCGTTGTACCTATATCCCCCTTACTAATAAACATTGTGTATCGTCTGTATAGTTACACAACGCTTTGTCTTCTGTCGAAAATCAAATTACTGACGACTGAAAGAGAGAAATCGGTGTGTAACTATTCGTCTGATATAATACGTTTACGTAAGGGGGTGTGTAATTTAAATAATATCTAAATATGTTGTAGTAAACAGATTTTGAATACTTATATCGGTATAATTTTACTATCTCTGTTATAGAAAACAGTTGGACCATGAATGGATCTAGGTCGCGCGATTATAATACTGATACGGATGTAGTTTAGTATTTTAATCGCAGAGGGCGCTTTTTTAATGTTATCGTTGAAATCGCGCAAGATGGCTCTCTATTTCCGTATATACAAAGTACTCTTTGCGCGAGACTGAGGAGCGCGCTGAATCGACGTAGAATATATAGTACTTTAATTTTATTTATTGTAATTTTTTCTTATAATATTGACAAACGAAAACTAATAAAACGTATTCATTATAGATCGAAGTTTTATATCATATTAGTTTATTTGATAAAATTGTGTTTATTTGGAATATAATGGACGCTGAATCAAGACATTTATGGCTTAAATTAGGCTTTCTTTTCGATTTTTTTAGTGAAAACTCAAGGAATTTAAAGAAATTCTAGAATTCCAATAAACAAGTAAAACATTCAACTTATTTTTTAGTAATTTTAGCTTTTATAAGAATTGAATGTAACAATGTGAATTTGAGCGTCAAAGTTCCATCGCCGACGGTTTTTCTTGCAAACGGAGTTCGTAAAATATTTATAGTAAATTACACGAAAAGAAAAATTAAAATGTGTAATTCCAACTTACAAGAAAGAGAATGTTACTATCGTTATTCATAATCAAAAAATTTAAATATGTTACTGCTGCTGAAAATTACAGCGTCAAAAATCATGAATTTGCGTAAAAAATGTAATAGGACTCTTAAATACTTTTCATAGGCTGACCTATTTTATGTTTATGCGCTCTCATGTAAACTAGGTTTTGAAATGGGGCAGGGAGAATAATCTTATAGATAGTAAGTATATCTCATGTAAAAATCTCTATGCTCATCAAAATTGTGGCTCGTTTTGTAGTGCCAGTGTACCAGATTCACCAGAGCTTTGATTGAATGTGGATACAGGTGAAATGGCGCTGGGTGTTACCGCACGCGGTGTGAAGAGTGCGCTTCCTTCTGCATCTGTGAACTGTGTTCAGGTGATGTTGAGTGTCTGTTCGTGTGCCGCAGGGTGCTGTCGGAGGCGCGGTCGCTGCGTGTGCTGCCGTCGCTGAACGGCACTTCGCGCCTGCGCACTCTGCGCGTGGACCGCGCGCGTCTCTCGCACCTGCCCACCGACCTGTGCGCGCACGCGCCGCAACTGCGGGCTCTGTGAGTACTCGCTTATGCGCTGGGGTAGAGGACGCTCTGGGCGCTCGCGGCACAACACGATCAACTATTAGCTCCATACATTATTATATTTGCCATTAGGACAAACATTTTGAACGTACGTGTGTCATAGACGTGATTACTTTGCGTTTTGTTATATTAGGACACGAACAGGTTGTTTAATGTAGGTATATCACTGTTATAACGGGTGTAAGAAGACGCTCAACGAAGCCGTGTTCCTTTTTCCTTCCGGCATTTTAATCATTTGTTTGTAATGGACCACACCTGTAGTGCTATTCTGTAAAAATCGGCAAAATTGTCACCGTGATAAATTGGGTGAAGTGAGTTGAAAGTGAGCTGTCATTAGTGTCAATCCTTAGCATCAGATGGAATGACAGCTCACTTCACCTAACTTCTCACGGTGAGATTCTAACAGAATCGACTGGCTGGGAACCTTTTGGTTACGGAGATTTGTAGGGCCAAACCATAGACTATTAAAAAAAGATGGACTCCGCGCCACTCAAATCGAAAGTGAAGTACCGTACCGATCTACGTGTGCGTGATTGTCGATTGACGCTGTCGTGTCACGTAATGGCGGCTGGTCAGCATAGCATGATGTAAATGTGAGCGTGAGGTGTGTTTGTACAAGCGGTCCCGGCATACTTACTGTGCTTCACTTTCGATATGCGTAGCGCGGAGTCAATCTTTTTTTAAAGTCTATGAATCAAACTTACAACTTTTTTAACGAAACCAAGTTTCAAACGCGAGACCATTTTTTAAGTTAAGTTATAAACTTGGATGCTAGGTGCATGCAACGTAGCAATTTTAGCATGCCTTTCATTGGCGCCAATTCCCTTGTTCACAAACTAAACTAAATTTAAGTTCAGTGCATCCTTTTCTTTCTATTTCATTAAGAAAAGGACAGAAGATAAATATTAGTTTAGTCCTGTCAAATTAAGATACTCCATAGACAGTTTAGATGTGATTAAAAAATTGGCTACTAAAAATACTTCAATTTACGTCAGGCGCTGACTAATTTGACAGGACTAAACTAATATTTATCTTCTGTCCTTTTCTTAATTAAATAGAAAGAAAAAGATGCACTGAACTTAAATTTAGTTTAGTTTGTGAACAAGGGAATCGGCGCCATTGTGCACTACCGTAAGCGGTTTTTAACGCCAAAAATAAATGACGTTTCCTAGTACTTAAGTATTTTTGCACTAGGTTGCCCTAGGTTGATGTGTCAGAGTGCGTCGATGACGGCTTCGTGATGGGTCTTTTTGCACCCTGTATTGAGCAACTGTTCCTGGATCAGTACGAACCTGAGTTGTAACACATAGTTTACTATTTCTAGCAAGGATTGTATCAGATGAGAAAAAAATATGCGAGACGACTTACAGAGTCTTCCAATGAAACCGGGCTTTACAAATCTAATATGAATTAGGATTTAGCTTGTCGAAATATAAACTAGAACGTGGCCACCACACGGCAGTAGGAACAGAAGGAGTACTCCACACGGGGCGCGGCATGGCGGGCATGGCGGCACTGAGCTGCAATCCGATACCGATGAGTTTTCTGAATAAGTCCACATAATAACTTCTACTTGAATGACCAAAAGAAAGTCTAACCTGAAAAAAAAAATCTTGGTCTGCGACTACCCATTATTTCTACCTTATAGCAATTATACCTTTGCTACAAGTGGAGGGGCTCGTGGTTAAGTAATAAGAGTCGCACGGGTCGATCGATCAGGTTAAGCTACGCTTACCACGATCGGTGTCATGCGTTAGAAGTCTTGCTTCGTGGAATTGTTGTGTGTACAACAATTCCACGAAGCAAATTGTTGTACACACTAAGGTGTGTACCTTAGTGTGTACAACAATTCCACTCCTACGCTATTAGCTACTCGTAACCTTTCTTTATCTCACACAGTTGACATCGTGCCCTCACTTTTGTATTATTATTTCTTTTTTATATCTCGGGACCATTGAGTCCCGATCCTTTGGAAGGCGTACAAGGGGCCGAAGCCAACTCGCAGAGGCCCCTTAGGAAATTTTAATGAAATTTGACACCAACCGACGATTATCCCTGTATGCACTATGCAAGTGCACCCAAGGACAACCCCCGGTTGGTGTAGGACTATTGCAGCATATGGAAAAATAAAAAGTTGGACTATGGGTTTGGGTGGCTAAAGTGGACTGGTTGCCAAGAACTATGGAAGAACTATGACCCCTGCCTGATCAATGTTTAATATATACACGGATAAAATAGCAGGGGGTGACTTGCACACTCAATAATGGGCCCCCGGAAACGGTCGCTAGCACATAGTGACGTAGCGACAAGGGGGCAACATGTCCTGAGATGCTTATGAGAAGTGGAGAGGTATTCCACGGCTATCAGGACAATCCCGGAAGTACGGTCAAGATCCCTACCAGCATCTTACTGGAACACTTCCTTCCTCCGAGCACGTTTGCTCTTGCGAATCTCCACTCAAGCCAGCCAATAAAGGCAAGAATGAGGTGGGAGCTCTGTTCCTCGTCATTGTTCACTCCAGCCGGCCAATAAAGGCAAGCCAGAAGTGAGGTACAAGACTTCTCCCGGGAGATAGGGTCCGTGGGGTCGCTACTGCCCAACAGCTCGCCACATGCTGCCCTGCGGATTTCTGTATCTCTCTTGGTCTGGCTCCTCACCTTAGACCTGCTCCGGCAAAGTAAACTTTTCCGGCACGGGCCTAGAATTCGGAGCGCGCAAGCCCCACCACGACGTCAACGTAGAGATACGGCGATGGGGTATTATTATTATTATTAGCCTGTGATGTCCCACTGCAGGGCAAAGGCTACTCTCTTTCCACTTCTCTCTGCTCAAAGCTGCTGAGGACCAGTTCTTGTTGAAGGAGTCCAGCTCATCACTTTTCTATATTAACATTTTATTCATATACTTACCTATAATTTTTATTTAAAAGCTTTGTCCCAAGTAATATATATGTCAATGCTTTGTCCTGATTAAATTGCCCGTTTTCTCTCATCAAACGGCGAAATTAAAAGATAATGATTAAAAATTGTCAATAGGAAGTAGGTACTTACTGCCTAAAAACTGTTTTAAAGTCCTCCGGCCATAGGGCGAAAGACGCCGCTGTATTTGCCATCTGTTTTCCTGTCGGCGGTGGTCGACTCGATACAAGCTCGTCTCCCGCCAGTCCCGCCACGGCGAGTGTGATAATGTCGGTGGTCGACTCGGTACAAGCTCGTCTCCCGCCAGTCCCGCCACGGCGAGTGTGATACTGTCGGTGGTCGACTCGGTACAAGCTCGTCTCCCTCCAGTCCCGCCACGGCGAGTGTGATACTGTCGGTGGTCGACTCGGTACAAGCTCGTTTCCCGCCAGTCCCGCCACGGCGAGTGTGATACTGTCGGTGGTCGACTCGGTACAAGCTCGTCTCCCGCCAGTCCCGCCACGGCGAGTGTGCTGATGACCCACTTCCGGAACATTGACAGTTATTTACATAGAGGTATAATCTGCTAATTGCCCATTTGAATGTTGATTGGCGAAGTTTTGTGTTTACGTATTCTTGAGCAGCATCTACCCGCCGCTTGGCGGTTCCTGCGGGACTCGTCGCGCGCGGCATCAAACAATCTCATCAGACATGTAACAACGCTGTGTCCGCAGGGACGTGAAGCTGAACGTGCTGCAGCGCGTGCCCGAGCTGCGCGCCTGCTCCGAGTTGCGCGTGCTGTGAGTGCTCACTCGTTCACGTACACTAGCACTGGTCGGCACATGTTGTGATGAACGGTGTTTGTGTGCAGAGACCTGTCGGGCAATGAGATTTCGTCGCTGGACGGCGACTCGCTGCGCGGGCTGCGGCGCCTGCACGACCTGCTGCTGGCGCGCAACCGCGTGCGCCGCCTGCCCGCCGATGTTTTCACGCACACGCCGGACTTGCAAGTATTGTGAGTACCTACTCACACACACTCCCTCATTTGGCCTCCGCATACCTTATGGATAACGAGTGGTGACGTCACACGATCGCACGCACAACCGTGACGCGTGTGAGTATACATATACTGATACAATACCGCTGTGGTACTGGGTAGGGGAGGTCGGGGCTGAAAGTTCCGATTTTCAAATAACATGGAATTTCAAAATGAAAATGAAAGGTTACGTTTTTGATAATTGGAACTATTAAAAGATCTTTATCGGTCTTTGTAATAGTATAGTCATTTCTGCCAGTATCTCAATAGTTTTTTTTTAACAGGCAATTCTTTGCAAAATTTCGGAGAGGAACATTCAGCCCCACTTTGGGGTAAGTTGTTCCATGTGTGGGGCAAATTGTTCCGCTTGGATAAAGAAATAAAATATAAGAATAATATAGGCTTATTTTAATTAAAACAATCATTTCTATAGTTTCCTATATTGTGTATTCATGCAATGCTATAAACTAAAAAAAACAACAACAAAACATTACTGGTTACCTCCAGATAACCTTATTTGGTATTGGCAAACTAAAATTGAGATCTATTAGCTTACAAATCTTACTAGATGCTTAATTAAACTTTAGGATACAAAAAATATAACTGATTACCTCGAGATAAACACTTTTTTCATCTGTTATTTTGTCATAACAGAACATGTCATATCATAACATGTCATATCATAACAGAACTTAAAAAAATAATCAAAACATAACTGATAACCTTCAGATAACCGTTTCTTTCATTAATTAAACCATATTAGAGATTCACCATGTTAAAAATCTTATCAGATGGCATAACTGCACTTATGAAAACAACATAACATAACTGGTAACCTCCAGACAAACGTTTCATTAATATGTATAATAACAATTATTGAGATCACAACTTACAAATCTAATCAAATAACAAAACAAAACTGCTAACCTTCACATTATTTTTTATTTGAAATTATCAGATTATTTTTAACTTAGTGGAGTTACAGTTATAAGTCTTGTTTTAATCAGTCGTAATTAACTTTGGCAACTTTCATTCTTATTCATCACTCATTAATTCATCTGACTCACAATTCGGACACACATAAGTAATAGTATCGCCTTTATTTATCGTTCAACATGTACCCAATTTTTACACATGCTACATTCTATCGACTGTTCTCTTGGAAGAGAATTCGAATATGAATCACAACAAATTATGCAGTACCATTCCAGATCCTTGTCACTATCACTCTCGCTTTCTTGTAATACTCTTCGTTTAGCTTTTTCTTCAGCTTTTCCCTTTCCTTCCCCTTGCCTTTACCTTTTCCGTTATTATTGTTGTTTTTCCCTTTTCCTTTCTTTGCAATGTCTTCATTCTTCTTTGGCTTCTTCTTTGACTGTTCTTCAGCTAATGCATTTTTTCTGGCGTGTCAGTTAGAACTGCCGTCTTTCTTATACGTCGTTTTGTAGCCATTTGCAATCTTGGTGGTGCCTTGGTAAAGGTTTTACGATTTCAGGGCTAAACAAAGCTGAAGCATTTGTCTTTGGTCAATTGGGGTAAGTTGTTCCGGGGAACAACCAGCCCCTTCGAGAGGGAACTTGTAGCCCCAAATTACGTTTTCATGTGAAGACTGTTATGCTAGCAAATTAATAAAATCAATTTAAAAAACACTCAAACAATAAGATACCTAACTAATGCCACTACAAAATAGGAAAGTTACACATTAATCGGTCAATAATAAATAAAAATAGACCAAAAAGTTTAAATACGAAAAAAATTACTCACGTGGTGTTTTAATAGCACGTTGCGCACAGCCACTCGTCCGCCGCCGTAGGAGCAACTAAGATGCCCGCCAGCGCGGCGCGTTGCCTGATGCTTAAACGACGCATTTCGCGTGTATTGCTACCTCTTTTCTTTACAAAGTTATTACCGTCGGAACAACTTACCCCGGGAACTTCCAGCCCCGGCCTCCCCTACAGATGCTTTGGACGCGCTGATACTGGCGACCGGCGACCGGCGACACACACCCACGAGTGACCTCTGCGACCTACGCGGATTTACTCCTAACTGCTGCTGAGCACGGCAACCACGGGTCAATTGCACTTTGTTTATGTCCCCTCCAAATGTGTTTATTTGAACAGGTTACCTTGGGTTATTTTTATCCGAGAATTCTGAACTGGCAATCAAGTTCTAATTGCCATAATTATAAATAATCGAAAGCCGTTAATAATGGAGATGAGTCTATCGCCTTCGCCTTTATCTCGAGGAGCTCTGGAGCTCAAAGCCAATTACTGCGAATCTAATTTGATTCGATGTTCAGTCCAGCTAGATGCCCCGAGCGTTTTGTTTTGTGCCGTCTGAGGATCAGACTCAAGGCTTCGGGAGTACCTACTGCGGAACGAGTCAGAAATACGTACCAAGACGTAATGCAATGGATACGCTGCTGACTCAATTATTACTATACGATACATTGTAAAATAAATATATCTACAATCTATTAGATATCTACTAATAATAAATAAATAAATAAATAAATATCCTTGGACATTTCACACAATGCCATTTAGTCCCAAGCTAAGCAACCTAATGCTTGTGTTATGGTAACGAGATGGCTGATAAACTACTTATATACATTTTTTTTTGTAAATATATACATATATAGATAAAACACCCAGACCCGGAATAAATACTTATAGGTCGTACAAATATTTGTTCCGTGCGGGAATCGAACCCGCGACATGCTGCGCAGCAGTCAATCGCTCAACCACTGCGCCAACCGTGTCGTCCTGTCATAATAAAGCAGAAGTGTGTTTTTTTTGAACGCGCTAATATAGAATCTAGCATTACCTAATGTTTTTAAACGCGCTAATATAAAATCTAGCATTACCTAATGTTTTTGAACGCGCTAATATAGAATCTAGCATTAGGTACCTAATGTTTTTGAACGCGCTAATATAGAATCTAGCATTACCTAATGTTTTTGAACGCGCTAATATAGAATCTAGCATTACCTAATGTTTTTATTGCATTTGGTCGCCCAATTCCTGAAGGAGCTATAGGTAAGCTATTTCACGCTAGGAGCCGAACAAAACCAAAACTAGTCAGAAAGAACGCTATTCGAATACGAAGTAATAGCGTGGTCGGGCGATGCGATGAACATCACGCGGACGAGAAGCGTTTCCACTTATCGCGATATCAAAACTCGGCATCAGAACATCAGGTCCCTCCCCGGCCGGATAACCGCCATTTTTCCCCGGATATAAGCCTTCTATACTCGTGTATATTTTACGCCATCGTTGAAGCTGTGACGTGAAAGTGGTGCGTCGCCACAATGTTTTATGAGGAGATATAAAATAGCGCAACAGCGAACAGCGGCTATCTGTACAATCAGGTGAGTCAGTTCATCTAGCGGTATGTTACGAGATCGTAAAAGGAAGTCGATCTGTCGCTTTATGTGCCCCGCTACAGCGGCACCGAGTCCCGTGTCGCGCCGCGCCGGCACCGCGTCCCGTGTCTCGCCGCGCCGGCACCGATTCCCGTGTCGCGCCGCGCTGGCACCGCGTCCCGTGTCGCGCCGCGTCGGCACCGAGTCCAGTTTCACGCCGCGCCGGCACCGCGTCCCGTGTCACGCCGCGCGGGCACCGCGTCCCGCGTCGCGCCGCGCCGGCACCGAGTCCAGTTTCGCGCCGCGCCGGCACCGCGTCCCGTGTCGCGCTGCACCGCCGCCGCGTCCCGCTTACTTACTCGTACATATTTGCATGAATACATGTGATAGTAATGTTGCCCGTGGCTAAATATTAACAGCCGCACAGGTCGATCGGTCAGGTTAAGCTACGCTTGCCGCGGTTGGTCTGTGGATGGGTGACCATCTTTACATACCGAGACCCCTCCTTGCCTCGGAAAGCACGTTAAGCCATTGGTCCCGGCTGTCATTCGTGGATCTTTCAGTCGTTACGGGTAGTCAGAAGCCCGAAAGTCTGACAACCAGTCTTACCAAGGGGTATCGTATTACCCAGTAACTGGGTTGTGGAGGTCAGATAGGCATTCACTCCATCTAAAATAATACTGTTATTCAGCTGCATCCGGTTAGACTGGAAGCCGACCCCAACATAGTTGGGAAAAGGCTAGGCAGATGATGATGATGACATCTGATAATAATCGAGGGGCAAGCTAACTTTAATGGATAATTCATTCATTTTGTTTTACCGCTTTTGTTAAATGAAGTAGGCAATCTTCCCATCTCATCGATGAGCCGACAATACAAGGATGAAAATAAATTCCTCATTACATGTAATTATTTATAGTAAATGTCTGTTATATACGACTGTTCTTTTTGGACATCATACCATACATGCACATACGAAACAAGTAGTTAAGTACCGCGAACCTTATAATACAAACGTTTTACCTGAAATAAAAACGTAAATTAAATTACTTACATAAATTTGAAGCCTAATAACATTGAATAAAAATACATGAGAGAGAGGCCATCGTTCTGTCCCTTTTCCGCATCCGTTCTCCCTCCTTGTCGTGCAATATCCACTTCTCAGTTTCTCCTTCCACCACCACTAGCAGTTGCAAACGTCTATATTTGCTTTTGGATTTGCCTCATTGAAGTCGTTGTAGAACCAAGCAGAATTTAAGTTATTAGGCTTCAAATTTAGGTAAGTAATTTAATTATATTTAATTATATTACGTTTTATTTCAGGTAAAACGTTTGTATTATATAACTTGACCGTAAATTTGAAGCCTAATAATACATGAGAGACGTGTTTTTTATCGCCTGGTGGTGGTGGAGACGTCAATGTGATTATTCGATTGAAGATTTAGATCACACAACAATGAAAGGGAATGGTCGCTAAGACAAAAGATTGGTAAAAGCAATATACTTACCTAGTATAGCATACATGTAAATCAAGGTATGTTGTTACAGATATGCTAAAAATAAAAATGAGGTTTACAAAATAAAATAGTTTTATTTTTAAAATAAAAACAAAAAGTATCCTTTCTAACTTATGTAACAAATAATGGAAAACAAGCGACTCGCTCAATTAATCAAGCAAAATATAAAAACATTTTGAGTAATTATTATTTATTCACACTGCATTAAACAAATTAGAAACAGAGTTTTGAGCCTCTGTTTTCATTACTTCTTTACAGTAAAAACGCCTAAATGTATTTTCTGATCTCCAATTGCCTCTGGAGATAATTTCATCAACTGAGCAGTTCTCATACCAACTTTTTGAAGCTACAGCAGACCTAAAACTTCCAGCTGGGGATTCAATCCCAGCATCCTTTAATACTTTTTTAACCCAGTTAGCTATAACACAACGTGAAGCAGGTGTGAGCGTCAGAATGGCTGGTTGCCTATGGAAAGCGGCTCTGAAAGTATATTCAAGAATTGCTACCCAATTGCTTATATTTGCTACATTTCTTCAATAATTGCTACATATGATACATTCAGAGAAATATGAATATTTTTTTGACCAGCCATTCTGACGTCAGGATGACAAAAAAAAAGACGCTCTCTGTAGTAAAAAGAACTGTTGCCTTTCTAAATTATTCGGCGCTTCTTCGTACAAATTAAGAAAATTGAAGGTTAAACAAACTTACCTGAAGTGAAGTTTGACCGTAATTATACGAATCGCTGCACCCGAAGAGATTTTCATATTCACCAAGTAGTCCACTCCTAAATGTACCGGGCATCGAACACTTTTTAGAGCAGGAATAAAAATAAAATAAAAATATTATAAGCCAAAAGGCCCGGTCCCCCATGGAGTGCTCGCGCACGGCGCCCCTAGTGTCAAAGTCGTCATTCCTTTCAGAGAACGATTTTTGTAAAGTTAAAAGAGAACACATAGTTCAACGGGTAAGTTTAATAAGCAGAAACTTACGGGAGGGGGGGACCGAAAATCTCTTCGGATGCAGCGACTCGTATAATTACGGTCAAACTTCACTTCAGGTAAGTTTGTTTAACCTTCAATTATACTTCGTCGCTGCATCCTCGAGATTTTCATATTCACCAAGTAGATGTTTAGAGCTTTACAAAAATCGCCATCTAAGATTCTTATATTCTTGGGAAACCAAACTTTGTAAAGTATTTTTTATTTTTTTATTTAATTGTTGTGAATGTGAGGACTATGTGGGTCATTTCTTTTTTACTGTTTTCCTTCTTAGTTAGTTTTAATCATGATCTGGCAGTTTGAGTAAATTACGCGGCCTACCTAAATGTCCTTTCTTTGGTATTGTTCGTCGAATCGTTGAGCTCCTCAACTTCTGAGTTGAGCTGCACGATTTTGACAAATGCTTGCACTGACTGGACAGGTCCGCTCAATCTGTGTGGTTCTTTCCTCAAAAGACCATTTCAGACACCATTCTACATGGTCTTCACATGATCTGACCAAGATTATGTCTGGACTTTAAAAGAGACTGTGACCTCTGAGTTTGTTTTGGCCTTTCTTCTCAGAATAGTCAGATAGGAAACGCCGACCTCATCTAGTTAAAAAAAATATGATTGACGTGTAAAAGTGTTTGTACAAACCTACATACAGAAAATAAATCATTTATCATTTATCAATAATCAAAATTGTTTTATTTTGAAGTTTAACATGTAAACAACAATATTGTTATCATCATCTAGAATTGCTTTGGCAATTTATCTAATCGACAACATTATTATCATCATCTAGAATTGAATTGGCAAAGGTATTACAATCATTTTGAGCAAGAGATCTATTATAAAATTTTTGAAAAGTATTTGAACTTCCTGACCAGCCTGCTGCTTTTTTTATTATCTCTATAGAAACGCCCTTACGATTGGCCGCCGATGTTGCTGCGTGACGAGTGCTGTGCGCGCAATAAATGCTTGTATCGATACCACTTTCTTGCAATACTGTTTTTATCCAGCGGTTAATCGTAGCAGCGGTTGCATTAAGGAATGGTTTTTTAATCGTCAAAATCAACCCTTCTGTCTTACTTGTCCCCCTGAATGGTCTTGTCATTTCCATGTATGCTATCAAAGTTTTAGCTGGACATATTTCTACCTTAGAATTAAAAAAAGGAATTATTAGATACGGCTGTGCACGCCCCGGGGCTGATGTTTTGATCAAATCTTCTATGGCTATAGTAATGCTAGTTGTATTAATCTTAATGTTGGATATCTTAATTAACAATAACGTCTGTACTCGTTGTGCTGTCGACAATGCGAGCAGAGTCACCAATTTCTTTGTAATTATACACGAAGGTAGGTCTTCATTTGGATACCATTGGCTAATGAAATCAAGAACGATATTAGTATCCCAGGTGTTTTGATACCTTGGGAAACATGGCCTAGTTTTGAATACACCCTTAAGCAATCTACTTACATTAACATCAGAACTAAAACGCTTTCCTAATATAAGA
The DNA here is from genome assembly GCA_963669345.1 of Gortyna flavago. Classification (NCBI taxonomy): domain Eukaryota; kingdom Metazoa; phylum Arthropoda; class Insecta; order Lepidoptera; family Noctuidae; genus Gortyna; species Gortyna flavago. The sequence goes on along the minus strand of OY770141.1, from coordinate 17,846,723 downwards.
GAATGTGCCGATCGAAGTGTGTTTAAGGTGGAGTATCCAGCTCCTGCTTGGTATTGACAAGTGAGAAATTTTAAAGCTACTGGATTTGAAATGGTATAGCAGTAAAAAATCTTACAATGCTGACAGAAGTCCCAGAATTTTTTAAAGGCTGTGTCATATAGTTTTACTGTACTAGGGGAAAGGGAAGTAATCATGATGTCAATAGTTTCCGGTGTTAGCGATTGCCGTGAGAAAGCTTCCCTGATAAGCGGCATGACACCAGGGTAAGGCTTCGCCAAAGCGGGTGCTGGGTCCTGTAAGGAGAATATAACAGATACTTCTCAGGTAAGAAATAAATTGGCTCTGAAGACTGAAGGTCTAAGAACAAGGGATACCAAGCTTGACTTGGCCAATAGGGAACAACTATTATTCCCGACGCCTTGTCGTCAATTATCTTGCGCAGGCATTTTAAAATTAATGAAAAGGGAGGAAAACAATAGAAAAAATATTTTCCCCAATGTAAGGTATAAGCATCAATATCGAAGGCATTCGGATCCCTTTTCCACGAAACATATTTGGGGCATTTTGCATTTAGTCGAGACGCAAACAGGTCTATTTGTGGCGAGCCGAAGGTCTTTACAATTTTATGAAAAACTGTGTGAGACAACTCCCACTCTGTGTCGATGTTGGTATAACGTGATCCTCGGTCTGCATCTACGTTGTCTTTAGATTTAATGTACGATGCGAAGATAAATATGCGACGTTTTTCGCACCACTGCCAAATTTTACGTGTGATAATATTTAAGTGATCGTATTGAACGCCCCCCATTCTATCTATGTAGGAAATCGCGGTCATGTTATCAATCCTTAGGAGAATTTCTGTATTAGTTAGACCATTTGCAAAACATTTAAGTCCCATGAAAGCTGCTCGTAATTCCAATAAATTAATATGGTCTTGGGATTCCGATAAACTCCAAAACCCATTTGAGTTTTCGCCATTGCAAGAGACACCCCAACCTGTTAAAGATGCGTCTGAAAAGATTTCTAGCACATACTGGTCCTTGCGAAATGGTTTGAAAGATTTCATTATACAGGATGAAATTGAATACATGCGACAAATCGAAATGGGAGATTGTACTCATCATTATGAACAACTTTTACTATGGGACCAAACCTGAAATCGCGAAAAAAAAAATCTGCTGTTTCCTACATTTATGTTCGCATAACTCGTCAAAATGTAGAGAACAGCTGTTTTTTTTTTTGCGATTTCATTTTTGGTCCCATAGTAAAAGTTGTTCATAATGATGAGTACAATCTCCCATTTCGATTTGTCGCATGTATTCAATTTCATCCTGTATTGTTTTCCCACGAAACGAAACTAGATTTTAACTCAGGATTTATCTCCATTTTTTTTATCATAGTTGTCATTAGAGTGTTGAAGGGCCAAAAACTTTTCTCTTTCAAACTGTTTCGTATAAACCCAACCATAATCTACAGCCGGGCATACTGAAGTTAGCAATCCTAAGAACTTGGCAAATTCTCTTATGGTTATGGAATGTTTTTTAGCAATATCTTTCACAATTGATAAAATTTTTAGCCGTTTAACCAAAGGTAACTTGAGGACCCTTTCATTTGAATCAATTTCAAAACCCAGAAATGCTCTTATCTGACTGGGTTGGATATTACTCTTTTTATAGTTTATCATAAATCCTAAACTCTCCAAAAGATTGATTGCCTCTGCAACTTTGCGAGAACAGCTTTCAATTTTTTGATGGCCTCGATTTCTCAAGTAAGTTGTTACTGGTCTCATAATTTTAGTAAACACAAAAGGCGCAGAGCTTAAACCAAAAGGTAAACATTGGAATTCATATATTTTACCTTGGAATTTAAATCGGAGAATTTTTTTACAGGATGTATGTATTGGAATAAAAAAATAAGCATCCTTTAAATCAACATTGGCCATAATATAGTCTAAACTACGAATTAATTTTGATGCTGTTCTGATGTCCTCCATCTTAAAATGCTGGGTTTCTATAAAATTATTAAGTTTTTTAAGGTTGAGAATAAACCTGAAGCTACCATCTCCCTTTGGAATGAGAAATATATTAGAAATAAATTGACCAGCAACAAATTTACATTCTTGAACTGCCCCAGACTCTAATAGCTTTGCTATCTCTAATTTGATATGATGGACTTCAACGGGTGAAATAGAACACTCAACAGGCTCATATTTTTGGAACACAGGTTGAGTAAATGGGATTTTATACCCAGATATATACTCAAGCACTACAGGATCATCCGTGATTGTTTTCCATATATTATAATGATACTTTAATCTACCGGCATAACTGGTTACCTTTAACGCTTTAAAGGGGGCTTGTTGTTGTTCGATTTGGGTCGATCGCTCCTCACTGGTGCACGCCTGGTTGTCTGTGAAGAGGCTTGATTCCTGGCCCCTCCCCGTTTGCCTCTCTGGTAACCTGTATCTCTGTAGTGTACCTTGGAAGGGGCCCTCATGTTTCCCTGGCGCATGGTCGGTGGAATAGCACGGTATGAAGTTGATGCTTGAGGTTCAAACATCCGTTTTATCTGCAATCCTGACGTCTCTGCCGTTTTATTTGCTTTAATTCTTTCACCGAGGTTCTCACCAAACAACGAACGGTCCCTTTTTACTCCCTGTACTATATTTGATTTTTTTTTATCTAGGCTATACATGATCAATTGTCTTCTGCTTAATGTATTTTGGCAGTGCAAGTCTAAAAGTAATTGACCAATTTCTGAAAGTTTCTTTGTTATCTCGGTTTTGTTGAGTTCACCTTCGATGAGGGTAGACATGAGGTTCGTGACTGCAGCAATACCCTTTCCCAAATGGTTTTGGGCCATCTCAAGGCGTTTGTCCCTATTTTTAGTTGATTCAGATACAACTGCCGAGATTTCCGGATTAAGTTCCGGGGCTTTAAGTAATTTCAGGTTTTCTGGGAAACAAATGTTTTCCATAAACTTTTGAACTGATTCCTTACTCAGTCCTTCAACTACAATTCTACCCCAACGTTCAGATATCTCATTCCTCATTTTAGGTGCGTAAATTTCAATTTTATCTTTAGGTTCTCCTAGAGCTTCCAATATATCGGCTGATAATGCAGGCACCTCTGGTGGTAATCCACCTGCTTCGCTAGTTTGTATGTCGAATCCGGTATTCGTATTATCTGGTTCTTTAATTGATGTAATTCCTACTATTGGTTCAATAGGTGCATTGTCATCTATCTCCTGAGGTATTGATATAATTGACTGGGAGCTGAGACCCGAATAATGTGAATTGTCAGATTTCATTCATAATCTGTAAGGATTAAGAATTATGCAAGGGTAACATAATTATATTGACGAGTAATATTAAACGGTATTCGATCATAATTCCAACTCCATAAATACGTATTATTTTGGAGTAGAAGACCACAATCGCATCGTGGTACCTCATAATGACTCATTGTAAACAATAAAGGTTGACAGCAACAAGTGGAATATCGGTTGTAATCGCATCACAACTCTGAGGGTACATCAATAAAGAATTTACCACAATCGCATCGTGGTTCTATTCTGATAATGTTCTTACAAAGCCCAGTTGGTAGTTTCATAATAACGTTAACAAATAGGTAAAGTTTTATGTTTTCAACGCAACATATTTAGGGTCTATATCTGCATCTAAGACGACCTACTGACCCATAATTAGATTGCAAGACGTTGCAATGTTGTATTGTACTCACCGTCAAAACTGCTATCATTTTGCATTAACCGACGCTCCAAGCGTCGTATCTTCTTACGTATTTTATCGGGATCTTTCGTCTTATGTTTTCTTTTACCCATGTTTTATTATTACTCACTTTAAGAATCACAAATACACTGTACTGTACAATTTAAAATTGGAAAAAAGCGTTGATGATGCCCGAACACTAGAAACGAATGACGACTTTGACACTAGGGGCGCCGTGCGCGAGCGCTCCATGGGGGACCGGGACTTTTGGCTTATAATATTTTTATTTTATTTTTATTCCTGCTCTAAAAAGTGTTCGATGCCCGGTACATTTAGGAGTGGACTACTTGGTGAATACGAAAATCTCGAGGATGCAGCGACGAAGTATAATCTATATTTTTTTACCTAATGCATGTACGAAGCTCAAACTAAAATTCGTGAAAGAAGCAATTAGTAAGCAATTATTGATATAACAAACTTTTAGAAATTCTGCATCCTTCATGCTGAACATGGAGGCCACCAGCCATCCTGACGTCAGAATGGCTGGTCAAAAAAATATTCATATTTCTCTGAATGTATCATATGTAGCAATTATTGAAGAAATGTAGCAAATATAAGCAATTGGGTAGCAATTCCTGAATATACTTGCAGAGCCGCTTGCCATAGGCAACCAGCCATTCTGACGCTAACAAGCAGGTCGAGCTTTACCATTTGCAGTAACAAATAAATTATTACATTTAGCTTCACTTCTCCTGTTCTCTGCAACTGAAATCAACTTTAAAATCCAATGTACTGGATCTAAGCATTTATTGTCCTTATTGATCATTAACATCCAACCTGATTGACGATAAGTTGCGGAATCAGTTTTTGAGCCGAACATTGGCCAATAGATAACATAATCATTTGTAATTTCGCAATTATTAAAATTGATGCTCAAGAGGGTCAAGTCATGGACCCTACGACCAGAACATAGTAATAAGAAGCATGCTGTGTGTTTCGATACCTCATAAACTTTATCTATATCAAGATTCTGTTGACATAGTAAAGATACAACTTGGTTAACATCCCAAACTGTGGTCTTTGAGAGTTTTGGAATAGCTAGTGCTATAGACTTTAATATTCGCTTGACCAAAGGATGCCCACTCAGCCGTTCTGATGACTCTGGACAACATAAAGTGGAAACTACGGCTTTATGGACAAGAATAGTGTTGTAAGAGTGCCCATCATTGGTAAAGATTAGATAAAAATCTAGTTCTAGCAAGTGCCGAACCGTTTGGCTCGCTTACAGAAATATGATTAAGTTTAGCCCATTTTATCCAACGAGCCCAGGCTGGAGTATATGTTCTTATAGTAGATGATCGCCAGCTTTTTATGAGAAGTTGCTTTTTTTGGGTTGTCCAGTCACTCAGTTTTTCGTTCCACCCCCACATCTCCAAACCTTCAACGTCATTTCGTTGGCCTTGTGAGGGGGTTTGTTGGTCGAGGTGTATACTAGCATTTTGCATAGGTTCCTGATCGTCCAAGGACGGTGTATTGCCCGATTCTTCAGGTCCGGTCTCCAAAAGACTTGGTTCCATTTCGGGGCAACTATCAGAAATATTCCTCGACATTTGTTCAGATGGATCAGCACTTTGGGTATCAAGAATGGTGGCGGAAAGATCCATGCCAATGGATAGTCCCAGATCTGGCTGAAAGCATCTTACAGCTCGGCTTGCTGATCCCGATGATCCAGAGTGCAGTACCTGGGGACTACATGGGTTCGCTGAGACGCGAACAAGTCTATCACCGGGGTTCCCCATTGGGTAAATATTTGGCGCGGTACTTGAGGGAGTAAGTGCCACTCTAGTAGTCTCTGCAGTCGAGATAGTCTGTCCGCTTCGATGTTGTATACGCCTGTAATGTGGTAAATGGTGAAGTGAATCTGGTAAGAATCTACGAGCTGCAAAATCTGGTAGGTCAGGTCTATAAGTGCTAGTGATTTTGTACCGCCTTCGTTCCTCAGATACGATACCGCGGTCTTTTTGTCGCACTGAACTTGTAGGTTGGCTTTGTACAGGCTCTGACCACAATGTTGAATTGTATTTAGGATCTCCTTTTGGTTGCAATGAAGAAGTTCTTCTTCTGCTTTCCAAGTGCCGGCCGGACACATAGGTGTTATTTATGTAAGCACCCCAGGCGTTGTCTGATGCATCGGTGACAATGTAGTGTGTTGGATGTGAGACATGGATAGGAGACGAGGTCTCGAGATAATTTTGCCACCATTGTAAGTCCCTCTGAGCTGCCTCGGGCAGTAAATTCTTTGCAGTAGGTTTCAGGTGCAACATGCTGATGCTTTTGAAGTTGACGAAAATTTATCCTTCCCCGAGGTACAACAAAGCTTGCAAAGTTCATCATTCCTATGATGCTTTGTAATTCCTTTAGGCATGCTTTTCGCTTGTCGATTAAGTGAGTGATCATGGTTTTCATTTTCAGGCACTTTTTTGTTGGAAGTAATTTTATCTTCTTCCACGAATCCCATAATAATAATATTATCCATCCTAAATATTATAGGATGTCTACTGTGGTTTTGACGTGGCTTACCAGTGTATCGTAATTTTGATTGACTAGCAGGTAGTCATCTAAATAAATTACGACATGTACACCGCGGTCTCGAAGAGTCTGGGCAATCCAATTGCTCAAGGAGGCAAATGTTTTCGGTACTGAACTGAGGCCGAAGGGAAGGCAGTTCATTTGAAGCAATTGGCCTTGGTAAACAAGCCGTAAGTATCTCCTGTGAGCCTCTGTAACTGGCAGATGGAAATATGCTTGGGATAGGTCTATTTTCACCTCCCAATCGTTTGGTTGAAGGAAGTCTGGGATTCTGAAAATATTGATCAGCCGGAAGGTGGCGGCGGCGTCGACGTATCGGTTCAGGGCTTTGAGATTAAAAATCGGTCTGAAATTCCCGTTTTCTTTGGGCACCAGAAACATTGGCGAAATGAAACTTTGAGTTAGTGGCATGATTGTAAGCACCTCTTCTAATATCATTTTGTGAATAATATGGTCCATTTCTGGGGAATGAGGCGTTGACTGGATTGAATTTTGCAGATTGGGTATATGAAATGGAGGCTTTTGTACAAACGGAATTCGGCAGCCGGATATTATTTTTATTATATAATCGGGTGCGCCCATTTTCTTCCACCGGTTATGAAAAGACCGCAGCTGACCGGCACGAAACGAACTCGTTGAGTCAGAATCTGCGTGTATTGCCTCTCCTATTCTGGTGGGATGAGGGAGAACTTTTGCGTCTGGTATTTGATTGAATCATCATTGGATCTGCGGTAATTTGATTGCTTACCGCCCCGGCCCCTAAAGGGCTTGAAAAGGTATGCCCCATATGTTTATAGGTCACCTTTCTCTGATTCGGAAGTGATAACTTTCGCTGAGTCGTGGATGTGCTTGGATCGATCTGCGGTGCAGAAGCGCGATTCTTGTCACGAGGCCAGAAAACTTTATTCACGCCTCCAGCTTTTTCTAACGTAGAAGTAAGATGCTCAGCTCCGAAAAGATTGTGACAAGATGGTGGAATTTTTCTTATTATGCTCTTGTGCAGGGGATCCTTGACACCAGCCAAAATAGTTTCCCTTCGCTGCTGAATACCTTCAGCGCAGTGTCCGCAAATCATTTGTAAAGTATCACTAGAAATTCTAGCATACTCGCCATTTACAAAAATATCCGTTATTTTTTCACTAATCGTGTCAGGAATCAGATTATCTGTTTGCCTAGTCCAGCTTTAAAATGAACGAAGCACCGTTTGTAGCTGTTCTTTTTACCTAATAAGTGCGAAAGATAACGAGCCAAAAGCTCTTTCCATATTAATTAGAGAGCGCGAGCCGTCGTAACGTTTAAACTCATCATTCGTATCAAGTTCCGTGAAACCGGGAGTATGTATATAATTTTTTGTACTTCGGAATACCTCACATTTGTCCAATCGGGATCGCCTAAACGTTGAATCTTTTTTAATATTTTTAAATACGCGCTGGGTGTCTTTAAGATATCGGGGTCTTTTATTTTCGTTCCTTTTGATAATGAAATTTCCGCCCTAATTCAGAATTATCCGGTTCATTTATAGATACATCATCGCAATATAGCTGGCGGCTCAACATTATCATCTAAATAGTCTTCATCATGTTCATATAATGACCCGCGATCAAGTTCACTAGCATGATACACAAAATTTTGGCTTAAGATCGGCTACCTGTTCTATTAACTTCTCTAATTTACGGTCTCTTTGACTGCGTTTGTTTCTTTTACGCGAACGACGAGAACGTTTATGGTTTGGTGAACTATCAGAGCTTGAACTAGAATTTGATGATCGGCGTTTTGTTTTCCGAGATTGCACGTTAATATCTTTACTTTTATCTTGAGTGCTCATATTTTGGTTCGGTAAGGTATCTTGATCATTCATTATTATAATTCGTACGCTGAAATACAATTAAAATAACTTTATGCAAAAAAAGTTAAAAAAAGGAGGGTACCTACATAAATAATAATTCGATATTACTTAAAACGAACGGTAACACCGTTAATTTAGTTTATACACAGACAATAGAAGTGCAAATTTTGTGCAAAGTATTCGGTTTGATAATAAAATTGCAAAGATTCAAACATTCTAGTTAAAATTATTTTTCTTTACCTTAGTGTTGAAAACTGCACAGTAAGTCATAAGTCATAAGTCATAAGTCATTTATTAATTTGTTAAACATAGGTACAATAATGATGTTACATACAGATATAATAGTGCGCTATGTTAAGCCAGAGGGCGTACAAATGTTTTTTTTTTTTTTTTTGCAATCAAGTAGTGTTATTAACTCTTGCAAATTTGTAATAGGTAAATGTTTTTTACCTTACTTTATCCGGTGTTGTCAGACAGGAACAACGACGTCAACACAGAGCATGTAACCTTTTAGACGTCAATGAGGCAAATCCAAAAGCAAACCGACGTTTGCAACTGCTAGTGGTGGTGGGAGGAGAGACTGAGAAGGCGATAGTACGCGACAAGGAGGGAGAACGGATGCGGAAAAGGGACAGAACGATGGCCTCTTTCTCGTGTATTATTAGGCTTCAAATTTGCGATTAAGTTATTTAATCAACAAATAACTGTAGAGCGGTTCGCACTACATCCGATCCGAATCCGAGAAATGCCGGTCCGACATAGTTCTATTTGTATGAGGGGTTGCGCACTAGATCCGAATTCTATCCGTCCGAATTTAGATCATTCCCAATTCGGATTGAAGATGGATCGTTAATTCGGATTCGGATCGGATGTAGTGCAGAACCGCACTTACCGTGCAATTCGACCGGCCTCAAATGTTGTGCGAGCGCTTTCTCGTCGCGAGTCATCAAGTACGTAGGTATTCCTTACAAAGCGGAGTGGATTGTGTTTCAGTAGCTCTCAAGTGGTGTGGCGTTCAGCTGTACTGAAACAATCAACGCTTAACTCGTCTATCCAATTATTGTAATACAGATCTGACGTTATAATAAAAGCTCCCCGCTTGGGAGGGGGAGCTGGTCTCATGATGAGACAGTAGTACTGAGCGCGTTGTGTTGCAGGAACCTGGAGGACAACCTGATCGAGCACATTGACATGGAGACCTTCGTGCCCGTCTCCAAGCTGGAAGACTTGTACGTACTCACAGAGTTCACTCACAGTTGCATGTATTGGTGTGCAAGGAAGTCCTCATTCATACGTACCTCTGTGGAAACCACAGTTAGAGAACCTTTTTACAAACATCCGGTTAGACTTGAAGTCGACCCCAGCATAGTTGGCCAAAGGTTAGGCAGATGATGATAGCTTCTATAACAGAGGAAAGTGTTATGAAATTCATAGCCATTGCATGAAGTCATAGTGTCGTATTCGTAGAGTGCTTTAAATACTGAATAAGATGTCGGTGCATTGAGGACTTTGCCACAAAAGCGTTTTCAGCACGATGACTACGATCGATCGATGTTATTGTGATAACGATGTCTCGAACTGATTCGCACAGCATGAAAAATTAACAAAAATCAATTTCTATTATCTAAATGCTATTATAACATCACAGTGCCCACAGTCCCATAAATCACAGTAGGTATTGCAGGCAATAACAATCAATCTTCTGATTTGACTTAATACAAGTTAGTTACAAATAGGTACAATAAAAAAAGTTGAGTATATTGAGTGATGTCTGTGTGTCATAGGAACGTGGGTAACAACGTGTTCTCGTGGCTGCCGGGCGCCGGGCTGCAGCGCCTGCTGCATTTGAAGGCTCACAACAACCCCAACCTGCGCCACTTCCATCCGCCCGACATGCTGCCTCGGATACAGGTACCGTCGACTGGGAGCGCCGCGCTACACTACTGTCACCTCCAGATATTAGAGATAAGCAGTTCATGTTGAACAAAAACCGTATCAGAAGCGTATCAACGACGTCAATCGCTTGTGAGTAAAGTACGTGAGATTACTGCGTGTCAGATGTGTGTCTAGCGTCACAAGACTCAAGTAACACAGACATCGAGAGACAAGTAACACAGACATCGAGAGGCAAGTAATACAGACATTGAGAGACAAGTAACACAGACATCGAGAGACAAGTAACACAGACATCGAGAGACAAGTAACACAGACATTGAGAGACAAGTAACACAGACATCGAGAGACAAGCGCGCAAGTAGTTTTCTTCACTACCGCTTAGTACGGATTCAAGACACGTTCACAATTCATTAAAAGCAATTGTTTTCCTTCTGCAACATCGTCCGGAAGCGAGGCTCGATGAGTGCCAACTTTATGTTGAGGAAGGTCTTCCGATGTCATTGGTACACTTATACATGCGCTCGCCCTTGTCCCCACATACGTATATCCTTGTTTACTACGGATGTCGTAATGCATCGAGTTTCTCTCGCGATCGGCTACGTTATTGCTTGACAAACATCTGTTGGGGTGAACCAGTTCACACGCATCGCAATTCATTATCGTTATGTTATACGTGTCGTTATCGGCTCCGATGACATTGGCTGCTTTGATCGTGTGAACAATCGTCGCCACAAATAAATGTAATTTAATGTAATACAAAAGCTCCACTCCTTTCCTTCGTCAGTTAACAGTTTGAAACAAAATTATAATAGATGTTTCTCCAGAGAGTGTTCTCGTTAACATTAGAGAAGGCAATAATAAACGCGGACGTGTGCAGACGCTGGTGTTGTCGTACGCGTATCACTGCTGCGAGTTCATGCCGCTCATGGAGGAGCAGGACGAGGAGCCGGCGGCCGAGTCGCCGTCCGACCTGGTGATCCTGCCGCCGCAGCACATCGACCCCGCCGCCTGGGCCAACACCACCGACATCTGGGCGCACTACTGTACGTACCTTCCTTATCTGACTGATGAACTTTACCAATTGTTGTGATATATTAAACCTACCGGTACATGTCGCCAGTCAACGTGTCCGAGCTGAGCGGCGGGGCGGCCATGCTGGAGGGCTGGGCGGGCGCAGGCGCCGTGCAGCTGGGAGAGCGCGAGCTGCGACCCGACGCGCCGCGCAAGGTGCAGTGTCTGCCGCTGCCAGGTGACTCACACATAATTATAGTGTTTCGTGCCAAAGTTGTCTTAAAGGAATGCTCGTTAAGCCTCGTGTTACCTGGTGCCCTGTGTGCTCAGGCCCGTTCCTGCCGTGTGTGGACCTGTTCGACTGGTGGACGCTGCGCTGCGGCGTGTGGGCGGTGTTCCTGCTGGCACTGCTCGGCAACGGCACGGTCGTGTTCGTGCTCGTGTGCAGCCGCAGCCGCATCGACGTGCCGCGCTTCCTCGTCACCAACCTTGCCGCCGCCGACTTCTTCATGGGCATCTACTTGGGTGACTATCATATTGCATTGGGTGTTGAGTTTACTATTGATTTAATTTACTCAATCGATAGTTGTGTCACGTGACTCTCTAAAAACGCGGGTCTAATAACTTGCCGTGGTTTAAGAGAGATTGATTATTACAATAAAACTGTTACACTAATAACACCAATAGGATTCAGTGTCTGGTGGTATACAATGACCAAGTAGTGGTTGCTGTGGTGATCCACTTGTGTGTCCCTGAAATAGGGTGTTATGTCATTAGGTATGTGTTATGTGTCGTAGGCTGAGTTATAGGATCATGTAGGATGCCCAATAGATGATCGGATATACATGTACAGGTTTCCTGGCGGTTGTGGACGCGGGCACGCTGGGTGAATTCCGCGCGCACGCCATCGCGTGGCAGATGTCTGGCGGCTGCAAGCTGGCCGGCTTCCTGGGCGTGCTGTCCTCCGAGCTGTCCGTGTTCACGCTGGCCGTAATCACGCTGGAGCGCAACTACGCTATCACGCATGCCATGCACCTCAACAAGCGATTGTCCCTGCGTCACGCGGCGGTAGTGATGGCGGCGGGCTGGGCCTTCTCGCTGGCGGCGGCCGCGCTGCCGCTGCTGGGCGTGTCCGACTACCGCAAGTTCGCCGTGTGCCTGCCCTTCGAGACGTCCACGCCGGTGGCGCTCGGCTACGTGGTCACACTGCTTGTCATCAACGGCGTGGCCTTCCTTGTACTGCTGGGCTGCTACCTCAAGATGTACTGCGCCATCCGCGGCTCGCAGGCCTGGAACTCCAACGACTCGCGCATCGCCAAGCGCATGGCGCTGCTAGTGTTCACGGACTTCCTGTGCTGGTCGCCCATCGCCTTCTTCGCGCTTACGGCGGCGTTCGGCGCGCAGCTCGTGTCGCTGGAGGAGGCCAAAGTGTTCACGGTGTTCGTGCTGCCGCTCAATTCCTGCTGCAACCCCTTCCTGTACGCAATCCTCACCAAGCAGTTCAAGAAGGATTGCACGCTTGTGTGCAAGGCTATCGAGGAGTCGCGCGTGACGCGCGGCATCGGGCGCTGCCGGCACTCGTCCAACTTCAGCAACCGGCAGACGCCCGCCAACACCAACAGCCTGGCGGAGCGCTCGTCGCGCGGCCAGCACGGCGCGGCCTGCGCCTGCCGCCGCCTGCTGCCCGGCGCCAGCACCGGCACCGCCCAGCGCGGCCCGGCGCGTCGCGAGCGCCTGCTGGGCTGGCTGCGCGCGTGCGGCCGTCGCTCTGCGCCCGCGCCTGCGCCGGCTGCCGGGGCCGCGGCCACGGCTCCGGCGCGGGCTGGCTCGGTGTCCTCGTCTGTGGAGTTCTCGTCGTCGCGCTCGGACTCGTGGCGCACGTACGGGCGGCCGCCACCGCCGCCGCGCCGCGCCGCGTCTTGGCTGGTGGCTCGCAAAACGTCGCAGGACTCCAACCTGTCGTCGTCCCGCAACGACTCGTCAGGCTCAAACGCGACGGCGTCGACGGGCACGTGGCGCACGTCGCGCTCGGGCGGCAGCGCGGCGCCAGGCGCGGGGCCCGCGGGAGGGGGGCCCGCAGGCGCGGGGCTCGCGCGGCCCCGCCTCACGCGCCAGCCCGCCGTGGACGAGGCGACCGCGTCGCCGGCGCTGGCCCCGCGGCAGCTGCACACGATCCCGTCTGCGGCGGAGACGGAGCTGCAGCCGGACGAGACTCACAAGACTGACTCCGCACCGTCCACTAGCCCCGCGCACCCCCCGCCCCGCATACACACACCAGACAAATAAATGTGCTATAATAGAGATAATGAATATTTTGTACAGTATTAGGGAGGCGCCACACGCCACACGTAGGCGTCGAGGCTGACAATTAAAGTATTATGACAAAATAATTATTTATTTAGGAAAATGTTGACATAAGAGTATTTACGAGTCGATTATATTGCTACAATTATATTTACAGTTGAAAGTATACCACCGTACCGTGTACGGCTAGCTAGCTAGGGAAGAAAGTTATACATAGAGACGTTGTTGCCGCCCGCACTATACTAAGTATATACCCATGATAATAATAAATTATGAATACACAGTAAGAGAACAAACTACAAGTAAGCATTAGGTTTTGTATGTTGTTACGCGTTACCGTAGCGTAGTGAATAGTGAGACAGTCGACCAGTGCCAACTACTGCAGTACTCCATGTTGATCTATTACTGACGTACAAGTTACACCATACACGCCCAAATACATACTTTAATAAGAATAAACCAATTTCACTTTCAAGTCAGCTCCCGAACCTACTCAATCGTACCCACAAATGTCTAACATTTACTGGACTGCTGTGTTCTCAGAACAATAAAAAAAAATTGCTCTGAGGCTGTGTTATAATATACCTATTAATTACATCGAGATAACAGTTTGAGAATGATGACTTTGTGTGTTCGTATATTGTTAATTTAACTCCTTAAATAAAATATGCATAAATGCAACGAGATACTCGACATCGTACTCTAGTGGTCCTTGTATAGTCGCTAAGTATACTTGTTAAACTTTTGTAATAATATATATTGGTTAATATTGAGTAAGTACATAGTGTTAGTTCGTGTACATACATAGTTACATAGTCGTGTATATTTATTGATGTCTGACAGACGCGTGGTTGAGAGTGCTATTTATTTTATTGTACAATAATTATACGAGAACCGTCTCATTACTTGTTTAATTTTACTCTCACATTATCCGTTTTAATAGTGACGCCCTTTGGCACACCGCGAGGCGCGCTGCCGCTCGGTTACATTACATGGCCTAAAGTTCAGTGCATGAGTACAAGAGCCGAGCAATCAACAACAAGTACTATTGCTAATTTCATAAAAAAGTTTGTAACTAGGCAGCATCGGTCTTTATATGTTGCGTGTTGAATGTTACTATACCTACCAATAAAAAATTATGTTTAATACCTTAACATCTAGGATAGGGCTGTTAGTCAATTTATTATTAATTTAAGAGCTGTACAGTAGTACATGACGTAAATATTAATTAAATGATCCCGCAAAAAAAAAAAAAAAAACAAAAGTTGATTCGTAACGTGACAACCGTCTGGCGGCCAAGTGGTCTTAAACCATCCGCAACAATGGACGGCGTCAGGCGAGTCAGTGCAGTGCATCGTTCCCAAGCGCGAGCGCGTGCGCGTGCCGCGCCGCGCGCTTACGTTCGCTCGTTGCCGGCGCGGTGCAGCGCGGCGGGCTCGTTGCCGGCGCGGTGCAGCGCGGCGGGCTCGTTGCCGGCGCGGTGCAGCGCGGCGGGCTCGTTGCCGGCGCGGTGCAGCGCGGCGGGCTCGTTGCCGGCGCGGTGCAGCGCGGCGGGCTCGTTGCCGGCGCGGTGCAGCGCGGCGGGCTCGTTGCCGGCGCGGTGCAGCGCGGCGGGCTCGTTGCCGGCGCGGTGCAGCGCGGCGGGCTCGTTGCCGGCGCGGTGCAGCGCGGCGGGTTCGTTGCCGGCGCGGTGCAGCGCGGCGGGCTCGTTGCCGGCGCGGTGCAGCGCGGCGGGCTCGTTGCCGGCGCGGTGCAGCGCGGCGGGCTCGTTGCCGGCGCGGTGCAGCGCGGCGGGCTCGTTGCCGGCGCGGTGCAGCGCGGCGGGCTCGTTGCCGGCGCGGTGCAGCGCGGCGGGCTCGCTGCCGGCGCGCACCAGCTGCGCGTGCGGCGCGAGCGGCGGCGGCGACTCGAGCTCGCGCTCGCGCAACAGGTCGCGGCGCGCGCGCCTGCGCCGGAACTCCGCGAACTGCCGGCCGAGCCGCTCCTCCAGCATGTCGGGTCGCCGCTTGCGCTCATACTCGCTCACACTGCACCTCCGACTCAGATTTATCCTCGTCCACCTCCTGACACCACAGTACGCAACATTTATTAGTCATTGAGTACACTAAACTACGTTGAACGAATTAGGTGTAGAATACAAATTCGTCCGTGAGTCAAATAAGTAAAGTTTTTTATTAAGGCTCTATTTTTTCTTAAGGCTCCGCTGCCCGTTCGTCTGTCACAGGGCTGTATCTTAAACCGTAATAAATCAAATACGTTTATTTGTTAGAATATGGTACAATAGATGTTACAATATTGTTTCCAGTCGATATCCGTGGTTCCAGTATATCCTGCCATAATATGGCGTACAAATATTTATATAAAAAAAACAAAGCTCATGTTACTTTATGAAAAAAAAATATCCATATAAATAATATAAAATACAAAATAATACAAAATGGACCACATTATCAGGCAAACATTAACTTCTATTTTAAATGTGGCCATGGACGACCAAGCTTGGGCACAAGCTACTCTTCCCATTCGTATGGGGGGCCTCGGCGTCCGCAAAATTTCTAGTATAAGTTTACCGGCGTTCATATCCTCGGTCCACGGCACTGATAAATTAATCAGGAAAATCCTAGCTTCCACACTGATTAATTCTGATGTGCCGTGTTTCACCGAGGCTATAGATGCCTGAAGACTCGCTTGCCCGAATACAGATCCACCGACAATCCATCTTCCCAGAGACGGTGGGATGAGCCGCTCTGCAGAGTAGTACAGAACAATTTACTGACTCGTCTGTTACTACTGCGGAACGTGCGCGCCTGCTGGCTGTGGGAAGGTTCGGGAGTCGGGTCTTTGGCTTCATGCACTACCTTCGTCGAACATAGGCACGACGACGATACGACGATACTACTTTTCGCCTCGCTGCTTCCCTGCGACTAGGCACTCCTTGCTGTTCTCCTCATCGCTGTCACTGTGGCGAAGATGTCAACAGCCTCGGACACCACGGCCTGTCATGCAGCCGAAGTGCGGGTCGCTTAGCACGACACGCGAATATTAATGACATCATCCGACGAGCTCTTGTTACCGTCGGCGTTCCAGCTGTATTGGAACCCAAAGGCTTGGCACGCGACGATGGCAAGAGACCGGACGGTATGTCTTTATTTCCATGGAAGATGGGTAGGCCTTTAGTGTGGGACGCAACGTGCGTCGATACTCTTGCGCCATCCCATCTTCCTGGCTCGGCATGCTGTGCTGGTGCTGCTGCTGCGGCTGCGGAAAACCTCAAGCGGCGAAAATATAATAACCTTATCGGAAATTATATTTTCGAGCCGTTTAGGGTTGAAACCCTCGGGTCGTGGGGTCCGAGTGCTCATGGCCTCTTTAAGAAAATTTCAAAACGGCTGGTTGACACTTCCCGTGACCCAAGGGCTGGCTTTTACCTTGGCCAAAGGTTAAGCATTGCCATACAACGTGGTAATGCTGCCAGTCTTTTGGGTACATTACCAATCGACAGCGATGCGGATGAATTTTTCGACGCTATATTTTAGTTTTTGTGTAAGTAGTTTTAGTTAAGTTAGAATTTAAATTTGTTATTTTTATATCATAGACTTGTTATAAAGTAATGTTTTGAAATTGTTCAATAAATTTATTTTTCTCCTAAAAATAATATAAATGCGAAAGTAGGTATGTCTGTATAATAATAATCATTTTATTAACAGGCAGCTAAGGCCCATAGATAAAATACACGAAATAATCTTATACAATTTTAAACTAATACATATTAAAGGGGTGAAAATGGGGGTGGAAGTTTGTATGGGGAATCAATAACCGCAGAACCGATTTAGATGAAATTGGTATGGAGATAGTTTTAGTTGTGGGGCCTTCCCCAAAAACCCAAAAACTGTTCTATATCCTTCTAAAGAATGTTTTATCCCCGAAATTATCCCTTAGGGGTGTAAAAAGGGGGGTGAAATAAACGGAATCAATAAAAAAGGACTAAGTATAAGACATATCGCGGGTAAAACCGCGGGGCACAGCTAGTGAATCTATAATAGTTAATAATAATAAATTATGATGACTCGGTACCACATACATGGCTCATAAGGGTGCTGGAGTTGTATAAAGTAGATACAACTCTGCGCACCTTCCTGATGTCGTGTATGGAGCAATGGAGTACGGTCCTCTCGGATTCCACAAACCTGAGAGCCCTCTCCGCATCCGAAACCTATAAATATTTGGTTATGTCGGAAGCGTTGGGCATCAATGTTACTGGCATGAAGCAATTGTTGAAGGAGCGCTTTTTTGGCCGCCTGAAAAAAGTATTTAATAGTCTTATTTCAGGCGGAAACAAGGAGCGCGCCTTCAACGGTTGGGTCATGCCGGTTTTGATGTACTCTTTTGGCATACTCAAATGGACTCAGACTGAACTCGACGCCCTGGATAGGAAGGTCCGTACACTGCTGACTGCAAATCGAATGCATCACCCACGGTCATCGGTAATGAGGCTGTATATCCCGCGAAAGTGTGGAGGTCGAGGCTTTTTAAACGCTAAGACTCTCCACAATCGCGAGATATGCAGTCTCAGGGAATATTTCTTAGAAGCTGACGTGGGGATGCATCGGGATGTAATCGCAGTGGACAAGGGCCTCACCCCGCTCTCCTTAGGTAAAGAGAACTGGCGCAAACCAGTAGTGCTTGACACTAATGATCGCATGGAGGTATGGCAAAGTAAGGATCTTCACGGACGCTTTTTCCGGGCCCTACATGGACCCGATGTAGATTTATCAGCGTCCGTAGCCTGGCTACGTTTCGGTGACCTCTTTGGAGAAACCGAAGGTTTTGTCTGTGCAATTATGGTCGAAGTTATGATGACGAACAATTACCGGAGATATATTGTGAAAGACGGCACGGTTGACATCTGTCGGGCATGACACCGGCCGCGGGAATGAATTAGGCATATTATCTCCGGGTGTTCTCGTCTAGCTTACGGAGAGTACTTGCATAGACACAACCTTGTAGCCAGGATAATCCATCAGCAACTTGCTCTGAAATACAGCCTTGTGGAATCGGAGGTACCGTACTACAGGTATGTGCCCGACCCAGTTCTCGAAAATGGAAATATCACGTTGTACTGTTATCGATCCATCATCACTGACAGGACTATTGTTGCCAATAAGCCTGATGTAGTGGTGATGGATCGATTAGAGCGGCGCGCAATGGTTGTGGACATAACCGTCCCGCATGATGAGAACCTCGTGAAAGCCGAGAAAGATAAACAAATCAAGTATCTTGACTTGGCTCGCGAGGTTGTCGACATGTGGGATGTAGACTCAGCAATCATTGTGCCAATCTGCCGATAGTCGTGACAGCCAATGGGCTGATTGCCAAGAGCCTCGACCAACACCTGAAGAGGCTCGCGTTAGGCAGCTGGATAGCAGCAGCTGGCTGGCTTGATTCAGAAAGCAGTACTTCTGGACACGGCCCGCATTGTTAGGAGGTTCCTCTCTCTGGAACCCTGACCACCGGTAGCTTGGACCCTGTTCCCGATACCGGTGGGCTACTATTTTTTATATTTTTAAATGTTTTTATGTTTTTTATATTCTAATATTTAAAAATATAATTTATATGTATATATCGATAAAATAAAGGAAAATAAATTATGTAGTTGTTGCATGTGCTGGTAGAGTAAAGGCAATTTTTATTTTATTATTAACGACGACGACTGGAAAAGTGTTACACGAAGATCTTTTAATACTTCATATGTAATTATAACAAAAACAGTGAGTAGAAACAAGCTTCTATGTGAAAATACAAATCATAACCTACAAAGAAAACATTACACAGCAAAAACTTAAACGATCGCAGCGACTCTTAGCGACATCTGTTGAGGAGTAACATATACGCCATCTATGGTGAAATAACGGAATCATTGTAACAGATATCATAACACGATCGTTCCTTAACTGACAACACCAGTGGCGCCATCTATTGCCGAAAAGCCAAAACTTTTATAACTACCTGACTATCACATCACGAATACTTATATTTCTACAAATTTATAAGAATGGAAGAAATTAAGGAAATGCTTAAAAGTATCCAAGAAGACATAAAACAACAAAAAGCACAAATGATAGTTATGCAAGAAGAAATTACAAATACTATAAATATTAAGGTGAATGAAAGATTGGAAAATATTGAAACAAAACAAGCTATTTTGGAGGAGAAAATTGAAGAACAAAAAAGAAAAATAGATAATTTTGAAAGATACACAAGGAGGAGAAATTTAGTTTTCTTTGGTATCCCAGAAGAAATTGAAGGTGAAAACAATTTAATCCGAAACATCGTTGAAAAAATCAGCCAAGATTTCAAGATCACATGCGACACTAACGACATCGAAATGGCTAGACGTTTGGGTAACAAAAAGGGCGGAACTGTCAGACCTGTCCTAATTACTTTTTTGACAACGACAACGAGAATAAAACTAATTAAAAATAAAAAAACAATTGAAGGAAAATCATACTATTTCAAAGAAGACTTTCCTCATGAGGTACTACAAAAGCGTAAAGAACTACAGGAACAACTAAAAACAGCTAGAGAAAACGGGGAAAAGGCTATTTTAAAATACGACAAATTAATAATTCTGGAAGATAATGAATATAAGAAAAAGACACACAAAAAACAAGAAAACTCGAAAAATAATAAAAGAATCATGTCGGAATCGCCGGAAAATAACAGAGCCACTGACTCTGCTGTTCCTAAAAATCGCCCAACAAAGAAAAACAAAACGGTCGACATAACAAATTTCCTCACACCTAGGCCTTTTTTTTTTTTTTTTTTTTTTAAGGTTGGGAAATCATCCAATGACCCCTCCCGCTCTGGGTGGAGCGGAAGGGAGTGTCAGACTCTTACTGACTAAAACCCATCCGTGTTCCTTCCTTAGCCCTTTATGTTCCGGGGCAGCGGTAACCCTTTCGGACAATCCCGCTGCCCCGGCAGGCTTCGGCCCTAACGGGCCCCTCTATGTCTGCTGACATCTCTTTGAGGCGCGCGTGGAACACATACGCGCCGTCCGGCACGGGCCTGGTCCTGATCGGACGGCGAGCTACCCATTACTCGCCGTCCGCAGGCCCGCGCCTACGGTGGCCGGGAGTCGTCACGCGGCTCCCGACGCCCGGAGCGTCTACCGCGGCGGCTGGGACGGGCGGCCCTCTCGGCTCTCTCCCTCTCCCATACCGCCACCTCCTTCGCTAGCATGACTGCTTCGCAGAAGGAGGTGACTGCCTCCCACTCCCTCTCGCCCCGGACCATGGCTTGGACCAGGGCCGGGCGCGAGAGGTCGCCGCCGCTGCCGATCGCCTCTACGAGGACACGGCGGTGCTCTGCCCAAGCGGGACAGACCTCCACCGTGTGCACCACCGTGTCCTCTGGGCGATCCTCGCAGTGGTGACACCCGGGCGTTTCCTCCCGCCTGATTATGTGCAGGAACCTCCCGAAACATCCGTGTCCGGTGAGGACCTGCGTCAGGCGGTAGGTGAGGGCGCCGTGACGCCTCTCTAGCCACTCCTCAAAGAGGGGCCTTACCGCCGCTATCGCGGCGTGCCCTGCGCTGGGTTGCGACAGTCGCGCTTTCCATGCCGCCATGAGATCGCGCCGGAGGTCCGTCCGCTCCGCAGCAATTTGCCGCGGAAGCGGGTTTTCCCCCCGGCGTAGTGCCTCCGCGCGCCACTCAAAGAGGCGCGCGAGGACTATCGCCTCCAGATCCCATGGCGGCAGTCCGGCAAGGAGGCTTGCCGCCTCGCGCGAGATCGTGCGGTACCCCCGTATCAGCCGTATGGCTACCACCTTTTGGGGCGCGTTCAAGTAGTGGGCGGCTCGAAGCCGCAGTGAACGCGCCCACACCGGGGCGCCATACACGGCCATGGACCGCACGACCCCCGCGTAAAGCCTCCGGCAGGAGGCGTTTGGCCCCCTCAGGTTGGGCAGGAGCCGCTTGAAAGCGGCCCCAGCCCGTTCCAGTTTGGGGGCCAAACGTCGGAAGTGCTCCACGAAGTTCCACCGGCTGTCGAGGACGAGACCCAGGTATTTCATCGTCGTCTCGACGCCGATGTGAACCCCTCCTACCGTAAGTTGGGATCCCGATGGTGGCCCGTTCCGAAGCCCATGAAATGTCATGGCTTCGGACTTGTGCAGAGCCACCTCGAGACCCAACTGCCGGATCCTCTCCACGACTATCGCAACCCCGCGTGTCATTACGTCGGCCGCCGCCTGATGCGACCTCCCCTGCGCCAGGACCAGCGTGTCGTCAGCGTAGCAAACTACGCTGACGCCATCAGGGAGGTCTGCCCGCAGCACCCAGTCGTAACCGATGTCCCACAGGAGCGGCCCCAAGACCGATCCCTGCGGGACACCGCACGACATCTCTCGCCGGTTCCATTCCCCATCGCGACCGGGGTAGATGACGGCTCTGTCCGTCAAATACGCCCCGACTACTCGACGGAGGTAGGTCGGCACTCGGTGATACCGGAGTGCCTCCCTAATGCAGCTCCAGGGCAGGGTGTTAAACGCGTTAGCGATGTCTAAAGACACCGCCACGACCACCCCACCCCGAGACACCGCGTCCCCCGTCGTGAGGGCTCTCACGCGCATGATGGCGTCCACCGTAGAGCGCCCCTTGCGGAAGCCAAACTGGCTATCCGCAAGATCCGGCCCCGTCCTCACCAGGTGCCCGACGAGGCGGCCCGCAATCACTCTTTCAAAGAGCTTGCCCACCTCGTCGAGCAGCACGATGGGCCGGAATGCGGACGGAGAGTCCGCAGGGCGCCCTGGCTTCCGAATGAGGACCAGCTTCCCCGTCTTCCAACGGAGTGGAAACTGGCCCCTCTCCATACATGCGCTTAAGAGCGCCTCCAGTCGGGGTCCGAGAGCCGTCGAGGCCAGGGCCCAGGCTTTACCCGGCAAGCCGTCGGGCCCTGGGGCGGTATTTTTGGCCTTCAGCCTGCCTACCGCCACTCTCAGATCTACCCCGGTCACTTCAGGGATGTCGTCGTCGTCCGCGTGGTCCGCTTCGGACACCGCAATTGGCGGAGCCATGGGCGGGGGAGTATGCTCCGCCCGTGAAGGGAACAGAGCGCTCACCACCTCCTCCACCAGCTGGGGGCGGAGACTCTGCGTCAGCGGGGGGGCCCAGGTGCGGAGTTTATTCCGCACCATTTTATAAGGGCGCCCCCACGGATCTCTGTTCAGAGTCTCCACCATCTCCTCGCGGGCCAAATTCTTGGCCCGCTGAACAGCCTCTTGGAGGGCGGTCTTCGCCGCTCTGTACCCCTCGTACAGCTCCGCCTCCGTGGCTTCCGCATCCGGAGGGCGAATGCGGAGCCTGCGGTGCCTGGTGTACCGGTGTCGCGTGTCAACGCACGCCTTGCGTAGCGCCTCTACCTCCTGCGACCACCAGTACACCTGACGTCGGGCGCATCCTGGCCGGACTCGGGGCATTGCCACGTCACAGATCTCGGACATGGCCTCCCGGAACCACTCAGCCTCGTTGTCAATATCGGCAGGCCTGTCTGGTGATGACACCCAGGCCTGCACGATTGAGGCTTCCAGGAGAAGCTCCCGGTCCAGCTGCTTCAGCGCCCACCGCGGACCACTCGGGGCCTGTTGGACCGGCGCGCTGGAGGTCTGGGCGGAGACGTCGAACCGGATATACCGGTGGTCGGAATAGGTCTCCACCTCCTCCATGACGCGCCAGTCAATGACCTGCTGTGACAGAGCGGGGCTGGCGAACGAAATGTCCACCACGGACTCCCCCCGCATCCGCACACAGGTAGGAACAGAACCCCGATTTAGGACGACCAGGCCTGTTTCCAGAGCCCAGTCCTCCACCATCCTTCCCCGCATGTCCGTGTAACGGGAACCCCAGGCCAAATTTTTGGCGTTGAAGTCCCCGAGCACTAACACGGGGAAGGACTGGTTTCGGACGACGACAGTCAACTCTGTTAGAGAGTTGTGGAACTCGGCGAGAGTTCGGTTCGGAGAGAAGTACACTCCCACTACTACTATCTCTCCGAACCGTGCTGCTACGCACCCCTGTCCCTTCGTGACACCTTCGAGGGACGGGGTACCGGCGGCGGCCGACGAAATTATGGCCACTGAGCCGCTCAGGTCCTCCACCCAGTCATCCCTGGGCGGGACAAAGTACGGCTCAGCGACCACGGCGATGTTGATCGACCACTGCGCCACGCTCTGGAGCAACAGGTCCTGAGCGCAGGCGCAGTGGTTGATGTTCGCCTGGAGGAGACGTAATGGAGCCGTTACTCCTCCATTACAATCCCCTCCCGGGCCTCTTGAGAGGCAGCGGCGCCAGTGGCAGCGGCGACGGTGGCGGCGGCGACGGTGGCGGCGGCGACGGTGGCGGCGGCGACGGTGGCGGCGGCGACGGTGGCGGCGGCGACGGCGGCGGCGGCGGAGGGCCTGCCCTTCTTTCTGGTTCCGGCGGGTGGAGCGCAGGACTTGCTCCCAGCCCGGTGATCAGCCGGCTTGCCAGCAGCCGCACATGCAACACAGTGCAGCGCGGCGCTGCACGAGCCGGCCTTATGACCGGGCTGTCCGCAGCGAAAACACAGGGTGCTGCGGTCCTCCGAGGTGCACTGGACGCCAACGTGGTGCCCCACGTGGCATCGGAAGCACCTCAGAGGTCTGGGCTCCAGCAGTTTTACCTGCGCTGACACCCAGCCCACCAGAAGTCTTCGGCCCTCCACAATGGTTTTGGCCGCCGTCACGGGGCAGCTTACCGTTACGGTTCGCATACCCGAAACGTCAGGACGTAAGGTGCCCGCCTTAACCTGGTCGGCCAGACACCCTCCCGTCCTGACGACGGCGGCTACCACCTCCCCTTCCGTGACGGAGTCATCCAGGCCCATAATGCGCATATCTGCACACTTCATGGGCCTGGAGACACGCACCTCCTCCGCATTAAGGGACGCCCTTAGCTTTTCAGCTAGAGCGTCTGCGGAGGGGCCACTCGTCGAGCCGGGGATCTCCAGCATGCGGGCGCCAGTGGCGGTCACCCTATGCCGGAGGCCCCCGGTGATCCCCAGCGCTTGGAGGTCGACCGTCCCTCTCGCTTTTGTGAGCACGTCGCAGTACGTCACACCCCTCTTGACCGCGTCCGGCTGCAGTGTAATTACCACAGCCGCGGTCTTTGGGGCACGAAGCATAGCTGCGACGGCTCGCTCCTTGCGGCGCCGCCTTTGTGCCTTTTTCCTGGCCGCCTTGGCCGCCTTTCTTTTCTCCCCGACCACCTGCCACTCGGCGTCGGTCGTGGGAGAAGTGGGAGGTTTTTGGAGGCGGGGCGCAGGATCAGGGCCCTCCACCTTCCTTGCCGTACGGCCCTTCTTTTTGCCGGCAGGCTTTGGCTCCGCTGGGGCTCCGCCAGCCGGAGCCGGTTTTGCCGCCTTCGCCGGGGCTCGGCTAGCCGCCGCCGCCGCCGGTTTTGTCGCCGCCGGGGCTCCGCCGACCGACGCCACCTTGGCCGGCGCCTGAGCCCGACCAGACGGCCCGGGTTTAGGGGCGGCTGCTGCCGCAGCGGCCGCATACGAGGCCGCCTTTGGTCCCGGGGCCGTCCTGGCCGCAAGGGGAGGGCGCCAGACGATACCCTCCAGGACGGAAAACCGCGCCTGGAAGGACGCCAACTCCTGTCGAACCAGGTCCAGGACCTGGTTCTCCACCGGGGCGGACCGGCACGGCTCCCTTGCCTGCGCGCTGCCGGCGCCCTTCAGGCCGGCTAGGTCCGCCCGGAGCCTCCCGTTCTCCTCCCGGAGAAGCTCCATGGCGGCCGTCAGGCGGGCGACCTCCGCCCTCACCTCGGCCACTTCTCCGGCCGAAGGACCGACGTAGCACGCCGCCTCCGCTGCCGCCATAATGGAGGCCGTGGCTGCGGATATGGCCTTGTCCTTAGAGGTTTGCAGCCTCTTCAAGGCCACACTCTTAATTGCGGCAGCCACAACCTCCGCAAACCTCGCCTTCCTCTGCTCGGAGCCACCAGCGGTGTCCGACTCACCGTCCGACGACTCCGAGAGGGCCGCCCTGCGACCTGACTCTTCCGAGCGATGCCCCTCCGTGTCGCTACCACCAGAGGGACCCGGAGTGCTGGGCCGCTTAAACCTGGCCCCACTGTCGTGCTGCTGCACCGCACGACCTCGGCCCCTCCTCGCCGTCGGCACTTTGGCAGCCGACTCCTTCTCCTCGCTCGCGGATCGACCTATCGACCCCGCTTCGTCCGAGTCTTCCTCGCGCGGACGTTTTCTCCAGAATTTGGAGCGTCCGCGCGAGTCCTGGTCGGACATAGTTTGGTCCTCTAAAGGACAGGAGCCTCCTCGGCTCTTGTTGCCATTGGCAATCGGAACACATTCGTTGCCGCCCCCAGAATACGAATGGGGGCTTGACGTTCCCGAAGGGAACGTGCCGGATTCTCCAGCTGCTGCGCAGCTGGTACCGACCTGGGGTAGTTTTGTTTCGTCTGTGTTGTCCTTTTTTTCTTTGTTCCTTTTTTTAAAGGGTGAGGTCCCTTTGCTGCGCTAACGACCGGATTCCCTCCGGCCATTCATCCCCTCGGCACGCTAGACCTTGGGATTGGGGTAATTTTTTATAGAGGTTGTCTACCTCGCGGCCCGGGCCTCAGTGGCCCGGACCCCCGGTCTTGAATTCAAGATTACGGGGTGGCCGACGGCTGGGCAAAACCAACCGCCGCCCCGGCGTCCCCACGCTGCCGCCGGATGCCGGACAGACGCAGCGCGGGCATGGGACACCCTCCACCACCCACTCTGTAGTGGGTCTAGCGGCGTGAACCGCCTCGTGACGGTCTACGCCCACTCACCTTCCTCTGTAAGCAGAGGAGGAGTGGACGCATGACCGTCCGTCCGTAGCCCGGTTCCCTTCACCGACCATCAAGGATGATCGATGATTGGAACCGTGACCTTTCCCCGCCTGTTGAAGATTAGCCGCCCGCCCCACTTGTCCACCCAAACCTGGTGGGCAATTGGGGCCGACGTTGCCCAGGATGCGCCACGAGGAGGCTCTTCAACGTGCACCCCCTCACACCTAGGCCTACAAATACAAAACAAAGAACCAGTAACGAAGAAAACGAACACTCAATAAACTATTCAGAATAGCAACTAGCCCCCTCTTCACTCCCAACACGGCTGGTCCCCGCGGGAGTTGTAGACCAAAACCCTCCAGGGATGAAAAGCAACCCTTCAAGTTCAAGTAACTGTATAACAAATGGAAATAATGTTCTATATATAGCAACATACAACGTCCGAACTTTATCGACTTACAGCCGTCTGATAGAGCTAATGGAATCACTGGAAAACATAAAATACGACATTATAGGCCTCTCTGAAACCAGAAGACTTGGAAACTCAATCGAAGAACACAACAAATTCATTCTGTACTATATAGGCGAAACACCAGGACTCTACGGTGTGGGATTCATAGTTAAAAAACACCTGAAAAATTATATTGAAAGTTTCATAGGTCTGTCCGAGAGAGTAGCTCTTCTAAATATAAAATTCAATAACTTCGAAACAAGCATAATTCAAGTCTACTCTCCTACACAAGCTGCAAGTGACGTAGAATTACAACTTTTCTACGACACTGTCGACACAGCCTTACAATTAGCAGGAAGAAATACAATAATAGTCATGGGCGACTTTAATGCGAAAATTGGACAACCGAAACCAAATGAAAATCTGGTCACAGGAAGTCACGGCTATGGTAACAGAAACAGTAGGGGGGACAGACTCATTGAATTTGCTCACGAAAACAACTTAGCTATTATGAACACGTTTTTCAAAACGAAAAACAATCAGAGATGGACTTGGAGATCTCCAGATGGCGCCACGAAAAACGAAATAGACTACATTTTAACTAACAAGCACAGAAGCATCCAAAACATGCAAGTTTTAAATGTAACTTTTCCTTCAGACCACAGACTTGTCAGAGCCACACTGCAAACAAAGAAAAAAAGTAGAAAGGAATACGGAAACTTTCCTAGAGTTTCACTGAAAAACGAAGATGATGTATCAAGGTACAAAGAATCACTTAACAGCTGCTCAGAAAACCTAATATACAACTGGCAAGAAGCAAACAAGGTTCAAGAATGTTACGACGAAATCTTAAGCACCATAGACACTAGCCTGAAAAAGGCTCACGTTCCTCACACAATGAAGAAAGTCAGTATACTGTCAGTCCACACGAAAAAGTTGATCCAGCGGAAACAAATATTACAAACAACTAAACCAAAGTCGCGATCTATGAAAAACGAACTAAAAGCTCTATATAAACTTGTTAGTAAATATATCAAGAGCGATTATAACAATCATCGTATACAAACTTTTGAAAAACACCTCAATACTACCGGCAGTGTCAAGAGAGCATACAAAGAGTTAAGATCACACAAAACATGGATCGAAGGACTTCAAGGCCCAACAAACACAACACGAAATAGGTCAGAAATACTAAGAATAGCAACAGCCTTCTACAAGAACCTATACAGCTCACAAAACCAAGAGTGTAACCGGTGCTACTCACTGAATACTCAGATACCAATCGATAGGGATGAGATTAACAACATGGATGAAATGGAAGTGATCAGAGGAATTGACTCACTGAAGGATGAAAAGAGCCCCGGTCCTGACAAGATCACGAACGAAGCCTTAAAGATAGGACGCACACATCTAGCAACTCCACTAGCGCGTCTGTTTAACATGGTATTAAAATCCTCACGCACCCCTAGACAATGGTCCGAGTCTGAAATAATCTTGCTCTATAAAAAAGGAAATCCAAACAACATAAGTAATTACAGACCAATCAGCCTATTGCCATCAATCTACAAACTATTTTCATCGCTTTTAGAAAAAAGGATAAGAAAGTCAATTGAAAAACACCAACCTGTTGAACAGGCGGGATTTCGAAGAGGCTTCTCTACTGTGGATCATATTCATTCTCTAGAATTGCTGATTGAAAAGTATCAAGAATTCCAGAAACCCTTATACATGGTTTTCATAGACTATCAAAAAGCTTTTGACAGTATTCTCCACTCGTCGATATGAGAAGCTCTGCACTCTCAGCAGGTAGAGATTGAATACATTAGAGCTGTAAAACATCTTTATGGAAATAAAACTGGAAACCACAGGACCGCCTATACACATAAAGAGAGGAGTTAGACAAGGGGACCCTCTTTCTCCAACGATCTTCATAGCGGTGCTGGAGTCAATCATTTACAAACTAGACTGGAGCAAACTCGGTTTAAATATAAATGGCAAGTACTTAAACCATTTGAGATTTGCGGACGACATAGTCTTGCTGTCTGAGGATACAAAACAGCTGCAATCAATGGTAAACTCACTTCATAAAGAAAGTAAAAAGGCGGGTCTAGAAATAAACCTAAGCAAGACAAGTATCATGACGAATCACACAGAAGTATCCATATACATCGAGAACACACCGTTATGCTATGTCAACAGCTACATTTACCTTGGAAAACAGATATCATTTGACCAACAAAACAATGAGATGGAAATTGAAAGAAGAGTAAAAAATACGTGGAAAAAATTTTGGAGTCTTAAAGAAATACTCAAGAGTGGTATGCCCATGAAAACTAAGAAAAGAGTCATGGATACCTGCCTACTGCCCTCATTAACATATGCTTGCCAGACATGGAAATTTACCCGCAGAGCGAAAACAAAAATAATAACATGTCAAAGGAGCATGGAAAGGTGTGTCATGAAAATACGAAAAATTCAAAAGATACCCCACCTTCGTATAAGACTCAAAACAAAAGTCATAGATGCCCTAAAATATTCGCAAAAGTTAAAATGGCGATGGGCTGGACATACTGCAAGACTCAAAGACGAACGCTGGACTTCAAGATTAACGTCATGGCCAGGCCCATCAGGCAAAAGAAAGAGAGGAAGACCCTTAGCTCGCTGGGACGATGACATCGTTAAAGTCGCAGGCACTTGCTGGATGCGATCAGCAGAAGATAGAGACCACTGGTCATCTCTGGAGGAGGCCTTCACCTTCGAATAAGAGGGGTTCTTGCTAGTAAAACTTAGATGTAATCGTAAATTTTTATAAAACTTAAATGTATAAATCAACGAAATAATCCTTTAATAATAG
This sequence comes from Gortyna flavago, assembly GCA_963669345.1. Lineage (NCBI taxonomy): Eukaryota > Metazoa > Arthropoda > Insecta > Lepidoptera > Noctuidae > Gortyna > Gortyna flavago. Next base: position 17,817,183 of record OY770141.1, on the reverse strand, counting down.
TAATTTAAATTTAATTTACTTTTTATTTTAATAATTATAAGACAGGCATTGGAAATAAAAGTTAAAACAAAACAAAAAAAATATGTTAGGAATTGAAATGTATAAATTTAGATTGCATGCAGTGTTTGTATCTTTAAATTCAATCAGCAAGAAATAAAAGGCTATTTTATTTTATTTCTATTTTATTTTTTATTTTTTTATTTATTTTATTTATTAACGACGAATAGAGTTAGAGAGACACTTGACATTTTCAACATCTTTGTATGCGAGACCGACTCGCACTTGGCCGGTTTTTGATAATTTTTGAGAAATTCTCACTTGACTTGTTTATTTTTATCTTTCAGTGTCGCATTTTTTTGGAAATATTTCTAACTGAAGCGTAGGTAACTCAAATGCAAAATTTTTGATCGACAAGATTGGTTTTAGATTGTTAGTCTCATTATGCTGCCAGCAATGATATAGTCTAAGCATGGGGTCTCAACTAGAACAAGTTATAATTAGTCTTAAAAAAAAAACATAGATGGCAGCATAGGTAACAATTAAGAAATTAACAATCACTAAAAAGCGATAAACAGCAGATTTTGGCTGAAGTAAGATTATTAAAAATCAAAACTCCCTTGTTTAATGTTGCTTTATCTATTTAGACTCATAAATCACGTTTTTTCAACAAAAAAGTTTACTTTAAGTGGAACCCATAAATTGATAAACGTAGTTGAAATTAGCAATCTGTCAAGCATTCTGTTTAGATCTCTATACAATAGATGGCGTTTTACTCAACTTGTCTTCACCCGCGGCGCACAGTGGGCTGAAATTCGCGTTTCATAGACATTCAACTTTTTTTTTTAAGTGTCGCTTTTTTGCTTGGTAACGAATGTCACTCAGGCTGGCTGGACAAATCTTCAAAATAACTCGCATTTTACTAGGTCAATAGGGCATTTTATGTGACGGCTAAAAACCCTTATTTCAGAATTTGTGACGCAACAGAATCTTAGATAATCGGTCGAAAACGTGTCCAGCCATCTTGAAAAACCACTTTTCGCTGGTCTCTCAATCTCGGTAACGGCAGTGATTTTGACGACTTTTTGCATATCAACGGGCGTCACATAAATTTGTGACAGGCAACGAGCTAAAAGTTTTGTGATACGTACAGCGGTTTAGTAGAAAAATGCAAAAATCTGTGTCCAGCCATCTTGAATTTACGTATAAAACTTTTGGCTGGCACTTCCGAATCTCAATAAACGGGAGCGTTTTCGAATATGGTTCCTTTACTAACATTTAGTGACACAATTTGTGACAGTAATAAACGTTTGATTTATGGCGTCACATGTATAAGGGTTTACGAGAAATCAATAAAAACTTAATGTCCAGCCAGCCTGAGCTCAAGCTGGCTGGACACATGTATCTCCGCTGCGTGATGATCTACGGCCTTCGAAATATATTCAAATTTTTGTGACGGGGACGATTATGATTTACTGAATTTGTGACGGAGAAACTTTTAGTAGTTTCAAAGATATTGATCATTTAAGTTTTCCCATACAAACATCCATTATTGTGAGGTGACCATAATTTTTACATAAATAAAGGATTTTTTTTATCGACTAATCGGCCGGTAGCAGTCACGCCTGCTTTGTATTTAATTTTCATAGATGGCGCTGAGAAAACATCGTTCTTAAGAACAATGTTTCATCGATGTTACCAGTTTCAACATCGATGTTTATGAACGATACATCGATGCGGCCATTTATTTATTTCCAACTACAGATAACGTATTAGATTCGTGGATTCTTATTGGTTTTTTGGCATAAAAATAACACAGCCAATTACTCTGCTAGAGCAAATAGAATGACAGCGATACTCCCATAGACAAAATTACTAAAAATAAAACGTCAGCGTAGCAAACTACGCTGACGCCATCAGGGAGGTCTGCCCGCAGCACCCAGTCGTAACCGATAACAATAATAATAATATGTGACGCCCGTTAAGAGCAGGTATCAACCAAAATAGCCTAACTTCAGTATGATTTTTCATGAAATTGATGAGACTTAGGTATAAAATAAAAATAACACGAATAACTACATGATATTTCCAAACTTATTGTGGCAACAAATCACAAAATAGTAAAATTTTCTGTAATAAAAAACATCACGAAGTTACCTCCAATTTTCACGACTTTTCGATTTGTACTTAATATGCTAATGACTACTAGAATGAAAATTTGATGATTAATTTATTAATATAAAGCGACTTAGATTGTGGAAGGATTTTATTTTATTACTTTTATTTGTGGTTTTATTACGACGATAAGCTTATAGCACTTACGACGTTCTTAGTTCGTGGAAGAAATCATCTTCCGTCGCACGTTGCGGGAACTTCAAACATATATATGTTTCACAAATCAGTCGCCCCCGCTCTGTTGAGACGAGAGGACTGCGCTCAAATTTTCGGCTGCGCTGCTATTATTTAATTTACGTAAACAATATTTTCGTAATTTATCACTTTGTAGGAAAGACACTGTGAAACAGAAAACATGGAAAAATAACTAAAACCACTCCCGAAACGATTATTAAAAACAATAAGACTTGATAAACTAAACAAATACCGAGGCAAAACTATAAAATAAAAATATTGAAATAATTCAATGTTGATATTTGAAAAGTCAAGATGACATACATTTTATTTGACAGATTTTTGACTGGTATAGTACCACTAGCGCCATTGTTCTGCATTTAGGTTCATTTTCTTGCGGAGAAAATTTGCAACATAGCCAACTAGCGTTCATTTGAAAGTTCGTGCTGGAGATTTTAGACCTTACGGTGATTAACTCAAAATCCAAATTCGTTTTCTTCCACTTTTCTTGACAAACTCCGTATAAGGTTTTAGTAAGTACTATTCCCTAAATCAAGTTGAAACTCGAAATTCAGCGTAAAGGGTATATTATTATTGGAGCATACAAAAGAAATATTGGAAATTAAATACGTAATGAGTTTATTGTGGACAAAAGTACGAAACGGCACATGAAATATTTCATACAGATAGTGTTCTCATGACTAGCCTTCTTTTTATGGTGAGGATGAGTAAAGGTTGTGACGGATCAACATGTTTGGGATTGTCGGCTTCGCCGATAAAAGAGTTAAGCTCTGAATGGGTGCTAAGTTCTATAGAGTTATATACATATTATAACTTGGCAAGTTGGAAACTTGGAAAGTTTCAACAGTTACAAAAGAGGAACCTAATGAACTTTAGACTTTGGAACCCATTTACATAGATGCCATATTGGTAAATCCGACAAACATGTACTTCTTTTGTTCCGAACTTAGCCTCGTTTTCCACAAATGTTTTCGGTGGGGATTTTTTCCTACTCGCACTTCGCGCAGGAAAGGCGTTTATGACACATGCCGTTTGACGTTGCATAATACAGTGCAAAATCCACCATACGAATATCATTTTTTATTTGGCTATCACTGTTGCTAATTTATTGACTTTGCACGATCCTGCAAAGAAAAATCCACGATATACAAATATAATTTTTTTCTTGGTCAACACTGTTTTTCATCAAGATGTGGTGACGTCCAACTTGTAGGTCCGAAACAAAATTTGGTTACATTGGAATTTGAACTTTGTCACATCAACATTGAGTTTCTAGTTCCAAAAAAATACTAAGACATGATTCTTAGATTCTGAATTCAAACTTAGCGTATAGTAAGTATATGCAAAATAAACGGATGTTTTTACTTACTAAAGAATTGCATTGAAAATAAAGGGAATGAACAATGATCATATTTCGATATTGTAATTTGAGAAACCAATACGAGAAAATTAAATAGGGTTGCTCATCACTGCGGTGCGACAAGTTTTCTAAGATTTTTGATAGATATTTTCAATCATCTTTGTCCTTAATATGACCATTACAACGTCGTCATTCTAAAAAGGCTTGATTATATAACTCAAAATAAAAAATCATAAGATAAGCGATGTGATTACATTGGCCTTTATATTGTTAAAAAAACAAATTAGTTGAGTTTGTTTTCATCATGATTTATGATTAGGAGTATGTAATATAATACTTTGATGGAAGTGCTTTTGCTTTTTAGGGTTCCGTACCTCAAAAGGAAAAATCGAAAACCTTAGATACAGGATAACTTCGTTGTCCATCCGTCTGTCCCTTTTTCTCAGGAATACGTATCAAGTTGAAATTGATATCAAATACTTAGATCTACGGTTTCTTGGAGCTGTAGAAATATCAAGCCTCAAAGACGCTGACTTAGAAGCTAGCATAAATTGCCATTCATGTCGCGTGTTTTGAAATTTAAATCCTTGGGTGTACCTTATACGTTTTAATTATTCCCGTTGACCTAGAATAATGAAAATTGGCAAGAAGCAAGGTCTCACGGCATAAATAGGAACAGGAAAATATCCAAAAATCGTTCATTTGTAATTTCATTCGGAATCGAAAATGTATAGGCATTCAACTCGGTTTGCTCTCTAATATAAGTTTTTTTTTTTACTGTATAGTAAAGTTAGTCCTTCAATCCAGAATTGGAAATTCATAGATAGGCTGTATTACATGTATGTCCGTGAATCTGTTACCAGCATCGGAACAGATTCAGGGACATACAATAATATTGCCCTATCAAGATATCTACTTGCACAGCCTGCTATAATACTTAGGTACATTGAATAGAGCCGTTTCATCTGATTATTTTGCATATACTTATTACAGAAGATGGAAATTCAAACACAAATATTATGATTTATACCGATCTGGGGGTCTACTCCCTAAGCACGAAGTCCGTCGTTTCGGCCTTCGTTACGGGCGTTTCCTACTCCCTATGCCCTACGGACGGATGATTCGTTCGGGGCCCGAGCGAAGAATGAATGACAACGCGATTTGATAGTTGTCCCTACCCCCGATGTGTTTTAGCCTGTCCGAACAATTGAAGTTGACACTGGTTTTGACGGATATTTATGTCAGTTGATACGACACCAAAATAGTTCTCGTGCTGTCGACGAAAGTTACCAATTTAAACGAATTCAAACTAAGTATGACTGCTTTTTTAAATATTAAAGAAGCTTTACAGGAATTTGAGCGTTCCTAAACCCGCACCGAATTAGCGTGCGCGATAACGATTAGATTTTCTAACTAAATCTGACTATTTTTAATCGCGACAAAAAAGGTGTGGAATAAAATTAGTTGGCACACCAACAAAAACAGTACTGTATCTTTTTTCTTTTCTTTTGCTTATATCTCGAAAACGGTGTGTCCTATCGTAAAAATAATGAAAATTTCGACCCCCCTTTATAAAACCCGTAAACCCCTAAAACTCAACACGTAGGTAATAATTATTCATATTTTTCATACAAAAAGAGAAAAATTCCATACAAAAGACGTCGAGGCTCCCACCTGCGCGCTTCCGGCTATAAATTCCGGCAATATTTTCCACGTAGTGTCGCGATTGTCAAATTCGATTAAGTTGTGTCAAAATTATTTTTGAATGTAGAGGTATTTTTTTTTCTTCTGGCTGACTGTCGCCACCTAACTAAAGAAGAAGAACTGAAGAAGAAATGTGGTGTTTATACAAAGAAATACTGTAATAATATCGTTTTGACATTGAGTAAGCTGTGAGCGCGTTCACGAGCGTTTCGAATTGTTGACAGCTCTTAGCTGTCATAATCGTAATAACTAAATCGGAACGCATGTGAGACGATGAGACAAACTAAATTCGGAATGCGGCCTTTGACATTTCATTATAAAATTTCCTTCAAAAAATAAACAGGTAAAGGTATAACAGGATGATGCCAGTTTCCAGACAAAAATGGCAAAAATAATTCAATTCTATATTTATAGACATAATAAATATATAAAATACATATAATTAATACTTTTGTCGTTAGAAAATGACCACATTAAAAAAATATACCTTTTATATTTTTTTAATGTGGTCATTTTCTAACGACAAAAGTATTAATTTTTGTTTAATAAGCTAGAAAACTACAAAATAAGTAAACCGGTAATCGACCGATAAAATAGTGCAACTGTATCGCCATGCGTCGTTCGTTCACGAATATTGTCTATGATTCCGTTTGAAACTGATGAGTCCGAAATCGTTAGGGAGTAGGGTTCACACCGACGTATCGGACTACTGTCGGACGGGCCGACAGACGGACGGACGGAGTTAGGGAGTAGACCCCCTGTTCCCATGAGAACCCCCCCTAAGATCCCCTGCTAGTTATTCTTCTGTTTTAATCTCTGGCTTACTTGGCCGGGCGAAAAGTTTCTGCTGGCGGGAAGGGATTGTGTTTTGTTTTTGTCGTGTTTGATGAGAGGGGTAGGCAAGGAAGCGCGGGTGAAATTTGATTTTTTTCTGGCTTTATGCCCCCCCTTAATACGCAAAAATCGTCAAAATCACTTCCGTTACCGAGAATGAGAGACCAGCGAAAAGTGGTTTTTTAAGATGGCTGGACACGTTTTCGATCGATTATCTAAGATTCTGTTGCGTCACAAATTCTGAAATAAGGGTGTTTAGCCGTCACATAAAATGCCCTATTGACCTAGTAAAATGCGAGTTATTTTGAAGATTTGTCCAGCCAGCCTGAGTGACATGGTAACGATTGGGAATACCTACTACATGCCTTATAAAATGAACTTTTAGGTTTATAATCGGAAACAGCGCACTCAGATTTTTTTTTCGAAAAACATTTTATGGAGTCGGTATGATGATTATCTACATTATCGCACAATTGCGCCTAATATCCTCTTAGGTTATTAATATATGAATTATTTTGGATTTTTTGACATACTCCATACCAAGGTCAAACGTGCGCTTTTTTTAACCGACTTCGAAAAAAGGAGGAGGTTCTCAATGCGGTTGTATATTTTTTTTTTATGTTTGTTACCTCAGTACGCCGTCGTTTATGAACCGGATCTGGATTTTTTTTTTATTTGAAAGTATATATACTTCCAGATTGGTCCCATTTTTGTCAAAATCCAGTTCTGATGAAGGGATCCATGAGGAATTGAGGGAACTCCTCAAATATTATAGGCATACATGTAGCAATTTTGGTATTTTCATCAACAACTCAAACATTTGCATTCAGAAAGTATAATTATATGGTGACTTCACCGTCAGCTCCAGTTCTCCTGGTTCTTACCAGGAGAACTCCTCAAAAATTTACGTCCCAGCATCGAGAAAAGCAATATTTTGTAACAGGTGATGAGCGTTTGACATTAGGGTTTGAAACGGTATGCTCTCGAGGTGGTCCCATTGATTGTCACCAAGTCAGAATCTGATGAAGGGATCCCATGAAAGTCGAGGAAAATCCTCTTTGGTAGGCATGTACAGTGTGTTAGTTGGAACTCTCTCAAATCAAATAAAACCTATTGATGATTCAAGTATTTAAGTCTGAGAGTCATCACTTACCTATACTCCGACTTTTAATTAGCTGCAGTAAAATGACACTTCTTAATAACTCATTTCGGTCTGCATTTAGAGATATGCATGTCAAATAAGTTTCGTTTGTTACACTATTCTGTACTAGAAAAATTTTTTTTTACAAAAAAAACAACCGACTTCCAACAAAACACTATAAAGCGAAAAATAACTTTAATTTCAGAAGTCGGTGTCGTTGGTTCTGCATTTTCGTTTTTTGACAGCGACTTCTGAAATTAAAGTTATTTTTCGCTTTGTAGTGTTTTGTTGGAAGTCGGTTGTTTTTTTTGTACTTATAAAAGTTTTTTATTTTTCACTTTTTAGGGTTCCTTACCTCAAAAGGAAAAATACGGAACTCTTATCTTCTTACTCGAGTGTCTGTCTGTCTGTCCGTCTGTCACATCCAATTTTCTCCAAATTTAATGGACCGATAGGTGTTGTCTGAGAGTCATCACTTCATGCTGCTGAGCTGATGATAAGTGAAAGTCAAATACTTTTATTCAATTAGGCCTATTACAAGCTCTTTCGACAATTACAAGCCCTTCACATCATCAGATGCGGGACCTGTTCGTCCCGTTACATCATTACGAGAAATGGAATGATGAAGACGATTGTTTTCAAGTCCACGGCTATCCAAGAACTGCTAAGTAGTTTTTGTCGACATATTGCCATATCTCCTAACTCCTAACAGTTAAGGACTGCTGTGGCTACCATCGATGGCTTGGTAGCATTATAATCGGACTTTTAATTAGCTGCAGTAAAGTGACAGCTTATGTGTAACTTAGACGACTAAAATTGGCGTCTTTTTGCTTCTTCCCGGCCATCAACCAAACCTTGTTTTTAACCGACTTCGAAAAAAGGAGGAGGTTCTCAATTCGGTTGTATGTTTTTTTGTTTATTTTTTTATGTTTGTTACCTCAGAACGCCGTCATTTTGTTTTTATTTGTGTTTTGTTGGAAGTCGGTTGTTTTTTTTGTAAAAAAGTTTTTTTTTTTAGTCTTTGAAAAACAATTTTTTTTTGTTTATTGTTTTGTTTTAACTAGTATCAAGATTAACATCACTACATAGTATAAAGCAAAGTAGCTTCCCGCGTCTGTCTGTCCCTATGTATGCTTAAATCTCTAAAACTACAGAACGGATTTTGATGCGCTTTTTTTTAATAGGTGGAATGATTCAAGAGGAAGGTTTATATAAATAATACATGCATATTGAGGTAACAAGCCATGCATTCCTATCTTTATGATTATCTGTGACATGTTATTGTAATATTGATACTCTGTGGTTCGCCCCTTTTTGAACCACAGAGTACTTTTTGATAGAGTTGAACGCTCTCTGCTGTAATGACAAGATGTAGTTTTTCATGGTTCCTATTAATAAATATTATAACAGTACAATGTGGCTTTGGAATAAGAATATTAAACAACATCAATAATAATACATAACATAGTAGAGAAACACTGATAATTTTAGAGGTTTTTAATGTAAGGTCGTAAATAAACACATTTTTTTTGCGCTTACTTAGTTAGTTTCTCCTTTTCTATTAGAAAAATATGCTATGGGAATGGGATGGACGACGTACCTTGATCTCTGCGAAGGTGACGGGCGTGGTGCGGTGCCGGTGGCGCGGCTCAGCGCGGCGCAAGCGTCGACCGCGCGCCAGCGCTGACGCCGACGCCGGATATACCGCGTCCATCGCCTCTAATACTACCTGCAACAAATGCCTTTAAGATTAAAAAATGCAGCAATTGAAGGCCTTTATTTATTACTAATTTCTGCCCGCGACTTCGCCCGCGTGAAATTTCTTGATCTCCCGACCCACCCCGTCGTCGCGTCGCATCGCATCGCATCGCACCGCCGCGCCGCCGCCGCCTGCCCGTGTTTTTATTTCGTTTTGTCTTGAGTGAAAAAATTAAGAAACTTTGTCTAGCTGTTCAAATTGAATGAAATTTGAAATATACCGTGTTTATACAATGCCTGCTTGGTTACTGAAAATTCAGGCTTATAGTTATATCCACAACGAAGTTATAGGGGGGGGGGGGGGGGGGGTCGAAAATGACCTGTATAGCTATTTACAAACAAGATTCACTATCGTATCGACAATGACACTTGTTCGATAACCTGAAGGCCAATTCTCGTAATTTAAAACGTTCAAAATCTAGTAGCAGTCTCATCTCGGCGACAAACAAATGTCAAAAACTTGTCAAAATGTAGGGAAATTAGAGGTATTTTTGACAGATTGAGACTGAGATCAGACTGTGAACGTTCTTAAAATTACGAGAATTGCCCCTCTGATTTCTGAACCGAAGGACCGGCAAAACGCTATTCACAGATCCGTGTGGAAGGGTTTTTTTTTATTTGTGTATACAGGGAACGCTACAAAATGGTAGTAAATAGATATTCGTGATAGAAAATTTTAAGAGGTACATAAATGATTTTTATTGAGTATTTCACTATGGGCAACTATAGATTATGCATTCGTAAGTAACTATTAACAAATAAAAAACAGTAAACAATGATTTTATTAATAAATAAATAATAATAAAATTGATTATTGTTATATTAAGGAACCTTTGATATTTTGCATGCCTTTTGGCGGGGCACAGCTCGGATCTTATGTATTATAACACCTTCTGTATGTAACCTGTGTTCACGAAATAAATGAATTTAAATTTGAATTAAAATTTACCTGATTTCTATTAAACTTGCTTTGTAAACTTTAACTTTCTGTCAAACCTGGAAATCTGGAATAATTATTTTTCTGAATCTTGTTTTGAGCTTTAAAGATAATTGAGAAATACACGGAAGACAAGGCGGTATGGTCGAAAGACTATAGCCTGCCCTTTGGGCGAATTAAAAAATAATAATAATTGAGAAGTGAAAAATTCGTAGGAGAAATTAGTTTTTTTTTTTTACTGAAAAATGGTTGTATTATTTTATCGATATTTAATCAAATTACTATTTTCTCATTTTCATTTTATAAAACGTGGTACCTAATATTGAAAATGCATTGTTTCAGAAAAGAGTGTCATTGGAGCAGCGGCAGATGCTCTTTGCATTCATGCAATGCATGCATGAGGACCTTGCCCGGAGCCGTGTTTAGACACTTATTGCTTAGATTATTCTTTTTTAAACAATATTTTGTTATTCGATAACACTTCCGACAGCAAATACCTGTCGGAAGAATTGATGTCTTCATACCGTATTTGAACTGTCAAAATTGTACGGTTTCGGATTAGTGAATATAATAGTGAATAGATTATAGGATTTCGTCGATAACATTGACATTCGATACGGTACCAAACCGTGTCGTAGCTTTGTGAATAGCTGTGCTGAAGGGGGTCTACTCCCTAAGCACGAAGTCCGTCGTTTCGGCCTTCGTTACGGGCGTTTCCTACTCCCTATGCCCTACGGACGGATGATTCGTTCGGGGCCCGAGCGAAGAATGAATGACAACGCGATTTGATAGTTGTCCCTACCCCCGATGTGTTTTAGCGCGTCCGAACAATTAAAGTTGACACTGGTTTAGACGGATATTTATGTCAGTTGATACGACATCAAAATAGTTCTCGTGCTGTCGACGAAAGTTACCAATTTAAAAGAATTCAAACTAAGTATGGCTGTTTTTTTAAATATTAAAGAAGCTTTACAGGAATTTGAGCGTGCCTAAACCCGTACCGAATTAGCGTGCGCGATAAGGATTAGATTTTCTAATTAAATCTGACTATTTTTAATCGCGACTAAAAAGGTGTGGAATAAAATTAGTTGGCAAACCAACAAAAACAGTACTGTATCTTTTTTCTTTTCTTTTGCTTATATCTCGAAAACGGTGTGTCCTATCGTAAAAATAATGAAAATTTCGACCCCCTTAATAAAAGCCATAAACCCCTAAAACTCAACACGTAGGTAATCATTTTTCATATTTTCCATACAAAAAGAGAAAAATTCCATATAAAAATAAAATATCTTCTAAAAACAAAATAAAATATTTTCCACAAATTCAAAATTATTTTTAAATGTAGAGGTATTTTTTTTTTCTTCTGGCTGACTGTCGCCACCTAACTAAAGAAGAAGAACTGAAGAAGAAATGTGGTGTTTATACAAAGAAATACTGTAATAATATCGTTTTGACATTGAGTATCACTGTGAGCGCGTTCACGAGCGTTTCGAATTGTTGACAGCTCTTAGCTGTCATAATCTTAATAACTAAATCGGAACGCATGTGAGACTATGAGACAAACTAAATTCGGAATGCGGCCTTTGACATTTCATTAGAAAATTTCCTTCAAAAAAGTAACAGGCAAAGGTATAACAGGATGATGCCACTTTCCAGACAAAAATAATTCAATTCTATAGACATAATAAAAGGTATATTTTTTAAATGTGGTCATTTTCTAACGACAAAAGCATTAATTTTTGTTTAATAAGCTAGAAAACTACAAAATAAGTAAACCGGTAATCGACCGGTAAAATAGTGCAATCGTTCGTTCACGAATATTGTCTATGATTCCGTTTGAAACTGATGAGTCCGAAATCGTTAGGGAGTAGGGTTCACACCGTCGTATCGGGCTACTGTCGGACGGGCCGACGGACGGACGGTCGGAGTTAAGGAGTAGACCCCCTGTTTCGAGCTGTGCCCCCAGATATTATACATAGACATCGTCATTGTTGACAGAGTCCCCTTAAATAAAGAAAAAAAAACCTTCCTAAGGTTTAAGTGTAGGATCCGTAGGATATTATTAAAAATAATAAACTTTCTTCTTTTCTTTTTTTTTTCTTTTCTTTTAACTTGTAATAGGTAAATAATAATTAAATAGGTACCTACCTATTATTACGTAACTTACCTTCCTGCTCAGTTTAACATACACACAATGATATTGTGGTATAAAACAACAGGGTTTGGGGCGAAGATATACATTCGTAAAAATGTACACTTTCCTGTCCTGCATATAATTTTTTTGTTATAGGTGGCATTGATTTTTGGAGTGAATGGTGCTTGTCGTGGAAATGAACTCGTAAACATTCAAATCGAATTAGATATCGAACAACATTCAGATTTGTTGCTGGTCATGCCAGATTCAAAATCAAAGAAAGAACAGTCATTCGTAGTCCGTGGAGAATATGTAAACTAGAATTATCGAAAAATACCAAGCTCTACGCCCCTCTATTATAATACTAACAGATTTAAATAAGTAGGTATATTATCTGTAATTGTAATTTTAATAAATACTTTGATTCTATTACTATTGCTTTTTATTGTCTCGTAGATGGTGTGAAAAGTAGAGTATTCTCCTCGGGGATAAAGGTGTCTTCGTCTTGGGCCATTGAGGTAATAATGTACTACGTACCTACGTTATAACCTCAATATCTTGGGCGAGTTTGAATCCCTCACTGCACTCAGGATTCTAAATTAGTGCGTAGTCTACTATTTATTAATTGAATTTACGTCTTTGTCGTGCCGACACCGAGAATAGATTGAAAGCCCCTCGTAAATGTCAAGCGCCTTCATAATTTTGGTATCTTGGTAAGGTGGTGGCACTATGCGCAATGCGCATGCTGCCTCCCAATGTTCTATGTTATGGGTTTGGTTTCCGCACTTTAGTCCTTCAGTGGACCATTATGCGTGGTGCTGCCTCCCAAGTTGCTACTTGTATAATCATTTCGATCGATATGTAAACGTAGACCGTTTCATATATGTGTGATCGCAAGCGCATTTCATCGGTGCTTCACAGACATAAGGTCGGATATAGGATCGTGTAGGTAATTATTAATAAAAATACCTCGCACGCAGCAGAACCGCTCGCGTTTTACTTGGAACAGTTACGTACTATAGGTAATTACATTTTTCCGTGATCCGATAAGATTCATAATATCGTCGATTAAATGGAAAAAAATTATTTGGAAATAAGGTTATTTTTTAAAACAAGTCTGATATTTAAAACATTATTTTATATGGAAAAATAAAAAAAACTTTATAAAATACGTTTAAAATTATATAGTTAACACTTCTTATAAGTTAACAAGCAACTTAAAAAAAAAAAACTAAAACTTTAAACGCGTGTGTTGTAAAATTTGTTATTATAATAACGCCACTTTTCTATTTAACCGACGATATATGCGACGCCTCAATTGCAGCTAATAACATCATCATCACAAAGTAAGAAATGCTTCTGCCTTTCACGGTTTACGTGAACGTCTCACATCAGCGAGTCGTTAACCGAACTTACCCACTAATAAAAAACTTGAACGCGACACATCGAGGTTGACACTCTGCAGCGTGTCGGCTGTCAGCGGCAAGCAAGATCACAGTGTGTTTTTGTGCATGTGCGTGCAGGGTGCGCGCGCGCCGCCGCCCACCTCCGTGCGAGGGTACGGGAGCAACAACGTACTGGCCAGTAGTGTAGTGACGCGGCGGGGTACTGCGACGGGCCTTGCCAGCGGACCTGGCCTGCTGCCTACTGCTATTAACTGCTGCGGAAATTAACTTGAAAGCAGCAAATTGTTGTTCGGTACGCGTATTTAATAAAGTTACCGGCGATGCGGTGAGAGCGAGTGTGCGGCACACCCGACGTTTTGCCGAGTTCTGCGAGCGAGGCTTGTTATTTTTTCCCGAGAAATCTGTGTTTTGGTGAGTGACCGCGTTCCGGTGGCAAGGTGCCAGGCGCCCCCCGCGCGGCTGCGCTCCGCTGCTCCTCGCGATGCGCCCGCCGCCGCCACCCAGCGCGCCGCGCGTAACTAAACAAACATCATGCACCACCAACTAATCGCTGATCACATGCTCACACTGACAACGCGTAATCTTCATTCTGCCATCAATTAGTTACGTATAGGGTACATACATCTACTTACATTCTGAATTGCATTTTAAAACTACGACAACGACGACGAAAGCATAGGTACATGTATATTGAAACAACCCGCGGTGCGTATATAGACACGTAATTTTTTTGGAAACCTTGTCTAAAACAAACTGGTTTTAAACAGATCTAACTTTGAGAATTGCTGTCCGTGCAACTTCGAAAATAATTCGTGGACCGTAGGTATTGTTGATCGAAGACCGTAGGTAACGGGTATTGTTCTACAACTAATTGTTTATTTATGGTTACGGAATAGTCTGCACACAGCCTTACACTCCCATTGCGTTAAGCGGTCTACACACCAAAGCCGCTGACCCGGCGCCGGCAGCACGGATCGCCGGCCCAACCCGCCGGCCTTATTTTGTACAATCATGCCGCCTGCCGATGCCGACGGCATCCCTCGGCTTTCATAGAGTAGTGACGTATCACTTGCTGATGCAACAGTTATAAAACTAATAGACCTCTATCATTTAAAAGAAATATTATGGAACCCAAAAAACCGTGACTACAAAAGCCGGCCAAAGCGTTACGACGCATTTAATGAAATTGCCAGTGAATTTGCTACTGATGTTCCGGAAATCGAGAGAAAGATAAAAAATTTAACTAGTCATTATTACCGAGAGAAAAAAAAAGAAGATAATTCAAATAAGTCTGGTGCGGGTACTGATGATATTTATCATAGTAAATGGTTTGCCTACAAATCACAAAATTTTCTGCAGAACAAAAATGTGCCTACTGGAACCACCGATACTGTAAGTAAAGATTTTTTTTTTTTATTTATAATCAGGCAACTAGGGCCCCATAGACATATAATTATTTAAGTTTATTTATTAGTGTATCTTTGTATTTACATTTTAACCCTTTCCCGGGCATTGGCAAAATAGTTGCCAATCAGGTAAAAAAAATGTGTTTGAAAAAAAAAAAATTGAAATGTTGAAGACTTATTCAGTGCCTTTAATAAAATCCATAATAAAAAACAACACAATAAATGTTGCTTTTGACTAGATATACTTATTTATTTTTTATTAAATAAAAGTAAAACGGCTAAACGGGCAGTCTTTTTCGTCTATTTTCGCTGGACACACCGTCGACGAGCCACGATTCACAACGAGATTCACAATCAAATCAAAATGATTTACCACAGATGTCGCCAGAAAATACAACTTGGCAACGAAATAAACGTCCTAAAATCAACCCTAATAAAGAGTTGATATCCGAAGCATTGAATATTATGAAGAATGTCTCCCAACGACCAAATGTGACAAAAGATGAGGATGGTTTATTTGGAGATTATATTGCGGGTCAGTTAAGACAAATGGATCGACAAATGAAAGCTATTGTGAGACATCGGATCAACAATATAATATTTGAAGCCGAAACTGGATATAGATCCGATACATTTACGGATTTTGCAAGACCAAGTAGTATTTCTAGTTCACACAGTCATCCAGGATACTATACAGCATCTTCACTTCAACAGACGGTTGTAAGCCCTTCTACAAATAACTTAACTTCTTCTGAATACTCTGCCCAAACAAACCCAGATCCACAAACAATTCAACCTTCGTCACTAGAAACATTTGCTGAAGGATACCTAGCTCTAAATCCTTCTGATAGTGTTATAAAACTTATAAAGTAATCTTCAAAATATGTTATAAATATTTAATTTTCTTTTTGGTATAATAAAGGTAGCTACAGGTAGCCCCATTAAAGTTAAATTTAAAATTAGTGTTGACTATTCCCTTCACACGAGTAGAGCCTTGACATATGTGCGAAATGAATAGCAAGGTTTTAGTTTTAGTTTAGTGACACTTCTACTGTTATTGGTTTACAAAAACACATTTCTTATTTTGTTTAAAACTTTATTATACGAATCACAATAAAAGTGTATCTCACTATGTGTAATTTACGATTTTAGATTTAATGGATAATACATGGAACTACTTAATGATTAAAAATAATATTGATTATATGAGTTTTAATTTTATTCGACTAATGGGCGTTTATTGGTTATATTGCCATTCTAATCCTCCGACACTAGAAAGAAAATAATGAGTCAACTCCACTCTTGTATCCTCAGCGGTCACTGTAGTATCCGAGGTTTGATTGTCTTCTCCTGACATAAATTATCTAAGCAACTTTCGTTTTCAAGATGACATGTCTACGCCATTCACCGGGAAAGACTTCTTCTTGATTATTTTCAGTATCGTATTCGTTTTGCTGAGTTGCAGCGGTTCGTTTGATATAATTAAATAAATGTATACACGCCAAAGTTACAGTAGTAGGTTTTTCTGGGATTAGCTGAATAGGTCTATGAAAAATCTTAAATTTGTGTGTTAACTGCCCAAACACGTTTTCAACTACTCTTCGCCCTCGACATACGCGATAGTTAAAAACCCTCTTAGATGATCCCATTGTGTGATTACCATGATAAGCCTTTATAATATGGGGTTGCAGAGGAAACGCGTCATCACCCAAAAAAAAAACGGTACTGGTAGATTCCTTCCGGGTAAAGGAGTTTTATGTGGTATATTCAATTCATTATCATTTAACAATCGACATAATGCTGAATTATTAAAAACCCCACCATCTGAAATCCGACCCTGACATCCCACATTAGCGTACAAAAAGTTGTAATCAGCATCTACTAAAGCAAAGAGCACAATACTGAAATATTTTTTATAGTTTATATAATCACTTCCACTTTTTGGGGGACATTGAAGTTTTATGTGTTTCCCATCCATTGACCCAAGACAATTGGGTATTTGCCACCTTTTTAAATATTCATCTGCAATTTCTCTCCATCCTTCCTGACTCCTTGGAATTTTTACATAATCTGAAAGTCCTTCAACTAAAGCATCACTTATTTCAGGAATAATGCTTGAAATTAGTTGAGGAGATACTTTAAAGACGTCGCTCAGGCTACTAAAAGAACTTCCTGAGCTTAGGTATCTTAACGTTATTGACAATCTTTCCACTGGTGAAACTGCTTTTCTGTAATTTGTGTCTTGTTTAGCTATTTTGTGTCCAACAATATTCAGTAAATATTCAAAGTCGGTACTGGTTAATGACAGGAAAGTCTTAAAAGAAATGGGTTTGTATAGAACCAAGTCGTCTTCCTTTAAATCACTTAATCTTTGACAAGTACTGTATTTATTGCGACTCATTAAACTTGGCCTAACCCAACACTTTCGTGTGTTGAGGGATCTACCGATAATAACTCCACAAACTGCTATTATTAAATCACTGTTATCGTCCTCCTCCATGTCAATTAGTTACTGAAAATACTACTTCTGAATTATTCGAAAAACACACGTCCAATCTCTACGACTATTTGGCAATTACTAGAACACCACATGCCGCGGCTGTCGTGCCGCCGGCAAAGTCGTTCGGCTTGGACATTCTGCCGGGCTGTGCCGCCGGGTCAGCGGCTTTGGTGTGTAGACCGCTTTACTGGCACTACGGGTGATGCGTAATCAGGGTGATCGACCTGCTGTAATATGCCTAAGTTTACTAAACGGACAATCTCTTTATCTACCTTGTCTCGTAATGCAAATGCGATTGGACGTGCCTTTAAAAACATTGGTTTTGCAAGTGGCAAGCGGGTAATCGTTCTCGTATAAGTATAAAAAATATCGATGGACACTAAAAGTATTGCCGACCTACACTTGAAACTAACATCATTATAATGTGTAACTATTCTGAAACCCGCTTAGAGATGGCAGTCTTCATAATTTTGTGACGAGATAGTTCTACAACGGTACGCAAGATGGCATGAAATTGAAAACAGTCGCATTTTGGCTCTTCGGTGTGACCAGCCCTCGTTAAATTTCCATGAACAATATATTATTATCGTTGTATTGTTTTAATTACTATACAACGAGAAAATATTTCCTACATCTAAGCTCAATATATCAATAGTATACATCGAAATAAAAAGTTTTGAAAATAATTTCAAGACATTTTAATTACATTTTATTTTTTCTCACTCTATTAAAAAGTACTCTGTGTTAAATACTTCATTGAGCTAAGAGAGCACAGATTACTAATATGTAGCAAGCTATAAGAGAGACAAAGAGTACTTTGTATATACGGAAATAGAGAGCCATCTTGCGCGATTTGAACGATAACATTAAAAAAGCGCCCTCTGCGATTAAAATACTAAACTACATCCGTGTCAGTATTATAATCGCGCGACCTAGATCCATTCATGGTCCAACTGTTTTCTATAACAGAGATAATAAAATTATACCGATATAAGTATTCAAAATCTGTTTACTACAACATATTTAGATATTATTTAAATTACACACCCCCTTACTAATAAACGTATTATATCAGACGAATAGTTACACACCGATTTCTCTCTTTCAGTCGTCAGTAATTTGATTTTCGACAGAAGACAAAGCGTTGTGTAACTATACAGACGATACACAATGTTTATTAGTAAGGGGGATATAGGTACAACGAACGATCACAGCAGACAACGAACGATCACAGCATTCACAGCAGAACGACATCAAAACAACAACAGCCATTTTTGTTTTTTTTTTTGTTTTTCTTAATATTTTGTGGCTATGCCACTGGCTTGGTTACAAGACCTTTAAGCCAAGTCTTTATTTTAAAAGTCTTAATTTGAAAAAATTGAGTTTATACACTTATAATAATAATATATTTTTTTTTTTATTATTTTTTTCCCCACTACACACTTCCACAACTGTTTTTAATGAATTTAAAAATCGGCACAAAACACTGTTTAATTTTTAGAATATCATTCAGGCGGCGGGAGGAATTATTTGGTAAGATATCACTCAATTCACTGGCAAGTATTAGTCTTTCAATTGCAAAATTTTGACAGTTCAAAACCAGGTGTTCAGCGTCAGCTTGCGGTGTATTACAGAATTTACAAGAATCACTTGATATTATGCCCAAACGGGATAAGTGGGCTGGTGTGGTGGTATGGCCAAAGCGAAGCCTGTTAATCGTAGTAATGAAGTGCCGGCTGGCTGACTCCAGGTCGTCGTACCAGGGCTCTGTTGGTAAGTCGGTTTGGATACTTCCGTACCATTTTCCTTTTTGCTCTTGGTCTTTCTTCCACATTTGAACCCAAAGATTTTTCAGTTCTTCGTTTATCGAGCTATAATAATCAGTGTGCGGTACACTAGTTACGTGTTGAACATCCAATGAATTTATCCCCTTATTTGCAATTCTATCTGCTACTTCATTTCCAGATATACCTTTATGCGAAGGAATCCATATAAAAGATATCTCAATGTCTTTACAATTTAACTTATAAATAATATCTTTAATACTGTACAAAATATAGTTAGCTTTAAAACTCAATTTCAAATGTTTTAAAGCTTCCAAAAGACTCAATGAATCAGTTAAAATTAAAAAGGATTTATAAGACTGGTGAATATGACTTATTAACTTTAACGCTTCTAAGATTGCATAGGCTTCTGCAGTAAATATTGAGCATTCATTGTTCAGAATAAAGCTTTGAAAGAACTTTGTTTGAGGATCATATAAAGCAGATCTTACATAGTTATTTCCCTTACTGCCATCAGTGTACAGAGTATAGTACTTATTATTTTCTGACAAAAATTCTAGCATGTCATTATTGTTTAGAATTCTGTGTTCTAGAACATGAATTGGATGAGTTATACTAACATAGTTGTGGGCATAGCAAGGCCACTGGGACTGTTTTTTAATCCTTGTGCATTTATTACGTATTTCCAGATAAATCCGACACAGCTGTGGAGCTATGCCCTTCAACAGTTCATCTGCTGAAGATAATGGACCAGAGACATTCACTAGGTGAGGGACTATTCTCTTGATAACATCATTATTAGCTGATGACAAAAGTTTGATGCAATATCTTTCACAGAGCAATATTCTCCTCAAAATAAGGGGCATGATCTTGGTTTCAACTTCCATGGCTCGTATGGGAGTTGAACACATTCCTCCAGAGATGATTCTCAGAGCCTTGTTCTGAATTATATCCAATCTATGTACATATGTACAGTTAATGTAAGCTAAAGTGCTATAATCAAAGTGGCTTCTTACAATTGCTTTGTACAGTATTGACAATATTTTTGGATCAGCTCCCCAAGATACCCCAGCAAGGCATCTTAGAACATTTAGTCCTTTGTAAGAGTTTTTTGAAATATATTTAATGTGCTCTTCAAATTTGAGTTTTTGGTCAATGATAATACCTAAGAACTTATGCTGGTTGACTCTTCGAATGCTGTCTGCAGCATATATAACATCAGTAGTAGGATTGTCATCTCCAAAAATCATTACACTGCTTTTTGAAGCATTAATTCTAAGATGCAGCCTATTAGTATAATAATCATGAAGTTTTGCTAGTGCTATATTTACAGTATCAATGGCTGCACATAAATTAGAATTTGAACTGTACAGAACTAAATCGTCAGCAAATTGCAATATATTTACATTCTGAGTATCAACATATTTACATATTTCACTAGTGTACAAGTTATAGATCAAGGGCGACAGAGTTGCACCTTGCATTGTGCCTTTACTGGCCCACTCTGGTCCATAAAATATGTTATTATGTTTGACAAAGAGTTTTCTGTTACTCAAGAAGTCATAAATCCATTTGGATACAAGTCCAGGTAAACCTATACTACCAGTCAATATTTTGACAAGTATGCCAGGGTCAACATTATCAAAAGCACCTCGTACATCCAAGAATACGCAAACTGTATGTAATTTACCATTTTCTGCCCTTTTCAGGTCTGCTATTAGGGAAATGAAACTGTCAGCACAGCTACGACCGCGCCTAAATCCATATTGCAGTGGTGGAATAATTTTATAGGATTCAGAGTACCAATCTAAACGATTCTTCAACATATTCTCAAAGATCTTTCCAAGACATGAGGACAACGAGATTGGACGATAACTGCTAGCTAAATCTGGTGGTTTATCAGGTTTCAATATGGGAATCACACATTGTGTTTTCCATGATTCTGGTATTATTTGTTTACGCCAAAGACTGTTAAGAATTTTTAAGAATAAATGTTTTACATCATCATCAAGATTTTTAATCAGTATGTAAGGGAAGTCATCTAAACCTGGGGTTGTATTTTTTCTAGATTGTAAACTCATTGAGAATTCAGTCCATGTAAAAGGATCTAATAGAAATTTGTAGTTTGGGTTGTCATTATTGAGATCAAAATAATGGCTATATTCACTACTATCTATAAGGTTACTATTATCAGATATTTTTTTCAAAAATGGTTGAATAAATTCATCCCTGTATGATTTGTTACCAGATCTGATGCCTTTAAATCTCTTAATAAGGTTCCAAATTTTACTTAGTGGAGTAGTTCTATTGAAAGTGTTACAAAATTTGTTCCAACCAATCTTCTTTTGTTCTGAAATTGTACGTTTTTTTAGCGCATCTAATCTCTTATAATTAATATAATTATCCATAGTTGGGTCACTTCTGTACAGTTTCAGAGCATTGTAAGATGCAATTACACTTTGCTCACAAATACAATTCCACCAAGGAGCTGGAATTCTACATTTAAAATCACCAGTTTTAACTAACTTTGGAATCACCATTTCCTTTAAGGCATCGAAGCGAGTACAAAATTCAAGGTAAGTGGACATTGGATCCTCTTCATCAATCGTCATGTCATGGAAAATATTTTTGGATTTTTCAAAAAACTTTGTCCAATCAGTTTTAATGTATAAAAATTTATCAACAGGTGGATTAACTTGATATTTGTTAGCACAAATTGCAATTTTTGTAATAGTTGGATAATGATAACTTCCCATTGTATCATCATGAACAGACCACTCACAAAGTGGCGCCAGATTTGGACTAACGAAAGTGACATCAATTGCCGATGGATTACAATGAGGGCGATTAGCTGTAGTAAAGTCACCATTATTAATTATACATAAGTCACTATCATCAATTAAATTATACAAATCTTGCCCCCTGCCTTTTGTGGACACGCATCCAAAGGCAATATGATGGGCATTAAAATCGCCACTTACAAATATAGGTTTAGGGAGGTCCCTGATAATATTCCGCAATCTATTTATTCTTATATGCCCAGATTTAGGTGGACAATATACACATAAAACTGTTATGTCGCCTATTCTTGTAGATACTGAAATTGCAATAGTCTGAATATCTTCATAGAAACGGGTGTCTAGAACTCTATATTTTAAATAGGGCTTTATTATGATAGCTACTCCATTATGACTGTTAGCTGAATTTTTATGGTGGAAATTATAACCAGGTATTTTAAAACTCTGTTGGTCTTTTAGCCAAGTTTCATTTATTAGACAAATATCTATATTTTGATTTTGTAGGAAGTTTATTAGTAAAGGTTTTTTACTATGTAAACTTTGAGCATTATACTGTGCAATACATAAAGAAGTTAAAATATTAGAGCTCAGATCCATTATGTTGATAGATTTTTGATAAGCATGTCTTTGATAGACGACGTGGTAATGGGCACATTGTCCGATTTGTTGCCTAGCTGTACTAGGGTATGGACTATAGCCATTAATACATCATTATTGGCAATGATTTGGGCTTTAATGTTTGGTTTGAGTGCGGTTTTCTTCTCAGGCATGATTTCTGAGTTTAAGGGTGTGTTATGTACACTATCCACATTGTACAATTTCATTTTGTTTTTATTTACAACAAGTTCTTTATTTTTATTAATTATATTTTGCTTATTTTTAACAGCAGACTCGGAGCGGTCCGGTAAAGGAGAGAAGTCAGTTTCCTTCTTTGTGTTACCAATGCTGGCATAAGTAATTTTTTCCTTTTTTTCTAACATTTTCCTCATCTTAACCGGACACGTCCTTGAGATAGCCAAATGAGGTCCACTGCAGTTAATGCAGCAGAGCTCATTGGGTTTGTCACATTCTTTGTAGGAGTGTTCTCCAGCACAGCAGCTGCAGCGCTGTTTACCATTGCATACATTGGCCGAGTGATTGAATTTGAAGCAGCGATAGCATTGCAAAAGGGGTGGTATATAGTCAAAAACTCTATATGAGAATAGGTCGTATTGTATTGAATCTGGTAGCGAATTCGATAGGAATGTAATGCTGACTGTCTGAAGCGGTACCCTGTTCTGTCCCACTTTCCTTCTAAATCTTCTCACTGCTACTATTTCATAGACAGAAGAAAGCTTTGTGTACAACTCTTTGTTGGATATATTGGTTGGTACGAACCTGATGATGCCAACTCGTTCTATCTGGGCTGCAGGGATATATGCCCTCATCTTATGTTTTTCAAGGAAGCTCGCATTGTTGATGAAATTGTTGGCCGTGTTGTATTGCTTAAACACGACTACGATTTTATTCGCATTGACACGGCGTATGGCCACCACACCTTTAACGTCCGTTGCGAAAATGTGATTTAAATATATGGGGCTTTTATTACCCAATCGTTCTTTGTCCTGGCTTTCTACAAAAACTTTAAACTCCGTGTTAGCCGAATGCTCTGGATACAGTCTTTTATAATTAGGCTTGAAGTAGGGTGCGTAATTAATAGAGTCACTTTTCTCACCGCCGCCGACATGGTCATCAGCATCAGCGCCAAAAGTCCGCTTCCGAATCTTGGGATTCGGGGCTTCAGCCTCGCTCCCCTCATTCCCGTCCATTTTCAGGACGATAACAAACTATTTACAGCAAATTTATTTTAAACAATATACAGTATTTAAATTGAATGAAAATAACTTTGAGAAAAATTAAAAAGTGCGTCTTTTTTGAGATTCCCGCCCGAATCCTCTCGCCATTTTTGTTTATTACTTGCCAGTGCTGCCAGGGCATATATTTAAATATCTCTAAATTCTTACCAAAGTATGTAAGATCTTTTTATTTAAAAATTTTTATCAGCAAAAATTACTTATCATCATGGACACGTATGTTTATATTTAATTTATTCTAACGAACCCTATATTTACAATAAACACTCTTTGCTTATCTCCAATAATAGAACTAATCAAACTTCAATGTAGCAAATAATGAATTAATTATGGCAACACATTCTTAACAGTACTACTAATATTATACCATTTATTTATGGAGAACATTGTAAACCCTAATGTAGTATTATATTTTAAATATTTTTTATTATCCTATATTATACGCCACACTAGCGCCTCTGATTGTACAATACTAAACTGACAGATTATTATACTACGAAATTGTAAAGCTAATAACCAGCTGGAAATATATCTTTTGTACATGTCATCTGTAATAAGTTGGGTTATCACAATGCTGTTGCAGGGTTTCTACACAGAGTACTTTTTGATAGAGTGAGATAGAGACCAATCTTGTTCCGTGGAACGGGTCATTTGCGTTTGTGAAGAAACTAGCGCCACCCATATTTTATCGTCAGAACTACACCACTATTGTACTTTTTTTTTTTTACTTTTGTTTTTTTTTTTCGGTACTTTTCAAGTGTTCATTTCAGAGATTGATAAATGAAATACAATTTTATTTGGCTAATCATGTTTTTATTTAAACAAAATACAAATGTGCGCTTCTAAATATAAGCCAACACATCATTCACCTAACATTTATGGAGGTACAAGTTTTAAGGACAAGGACGAACACATTAAAATAAATCACAATAAGTACAGTAGGTACTTACACGAATATCATAGAAAGGAAAACAAAATTAAAAGCAAAAGCTAAAGCAAAACAGTTTGGGTACAAAATCTTTACATAGTATGAAACAAAGTCTCATCCACTGTCTGTAAGCTTAGATCTTTCAAACTACGCAACGGATTTTAATGTAGTTTTCAGCAATAGATAAGAGTGTGATAAGAGTGATTCAAGAGTGATTGTCGTAACAAACATGTTTTTGTGCGCTTACATTGCAAATGCCGGCTAAACCTTACGAGATAGATCAAATTAATGTTCTACTTAGGTTCTACGGAATTGTATAACTTAAAAATATCGATAAAAAAAGTCCGCGATGGTATATGTTTATCTCCTACATATAACCCACAGTACTTAACCATTTTCATCTTTTACATAATACATAAAAATTATGGAATATTTTACCAAGCTATTTTAAACAATACAGTATTATTCCTTTTCCAATTAAATACATTAGATACGTTGTGCATTTCATGTAGGTTAAAATTGCCCTTTACAGCATATCATTAAAATGAAAATCTTAGAAGATATCAGAGCATACAATTATTAATAAAATCTATATTTTTTTTACCTAATGTATGTACGAAGCTCAAACTAAAATTCGTAAAAGTAGCAATTAGTAAGCAATTATTGATACAACAAACTTTTAGAAATTCTGCGTCTTTCATGCTGAACACGGAGGCCACCAGCCATCCTGACGTCAGAATGGCTGGTCAAAAAAATATTAATATTTCTCTGAATGTATCATATGTAGCAATTATTGAAGAAATGTAGCAAATATAAGCAATTGGGTAGCAATTCTTGAATATACTTTCAGAGCCGCTTGCCATAGGCAACCAGCCATTCTGACGCTAACACATTGACTGAATTCATAGAGCTTAAGGTTAATAATAGAACGTAAAATATACTTGATATTTTTATAACCCTTTAGATGTATTTTTCTAACTAGTTTTTAAGTCAATTATTCGGCAATAACATTAGGATGTGATTTCGAGAGATAAAAAATTGCAGCAATATCGGTTTTTAAACAGAGTCCAAAGGCAGATAGATAAAAAAAAGATAGATTAAGTATTTAATAAATACCGTGATTCGATTTATTTCATTTTCCTTTTAAAACATTTACTGTGATATTTTTTAGCTTTCATATTTTGTATTTTATCAACTTGTCTTCTCCCAGACAAAATTTTATTGATTACTTTGCAATAATTATAATTCATAAATCGAATCACTGTATTTATTAAATAATCTATCATTTTTTTAAAATGTGTATTACATTTTATAAAATCGATATTTATTAAGGTCAATATAGACATTTTTATAATATAAATAAGCATCAAAGTTTTCTTTTAGAATATGGTTAATTATATATTGGAAATTGGATACAAGTTTATATTCAATTTCATCTTCGCTCGTGAAATCATTTTTGCAGACAGAGCAATACAAAAAAGTTTTTTTTTTCCAAAACATAATTATTATCCGCTTACGTACTGTAGAGGTGCCAGTATTCTTGGGTCTTTTTCCTTATTTTCAAAATTAATTTCTAAAATATTTTCAAGATCAACTGTACAGGTCGACGTGGTTTCAGTTTTTTCGTTGAGTACAAAGGAGCAAAAAGCATCACAATAGTCGTTACATTAACCCATACATTGCTCATTCTCATAAAATGTGCCATACATCACAAAAATGAGTTGAAATGAAAAAAAAAACTGGTCTGATTTTGTTAATGTACTCGCCATTTTTTTTAAGATATCGTGATTTTAAAGACACCAATCGATAGAGCGGAAAATTTGCAATCGAACTGTATATTTAACTCAATTTCGTCATTTTGGCGGTTACATTAATTGATATTACAACTGACGATATCCGCTTACGTACTGTAGAGGTGCCAGTATTCTTGGGTCTTTTTCTTTATTTTCAAAATTAATTTCTAAAATATTTTCAAGATCAACTGTACAGGTCGACGTGGTTTCAGATTTTTCGTTGAGTACAAAGGAGCATAAAGCATCACAATAGTCATTTTCACAACTTTTTCTTTAAGAAGCTGCAATAAATGAGATCATTTGGCAGTTTTGGTCACGCCATCATTAAAAAAAAATTGTATAACTTTGGCGTATGTCTGATTTGCGAGCAATATAAATATTTTTCTTATAAATCTATATGCCTTTGGACTCTGTTTAAAAACCGATAATGCTGCAATTTTTTCTTGCAGCGTGAATCGTCGTCCTTTATCCTTTTTTTTGTCTTCTCTCCACTGCATCCGCATTAATAGTTTTGCAGTGCTTGAGCAATTCTGCAGTACATCTAGTACTGCAGGATTGGCAACAATTTTTTTGCTGCCTTATTTCCGCTGTTTGCTTTTTAACTTTATTTTTTAATGTACATATTCTTCTTTTGGCAGCCATTATTTTCAGCTGTAGATCTCTTTCTGCCCTGGAGAGCTTAAGCGTCCTGGCAGATATTTTCCTGCCTGTAAAGTAGAAAATGATTTTGTATGAGTGCAAAAGTAAATCTGTTTTAAATAATTTATAATCAGTAGGATTATTACATTAATTCAACTATTAAATTGCAAACCTGACAAGTGCAAGCGCAAGGCCCGTATTAATAAACGTTTCTCAACGACGGACGTACTCAAGTGCGTTATCATTTGAAACGCCATTATTACGATATCAGCATCTCAAGATCATTGCTAATTAATAAACACATGAAAACAGTATCTCAGTTACCAAGCTCAGCTCGTCGACGCTGTACGTCACATTGCCGAAGTTTAGAATTATCATTCATCACATTTCGTTCTTGCTAGGTATGTCGTAAGATTACTATATACTGAAATTCACAACCAACTTCAGATGAACTCGGTAAAAGATGAAATCTTGGCCACAACCAAAACATACTTGGAAAGGCTAGAGGCATTTTTTTTTTCATTTCGTAAACCCAAACTGTAGTTTGAGTATGTCAATTATTATGTTTATTAATACGATCATGACCTCAAGATCGATATCAAGTGCGAGCTCCTGGGCTGAGTAACGTTTATTAATACAGGCCTAAGGGTTCTATTCCATCAAGACTATTACACTTTATCTTCATTTTATTTGGTACTAGCTTCCGCCCGCGGCTTCGCCCGCGAGGTATATCGATAATAACTAATGTCCTTCCCCGGGATGCAATCTATCTCTCCGCCAAATTTTATCGAAATCCATTGATTGGTTTAGGCGTGAAAAGGTAACATACAGACAGACAGAGTTACTTTCGAATTTATAATATTAGTATGGATAGATAGAGACCACAGGGACACATATTCTGATGTGGAACCCTATATGAGTCAAATAAAAATAAACAATATACCTGAAGAAGTTAATGGAATTGGCTGATGTACAAGTTCTTGCAATGATTTTCTTCCAACACATGGCAAGTTTGGTTGTGAATATTGTTCAATCTCAGAAGATCCATTGGCCAGATCCATGATGGATCTAGTGACAAATTGTTTTCTCATTAGATCCTGTTTTGAAGATGTGGATCTACTGAGATTTTTTTTCTCAGAAGATCCATTGGCCAGATCCATAATGGATCTAGTTTGTGATTGTAATGTTAGACCTGAAACAATTATAAAGGAATAACTGCATTAATAATTTTACTAAGGCGCTTTATAGTTTTTTTTTATCAGTTAAAGGAATATTGTCAACTTTATTCTTTTATTATACAAAGTAGCATTATGAAGGTAATGAACAAACCTGTTAAATATAATGTTGGAACTGCAATATTGTTTATTCTGTTAATGCGACATAAATATTTATTCTGAAAGTGTTTGCGACACACACAATGGGACTTAAAAATGTGTGCATTTTCAAGTCACAAAATATCACTTCCCGTAGTTCCAATAGATTAAAGCCACGTATTGAATCTAAATCGGTCTTTTTCAGGGTTCGGAAATCCATGAAGAACTGCATGCATGTCTGAAAAAAATTGCAGACAATTATGAATTTTTATTTATATTTAATTTGTGATTCGTTTTTTGTCAAACATTAGTAAACCCATAATATTGTTGTTTCGAAACAAATTTAATTTTATATTGAAAAGAAACAAAAATTTAAGACAACCATACAACTGATAAAACGTAATTTTGAATTGCATTCAAGTAAAAGGCCAAGTTCCAAGATTCAGCTATGACAATGTGACATACCTCCACTGTCCTTGCACAAAGGAACACAGTTACACAGGAGTGCTTATCCGATGACCTGATGCACTAAAAGACTCCTATCTCAAACTTAGCACTACACTGGAGTCCTATCTTGGTTTTGACATAACCACTCACAAAATCACTTTCTGGTCACAAATATGGATTAGTCGTAGGAACTTTCGCTCAACTCAACGACAAACGCGCAACGTTGCACAGAAAGATCACAAAAATATGGCTAAATTCAACACTAGAGCAAGCGTGAGACATTATCTTATCAGACATTTTTATTGGGGATACCAATTTATTGATAGTAAAACCTCCAAAGTAATTCTACCAGGATCCCTATGAATGTTTGCAAAATATTTGTGTAAATTATTGCAATAGGTGATAATCATTGATAGAAAAATAATTGAATGTCATACTGCGCGATAAATGTAATTAAAACCCTTGACAATGATCCATAATTAAAAATATTTTTTGGATACACTAAAACAGAAGTCAGCTAAAAATATACTATTTTAGTAGTAAATAGGTTACCGACGTATCAAAGTTGCGATTATGTTTAGAGCCATCTATTCGAATTAATAGTGAACATTGCTTCAGAGTTCCATCTCTTAACCAGCGTTCGCGTAAAGTTCAATTATAATCCGACAAAATTAAAAAACACATTCAAACTTATTTTGTACAGAGACAATATATACTTCGTGATTTTGTATCATTGTATACACTGCTGTACCGAGTTTTTTGTTCTAAGATTGAGCACCCTGGGTTTCTACGAGTAAGATTGTAAGGCATGAAGAGAGAGAAGCTGTTTATTTAGTCATTGAAATAATTAGATAAATAATTAAGCCAAACTATAACGCTAGTGTTTAAATTCTCTTTGGGCCAAACCACAGACTCCAAAGTGCCATAACATCAGCCCATTGTTTTGGTTTTTATTATAACTTATAGAAAAAGGATAAACAAAGCATCACGATGAGTTACATGCTGGGACATTTACACAACGGCTGGCAAGTGGACCAGGCTATATTGTCGGAAGAAGACCGAGTTGTGGTGAGTTCTATCTTGTATAGGTTAGGAATTTTCCAGACAAGAGACATTCAAGTAGGACCCTAATATCTGAAATAAATGTATTAATTTGTGGTGTGTAACTAATTTATGCTAATCACAATATCCCTGAACATTATCAAACAAGCTCATATCTTTATTATGAAATTAATAGGAGTATACAGTGTAGTGGGGTCAATATCATTGTGTGCTGATATGTAATATAGTATGGAGTCAATGTAATAGTGATTTTTGTGTGTCGGCAGGTGATCAGGTTTGGTCACGACTGGGACCCAACCTGCATGAAGATGGATGAGGTGTTGTACAGCATTGCAGAGAAAGTTAAGAACTTTGCAGTCATCTACCTGGTGGACATCACTGAAGTCCCAGATTTTAACAAAATGTAAGTTATTGTTTGTGTTGAACCCTTCTTACTTTATGATAATTGGTGAGCAATGATGTAATTGAGAATGGTGCACAGTGGCATAGTATGTAACCAAATAGATGTTGAGACTCCCAGGTGCCACCGTACCTGGGACTCTATAATAAAATAAATAAATAATAATAAAAGTTTTATTCAAGTATAAAGTATAGTAAAATTATGATGTACATTAATTACATTGAGGACAGTTAAATTCTAACTGTAATGTAGACCTGCCTGGGGGCCTAAAAAGGCCACTTTGGCAGAATCATAACACAATTCATATCACGCAATTCATCTGTTTGATAGTTTTACACCTATATATCCCTGAAGGGTTGGGCAGAGGTGTACCTGTAGCATTTTACGAATCTCCATACAAACCTGTCATATAGATGAAATTGCGTGATATGAATTGTTATATGATTCGTATCACGCAATTCATCTGTTTGATAGTTTCACACCTATATATCCCTGAAGGGTTGGGCAGAGGTGTACCTGTAGCATTTTACGAATCTCCATACAAACCTGTCATATAGATGAAATTGCTTGATATGAATTGTTATATGATTCTGCCAAAGTGGCCTTTTTAGGCCCACTGATCTAGGTTTATGAAAAACCTGTGATTCTGGTTTTAGGCCATCAATTGACATCAAACATTTAAAAAGAAGCCAATAATAAATGTATGTATTACAAGCTAAATTGAAAAGAAGGTATAATATTTTCAATGACTTATAGTTACTATTTGGGTACATTATTTTAAAACTAGATTATGTAAGATAGTTATATTATCTTTAAATAAATTAATGAATAATATTAAAGTAGATAAAGTGGACACTATTATTAATTAGTAAATTAAGAGACTTATATTAGAGTAGGTAGGTAGATTTCTGTCTGCATAATTGAGTTTTGTTAAAAAAAAAAAATGTTTGCGCTCTCTGGTGCATAGTAGGTAGTCAGCCTCGGGATGGCTGGACCAAACGAGATATGTCCTTGAGACCATGTGCGCTATTTAATACCTATTTGCTACTATTTACTACCTATAGTGAAATATTTGCTACCTTTTCGTTAAAAAATTTATCAAAGAAATAAAGTGGTCAGCCTTTCTGACGTCAGGTTGGCTGACCACTTCCAAGTTCTCATAGTTTTAGCGTTGCATTAACCGCGTTGTTAATGTAAATATTTACTACCTGATTGCTACCTTAACATATATATTTTTACACAACTTTAAGATGCTCCTATAAAAAGTTATTAATAAAAGCCATTTAAACGCCTGTATATCAATTATTGACATCTTTTCTTCTCAGAACAATTGCTAACAATGTTTTTGTAGGCGCTTAGTGGCTTATGAACAACTTGTTTCTGGATAATTTTATAATTATTAACATATCGCATTTATGTTAAAAGTATGTGTGTACCTACTTGGGGATTTATTAAATTGATTTTTATTAAATTACGATACAATATTTGAAAATAATTAATTGACATCTCAGATTATTTTTATTTAAAACTACCTACATTATTCACAACTATGATGATAAATTATTCTGTTCAACTTTAGTTTTGTTGTTTGTGACGTGCACATGTTAACAATAATTTATTAAAAATCATATTAGATATAAGAGTGTTTTCACGATGAAGCGAGGAAGACAATTAAAAGTATCGTTAGAAGATCAAAAAAGTGTTTTAACAACATTCGAAAATTATTTTTCTGAAAAAAAATGATCTTCCAGAAAAGTTCACTAATTTTATGAAACACTGGATCACACGGTGAATCCAGTGTTTCATAAAATTAGTGAACTTTTAGAATACAAAATGTCAGAAAAAGGTATATACCAATCAATTAAAAAAAAATGTTTCTTTTTTCGACTGTTGCAGACCTGTAAGTAGTAAATCCATAACTGAAAAGAATAGAGTGATTACAACAAGCCCAACTTCTAACTGCAAAACTTTTGATTTTTACATAGATTTTTATCAGTGGCAGAAAATCCAGCCTATCATACAATGTGTAAAAAGAAATAAAGATAAATTCTCTAACTTTAGGACAAAGACTCTTTTACCAAAACATCAGTGGGCTAATATCTTACGAGAAAAAATTTGGAACACAATTCGAAGTCCGTGTAGCTGGATTTTCAAAAATTATTCGATTAAGGATAACGATTGTGTTATATGCACTGGAGCTTGCAAGCAGTGTCGAGCGGAAATTAAAGTAATTATCAACTGGCCAACGGATAAAATTGCTAAATGTATTTGTACGATACGCAATTATAATAATGAATGTTCACGTAAGTTAGCGAAAAAGATAAAGCTTTCTCCTATTCAACGACGTGAACTTGCTAATGAGTTAAAATACGAGTCTGCTATTGTAGTCAAGAATAAAATAGCAAATACTCTGATGAATGTAGAAGACAGGGAACCGACCCATTTACCCACTGTCGGTTGCCTACGACAAACAAAGTACGAAAACAGAAAAAGCTCTTACTATGATTCTAATGCAATGCTGGCTTTGTGGATTCTGTATACACTGGCACCCTATAACGAAATAATAAAACTCGTATCGCTTTTGCCTCTCAATGTGTATTATTGGTCACCTGCGCAAGATGAATACTATAAAGATTATTAAAAAAGAGAGAACTGTTTTAAGTATTGCTGCTACTGGTAGCATTTTTAAACCAGTAAGAGCAGGAAATTTAAATTTATCAAAGCAGATATTTTTCTATTCATGTGTGATGAATTCTTGTAACAATAAAAGCAGTGTTCCAGTAGCTCAACTTATTTCTGACAGTCACACATTAGACACAATATACAAATGGCTAAATACTTGGGCTAAAAACAAAACATTCCCAAATGACGTACTTAGTTATAGATGACTCAGCTGCTTTGATTGGTGCTGCTGTAAAAGCATTTACAAAATTCAACACTACAAAAGAATACATTAATGATTCATTTATGAAATTAGAAAAACAAGAATCTACCCTAGAAAAATGCTACATGCGCATTGATACGAGTCATTTTATAAAGATTTTATTTAATCTACCTTGTTTTAAACATATTGATCAACGGGTGAATTTTTTTTACATAAAGTGTCTGCTAGAAATAAAGCAATGCGACGATTATGACAAATTGAAACAAATTGTGATAGATATGATCACATTATCTATAAATAAATATGATGGTGTAGACAGTGAAGGTAACAATACAAGATGTGAAGAAGCAAAAATTAGACTGAAAAAACTAGGATCTTTTTCATGGACCGTGGATTCTGAAATTGAAATCGAAGATACTAACAAAATAATAAGCTTCAAATCATTGAACTACTCTTCTTTCCAAGGTCTGGAAGCTTCGTTTGAAAACGTTCGGGAAGAAGATCTGCTTTAAAAAGTCCTAAATGGTTCTATAATGCAATAGACTCCGAACAGTTGATTATCACCTTAATGGAAGGAAACGTTAACTATGGTCATGATAACTTGTATTATTTCCCAGACTTCTTGAACACTTTAATGCGACTTGTAGGTCAACTTCCGTTGTGGTCCAATATTATGAAAAATGAATATAATTCAAGCATATCTAATCCCACATCGTCGAATGTGGAAAGCTATTTCAAAAACGTGAAAAGGCATTTATGTAGAATCATCAGTAAAAGTGACAGATACCTACCGTGTAGATGAGTTTTTCATGAAGCATTTAGAATTCTTATCTGGTGAATTAAAAGTTGCTATCAGTAACTAAACTTACTTAAGAAGGTAAAACAACAAGAACAAAGAAGCCAAAGAATAAAACAGAGACGAAGAATGTAAAAGTGGATAAGTACCGTAAACCGAGGTTACTTTGATCAATATTGAACTTTCAAGGTCCATATCTTTTGAATCTCTGGTTGTAAAAAAAATATAAAATCGGTCTAGTTGTCGATTCTTTTTAAACTCGCGATTTCTGTAATAATATGTGAAAACATATGGCTTGATTCTGAGAAAAAGAATAAAAACTGTCTAATCAAAGTTATGATGAGAATGGGGTTACTTTGATAGTTTTTTTTTTATCTTTATTTAGAAAAAAGGCTTTAATCGCGAAGCGATTAAGTCAGCCTTTTTTTTTTTTTTTTTTTTTTTTTTAGGATGGGAAATCATCAAATGACCCCTCCCGCTCTGGGTGGAGCGGAAGGGAGTGTCAGACTCTTACTGACTAAAACCCATCCGTGTTCCTTCCTTAGCCCTTTATGTTCCGGGGCAGCGGTAACCCTTTCGGACAATCCCGCTGCCCCGGCAGGCTTCGGCCCTGACGGGCCCCTCCTTCGATGCTGACATCTCTTTGAGGCGCGCGTGGAACACATACGCGCCGTCCGGCACGGGCCTGGTCCTGATCGGACGGCGAGCTACCCATTACTCGCCGTCCGCAGGCCCGCGCCTACGGTGGCCGGGAGTCGTCACGCGGCTCCCGACGCCCGGAGCGTCTACCGCGGCGGCTGGGACGGGCGGCCCTCTCAGCTCTCTCCCTCGCCCATCCCGCCACCTCCTTCGCTAGCATGACTGCTTCGCAGAAGGAGGTGACTGCCTCCCACTCCCTCTCACCCCGGACCATGGCTTGGACCAGGGCCGGGCGCGAGAGGTCGCCGCCGCTGCCGATCGCCTCTACGAGGACACGGCGGTGCTCTGCCCAAGCCGGGCAGACCTCCACCGTATGCTCCACCGTGTCCTCAGGGCGATCCTCGCAGTGGTGACACCCGGGCGTTTCCTCCCGCCTGATGATGTGCAGGAACCTCCCGAAACATCCGTGTCCGGTGAGGACCTGCGTCAGGAGCGATTAAGTCAGCCTCATAGTGTTACAAAATAAATAGAAAATATTTGACAACTATAATCTTAACTGAATTAATTTACTTTAATAGCTTTGGAATTACGCAAGAAAATAGGGCACGTTGCGTATGGGGTAACTTTGATCTAGTAAAAGACAAATGAAACCTAAGAAGAATGCTTAAGCTTACGGTGCTTAAAATAGTTGGTGAATTCCCAGCGTGTCCTCTAGAAAGGATTCAACAGTTCATCAATGATGTTAGACAAGAAAAAAAAAACAAATTGCGTTTCGTTTTACGTACTTCGCGATTTTATATGAAATAAAAGTTTCAATCAAAGTTACCCGGCTGTTCAAAGTAACCCCGGTTTACCGGTATATAGAACATGCAGAAGAATCTATTTTTACGGAAAATCCAAGATTAATAGAAAACTGGCGAGGACTAGCAACAAAAAGAGAAAAAAGAAATAAGACTTCCAAGAATTAAGCCAACGTTATTTTATTAAAGAACGGATTTAGAACAAAATTTACCGGTGGGAAAAATGTATTGTAAAGAATACCTGCGTATTTGATTCTGTGTCACAAGCAATCGCTGTTGCAGTTGTAGATGGATTTTGTATTGGCCGAATTGTCAATACTAGTAATCAAGTTTACTGTAAATTCGTGTTGTGCTCTGTAGCCACGCCACCGTATATTTTTTTATTATAATATAACCCATTTTTATGTACGGTTGACTGTCATGCATTGTTTGTGAATGTACGACTTTTAATTTAAAAGAAAAAAGTAAATTAATGTGGCGTTGCTGCGGAAAATTCTCTGCAGCCACGCCACCTGTAATCAACATTAGTAGATGGAATTTCAGCTATTTCTCTGAAGTTATATAATGTACGAACGCTGTGTATTATGTACACGTGATAAATATGTAAAAATATGTTAATTCTAAAGTTAATTCTAAACTCACAAATTGGCCCTGATAGTGTATTAAACTAATGTATTTTAGCGATTACTTCAGATTGACAGGAAAATTTAAACAAAACAGATTTTAGAAACAGAAGTTATTTATTATAAATCCGTGTTATAACAATGGTTACAAAATATTTCACCTTTATAATAATAAAAAAAAAAACAGGAAATTTCTCTCAAACAAAGAAAAATCTGTAAAAAATACATTACACGAGATTTAGAGTGTATTTATGTATCTACATGTTATAATATTATAGTAAATTTAAAAAAGTCCGACTAGAGCTTGTTGTAACTACCTACAGTTGGCTTAAATGGGTAATGTACCAGTTTTGTTTTCAACATTGCAGCAAATTTTAGTTTGATTTGAGAGGGGGCCTAAACAGACCACTTTGGCAGAATCATAAAACAATTCATATCACGCAATTCATCTGTTTGACAGTTTCACACCTATACAGGGTTATTGGAAAAATACCAGCAACCTCTTAAGAGGTCATTATACTCATCATTATGAACAACTTTTGCTATGGGACAAAACCTGAAATTGCGAAAAATTAATCTGCTGTTTCCTACATTTTGACGAGTTATACGAACATAAATGTAGGGAACAGCAGATTTTTTTTTCGCTGTGTAACCCTGGAATTTATATGGTGTGCATAATAAAGAGTATTCTATCTATCTATATCCCTGAAGGGTTAGGCAGAGGTGTAGGTGTGTGTGTGTGTAGGTAGTCTGCTGGGGAGTTTGTTGCGCCACTTCTTCTCCCCAGCAAAAGCACTAGGAAGTGGTGAAGCGTTTTGGGGGACTGTCTTTTGTAATTTTGACGTTCGAAAAGTGCTGATTCTCAGCCTAGTTTGAATAAATGTCTTTTGATTTTGATTTTGTAGAGGGCTAACTTTACTTCCCCTGATAAGTATTCCGTATGTTGCATTATAAAATCGTCTACTCTCATTGTGCATGCCACTACGACTACGTAAAACTTACGTAACTTTTTGTATTTTTATAATAGCTTTCTACATTACTACTTACTTGGAGCATTATATATAGAGCACTCCAGGTGTTTGGATAATGTAAAAACTGACAATAATGTTAAAACTGATTCGGAAATCATTTCTGACAAGACTAATAACAAAGTTAATTTTACTAAAGAATCCGTTTTTACAAAAAATCCTAATCTTGAAGAAAACTGGCGGAATAAAATAGAGAATCAAAAACTTTGATTGACAAAGTCAATCCTAAAGTAAAAGCAAATATAATAGAAAATTTGCCAAATGAAAAGATTTGTTCTTCTGGTATTGACAAAGTTGTAGATACTAACACTTGTGCGTTCGATGCTGTACTCACTGCTTTGGTAGTAATTTGTACAGACTACGTTAGTATTTCAGCGTTTATTAGTTTATTGACTTTGATTGAATAAGCCTTTTTCTAATCTGGTTAGTACAGAGGCCAGCACATCAACCTACCCCAATCTGTCAAATTTTCCCAATTGTAAATATACCTTTGTGGTAAAGTTGAAAATCTATCAAAGAAATTTGACAGATTGGGGTAGCTTGATGTGCTGGACTCTGTACATTGCGACATAGAGATGTTCCAGTTAATCCATTAAAAATGAGAACCGAAGTTCTTAAAAATTATTACGAATTGTCAGTTCAAGGAAATCTAGAAGTGATTAATTGCGGTTGTAATGTAACTTTTGTGATAGAAAAAATTCTATATGATGAAATTTTCAGTGCAATTGTGTCAAAAATTTGTTCAGTTTGCGAAAAAACTGAAACCAGAAAATTTTGTATTCTACTACCATACTACTATTTGTAACATTAAATTAGCTTACATTATCTGACTACGGTGTAAGTTCATTGAGCAATTCAGCAATATCTATAATTGAAGATGTAACAATAACTGATTGTAAAGTAAGGGCTTGTAATTTCATATTTTTTTAATTGGATTTAAAAATATCTCTTGACGATGTTCCTTTAGAAATGTTACTTGTTGACAAAAATTTTAAACTTGGAGCAGAAATAGGATATTCTTCGAATGAAAATGGACCCAATCGTCATTAAAACATGTTGTTACCGTCGTAATTCAGAATGAGAGTTTTATGATTACCAAAGTGATTCGCGTTAAACAAATACAAACATTAATTCTCATTTATATACATATATTATATAATTCCCATTTATATATATATTCAGGATCTATTTCACTCGGACTTTTTTTGAATTTACAATAATATAATAACATGTAGATACATAAATACACTGTAAATCTAGTGTAATGAATTTTTTACAGATTTTTCTTTGTTTGAGAGGGATTTCTTGTTTTTTTTTTTATTATTATAAAGGTGAAACATTTTGTATTTATAAAATCTGTTTTGTTTAAATTTTCCTGTCAATCTGAAGTAATCGCTAAAATACATTAGTTTAATACACTATCAGGGCCAATTTGTGAGTTTAGAATTAACATATTCTTTAATATTTATCACGTGTACATAATACACAGCGTTCGTACATTATATAACTTCAGAGAAATAGCTGAAATTCTATCTACTAATGTTGATTACAGGTGGCGTGGCTGCAGAGAATTTTCCGCAGCAACGACACATTAATTTACTTTTTTCTTTTAAATTAAAAGTCGTACATTCACAAACAATGCATGTACGTCATGACAGTCAACCGTACATAAAAATGGGTTATATTATAATAAAAAAATATACGGTGGCGTGGCTACAGAGCACAACACGTAAATTCATCAAAATGCTTATTGAAAATGCTTCACTGCAAAATATTTATCAGAGTCGAACGGTAATTTTGAAGCAGTATTTTAATACAGATAATATATCTGACGACAGGATTATTATTAGTTGCGAATGTAATGTGGCGCACATTTTTGAAAAAATACTAATCGGTGTCATATATAGTGCGGATAGAATCGAATCTTGCACAAATACAGAGTGAAAAAAAAAAAAAAGTGAGAGAAAATCTGGTTAAGCGTAAATGTGCCTTTTTGCCTTTGGACTATAACATAAAATCATTATCAGAATCTGCCAATTCCAAGATAGACCCTAAAAATAACATGTCTAGTTGTCGGCATACTTGATGCACAGGTATCAAGACGTTTGAATATGAACTAAAAGATTTGATTGCTTTTGAACTCAATTCTGAAGAAGAAATATATTTATACGATATACCAACTATAATTTCAGTTATAGAGTTTGTTCCTTCGTCGGCTCCGAGCGAGGGAATTGGACATTATAAATCTCACTGTTTTAGAGGTACTTCATTTAAATGTTACAATGACATGTCAAATCGAATAACCAAAAGTCATAAAAAAATGTTGGCGCATTGCATCATTTATGGCAGAAAATATAAATAATGTAATATATAATTAGAATCCGACAGCAATTTTTAAATCAAAATTAAAATCGACAAAAATTTTTGATATTTATTTTGAATCATGTATTAATTAACGTAATTAAATAATTTCGAATATCTTGTTCCTTTTCTATTTTTGACAGCCTTCCAAATACACAGGAGAGTGACAAAAAATTTTAGTCTCAGTAGTTTCATGATTTGTGCCCGGTTGATGGCAATAGGCTCGCCCCCATGGGACTTAAACATATCTGGCGAAATGTGGCTGTACCTACTATGGGTAGGTACCCCTCTGCCTAACCCTTCGGGGCAACAAGGCGTGATGTTTTGTTATGTAGTTTCATTTATAAGGTCGAAGGTGGGGAGAGGAGTGGAGATATTTTACATGTCCGTGTACATACACGGAAAGTTATTAATTAAAGACAATAAAACGCCTGCACATAAATTAATAACTACAAGTCTTATTTTCGTAATATTGCTAATGGTTTTGCAGGCACTTTCTAAATGTAACGTTAATTTATAGGAGCTTTCATAACTTTTTATAGGAGCATCTTAAAGTTGTGTAAAAATATATATGTTAAGGTAGCAATCAGGTAGTAAATATTTACATTAACAACGCGGTAAATGCAACGCTAAAACTATGAGAACTTGGAAGTGGTCAGCCAACCTGACGTCAGAAAGGCTGACCACTTTATTTCTTTGATAATTTTTTTAACGAAAAGGAAGCAAATATTTCACTATAGGTAGTAAATAGTAGCAAATAGGTATTCAATAGTGCACATGGTCTCAAGGACATATCTCGTTTGGTCCAGCCATTCTGACGCTGACTAGTAGGTAATAGGTAATACGGGCTGTTGTCCGCAACTCCACGTCAATGCGCGTATTTTGCGTGCGGGTGGGAATTTCGATTATTCGATCCACCCCAGCCCCTCAAGGAAGGCCAGCAACGCCTTGATGTTACTGACCGTCTCACGTAGGGTACCTGGGTTACCGAAGTACTTTGCCCTGTATGTGGCGACCACCGGGCAGTTTAGAAGCACGTGTGCCGCTGTCTCGTCGTCCTCCATGCAGGCTCTGCACAGCGGACTGTGTTACTCCTATGACAAAGAGGTGTTCATTTAATGACCCATGGCTGGTTAAAGCTGCAGTAACTATACGCAGCTTTTGTTTAGTTAGACGGGGAACCTGTATCGTGAGGCGGCCGTCCAAAGTGGGAAGTGCTTCCCTAGCCTGCCTACACTCGCTTTGGTCCGTCCAAAGTTTACTATGTTGGTCTCTGGTGCGTTTCCTTACCAGAGTGCGTATATACCCGAAGGGGAGTGGGGCGATGGGCTCAGGTCCCATTGCTGCCATGCTAGACCCCCTTCTGGCAAGCTCGTCGGCTGCATCGTTACCTAGCGAACCGCTGTGTCCTTTGATCCATTGAATGGTTATTTTATTGAGGTTACCTACCTCGTTGAGGCGCTGGTGACACTCGTATATTAGCCCAGAGTCAACTGTATAACTGTTCAGCGCTTGCAGAACAGCCATGTTGTCTGAGAGTATTCGGATCGAGTGGTCCATTACTTTCCTGGCCATAATGGCTGAGGCGGCTAGTGAAATGCCCATGCATTCGGCCTGGAACACTGTGTTATGGGCCCCCAAAGGTGTGGCAATATGTATGTTGAAGTCCTCGAAGAAGAACCCAGCACGTGTGCCACTACCTGTTTTAGATCCATCCGTGAAGATGCGCAGTTCTGCAGGGCTCAACCCCTCACATCGGCTGTCCTCGTGAAGTTGGATCTTGTATTTTTTATCGAAGATAAATTGTTTGGGTACCCGGTCGTTTATGGCTTTGGTAATGGGATATTCTTTATGGAGTCCCCCAAGCAGCGTGATGTGTGGTGTATCACTCTTACCCCAGAGATTTAGTGTGTTAAGGCGTACTGCCGCCATCGTCGCTTCCTGCTGTATGAACAGGTAGAGTGGTGGAATTCCCAGGATGGCTTCAACTGCTGCAGTCGGAGTGGTCCTCATGCAGCCCGTAGTCGCCATGCAGGCTAGTCTTTGCATGCGTTGTAGTTTGTTGACGGCTGTAACTAGCTTGGTACGGGGCCACCAGACCACAGCCCCGTAGGTGATCATGGGGCGGATCACTGCAGTGTACAGCCAGAGTATAATTTTAGGGGATAGGCCCCACTTCTTACCTATCATTCTCCTGCACTGCCAAAAGGTTATGCACGCCCTGTTCAGTTTGTTGTCCAGATGACTACTCCAGTTTAACTTACTGTCTAGTGTGACCCGAGGTACTTGACTTCGTTGGCCAACTGGTGTTCTCTCTGGTGCATAATAAATCGAAGTGTTTGCGGAAATTCAAGTTTGTGTCAATCGTGACGCCTAGATATTTAATATGGTCGGTTTTAGCTAAAGTTGGACAGGTGCACGCAATGTCAGCATAATGTAAATTGCAATTGTTATGCGCTTGAATGACTAGGTTAGTAAGCGTTGGATTAGTGTTTCTCATTGTAAATAATAGGTGTTATGTTTGAAACTTGTTGATTGTTTTTATTAGTTGTCAAGTGTAACATTTTTGTAATGAGGGTAAAAAGGAAATAAAACAGTTTGCTTTCTGATCTCGACTTGGTTGTATCTTTTAATAGGTACTTGGTTTTATCTGTATTTAAT
This sequence comes from Gortyna flavago, assembly GCA_963669345.1. NCBI lineage: Eukaryota > Metazoa > Arthropoda > Insecta > Lepidoptera > Noctuidae > Gortyna > Gortyna flavago. The sequence continues at coordinate 17,774,827 of OY770141.1, read as the reverse complement.
GTTAAGGCGCCACTAATCGATATTTTTTTCGGGAGAGTATTACTCCACTGTCTTGCGCGCGCCGCCGCCAAGCACGCCTGCGTGAGTACCATTCGTTCAGTCGTGTACAGGGGGAGTCAACTGTGTTTAATTGGTTGGCTCAGTGTCAATAGGTGGGTTTGATATAGGGCTTCCAGTAACAAAAAACAAATGTTAAAAAATCGATGGTAAATGGCAACATCAACGTTTTCAGTCAGACGTCAAAGTTTAAAAAAATCAAAATGTTTTTCAAACGGTTCAAAATAGATAAACGCTGCGTGTGTTAATTTGTTTCGTTGTCGTTTTTCCTGTATTTCTTGTGATTTTCCATTCAAAGTGCGCGTGCGTCGAGTTGAGTATTCTCCTCCGCGTTTGCATCGAGACTCCGAATACGGGATACCATAACGCTGTATTTTGTTGTTTTAGAAGCCTAGTGACTTTTTAGCCTAGTGACGTTTATTTTGTATTTATTTGTGTTCTTTGGTCAGTGAATCGGTGAAAAATTATGAGGGACAGTAACCGAAAATGTGATTGATTATAGTTTCCTTCATAAATAAAGTTGTATACGCTATAAACTGTGCTTTTATTTAAATGTTTTTGAACTTCAAGTAACATGATGAGCATATTCTAAATAAATTACTGATTCCTATTATTATCAAAAACTCGCTAATAATATACGGAATCAGTAATTTGTTTTAGAGCGAGCTCTATATACAACAAATTCAATTCACCAAAGAACACAAACACACACTTTCAAATTTCGCGCCATGTCGAAGTTGCCAAAGGGTTCCACTAGCGGCGCTAGTAGTCATACTTTTAGACCAACATTTTTGTATGTAGATGGCGTTCTTCTCCGCTAAGAAAAATAGTGTTCTGTAGTCGTCTACGTCCACGCGCCGCGTGCCCGCGCGCATGCACGACCCGGCGTCGGCCGCGCTGTGCGTCATTCATTTGTCTATACTATCGATACGTCTTCTACACAAATAAAGAAAAGCGCGAATGAAGCGTCTGTGAAGTGTCGTGGTAAATGAAATACATCCGCTCTGGATACCGACTCGATTGATTGTGTCTTCACATAGATTGAGCGTACATACGAGGTGCATTCAATAAGTACCTAGCCTCATCGCCAGAGGGCGCTGTAGTTTCAAAAGAGTTTTACCACAGTGTAACATTCTTTTTTAATTCTTTTTTCAAATTTTCATTCCAATCCCTTCATTTGTTTTAATTTGACAACTTATGGAAGCGAACGTGTCGATCGGTTTTACAAAAATGGAAAAAGAGCAATAACGTTCGGTGATTCGATTCCTATTTTTGGAAGGGAAAACGCGCATCGAAATAAAAGAGCGCTTGGATGCTGTGTACGGTGACTCTTCTCCATCGATGGCCACCGTCAAGAATTGGTTCAACGAGTTTGCACGTGGCCGTACGTCGGTTTTTGATGAACCACGTCCAGGTGCACCGAAAACAGCTGCTACGGAGGAAATCATTAAAAAAATCCATGATCTCGTATTGGCAGATCGCCGATTGAAGGTTCGCGAGCTAGCTGAGACTGTAGGCATTTCAGAAGGAACAGTGCATCATATTCTTCACGAGGAACTCGGCATGAGAAAGCTGTCGGCGCGATGGGTGCCGCGTTTACTCACACCAGAAAACAAGCGCAACCGTGAGACCACATCGGAGACGTGTTTGGCGCTGTTTAAGCGGAATCCAGCAGAGTTTTTGCGTCGTTTTGTGACCGTCGATGAAACCTGGATCCACTGGTATACACCAGAGACCAAGGAGCAATCAAAACAATGGATCCAGACCGGGGAACGTGCTCCAAAGAAGGCGAAAACTGTAAAATCGGCCGGAAAAGTTATGGCTACCGTTTTCTGGGATTCACAAGGTGTGATCTACATCGATTACCTCGAGAAGGGTAAAACAATTACAGGGCTTTACTATGCCGATTTATTGGGCCGATTCGACGCCGAATTAAAGAAAAAACGACCCCATCTGGCGAAGAAAAAAGTGCTGTTTCACCACGACAACGCACCGGTTCACACGTCTGCTGTTGCCATGGCCAAATTGGTCGAATTACGCTACGAATTGCTGCCCCATCCACCACATTCTCCAGATTTGGCCCCTTGTGACTTCTTTCTGTTTCCTAATCTGAAAAAATCACTCGCCGGGAATAGATATGGATCAAATGAGGAGGTTATCGCCGCCACGGAGGCCTATTTTGCAGAGTTTGACAAAAACTATTTTTCGGACGGGTTACAAAAGTTGGAGCATCGCTGGGCTAAGTGTATCGAACTAAAAGGAGACTAAGTTGAAAAATAAATTGCCACTTTTCCAAAATTTTCGTTTACTTTTTGTAGGCTAAGTATTTATTGAATGACCCTCGTACATGATCTTAATATAATGCTTACTTGGCTAATACTTAATAAGGTGTGGTTACACCTACATATACGGGGTGTAAGGGAAACGCTTCCGAAAACGAAGACAGGTGATAGGGCTAGTGATTCTCGATACGATACCATCAAAAAATGTGGAAAAAAAAATGAACAATTTTACCAATTTTTTTAGCATTTTTCGTACACTATGCTGTGAGAACAGTTAAATTATACCATTATTTGCGATTAAACACATTTTTTTTCTTTACAACTCTAACAAGCAATGTATTCGTAAATAAAATCATCTGACGCTCGCGCATGACCTAGAGTTCAAAGTGCGCGCGCGCTCGCCGCAGACGAGCGGCCGACGACCCCAAATCCACGTGACGCGCGACGCGACGACAGCTGGCGGCGGCGGCGGCGCGGCGGGCGGGGTGCCATGTGATCCTATCCTCCTAACCTTTACTCGTCTTTTCAGTTCACTTCTACCTAGTTGTGGGATATCTGGTTTCGGATTCGGTAATGATTTTCCCCTTGAACAGGGTTACAATTTTATTTTGATCCGAATGTTCGCAAATTTTGCTTACAAATCAGAAAAAATAAATTTACTTTTCATAACCTTGAGACACATACCGAGGTTTGAACCCGGGTCACCTAGTTTGAGAGAGAGGTGTCCACGGCTCCTATGCGGCGCGGCGGCGACCTTAGGCATCCTTTGTAAAGCGCCGCCAAAATAAATAAGAAGAAACATTACAGAGGCGTCAGCAGTTTTAAATTGATGCACTGTGTCGTGCAATTACTGTTTTGTATGTAAGTCGTTAATCGATAGTAAATAAAATAAAGTCGCGACCGCAACTTTAGCCGTGATTGACTAAAACATTTTCATCGCGTGTAGGTACATTTTGAAGCAACTAGTGCGCGTGAATCAATTGAATTTGAACTTTATGTCAATGTAATTAGTCACACGACGCGCGCTAGTTTATTGCAATAAAAGTATCCTTAATTTAGTAAGTAAACCCAATCAATTTAAAGTGGATAATTAAATTAGTTAAATCTTATTAAAAAGGTTTGATAATGAAAACAGTTTAGTAAGTTTATCAGTTTAGTAAAGCTTATGTACAATTTCCTAACAATTAAAATTAATTGGTTTCTGATTTCATAATTATTCTTTAAGATTTTCTCCTCTGTAATTTGTTGATCTTTGCACATCAAAAGACACCGCTATGGCGGCGTCCGCGCGGCGGCAACGTTTGTCAGCCGACACCGCACGCAGGCGGCATGTTTGATCTACTTAGTACTTCTTCAGTAATCTAGTTAGTACTTAGTTAGTTCCTTTCCGACTCGGTTCGTGAGCGAATGTGCGTTACGTTTATTCGATCGATAACTATTAAATCGTATTTAATACTGTTTTGTTAGTTTTCAATTCATTTATTTATTTAAACTTTTCGCACAAAAAGGTACAAAGGTGGACTTAATGCCTTAGGCAGGCTTAATTTGTGTTATTGTTACGTTTTTAGTGCTGTTTTATTGTGTTTTAGTTATTATTTTTCTGAGTCATACGTGTACAGTGCTCGTGAATACGGCAACATGATGATCGAGAATGTGACAGTGCTGATGAAATGCGGGTCAGAATACTGAGCATTTCTAATAAACTACGTGCAGAATGTGTTGAGGATCCTACACTAATGCCTCGTGTTCACGGGTCGACACAGCGGCCCGGCTTTGTATTGAAATGGATGGAGCGCAGTTCGAGACTTCGAGCCATACATCATAAGGTCGCAAAGGATTTAGACAGGTACTTACGTAAAATGGCTCTGTCATAATTCATAATTTTGTGTAGTGTTGTAGGGGTAGGCATTTTGAAAGTGGTGTTTGTAAATCCCGTGACTCGGCCGTACGGAGCGCTCGGCGCCCGCGAAAAAGCGCGGGCGCGCGGTCACGTGGTAGCGCAACGTTGCCTTGCGTGTGCCAGTGACCTCACGTTTTGTACGATTTCCATTGCGCGTTTACGAAATATGAAGTCTTGAAAACAACCAATTTAAAGCGAAAGGTTATTGGTATCCGTTTGTATTTAGGTTGTATATAATGTACGTTCTGGCTTCGGAAGCGTTCTCCTTACACCCTGTATATTAATACTAATGATACTTACATACACTACATCTGTTTGTAATGTCAAAATATTAGCTTTTTACTAAATGCACTAGCTTCTGTCCGCTTGGAATTTTTGGTTCCCCGACTCGACCCGTCGCATCGCGTCGTCTGCTCGCGCTACCTCCTTTTCGCTACCTCAAGAAATGGGCTATCAAATGCAAAAAGAATTTTCCAACTGATACTGACAGATAGTTCCAGAGATTAGCGCGTTCAAACAAACTCCTTCAGCTTTGTTACTAGTAAAATCTATATTACTAATAATAAAGCTGAAGACATCAACTCAAATTGTGATAGTTTAGGAACAATCGTACAACAGAATCACGAAGAGGAGAACGAACGAAGTGTTTATGATACCAAACAACCGATAGTATTCAATAGTAAGATATCCCTTAAAACATTAGGATGTCTATTAAAATCCAAAATGTTCCTTAAGTTTGCCGTATGTCATTACTTCTTAGAATTCGATCCTTAAGAGCGTTTACGCCGTACGGCATTTCATACAAACTTTCAAGCCGTTATTTTTCGAAATGAATGAACCGATTTTAATGAAACTACATACGCATAAGCAGGATACAAAGGTCTAAAAAGTTAGCAGAGAACTGTAAAATTTTCTAAATCGAAAACGTACCGACAAAGCTTCAATAAACTTTATTTATAATTGATTTATGCAGCGGTGTTTTCATAAAACTCGATTTTTACGCGCCTATCAGTTCAGAACGGTGTTTCTGTGCGTGAGAACTAGACGTTGTGCATCTAGACTAGCGTCTAACTGCTCATCACTGGTACTAGCTCTGTCAGACACGAAGCTAGGTGAGACAGCGTGCTTTTTAGCCATGACCACCAGTGAGTTAGAGCTCGCGACTAATTTACTCTTAAGAGATTTTTAAGAAGCCAATTATAATTCGTTGCTTCATTTTTCAGATATGATTATAACAATGTAGTTTCCCTACTTACTTGGTAACTTCGCACATATTTTAAAGATTTTTAAAACTAATTGACGTAATTCATGTCTGACTGTACCTCGGTTGACACTGTGACGGTTAGCTCATTCCTTTTTCGTGCGCGGTAACTATCGCACGCGCCCTTTCAGCAAACATGCCAAAAAGAAGCGCGCAATCAAAAATTGATCACTACGCCAAGAAAATTAGAAAAATTGAAGAGAAAGAAAGACGAAGACGAATAATAAGACCGTTACAATCGTCATCGGATGATGAAGGTAAGCAAAGGTATATTTAATTCGTTGGTGATCTAGAAGTGAATAGTGAAAATATCAGTTTTGTTAATGCTCTGGGATTGACTGCGAGTCAATAACTTTGACATTGTTCAAAACTAAATTATAAAACTTAAACTTCAATATTGCATCGGGATTGACTGCGAGTCTTTAACGATGACAAACAAGCACAAAATACGTACAATCTAAAACAGATGTAACGTTAACGTGCAAAATCAATTAATTATATTTTTACACTACCCTCAAAATTGTTATCTTCACAACCTTGATTACAAATTGTAATTTTAGGTAGCGAAGACCCTGATGTGGTCCCAGGCAATGATAATGAAGCCATTATGGAGCCAGTACCCGTGCCAACCGATATACCACAAGACGTGGTACCGGAATCTGGCTACAATGCTGACCAACACTATGGCCAGGCGGAACCCTGCCCCCTCGAGGAAACCACTATCAGCACGGAACCTGAGTTAGACCCTGATCTACTGTCGGCACTCGGTGAATCCTCGTCAGACTCGCCTGACTACGGCGATAACATTCACGATAATCTATCGCAATTGTGGCTTCCTTTGCTAAGAAAAGGAATGCCTAAAGAAAACAAGGACAAGGTACTGAAAGAGTACCTTGTACCAGACAATTGTAGGCTCCTTCAAGCGCCCAAGTTGAATGCTGAAATCTCCGCGACATGACACTCACAGCGTATCAACAACAGTTAGGTACGGGAATCACTGCCATCAACAGAGGCATGTGTGCTAAAAAGTGAAAACAAGGTTCAAGCTATGAAACACTTGAGCAATGGTTGCCGTTTACTTTGCGACTCGCACTACTTGGCAACGCAGGCTCGAGTGAAATTAATCACTCCTAGCTTGGACAAGGCATTCATAAACATCATCAACGAGTCGGAACGGGATGAATCACTGTTTGGCTCGTCCTTATCAGAAAAAATGAAAGCCGCCAAGGCCATTGAAAAGCAAGGTCTTTCCATAAAAAAGACGGCAAAGGTTTCGAAACCGCCTCAACTCCCTAGTACCCGTCAGTCCTACCAGGGAAACTGGAACCCGCCTCCGCGAACAGGGGGGGGGGGGGTGCATACAGAAGGCCAACGACGACGGGGAATCGCCGTCCATACACGACGTCAGCACAGCCGTCACAACGCCCGGCCTCGCAGGACAAACCTCGGGCTCCCGCTCAGTCACCGTTAACGCAGGTACATGCGGGTAGACTTACCCACTTTTATGACCGATGGCTAAAAATAACAAATAACAATGTTGTTCTTGATTGGTTAAAAAATGGTTATCCAATACCTTTTCATACACATGTAAAACAATCAATAATACCTAAAAACAACCTATCATATACTGAGAAATCAGATATGATGAAAACCATTATGAAACTCAAATCTTTAGGGGCTATCTCAGAGTGCAATGTGACTAAAGATCAATTTATTTCTAAAATATTCCTCACACTAAAACCTAATGGCGAAAGCCGCTTTATATTAAACCTAAAAACCTTAAACAAGTTAATCAAGAGCGAACATTTTAAAATAGAGGACTACCGAACAGCACGCAAAAACTCACACATATGGCTTTAATTGCATGCCGTTTGGATTATGCGTTGCCCCACGGGTATTCATTAAGGTTATGAAGGAAGTCATAGCTTACCTCAGACATCGCGGTTATCAGTCAGTTTGTTATTTAGATGATATTTTATGTATTGGAAATACTTACGAAAATTGTCTTAATAATGTAAATGAAACTTTGAAACTACTCGAGTTTCTAGGGTTTGTTGTCAATTACGATAAAAGTATGTTAAAACCGTGACAATTCTGCAAGTATTTAGGATTTTGTTACGATACCAGGAGTCTCAGTATAGAATTGCCAGCCGATAAGCGACGTAACATTATCGAATTAGTTATAAAATTTACTAAACTACAGTCATGTTCCATCCGTGAATTAGCTCGCTTTATCGGTATTCTTGTCGCCGCTAGCCCAGCCGTTAAGTACGCTTGGGTATACACTAAGATTTTAGACCGTCAGAAGTTTCTAGCGTTACTTAAGCATAACAATAATTACGAAGCTAAAATTAAACTACCTAATATTATATTAGAGGATCTAAACTGGTGGCTAGCAACCGTTAATACAGCTCGCAACTTTATGCGGCAGCAAAATTTTGATATTGAAATCTAAACCCATGCGTCGAGGTCAGGCTGGGGTTCTGTTTGCAACAACGCTCAAGTACATGGCAAATGGAAGTCTTCAGAAAATGATCGTCATATCAATTACTTAGAGCTGATGGCAGCTTTCTTGGGTTTGAAGTCCTTCGCCAGTAATGCAACCAACTGCACAATATTACTGCGCATGGAAAACACCGCTGCGATCAGTTATGTAAATCGTATGGGGAGTATTCAATACCCCCACTTAAACGACTTGGCTAGGTCCCTTTGGAAATGGTGTGAACAGCGCAACCTTTGGGTTTATGCATCATACGTAAATACCAAAGAAAACCGAGCAGACGCCGCGTTTAGAGTAGTCAATCCGGATACTGAATGGTCACTTTCCGATGAAGCATTCCAAGACATTATAAAATATTTTGGTCAACCTGAAGTAGACTTATTCGCGTCTCGCGATAATGCGAAGTAAGCCACATTCATCTCATGGAAACAAGACCCTGACGCAGTATTCGTAGACGCATTTACGGTAGACTGGCAAAGATATTTCTTCTACGCTTTTCCTCCATTTTCTTTGGTATTAAAATGTCTTAGAAAAATTATCGATGACAATGCACACGGCATATTAGTTTATCCCAACTGGCCATCACAGCCATGGTTTCCACTATTGCAAGATCTTATAGTTTCCGACGTCGTTTACTTAAACCCCAATAAAAACCTCTTGCAATCTCATTTCAGGGAGTACCACCCTTTGCACAATACCTCACTTAAGCTGTGGTGGCAATATTGTACAATCAACAGCATGAATGTATTTGACCCTTCGAAATCTGCTTTAATGTCATTCACAATTTAATAACGGGTGTGCATATGGCAGTCTAAATTCTCATCGTTCTGCCCTGTCAACCTTTGTAGGCAATAATATTGGTTCAAATGAATCTATATAACGGCTCCTTAAAGGGGCGTATAAATTGAGACCCATAAAACCCAAGTATTCCACCACCTGGAATCCCCAATTGGTTTTAAACCATGTTTCAACATGGTTCCCTAATAGCGAACTATCATTCGAAAAAATTACAAAAAAATTGGTGATCCTACTTGCAATTTGCACAGCTCACAGGGTACAGACGCTGTCTTTAATTAAACTCGAGAACATACTTTTCTCTGATAGTGGCATCAAAATCGTCATAACAGACATCATAAAGACATCCGCACCTGGCAGAGACCAGCCAATATTGTTCCTGCCATACTTCAGGGAAAATACGCGTATATGTCCAACTACGGTGCTCTCAGATTATATTTCTATAACTAAAAACATAAGACCTGAGAATACAAATAATCTGTTGTTGACGTATAAACGGCCACACAAACCTGCCACCACGCAAACCATCGGTAGATGGATCAAACAAGTCTTTTCAGAAAGCGGCATTGACACCAGTGTATTCGCCGCACACAGTACACGGCACGCGTCAACCTCGGCCGCAAACTTAGCAGGAGTTAATATAGAAACCATTCGCAAAACCGTAGGGTGGACTAGTTCATCTAACTCATTTGCTCGTTTTAAGGCGAATTTGCCAGATCTGTTTGCCTACCTACGCTCAGACATCCAGACTGATTATTAATTCCTATTAATTAATTATAAGATTATACAATTACACTACAGAAATGTTTATTTATGTGTTCATGTTATCGATAAGATCTTTATGTTTAATTCGTTGAAGTTAATTCGAAATAAGTAAATGTAACGTACCGTTACGGAAACATAAGTATTACTATAAAGCTGATTTGTCTTTAAATAAAACCATAATGTTTAAAACCTTATTGTTTATTTTCCATTTCAAAACTTTCTGACTCTTAACATCTACATTGTTATAATCATATCTGAAAAATGAAGCAACGAATTATAATATATGATCAAACGAACTTCCAAGTGAAGTTCGATCATTATTATGATGAGTTGCTTCATTTGAAGATATGATCACCCTCCCTCCCCGACGCTTGAAGATTCCCAGATATAGAGAAAGTTTTATATCATACTCATAAAGTTACAGGACTCTAAAAAATGAGCTAACCGTCACAGTGTCAAGCGAGGTACAGTCAGACCGGAATTACGTCAATTAGTTTTAAAAATCTTTAAAATATGTGCGAAGTTACCAAGTAAGTAGGGAAACTACATTGTTATAATCATATCTTCAAATGAAGCAACTCATCATAATAATGATCGAACTTCACTTGGAAGTTCGTTTGATCATATATTAGACACAGTATTAAAACCATTCTGTGCTACCTCATAGACTTCGGCCTTTGATTGAGCTGCGAACAATAGCCCTGTGTCATCCGCATGTGAGATTATTACACCTTTTTGGAGTGTCATATTGCACAGGTCATAGATTAAGAACAAAGTAGGACCAAAATACTGCCTTGTGGGATTCCATAACAGCTATTCTTAAGTTCAGAACTCATGCATTAACCTATTTTTACACACTGATGGCGGTCGGTAAGATAATCATATAATTGCAATTGTACTCCCCGTATTCCCAGCATTTCCAGGTTGTACAAAAGCAAAGTACAGAAAATTGTGTCAAAAGCCTTGGCAAGGTTTAAAATATATCTATGTATGTAATTATCTATATACTATACATGCCGTTATCCAGGTTTGTGCTTATAAAATTTGTCAGTTGGTGAACAGCTTGGCTTGTTGATCTTTTTGGCTTAAAACATTTATTATTTGTCTTTTCTTATCTTTTACGAGTCCAGGACAGAGTTCAACTCCTATAAAACTACTAGCTGCGCCCCGCGGTTTCACCCGCGTAAGTTTCGATTTAGGGGTATGAAAAATAGATGTTGGCCGATTCTCATAGATACCGGATAAGCACAAAAAATTTCATCAAAATCGGTCAAGCCGTTTCGGAGGAGTATGGCAACGAAAACTGTGACACGAGAATTTTATATATTAGATGAATGTGTTACTAATACACTAGCAATATGAAGACTGCATTGCTATAAACAAGTTCTAGTTCCAACGCAAATATAATATTACATCCTAGGCACAGTCAGTCAATGTTTAAGTAATTTAACAAAAGAAAGGATACAGTTAAAAAAAAGTTTAGAAAGTATTTTCTTTCCTAAAGTTCTCTTTGAAACAAAAGTTGTTGTGCATAATTATAGCATCATTGTGCATATCCTTTTGACTATTGAATATCAATTGAACTCATTGGAAAAATTTTATTCAAATTTGGTTGAATTTTTTCTAAGAACATATTTTTTCCCTTGAATAATGTGCTATTTAGTACCTACATGTTGTCATTAACTTCCAAGATATGATGCTAATTACAGCAGTTTTGGCGTCAAAAAGTTTATCAAAAAAGTAATTTTTTGAAGTGAAGTTGGGGAATGAGGTACCCTGAAAATGACAAAAACCAATTCAATTATGTTAGAATGTCTAGCAGTGACACAGTACCATGCTGGCCGCGACCGCCTGAAGTTTCCCACCGCATCACACAAGCCATTCAACTCCACTAGTCTTGGTTCAGCAAATATTACGAAAATGTTACTTCCACTAACACCGCAGGTGCTGCGCAATCGTACACGCCCCGACAATACTATACTCTGCGTGGGCGCACTCCCCTAAAACTATATCCGCGAGAAGAAAAGCGTCTTATGTGATTTGCTACCCTAGGCCTGATGTTGTAACACTACTGCATACTCAACTAACACTGGTCGTCCACCCGCAGGTACGAGCTGTACGACCCATGCACCGTGATGTTCTTCTTCCGCAACAAGCACATCATGATCGACCTGGGCACGGGCAACAACAACAAGATCAACTGGCCACTGGAGGACAAGCAGGAGATGATCGACATCATCGAGACCGTGTACCGCGGCGCGCGCAAGGGCCGCGGGCTCGTCGTCTCGCCCAAGGACTACTCCACCAAGTACAGATATTAAGAGATGATCGACATCATCGAGAACGTGTACCGTGGCGCGCGCTATTTCCGCGCGCTCGTCGTCTCGCCCAAGGACTGTTCCACCAACCACAGATACTAAGTCTTACTAAGAGATGATCGACATCATCGAGACCGTGTACCGCGGCGCGCACAAAGGCCGCGGGCTCGTCGTCTCGCCCAAGGACTACTCCACTAAGTACAGACACTAAGAGCGGGCTCCTGTACGAGATATAGGACCGGCCGTTCCGGTACTGCAGCCGAATCCCGCGGCGGCACTGCGGTGGCGCTGCCTGTCCGAGTGAAAGTGACATTAATTTACATCTATTCTATCATATTGACTATTCGAAGTTACACGTCACTAGTGCCGTGGAATGACTACTAATGAGTGTGTATAGTTTGTTTTATAAACCTACCTAGAATGTTATGTTCCTAAAACAGGCCTCCTCTGTTCAATCAGCATCAAACTTATGTAATACGAGGGCTGCCTTTTAAGTTGTGTCGTTTGAAATAAGTATAGACAATCTAATAGATTATTACCATTTATTGTTTTTCAAAGAATTCTACGCGATATTTAATACACTTTTGCATGCGTTCGAACCAGTTTTTAAAACCATTTATTCCACTCCGAAGTGGGGGTAGTCCCCTCACCTACCGCCTGACGCAGGTCCTCACCGGACACGGATGTTTCGGGAGGTTCCTGCACATAATCAGGCGGGAGGAAACGCCCGGGTGTCACCACTGCGAGGATCGCCCAGAGGACACGGTGGTGCACACGGTGGAGGTCTGTCCCGCTTGGGCAGAGCACCGCCGTGTCCTCGTAGAGGCGATCGGCAGCGGCGGCGACCTCTCGCGCCCGGCCCTGGTCCAAGCCATGGTCCGGGGCGAGAGGGAGTGGGAGGCAGTCACCTCCTTCTGCGAAGCAGTCATGCTAGCGAAGGAGTTGGCGGGATGGGCGAGGGAGAGAGCCGAGAGGGCCGCCCGTCCCAGCCGCCGCGGTAGACGCTCCGGGCGTCGGGAGCCGCGTGACGACTCCCGGCCACCGTAGGCGCGGGCCTGCGGACGGCGAGTAATGGGTAGCTCGCCGTCCGATCAGGACCAGGCCCGTGCCGGACGGCGCGTACGTGTTCCACGCGCGCCTCAAAGAGATGTCAGCAGACATGGAGGGGCCCGTTAGGGCCGAAGCCTGCCGGGGCAGCGGGATTGTCCGAAAGGGTTACCGCTGCCCCGGAACATAAAGGGCTAAGGAAGGAACACGGATGGGTTTTAGTCAGTAAGAGTCTGACACTCCCTTCCGCTCCACCCAGAGCGGGAGGGGTCATTGGATGATTTCCCATCCTTAAAAAAAAAAAAAAAAAAGTGGGGGTAGTCAAAATGGCCGATTTGTATGCGTCAACAGCTTCTTCGGGTGAGCTGAAACTTTGCTTAAATTTGGGGAACGTAAAAAAATCGTTAGGGCTCCAAGTCAGGGCTGTAAGGCGGGTGATTTAAAATTTCGACATTTTGGGTGCTCAAAAACATCTTTGTATCGCGGGCGGTGTGCGAACTTGGCGGCTGATAGTATGTCATGCTCACTAAAATGTCTCGCTGACGGTGGCGTGTGTTGGATAATTTAGCTCCCTTCAAAATGGTTGAGCTGAATGATGCTGATCTATGCGTCATGTTCGTGAACGGGCGCCGTCAGTTGGGGCTGGTCATCACTTGGCTGCCTCGGCTTATTTTTAATTATTTTATTTCTGGATTGTTGTTTTGTTAAGTACTATTTGCTGTACTCTGGACGCTTTTAACACGTACGTCTTTTTTTATTTTATTACATCGTTCTCACATATAATTATAAATTCAACATTAATGATGTAACTAATATTTTTGTAAAAATATAATTTAAAAGAGTGTCCATGGAGTTTCTTGCCCGTTCTTCTCCATAGGTACCTACGCTTTGGAATGGGCAACTAGCTTCATATTTTCTGACTCACCGACTTCTTGACAATTCAAAAGTGCCTGTAAATGGTTTAATTGAAATAAATGGTTTGAGTTTGAGTTTTTGAGTTTTGAGTTTATAAAATTTGAGGGTTTTCCTCGATTTCTATGGGATCCTCTCATCAGACTTCACATCAGAATTTGATGACAATGGGACCACCTCGAGAGTATATCTCTAGAGTGACGCGAGAGCAAGCAAAGTACAGATGTCGGTGTGAGAAGCAGCTCGTCCTAAGGTCGACACCCGCAGCCTTCAGTAACAATTTCCCATTGCTTGCGAGTTTAAATATCCTGCGTCCCTGCATTGACTACCTCATGGCACGACACTGACTGATACTTATACTACCTCATGGCACGACACTGACTGATACTTATACTACCTTACGGCACGACACTGACTGATATATAATAATTATTTATAACACATTTGCTTCTAAAGGGTCTCTTATTTCACCAATTTCAATATCGTATTGTATCTCATTACGTAGGTACTTGTGCGTTCTTGTAATGTATCTCAAGGCTCAATTTTAGGACCTATACTATATATTATTTTTACAAATGACTTACTCAACTTTATGAATAAAACTCAGCCGAATGAGAAACTTGTTGTTATAATAATTGGGGCAAAAGACATAGAAAAATTTACTAATACAAATCTAATAATAGGAAAAATTTGCGAATGGTTTACAGCAAACAACTTATTGCTAAATACAGGTAAAACTAATCTCATATTATTTAGGACTACAACTCGCCATAATGACAACTTAGATATACAAATGAATGGAGACAAGATTAAATTAGTGGACAAGGTTAAATTCTTAGGGATTAATATAGATTCGCTTTTAAATTGGAAACCGGAGCTTGCTGTTATAGACTCATCCATATCGTCAGCATGTTACGCACTCCGGAGCCTTAGGGATGAGTTGAACTTAGAACAGTTAAAGGCTATATATTATGCGCTGGCTGAGTCTAGGATAAGGTATAGCATCGTTCTCTGGGGATATAGTTATAGTTATAACTGGCAGAGAGCGTTCATCTTACAGAAATGAGCCATAAGGACACGAGTCGGAATTTCGCAATGGGTCTCATGAAGAGATTATTTAAAAAAATTGGGAATATTACAAGTACCTAGCTTAAATATATTGGTCCTTTTAAGTCGTTTTGCTAAGTATCTACATGAATTTGAATCACAAGAAGAACGTGAGATTAGAGAGAGCACGCGAAGAAAAAAATTTAAACAACATAAGCATCAAAAATTAATATAGTAGAGCATTGCTCGAAGTACCAAGCTGTAGAGATATTTAGTGGGTTGCCTCCTGAGCTAAAGATCCTGATTTATAATACCCACCTGTTTAAAACAAAATTAAAAGCCTTTCTATTAGAAAAATGTCTGTATAATATATCGGAACTAATGCCACACAATAATAAATATACATAAAATATTCTAGAATCTTTGACATTATATTTAAAACTTTTGACATTACATGAAAACGACATCATATTTAAATCTGCTTGAAATAATTTTTAAAACAGTTTGGCACTTTTGAATTTCACTTGGATTGTTAATTGATCATTTATAGTGCTTTGTATTTGTATTTAAATTGCATGTGTATAAAATATTCAACACAATGTAAATTGTTTTATGAATAAATAAAATGTAAAACGCACTTTTTTTTTTTTAATAATTTAAAACGCACGGTTTATCAAGATGCTCCGTCTAAAACGAACGGTACTTTTTAACCGACTTCAAAAAAGGAGGAGGGTGTCAATTCGGTAGTATGTTTTTTTTATTTTTTTTTATGTTTGTTACCTCAGTACGCCGTCGTTTATGAACCGATTTGGATTTTTTTTTTATTTGAAAGGTTATACTTCCAGATTGGTCCCATTTTTGTAAAAATCCAGTTCTGATGATGGGATCCATGAGGAATTGAGGGAACTCCTCAAATATTATAGGCATACATATAGCAATTTTGGTATTTTCATTAACAACTCAAGCATTTGCATTCAGAAAGTATAATTTGGTGAAGTGGAACTGATGATGAAGACCACAGATGGCCATCGGAACTACTCAATGACAAATATTTCACGGGTAGCGATTCGATTGCTTTAATATGGTTGCTAAGCAATTTATATTCGTCACAATGCGGATGGTGAAGTGGAGCTGATGGTGACTTCACCATAGTTCTCCTGGTTCTTACCAGGAGAACTCAACAATTAACGTCCCAGCATTGGCAAAAGCAATATTTTGTAACAGGTGACATTAGGGTTTGAAACTATATGCTCTCGAGGTGGTCCCATTGTCACCAAGTCAGAGTCTGATGAAGGGATTCCATGAAAGTCGAGGAAAATCCTCTTTGGTATAGTGTTGTACAGTGTGTTAGTTGAACTCTCTCAAATCAAATAAAACCTATTGATGATTCAAGTGTTTGAGTCTGAGAGTCACCACTTACCTATACTCCGACTTTTAATTAGCTGCAGTAAAATGACACTTCTTAATAACTCATTTCGGACTGCATTTAGAGATATGCATGTCAAATACGTTTCGTTTGTTACACTATTCTGTACTAGAAAAACATGGTTTGGTTGATGGCCTCGCAAAAACAAAAAGACGCCAATTTTAGTCATTTAAGTTACACATAAGCTGTCGTTTTACTGCAGCTAAATAAAAGTCCGACTATAATGCTACACAGACAGTAGCCACAGCAGTCCTTAACTGTTAGGAGTTAGAAGATACGGCAATATGTCGACAGAAACTACTTAGCAGTTCTTGGATAGACGTGGACTTGAAAGCAATCGTCTTCATCATTCCATTTCTCGTAATGATGTAACGGGACGAACAGGTCCCGCATCTGATGATGGTAAATGCAGAACCAACGACACCGACTTCTGAAATTAAAGTTATTTTTCACTTTGTAGTGTTTTGTTGGAAGTCAGTTTTTTCTTAGTTATTTCTTACTTTAGTCTCAGAGGCAGCGAAAAAGGCTACTCTAAGCCTCTTGCTCGAAAAATCGACCGATAGATACTTACAAGCGTATCAAAATTTCATCTTATGGTAAACAAGCTCATTGTGGTGCTACTGTTTAATGCTAACAAGCACTGTGAAAACAAAACATGGTATTGATATCAAGTCATACTCCAACTTGCTGGCATTCCTAAAGCGATGCTCAAGTGGCCATGTGAGTAAAAAGTCGAAAGTATTTTCCTCTGACAATGTCAAGAAGTTCCTAAAAGAAGCTCCGGATTGCCGATATTTGGCAACAAAGGTCAGTTGAAACAAAATTATTGTTATTAACTTCTTTAACTTAACTTTCGTATTTCTTTACAATATAGGTGTTTTGTACCACTTTTGTACGCTGTTTTTATCTCTTTTCAGGTTGTATTAATATTCGGTATAAATGGTGCATGTAGACGTCAAGAGTTGGCAAACATTACAACTAATGATGTCGAGAACCACGGGCGGGTTCTTCTTGTCCAGGTCAAAAACACAAAAAATAAAATTCCAAGATCGTTCACAATACAGGGGCCTTTTCACGACATAGTGAAGAAATACGAAGCGCTTCGTTCAACAAAAGCGATATCTAACAGATTTTTTCAAAATTACCAAAATGGAAAATGCACTAACTAACCCATTGGCATAAATAAATTTGGAGCAATGCCGAACCAAATTGCCACTTTCTTAAATTTAGATGATCCACATGAATACACAGGGCACAGTTTCAGAAGGTCCTCGGCTACATTGCTCGCCGATTCAGGCAGTGCCGGCGTTAGGGGGGGGCGTGATGGGGCGATGGCCCAGGGCGACAAATTCTGGGGGGCGCCAAGGTCTGAAGTTGGAGTCTCTTGCCTCTCCTGGTGCAAACCCTCAGAACTGTGCTCTACGCTCTGTGCATATGCATATTTTTCATTGAGATTTTTTTTAGATGGATTTTTTGAGGGTTTGTGGTCGAGGAGCGACTCTAACGATATCGTTAGAGTCACTCCTCGACCACACGGTGCTTACGCTTACGATTGGTGCAATACTTCCACCGCCAAACCGATACGCGTGACACGTGGTAGATGGTGGGGATAACTGAACCTTCTATGTTCGAGCGTCGCTCGAATTTATGCAACGCGAAAACCGTCTACAATGTTTAGACTGCTACAGAGGACAGAATTTGTTGCGTTACTAGTTTTGTAATATCGTTCTTCCAGCATCCCAAATCTTTTATTCCTATTTTTTTTTGTATTCAGGAATACTCCTTCATTTTTCTTTTAGTTATTTTTTTTTTGACGATTGAGATTTTTCTGCAGTTTTTTTTTCTGTTTTAGTTTTTTATTTTTCTAAAAATACTAGTGGTAAGTTAACTACAATTGCAGGTAACCTGCAATCTGCAATAATCATAGAAAAAAAAACTGCAGTAGGTTATTCCTATTATTATTTCTTTAAAAATGTCAGACCAGAAGATTAAAAAGAAACCTTCCGGTGCGGAATATCGGAAACGCAAACGTGAACAGGAAAAAGAGTTTCACAAAGCCAAAAAATTAATGAACATTGATAAATACATTGCCAAGACATCGCAAGAGGAACTTGAATCAATTTCAGAAAAATCCTGCCCTTCTACATCTTTCGGAACGAAAGAAGACAAGAACGAAGAAGATGATAAGACCACGACTGAATCCCAAGAGTCTCATGAAAACGATAGTACTGGCAACGTTAATAATGATAGTTCATTAGTTATAAATGACTCAGAAACCACGATTTCACAAACAGTGGATTTATCCGATGTAGGCAACTGGCCGGATAATCGAAATAATAAAATGGTTGACCACTTGATAACTCTCGGTCCGTCGCAGGTTCAACAACCGAACTTTCCGAAAGATGAATCCGGTCGTCATTTTACAAGTTCTCAGTATTTCAGAAAACTTCCAAATAATGAGACAATCTTGCGTCGTTGGCTAGTGTACTCACCTTCGAAAAATCGAGTTTTTTGCTTTTGCTGTCGACTTTTCAATAGTCAATCGACATCGAATTTAACGTCCGAAGGGTTTAATAATTGGAAACATTTGTCTGAAATACTGAAAACACATGAAAATAGCGCACTGCATAAAAAGTACCATCATCAGTGGTTTGAGAGAGAAATAAGGTTAAAAAGAGGAAATACAATTGATTGCGAAGAACAAAAATTGATTAATCGTGAAACCTTGCGATGGAATAATGTTTTGACTCGTTTAATGAACATTGTTCTTTATTTGGCCGAAAATAATATGGCGTTTAGAGGAAGCTCAGACAAACTGTACACACGAAACAATGGTAAGTTTTTGGGATTAGTCGAATTATTGGGTAAATTCGATCCAATTATGGAGGAGCATTTGAAGCTGGCAACAACAGGTGGCATTTCTGATCACTACTGCGGTAAGGATATTCAAAACGAGTTAATTCATCTGATGGGCGAAAAGTTACTTCCGAGATTATTTCACGAGCCAAAAACGCAAAATATTATTCAATTATAGCGGACTGTACTCCAGACATAAGTCATATCGAACAATTGTCCCTGACTATTCGATTTGCAGATTTGACAGACGCTAACGTCGCTATTAAGGAGCATTTTATAGAGTTCATCCCAGCCACTAGCTCTACAGGTGCAGGACTTACCGAAGTAATTTTGAGCATTCTCAAGAAACACGGACTCGAGATAGCGAATTGTAGAGGTCAGGGGTACGACAATGGAGCTAACATGAAGGGAAAAAATATTGGTGTACAAAAAAGAATTTTGGATTTAAATCCCTTGGCTTTTTATGTGCCATGTGGCTGTCACAGTTACAATCTCGTACTGTGTGATGCTGCTAAATCGTCAGTCAATTCTGTAACGTTGTTTGGGATTTTGCAAAGAATATTCACGCTATTTTCTGCTTCAGTTAATCGATGGAAAATACTCACTGATCATGTAGAACTCTAAGTACAGTGTGAAAAAGCTGAGTGATACGCGTTGGGAAGCCAAAATAAACAGCGTAAAATCGGTTCGCTATCAAATTTGTGAAATTCATGATGCTCTAGTTACATTGGCTAACGTTACGGAGAAAACCGATCACACCACCTCACACGAGGCAAGCACATTAGCAGAACAACTGAAAGATTTCGGTTTCATTCTTTCTTTGGTGGTTTGGTACGAAATTCTGTTTCAAATTAATGTTGTTAGCAAATCACTGCAATCCCAAGACATGGATCTCGGTAAATCCGCAGAAATGCTCGAAAATTGTTGTAATTTCTTTGAAGAATACCGAAAAACTGGATTCAAGAAAGCTTATTGCACTGCAAGTGACAGCTAAAGAGCTTCAAGTCAATCCAGAATTCAAACCTGCAAAACGTTTACGACGTATAAAACGTCAGGCTGGTGAAATAGCTACGGATGAGCCAATTGAATCTCCCGAGAAAAAATTCGAAGTCGAATTTTTTAACAAGTTGCTGGACGTCGCTTTGATGTCAATAAAAGAAAGATTCCAACAATTAAAAGACTATTCGGACACGTGGTCTTTTTTACACGATATTAAAAAAATTCCGGAAAAAAAGGAACTTGCAGTATTATGTGCAAATCTCCAGCAAAAGCTTACTGTTGGTTCCAATTCCGATATCGATGGAGACGGACTATGTGACGAGCTCATAAGTCTGAAGCATTTTCTTCCCGGTGACAATATTTCGTGTATAACCGTACTCAATTTCATACGACAGCGCGAAATTCAGGAACTGTATCCAAATGTTTGGATTGCTTTCCGGATTTTTGCAACCATTCCGGTTACTGTTGCAAGTAGAGAACGCAGTTTTTCAAAACTAAAACTAATAAAAACGTATCTTCGATCAACAACCTCTCAATCGAGACTCTAACCTAGCTACTCTGTCGATTGAAAATGAAATCGCTGGACAATTAGATTTTTCTCAATTAATTCGATCATTTGCTGTCAAAAAAGCCCGGAAGGTGAAATTTTACTGAAGAACATCATTCGAAAAAACAAACAATTTAAGAAAGTTGATCAAAAATTAACAAAATGTTCAATCTAAATGAAAAGTAAAAAAAAAAAAATGTGCGAGAAATTCAAATTTGAAAAGAAATTTGAAAAAATTTGTGAATGACAAAAAAAATCAAAAGGAATAAAAATATTTTAAAAAATTGAAAAATTAAAAATGTAAAAAAAATTGAAAAAATATAAAATGTAAAAAAAAAAATAAAAAATATAAAATGTAAAAAAAATAAAAAAATATAAAATAAAAAAAATATATATATATAAAAAAGAGGAGCTACAAAACTTTCTACGTCCGCGTCGTTAGCTCTGGGTAACGCTAAAGGAAAGATGAAATTCTTAATACAATTTTACTTGGGATCAGCAAAAAACTAACACTTGATATTGCTTCCCTCAAGTGGGCGCCACAATATTTTCGCCCGGGGTATCAGTGGCCCTTACGCCGGCACTGGATTCAGGTGCAAACTTATTTTAAAACGCCATGGAGGGTGGCGGTCGAACAGTGTAGCCGAGGGCTACATAGATGACTCGAGAAATTAAGAAGAAATTAGCTCCCGCATTATAAGGAATATAAATTTGGAGCAAAGTGTTGACTCTCGACCATCTACGAGCACACACGCGTACATTCCACCATCGTCGCCGCCGCAGCCGCCTCCGTCGCCGCCACCGACTGCAGAATTCTGTGGTCTCGTTTCTCCTACTTTCACTCAAGAGAGTGAGAGAGAGACTGGTGAAATTGTAACTAATAATAATAACTTGACAACATTAAAAATGCCAACTGGAAACTATTAATCAATTTTACAAATTTTTAAAATTGCTTTAACAAGTGATTAAATATTTATTCGTTTATAAGAAAGTCCGAGTTGTATTTATTTCTTCGCAAATATGTTATAAAACGTCATACGTGCGCTTTGATAATTACAGCCTCTGCTTTCTTGTAGCCCTCGCCTACGGCTCGGGCTTGCATTATCGCCTCGACTGTGGTTTTCACCTTACCGCACTTATATCATAATGTACTATTAATTCAGGCAAGACCATATTACTTAAAACAAAAATATCACAATGCCACAGAATAAAATTTCTCTAAATAAAATGCCTCTGAATAAAATTTAAATACAAATAAAATAACGAATACAAATTAAAATGGTCACAGAATTAAAATAAAAATAAAATATCAATGCAATTGAAACAACCGAAAAATATAGCGACCAAAAATTCAGATTCCTAAGTGTTGTATTTTAAGACAAATTAGCTTTTATTACTTTTCCATACTAAAATTCCGCGTATAACCCGACCAAATTAAGTTGTCAATGGTATAGGGATGTACACTCGTGAACATAAAGTTATGGATGTCGGAACAGTGTTACGAGCTTAGGGTTGGTGACAATAAGAACTGCCGATTTAATAACCAAAAAAATAGACACTTTAATTAACAACACCAATTACAAATTTAGACACACTAATAATAAAACACAATCGCACTATTGATCACTTAAAGTCGCACTCGTAGATCACTTCCGATGTATTCGCTTGTATCGCTTATCCACAACTGACTCGGCTGATTAGCTCGCGGCCCATAAGGGTCTCAGATAGTTCCAGAACCTTCTACTGTAGAAACATCTAGAATGTTCGAGTGCATACCGGCCCCGACTGACCAGATGTCGATAGTTCTAGAAAGTTCTAGCATCGAAATTTCTAGAAGGATCTTGACTCTACTAGTTCTGTTACTCGATACTAGATTGCGCTAGTGGTAACGAATATCAATTGTGGCGCGCAACAAAAGTAATAAATAATTGTTATAACTGTGTATCTAGGTAGGAGGCGTTTACGAATTGACGCGCTTCAATTTTAGGTATTGAGTCTTACTACTACACGTGCACGGCTCACACACACAGCGACATGCGCGAAGCGGCGAAATTATGAGTAAACTGACACGACTTGATACTTGAGCCTACTTTTATTTAATTTTTGCATGTATTTTTTTAAGCTTACTATGATTTGTTGTCAAAAAGTTTGTACCGTGAATAGAATAGAATAGAATAGAATAGAATAGACATTTATTTGCAAATATGGGTAATACATAAGTAGATAGTAGTGGGTATAAATCAGAGTTCTGCCATATTTCACCATTCGGCATGCAAACATTTCATTAGACAAAATTATTAAATTCTCATTAAAAACATTAAATTAATTATTACATTCAATAAATAAAATTATTAAAATTCTAATTGTCATTAAAACATTAACTTAATTATAACAATATACCTACATTAAATAAAATGGTTAAAAATTTTAATTGTCATTAACAGTATAATTATGTAAGAGTAATAATCGCGGTCGAAACATAAATAAACAAACATACATTAAAATTCCAGGTCATAGCTAATATGTAACATTCCTTAAGCAAATCAATAATTAATTAATTAAAAATTACAGGTATTCAGTTTGTCCGTTAAAGTTTTGTCTGTTAAAAACTCAGTTACACTGTAGTACGTTTTATCTATTAATAATTTTCGAAGTCTACTTTTGAATTGCACCGTTTTCAAATCTTTCCAAGCACATGGCAATTTATTATAAACAATTGGGGCCATGTAATAAATACTTTTGCGCATCATAGTTGTTTGACACGATACCTGATTTAATTTTGTATTGTCTCGCCTATTTCTTGGAAATACATCGGCCAAACGTTCAAAACGATTTGGATTGTTCTTTACAAACAGCGCTACTTCGAGAATATAAATACAGGGAAGTGTCAAAATGTTGTACTGCTTAAAATAAGGCTTGCAACTGTCGGTGGTTTTTAGTTTGAACATTGACCGAAGACATCTTTTTTGAGCCTTAAATGCTGTCTCTTTATCGGTGGAGTTTGCCCAGAAAATGATACCATAGCGCAAGTGAGATTCAGCTATGCCGTAGTAAGCCGCAAGAAGTGCCTTGGTATCGACTATGGATGATAACCTATATAAAGCATATGCCGACGAACTCAGTTTTTTACACAATACGCCTATATGTGCTTTCCAATTTAAACTGCAGTCTATTTGTAATCCCAGAAATTTGGTATCAGTTACTTCATCAATGTCGTCAGTTTTGTAATGTATATGAAGGTTAGGTACACCAGGCATACGTTGTCTAAAGAAAAAAGAAATGAAATGAAATGAAATGAATGGTGAAATGTTCATAAAAATAGATGATACCATTTACTTACTTGATTGGTAAGCAAGTGCATGCCAAAGTACCTATGTATTTACAATGTGCACGACAAGCTTTTTGAAAACAAATAATTTTAAAAAGGCTTAATTTATTCGTTTTATTTAGTATTTTTAACCGACTTCAAAAAAGGAGGAGGTTCTCAATTCGGATGCTTATACATATATTTTTTTTATGTAAGGGTGTTAGGTTAGATTACTCCGTCATAATAATCTATATCTATCTATATCTATCTATCTTCTATATCTATACCTATCTATTCTATATACATATAATAAATCTGTAGACGAGACGTTTCTGTACATTGAAAATATTTCCAAAAAAAATAGTTGGGGTGTTAAAGGATAACCAACAGATGCCATTTCATCAATTTTTGGAATTTTTGTCTGTTTGTCGGTTTGTCTGTTTGGATGTGACAGATTATTGATTTCAACAGGGTCAACGTAAAAGTACCAAACCAATACGGTTACTTTTTATACTCAAATATACTCGGAGCAGTGATTAGTTTTTATTTCATCGCAATCGGTTCACTCTATCAAAAGATATAATCAATTTAAAGTATTCTAGAACAACTTATTACGTTTTTTAGTAACACGTAACGACATCTATTGGCGCGATATAGTACCTACTAACGAAAACATATTGTTGTTGTGATGTGAATAATCACGTCCTATTAGTTTATGCTTAAATGACGAAATAACACAGATACCTACTTATGTTTATGTTATTTTAAAAAGTAATGATAATGATTATAATATTAAACAAAATCGCTTTCCATTGATGGTTTATTTAATGGCGCCTGTGGCGCTAAAATAATTTTAAACAAAAAGTGAGGATAATGTAAGATAATAATAATTAATGTGGTGTTCTGAGCGATAGAGAAGTTAGATAATTATTGATATAGAAAGTTGAGTAACGCAGAGCGTTTTTTAACGAAGTTCTTATATGGAGCTTGCGGTAGGAGTTCTAAGGGAGAAATCGTCAAATAACGAAAAAGCGTTAAGCCTCATTTTTCAAAGTAATAGGTAGATAGAGACACACACACAGAGAGAGAGAGCTATTTTTCATGGTTTCCGAGGATCCTGACCCCGGTAAGTGAGGTCAAAAAGAAAATCAAAGATGGCGGTTGCCTAAATTTTTAACTTTTTCGTCATGGGTGTCGTTTTCATGGTTTTCGAGGGTGCTGAAGTCGATAGTCAGGTCAAAATGAAAATCCAAGATGGTGGCTGCAATTTTTTTTTATCATGTTTGTCGTTTTCATGGTTTTTGAGGGTGCTGAAGTCGATAGTCAGGTCAAAATGAAAACCCAATATGGCGGCTCCATTTTTTTAAAATGTTTTGTCATGGGTGTCGTTTTGATAGTTTTCGAGGGTGCTGAAGCCGATACTCAGGTCAAAATGAAAATCCAAGATGGCGGCTGCAATTTTGTTTTGATTTTTTGTCATGGATGTCGTTTTCATAGATTTCAAAGGTGCTGAAGACGATAGGCAGGTCAAAACGAAAATCCAAGACGGAGGTTGCAATTTTTTTTTATGGGTTTCGTTTTATTGGTTTTTGAGAGTGCTGAAGCCAATAGTGAGGTTAAAATGAAACTGTAACGGCTTACCCACCGTCGATTGGCCCATGAACCGTTGGTGAACATTATCTTTAAACCATTAACTTTTTTCCAAAGGACTTTTCACCCACGAACGTTTTGCCAACATAACTCTACGTCAGTGAATGCTTTACCCACAGAATGTTTTGACCAATAACTTTTCACCCAAAGAACAAGGCCAACAGACGCCGGGAAAGATGAAAGTAAAATAATAATAAGACGTAGTCCTTTATTTCTGTGAAAAGGGTATAAAGTAACCTAACCAAGCCTAACCTCGGGATGCCCTTCGCTCGCTTTGCTCACTCACTTGAGCCGCCATCATCCCTTCGAACCCTACTTGTCCGAGTCGGGGTGCCCCAAGTCCCGAGCTCGCTTCGCTCGCCCTTGCATCCTTAGTTCTATTTGACATGGGTCAAATGTTCTTTGGGTGAAAAGTTATTGGTCAAAACATTCTGTTGGTTAAGCATTCACTGACGTAGAGTTCTGTTGGGGAAACGTTCGTGGGTCACAAGTCCTTTGGATGAAAAGTTAATGGTGTTGATCAACGGTTCATGGACCAATCGACTGTTGGTAAACCGTTTCAGTACTGGTTAAAATGAAAGTCCAAGATGGCGGCTGCAAATCGAAAAATTGGTAGTGTGTGTCGTTTTCATGGTTTTCGCTGAAGCCGATTGTGACGTCAAAATGAAAATCGAAGATGGCGGCTGCAGTTTTCTTTTTCTTTTTAGGGTTCCGTACCTCAAAAGGAAAAAACGGAACCCTTATAGGATCACTCGTGTGTCTGTCTGTCTGTCTGTCTGTCCGTCTGTCACAGCCAATTTGCTCCGAATCTTATGGACCGATTAAGTTGAAATTTGGTACACATATGAATCTCTGTGACCCAAACACAGACGTGTAACGTAAATAAATGAGTTTTGAAAATGGGAGTCATTTTTGAGGGGTAAATAGACAATTTAAAAAAAAAGATTCGCAATCTGTACCGTGTGACATATCAAATGAAAGGGCTTATCGTGAGGATCTCAAATATTTTTTTTTCATAATTTTAAAATAAATTATATTAAAGTTATTTCCGAACTACTTACTGAGCCTAAAATTTAAAAAAAAATACTGAAAATAGTTCTATACCTATAGATTACAGGAAAATTAATAAGAAGTCTATCATCTTGAAACAACATGGTAAATCTCTCAATATTGTGCGTACAAACCTACATTTTCAGTTGGAATGTATGGGAGAACATGTTTTTCAACTACAATGTTAAGTTTGTTCTTGGGATAAATTCATTCCAACTACGGAACCCTTCATTGTGCGTGGTCCGACACGTACTTGGCCGGTTTTTTTATCATGTGTGTCGTTTTCATGGTTTTCAATATAAACTTACACGACTTTGTGTGAAATAAAATAAAATACAACCGACTTAAAAACACCTTTGGTTTCAGAAGTCTGTAATTTCTTGCCAACGCGCAACGTCTTCCCAAACTAAGGTTATTTTGCACTTTCTAGGGTTTTTTATGGAAGTCGGTTATATGTTTTTGTAATTATCTTTACAATTTTTTTCTGGTTTTCTGCAGTATAAGGTCTAAATCAAAATCATGTCTAAAGTTTTCATGGGTTTCATCTTCGTAGTTTAAATGGCGGCCGGTGTCAAATATAACCAAAGTTTAATGGGTTGCTTTTTACACGGGCAACTTTATGTAGAAGCTCTTACCATTAATGTATTCTTCCTTTTATCATCTAGATATCTCGATGCTTTATAAGGCATAATATTGGTAAGTATATATGATATCTTCAATACTAAGTTAAGAAACTCTAAATTTACCACAGAGAAGAAACCAAGACTTAGAAAAACTAACTTCAAACTTCACCTACTAATCTCAGATATACTTTAGATAAAATGGTGATATGATTTTACAAGTTTATGGTTGGTTGGTTGGTTGGTGGTTGGTGGTGGTTGGTGGTTGGTTGGTGGTTGGTTGGTGGTGGTTGGTGGTTGGTGGTTGTTGGTGGGTTGGTGGTTGGTGTACCATTAATGGACATAATTATGGCTGTTTGGTTAGATAATCAGCCTCGAGCAGGCGCTTTTATTTTAATTTATTCTCAAAAATCAAAGTGACACTTCGTCGCATTGTCATTATGAACCATGAAGACGCAGTGATTGCAGTCGAAAGGGCCGTGGTAGCGAACCCTAGGTAAGGAAAGCGTTACCAGGCAAGATCTGATGATTCTTCCTTTTCAATGAAGGAGTGGCAATTACACCTTTCCTAAGCGACACATTACCTGTTGTTTTCCGACATCCACGCGAACGAAGTCGCGGGCACAGCTAGTATAATAATATAGATAGACGGACTTGCAAAAATCTTTTTTTGTTCGAAAGAGGTTTAACATTATTCCGAAATGGTCTTGATGAAGAGTTTCGGAGACAGACAACGAAAGGCTTCAATAAATGCCAGCAAATCAACCGCGATTGCTGCTATCGCATATGTATGCATTGTTTACGCAATCACACAATATAACATCACGCCTGTACCCTCTAAAGGGGTACGCAGATGTGTTTAGTATACAACGGTACACTCATTTCTGTCAAAGTTGTTATTGGAGTACCTAGAGGTACTCCAATAACCTTGCAAGTAAATTCGGGCATAACTTTTTGTTTATGAATTGATTTAATAATTAACCGACTTCAAATAAGGAGTATTTTTTATGTTTGTTCGGGCATAGCTCCGTCATATCTCTATAGACGGATTTGCAAATTCTCTCAAACAAAAGTTTATGAATTGATTTAATAATTCACCGACTTCAAAAAAGAAGGAGTAATTAAGTTTTATGTATGTTCGGGCATAGCTTCGTCATATCTCTATAGACGGATTTGCAAATTCTCTCATTTTTGAATGGATAAGGTATATCTTTATAAGATATAGCTTTATGAATTTTGCTTAAAGTAATTTGAATTTGTGTGGGGCAGGTATAAAGGCCAGCACATCAACCTACCCCAATCTGTAAAAATTTCCCAATTGAATATGAACCTTATTCCTTTGTAGTAAAGTTGAAAATCTATCAAAGAAATTTCACAGATTGGGGTAGCTTGATGTGCTGGCCTCTGTACAATTAAAAATGAAAAATAACACTACAAAGTGAAAAATAACTTTTTGGAAGGTGCACCTTCAGGTCACTCCATCAAATCCGGAGGTAAGGTCTCAACATAACTAACAAAACGAGCCTAAACTCAGCACACCTAGCTCTACTCGTCTATTAGTTCCAGTAGCAGTCTTCGAAGTACACCTGCAGGTCACTTCATCAAGTCCAGGTGTAAGGTCTCGACATAACTAACAAAACGAGCCCAAACTCGGCATATCTTCCTCTACTGGTCTATTAATTCCAGTAGCAGTCTTCGAAGTACACCTGCAGGTCACTCCATCAAGTCCGGAGGTAAGGTCTCAACATAACTAACAAAACGAGCCCAAACTCGGCACATCTTCCTCTACTCGTCTATTAGTTCCAGTAGCAGTCTTCGAAGTACACCTGCAGGTAACTCCATCAAGTCCGGAGGTAAGGGCTCAACATCACTAACAAAACGAGCCCAAACTCGGCACACCTAGCTCAGCTCGTCTCTTAGTTCCAGTAGAAGTCTTCGAAGTACACCTACAGGTCACTCCATCAAGTCCGGGGTAAGGTCTCAACATAACTAACAAAACGAGCCCAAACTCGGCACACCTAGCTCAGCTCGTCTATTAGTTCCAGTAACATTCTTCGAAGTACACCTTCAGGTGACTCCATGATGACCGAAACGAAATATGAAAAATCCCTACTTCTAAAAAAATAATATAAGACTGTGAATAAAATCTTTCATACGATAGTCATACAGAATGAAAGAAAATATTTGACATACCAAACTTGATACTTCACGAGTATCAAGTTTGGTATGTCAAATATTTTCTATCCGCACAGCGATAATTTTCAGCACAAGCTGCTGCTTACAACCGACACAGAGTCCACCCGCGACGGCGGCTGAGCGCAGACCTCTATCAAAAAGTACTCTGTGGCGCAGACTAATATTTCATTACAAATTTTTGTGTAATAAATCAAGACAGTGGACCAGTAAAATAACCCTTAATACAGTGCATTAAGATTCACATGTTACAGCTAAATATGTGAAAAAATAGACTCGTTTTTTTTTTTTTCTGAGCCAATTGGTAACATTTTGATAGTTCTTTATACCATCATTTTGAGTTGAACATGTCTGCTTACATAAAATATTTTTAAATACATAAATTTATGTTAATAAATAGAAGAAAAATGTACCTAAAGTTATTACGATATCGACGATATCGTCAATTTTGTGTGAAGAGGCAACGGAAATTATTTTTTACAATATTATAAACCAAACTTTTCGAATAAAAATTTACCAACAGTTGAAGATGAAGGAGCAATCTATCTGTGGTAATTATTAGTTAGATTTGGTTACGTATCATTTTCCCGCAAAATGTACTGAAAAACTGCTTATTTTTGTAAGATTCGAAAACGCGTCCTTAAGGAGGCGTTATATCATATATATATATCATCTTCAAATATTGGTAAATTTTATTCGAAAAGTTTGGTTAATAATATTGTAAAAAATAATTTCCGTTGCCTCTTCACACAAAATTGACGATATCGTAATGGCTTTAGGTACATTTTTCTTCTATTTATTAACATAAATTTATGTATTTAAAAATATTTTATGTAAGCAGACATGTTCAACTCAAAATGATGGTATAAAGAACTATCAAAATGTTACCAATTGGCTCAGAAAAAAAATAAAAATCGAGTCTATTTTTTCATATATTTAGCTGTAACATGTGAATCTTAATGCACTGTATTAAGGGTTATTTTACTGGTCACTGTCTTGCTTTATTACACAAAAATTTGTAATGAAATATTAGTCTGCGCTCAGCCGCCGTTGTGGGTGGACTCTGTGTCGGTTGTAAGCAGCAGCTTGTGCTGAAAAAGATCGCTGTACGGATAGAAAATATTTGACATACCAAACTTGATACTTCACGCATTCTGTATGACTATCGTATGAAAGATTTTATTTTATTCAGTCTTATAATTTTTTTTTAGAAGTAAGTAGGGTTTATTCATATTTCGTTTCGGTCATGATGGAGTCACCTGAAGGTGTACTTCGAAGACTGCTACTGGAAATAATAGACGAGCTGAGCTAGGTGTGCCGAGTTTGGGCTCGTATTGTTAGTTATGTTGAGATCTTAACTCCGGACTTGATGAAGTGACCTGCAGGTGTACTTCGAAGACTGCTACTGGAACTAATAGACGAAAAAAGCTAGGTATGCCGAGTTTGGGCTCGTTTTGTTAGTTATGTTGAGAGCTTACCTCCGGACTTGATGAAGTGACCTGCAGGTGTACTTCGAAGACTGCTACTGGAACTAATAGACGAGCTGAGCTAGGTGTGCCGAGTTTGGGCTCGTTTTATTAGTTATGTTGAGACCTTACCTCCGGACTAGATGGAGTGACCTGCAGGTGTACTTGGAAGACTGCTACTGGAACTAATAGACGAGAAGAGCTAGGTGTGCCGAGTTTGGGCTCGTTTTGTTAGTTATGTTGAGACCTTACCTCCGGACTTGATGGAGTGACCTGCAAGTGTACTTCGAAGACTGCTACTGGAACTAATAGACGAGAAGAGCAAGGTGTGCCGAGTTTGGGCTCGTTTTGTTAGTTATGTTGAGACCTTACCTCCGGACTTGATGGAGTGACCTGCAGGTGCACTTCGAAGACTGCTACTGGAACTAATAGACGAGCTGAGCTAGGTGTGCCGAGTTTGGGCTCGTTTTGTTAGTTATGTTGAGACCTTACCTCCGGGCTTGATGGAGTGACCTGCAGGTGTACTTTGAAGACTGCTACTGGAACTAAGAGACGAGCTGAGCTAGGTGTGCCGAGTTTGGGCTCGTTTGGTTAGTTATGTTGAGACCTTACCTCCGGGCTTGATGGAGTGACCTGCAGGTGTACTTCGAAGATTGCTACTGGAACTAATAGACGAGCTGAGCTAGGTGTGCCGAGTTTGGGCTCGTTTGGTTAGTTATATTGAGACCTTACCTCCGGGCTTGATGGAGTGACCTGCAGGTGTACTTCGAAGACTGCTACTGGAACTAATAGACGAGCTGAGCTAGGTGTGCTGAGTTTGGGTTCTTTTTGTTAGTTATTTTGAGACCTTACCTCCGGACTTGATGGAGTTACCTACAGGAGTACTTCGAAGACTGCTACTGGAACTAATAGAGGAGTAGAACTAGATATGCCGAGTTTGGGCTCGTTTTGTTAGTTACGTTGAGACCTTACCTCCGGACTTGATGGAGTGACCTGCAGGTGTACTTCGAAGACTGCTACTGGAACTAATAGACGAGCTGAGCTAAGTGTGCCGAGTTTGGGCTCGTTTTGTTAGTTATTTTGAGACCTTACCTCCGGACTTGATGGAGTTACCTGCAGGAGTACTTCGAAGATTGCTACTGGAACTAATAGACGAGTAGAGCTAGGTGTGCTGAGTTTGGGCTCGTTTTGTTAGTTATGTTGCCCAACACAAATTCAAATTACTTTAAGCAAAATTCATAAAGCCATACCTTATAAAGGCATACGTTATCCTGAGGCATACCTAATATTTATTCCTCAATTTTCATTATTGCACCTACCATTGTTTGTCTCTGCATCACCCAAAGGTTGACTGGTAGAAAATGCCTATGGCATTAAGTCCGCCTCTGTACATTTTTGTGCTTGAAGTATTAAATAAATAAATAAATACCTTATCCATTTAAAAATGAGAGAATTTGCAAATCCGTCTATAGAGATATGACGGAGCTATGCCCGAACATACATAAAAAGAAATACTCCGTATTTGAAGTCGGTTAATTATTAAATCAATTCATAAACAAAAAGTTATGCCCGAATTTACTTGCAAGATTAGAGGTACTCCAATTACAACTGACAGAAATGAGGGTGTACCGTGGTATACTAAACACATCTGCGTACCCCTTTAGAGGGTACAAGCGTGATGTTATATTGTGTGATTGCGTAAACAATGCATACATATGCGATAGCAGCAATCGCGGTTGATTTGCTGGCATTTATTGAAGCCTTCCGTTGTCTGTCTCCGAAACTCTTCATCACTCTTCATCACTTTATTCCGAAATGGTCTATTTCGGAATAAACTTAAACCTCTTTCGAACAAAAAATGATTTTTGCAAGTCCGTCTATATGTATATTATTATGACGGAGTTATCTAACCTAACACGCTTACATAAAAAAAAAAATGTATAAGCATCCGAATTGAGAACCTCCTCCTTTTTTGAAGTCGGTTAAAAATACTAAATAAAACGAATATAAATAAGCTTTTTTTAAATTATATGTTTTCAAAAAGCTTGTCGCGCAAATTGTAAATACATAGGTACTTTGGCATGTACCTGCTTACCAATCAAGTAAGTAAATGGTATCTACTTTTATGAACATTTCACGGTACAAAGTTTTTGACAACAACGCATAGTAAGCTTAAAAAAATACATGCCTAAAAATTAAATAAAAGTAGGCTCAAGTATATAGTCGTGTCAGTTTACTCATAATTTCGCCGCTTCGCGCATGTCGCTGTGTGTGTGAGCCGTGCACGTGTAGTAGTAAGACTCAATACCTAAAATTAAAGCGCGTCAATTCGTAAACGCCTCCTTAAGAAAAAAAAAAAAACATATCGCTACCCATGGCCTTTTTTTATGGATGGGAAATCATCAAATGAACCCTCCCGCTCTGGGTGGAGCGGAAAGGAGTGTCAGACTTACTGACTAAAACCCACCCGTGTTCCTTCCTTAGCCCTTTATGTTCCGGGGTAGCGGTAACCCTTTCGGACAATCCCGCTCATTGATGCTGATATCTCTTTGAGGCACGCGTGGAACACATACGCGCCGTCCAGAAGGGGCTGGTCCTGATACGGTGACCGAGAGTCGTCACGCGGCTCCCGACGCCCAGGGCGTCTCCCGCGGCGGCTGGGACGAGCTCGGGCGGCTCACGAGGCTCTCTCCCTCGCCCATCCCGCCACCTCCTTCGCTAGCATGACTGCTTCGCAGAAGGAGGTGACTGCTTCCCACTCCCTCTCGCCCCGGGCCATGGCTTGGACCAGGGCCGGGCGCGAGAGGTCGCCGCCGCTGCCGATCGCCTCTACGAGGACACGGCGGTGCTCCGCCCAAGCGGGGCAGACCTCCACCGTAATACGGTTAAAGGTAAAACTCATTAAGTGACATAATTGATTTATGTCACTTAATGAGTTTTACCTTTAAACCGACGGTATGCTCCACCGTGTCTTCTGGGCGATCCTCGCAGTGGTGACACCCGGGTGTTTCCTCTCGCCTAATGATGTGCAGGAACCTCCCGAAACATCCGTGTCCGGTGAGGACCTGCGTCAGGCGGTATTTGAGGACGCCTTGACGCCTCTCTAGCCACTCTTCAAAGAGGGGCCTTATCGCCACTATCGTGGCGTGCCCAGGGCTACCCATGGCCTGTGATACCTTTGTTAATGACGTGGGTAGGTAGGTACTCGAATAATTATTTTTCTGTATTGTAAGTGCCTACCTTCTGGGTTTGTTATAAATGAATATCATTAAAGAGCGATAGGTATTTCTTATTTATTTCTTTTGTACTAATTTACCGTTTTATTTCTCTTAAAATACAACACTTAAGAATCTAAATTTTTGGTCGCTATTACCTATTTCTCTAGTACTAATTTTTGTATAAATTTGAGAAGAAATCACAATTTTTTTATAGGGAAATCTTGAAATGAAAAATGAGCACCGTGACTACCGCCACCCCACCAATGGCATGGTATATCTTGTAAACTACTGCAGTACTAATTTTGAATTTTGGGTACTAATTTTCTATGTAGGTTTGAAGAAAGCGACAAGTTCCTCAAAATTGGAAACAACAGTCAAAGTCGTGGCCCTGCTGAACGATTGCGCGACAGTTATCATCGTTGATTTCTCGGTAAATACAAATGTTTCAGTTCTGTTTTTTTTTTACGAAATGAATCGCCTAAAAGGGTACTAATTATTTGTATACTTACAATAGCTGTAGCATGCCCCCTTTTTCGGCGCTCATGGTAGTCCTGCTGAAGGGAGCGTGACGGCGAGCCCGGGCAAGTCGGGCGATGCCGATGCAGAGGCACGCGGAGGTGAGGGTGGGAGCGAGACAAACCACAAAACCTGTTTCAAGTATTATTTTATTATGATGAACGCACGGTGATGCCTGTATTTTTTATTTGTTTTATGTTATTTAATAATATCATTGGGTGTTGTAGTTGCTAATTTCCAAGTAAGTACTGTTTGTTTTATTTTGTTTTATTTTTTTATATTTCCTTATTATTAGAATTAATATTATCTTTTTGTATGCACGTGTTTCTGTGACAAATAAACCTATTTTTCTTTCTTTCACCTTCAAAGTCGATTTTCTCGAAAACTACTAAGGTACTTACCAATTTTTTTGTTCGAGTACTTATTAGTACCAATTGAGTAGTTACTAATTATTTACCAAAATATATGGAAGCGATTGGCGTTGGTGGTCGGCGGTGGTCACGGACATTAAAAATTTTCGAGCTCGCTCTTACATACAAGATTCTCTCAGAACTTGCATTCGCTGATATATGCGAATAATTAACCATGTAGGTTTTTACAAAAGTACCTACTATACTACTGAGCTTTGTTTGAACAAAGTAATTTGGCTCAATTACTTCAACTGATATGGAACGGAAAATAACGTATTTGTTAGGATACATTAATTTGACTAGTGAAAAATCACTACACATATAAAACTATTGTAGCGCTTAGGTGGTGTGAGGCAATAATAGTATATTTAAGAATATAGACGAGGAATAGCGAGTAGTGAATAGCTTCACTGTACTTTTTTTTTATGTTTTTCCTATGGGCATCTCGTAGTTGACCTTTAGAGGTCGTGACTGCTTAACCGGACTATCCTGTGGCTGCCTTAAGTGAAACTCAAAGCCTCCAGCCAGGGGCATAAAACTAACTACATTATGCTAAGCGACTACGCACTAAGGGCACCCCCTGTGGGGTACGAACCTCGGCTTAAGGCGTCGCTGGAGAGGGCAGCAAGAAGGGACAGGCTGGATCACAATTATATTATTTAAGCATGATGGAGTCGGCATTTCCTATCTGACTACTCTGAGAAGAAATGCCGAAACAAACTCAGAGGTCACAGTCGGGAGTTTAAAGCTACTGGCTCAGCTGCGGCGCGGGCTGGCACTGCATCGGGCAAGGGTCGGGGGGGTGAGTTTACTTGGGGACGTCGCGAGGGACCTCGTCGGTGAGGTCGGAATGTCGGTCTTTTGTTTTTGTGCACTGTACTAGTTGACTTGTTGCTCTCCTGGAGGAGCTTCACAAGCAGTTGCAACTCGCTAAGGTTGCCTTTCTGCTTAACCGGACTATCCTGTGGTGGCCAAAAATTACTTTAAGGCCCCCAGCCAGGGCTTACAAACTAAGGATATTAATTTAAATGAGCTACACTAAAGGCACCCCCTGTGGGGTTCGGGCCTCGGCTTAGTGAGTCATTGAGGGGAGGACAGCAATGGTCAGGCTGGGTCTGGTTATTTTTAATTGGGGAGTTTAAAGCTACTTGCTCAGCCTCGCGGGCTGGCTTGTCGAGCAAGGGTCGGTCAGTGATATTAAAGGGGCGTCGCGGAGGGCCTCGACGGCGGGGCCGGGTATTCACTTTACAAGATGTGTACATGTCTTATTACTAAACTTATGGGCGCAAGTAGTGACCTACTTACAGTTACAACATTAAATCGACCAATAGGAATCCAGCTGAAATATTCGGTATGAGATATAGTTCCTAAAGAAATCCGTGTGAGGGCGCGCATCCCAACTAACAAATTAATGTCTTATAACAGTTAAGATAACGTTTTACATTTTCAATTAGTTTCTTAAGATTGGTCGCATAAACGTAAATATTAACGTTTATAAAACGCGAATTAGGCCCAAATTATAAGACAATATTATCGTTTAGTAGTTATGTAGAAGTCAGCCAATGACCGTTGAATGTTATATACAAGTTAAGTAAAAGTACAGAGACCGACTTTTCGGTCCAATAATGGTTGTGATGAGACCCTTAGGTGACCGCTTATGTCACATAGCAGTTATAATGACGTTTTCAAATAACCGAAACGTTGTACTGGTGTCCAACAATACGACTCAACGACAACCGTTTTAATTCTCGTGTTAAATATTGTGTGTATAAAAAAAATAAGGTAAGTGAAGTTAATTTCCATGATTACAAAATATCTATACTGTACATTATTTAAGCGAGTTTGATATAATAATTGGTTAATCTTTCAGGGAGTTTTAGTTTTATGATAATGTAGGTATATATGTGTTGTTGCGAAGTTTTTAACGCCCTCCCCTATTTCTTTATATTTCAATGGTTTTAGTTAATTATCCAAAATATGTTTTCATAGTAAAGCTCCAACCATCTTGTTTACGTTA
The DNA here is from genome assembly GCA_963669345.1 of Gortyna flavago. NCBI lineage: Eukaryota > Metazoa > Arthropoda > Insecta > Lepidoptera > Noctuidae > Gortyna > Gortyna flavago. The sequence continues at coordinate 17,737,668 of OY770141.1, read as the reverse complement.
TATAGCGACCTCTATATTACACTAATATAACAAAAAGGTCGCGTAGACTTTTCCAAACCATGACGCCGCGGCCATGTTCAGCCGACTTTAGGGTTCCCTAATCATTTACTTACATAAGATCTAATAAACATTTCTTATCTTGAACAGAGATCTAACGCGGAAATTTAAAATATAATTCATATTCTTTTCGTGTCTATAGCTATCTAATCAAATATTACTTTTTTAAAGTCAGTGTAAATTGTGTCACTTTGGGCTCGGATGTCCATATTTTTAAATAAGTAGGTAGTAAAAACCATTAAATTGGTAACAGTAGACTTTCGTCTCACAAAGCCATGTTGCTCCGGGATTATACAATTTTGAATAAATGGATATATCTCGCGGTGAACAAGCATTTCAAATAGTTTAGCTAGTGTAGAAAGAAGTGAAATGGGCCGATAATTCTCAATGTTTTGTCTGGGGCCACCTTTATAGACAGGAACTATATTAGCCTTTTTCCAGATGGCAGGGAACGAACCATTCTTAATACATTGATTGAAAATCCTAAATAATGGTTTGCATATTGTATTCGCTGACCATTTTAAAAAGCAAGGAGGTATCCCATCTGGACCTGGCCCTTTATTTAGGTCTAACATCTTTAATTGTTTACAAATTAACGAAAGGCTAAAATGTAAGCTGCAGAGAGATGTGTCGTTGACATTAGATTGTTGAGGGGCAGCCTGGCTCCAGTCAGGTGTTAGTCTAGATGGCTCGTAAACTGACTGGAAAAAGGCTGAGAATAGGTTACATATTGTAATAGGGTCACTAGATGTATCATCTTTATAATACATCCTGGAAGGAATCCCAGATTTTCCTTTGCAATTAGCAATGTATGCAAAAAAGTGTTTGACATTTTGTGGAATACTATCCTCAACACTATTAATATAGATACGATAGCATTTGATACACTCTGTTTTAAAACGATCTCTATATAAGGAGAAAATTTCATAGTCGGATAAGTTTTTATATTTTTTCCATTTTGTCCAAGCTTTCTTTTTATAATTAAAAATATGTATAAGGGCTTTAGAAAACCATACAGGAAAATTAGGGTTTTTCGGTTTGGAAAGAGGGACCCGGTTTTTTATTATACCGTATAAGTAATCATAGAAAACGTCTACGTTTTTTTCGGCTGATTCACTATTTAATTCAGTGTCCCAATCAATTTCGTCAATATCTCTATTAATAAGGATGTAGTCAGCCTTACGAAAATTATATTTAGGCGTGCATAAAGGACGTATGGGAGTAAGTTTAAGATTTAATGAAAGAAGAGTGTAAAAAGGAGGATGGTGATTATCAGCTTGAAGCAGATCCTGATTAGGTTTATATACATGGCAAGTAGTATTGGAGATTAAGAGGTCCAGAATTCGCCCGTTAAAATTTGCTAGTTGGTTATATTGCTGAATATCGTGAATAGTCATAAAGTTTCTTAGGCGGTGACAGATTGCAGAATTACCCATGCAAGTAAGGGAGTCAACAGTAGGATGAGGTCTCGTCCAGTTGGCCGTTGGTATGTTATAATCTCCGAGTAACAATAAATTGTCGATATTAACTGAATTAATTAAATCATCCAATAAATCAAAATGTAAGTTATATACAGCGAGTGGCGAATTATTAGGAATGTATACTGCACTGATGAGAGTTTGTGTGGCAGCGTTATTACTAGGTATCGTTATGACAACTTGTTCAAAGTATTTATCTGCAATTTGTGACTGAAGCAAGACACTAACGGGGTTGTATTTTCGCAATACAGCTACCAACACACCACCCCCATCAGACTTATTGGTTGCATTTCTATTACGATCACAACGAAAGACAATATAGCGATTATCAATAAATTCGCTATTGTTTATTGCGGGAATTAACCATGTTTCTGTCAAAATAATGACATCAAAACAGTTAGATAGAATACTCATGTAAACCGTGTTCAGCTTTGTGCGCATACCTCTACTATTTTGATAGTATATACAAAAGTCACTTGTATTAGAAGCCATTGTAACTGACTTGAATATAATTATAAAATCTTTTAGATAAATTATTAATTATTGTTGTTAGTTGTAATTTTACATAAATCATTCATGTTCTTTATGGCTATAGTAGGAGAGGTTTCGCAACGTTTAGCAAGTATGGTGGAGTGTTTTACCCAAACAAATTTATAATTATATTTCTTTGCCGCCTCGCGAGTCTCTCGTAACAATTGTTTTTTATGGAGAGTCAAGTGCTCATTAACATAGACAGCACGAGATGCACCAGAAATGCCTAAGTCAGTCGAAGTGAGACCTTTTTTGAGTCGGTAAGCGCTAAGTATATTATCTCTTAGAGAACGGGTTTTGAACTTAGCGATAATATTTTTCGGCCTCTCGTTGGACGCCGCATGAGGTACACGGTGTACGGCAGTTATCTCATCACGTGGTATGGCTAAATCGATTTTTTTGCCGATTTCTTCTAGAATAGTAAATAAGTTCTCGTCCCGCCGTTCCGGAATATTTGATAACTCCAAGTTACACTGTCTGGCTTGCTGCTCCAGGTAGTCTATTTTAGCTTCAAGAGCCTTTAATGCACTTTGATTCGAAAGCCGTTCTTCCAAGCAGTTAAACTGTTTTTGGTAGTCATCATATTGGTCTGAGATAAATTGAGCAGATGATTTAGTTTCAGCGACCTCCTCTGACAATTTAGCTACAGTTGCCTTAATTTTGATATTTTCAGAGCGAATACCATCCATTTCTATTTTTGTTTCCTTCATGTACGTCTCTAAGTCACTCCTTATACTTTTTATGTTGTCATTAATAACCAATAAGTTTGCATCCAAGCTAGTCTTCCATTCACATAGAGTTTTTTTCAGATCGGTATGCATAGTTTCAATTTGTGTAGCGTGTTCACACTCCGGCTGTTTACGCTTCCGAGTCGCAATATTCAGCTCACTTTCTGATGTTATTTTGGCTAGGTCCGGCTCAGAAGTCGATTGCTCTGATCGTAGTGCAGGTTTAGGTGGCGTTCGCTTCGTTCCAAACATTATGTATCGTGCGATCTTGTGATGGTAGCAATATGCAATAAGTAACGAGAGCGTAGAATTGCTATTAGCTTTAATGTAGGCGTTACGACAAAGCAGCAGCAGCGCAGTGACGTAGCAGAGTAGTAGTGGGGCGCGTTACGCGGTCGTTGATTTCGATGCGCGGTGACTAACCTTGGTGGCGCGGCTGGTAGGGCGGCCGACTGCGAATCCAAGCGTCGCCGGTTCAAATCCAGGTGGGACCCAAACACAACTGAGGCTGGAGCACACAAAAATCAATTGTCTCTTTCTAGGACGGCCCACTGGGCGGGACCAGTCCTCTTAAACTCCTAAAGAGCAAACGAGAAATGGTTTCTACACCAAAGAGCCAATCACAAATTAACACTTAAAAAGCCACAGCACGTCCACACTGTATGAAGTCGTAGCACGAATAATAAGTGATAAACAAACTGAAGTTGATAATGTTTTTACCACAATTGTACCAAATTTTTTATTCGATTTTGTTAAGCTAAGTGTTCATTAATAATAAGGTGACAAACAGACTGTTGTTGGTTGTCAACACCAAAATTAGTCTATTATTTTACTGTAATGTGATTTTTCTGGTGAATACAAACAAATTGATACTTCAGATCTTTAATTTTTTTACGATGACAATGTGTGAATTAAAGGTATAAAAAATGTATGCTCATTATAAGAAACGCTAACCAACTTGCATTTAACATCTGATATTTTATAAGTTAATGCTGATTTAGTAACAGTCACACACACACACACACAACACATCACACACACACACACACACAAACACACACACACATCACACTCACACATACACACACACACACACACACACACACACACACACACTCACTCACTCACACTCATCACACTTCTAAATATTTAAAAATGAAGCTTTAATAGGCTTTTCAAACGCATCGGTACACTTTTCTAAAAGGTTACCAAATATTATAATATTTCCATCGTTGTCATTCACTGAAATAGTTTCAACTACATGATTATTTGCATTTAGAAACCATTTATTATGATTTTGTGGAGATTGAATAAAATTTTCAAAATGAACAATGGATATAACACCATGTTTGGTCCTTTTAGTTTTAATAAATGGAGTTCCCTTTATGTGCTACTGGTCAAAATGCTTTATTTCTACGTAACTTCTCTCCATAATCCTTTTTGCTATTTGACTAACTTTTCTAATCCATTTTTGGTGGTAGCTTTCAAACCATTTTGAAGAAGTCTTTTCATTTCCGCTACGAAATGGTGTATAAGCATTTAGATCACTAGGTTTGCCTTTTCCTGCATAAATACCGACAACAAAAGGTGGAATATCTTAATTTTCGAAAATATTACAAAGTATAGGCCATACTTGCTGTCGTGAGCTATTATAAAGAGGAAGTCCATCAATATTAAATGTCAGTGTAAGATTATCTGTTATATCAGACATATTTTCCAGTATTTCTCTCAGTGGTGCTAATACGCCATTATGCCAATATTGGCCTGCGTCAACAGTAAATAGTTTTACATTGACCTTATTCGTTTTAAGAAGCGTTCTGGGATCTATAGGAACTATATTGGGAAGTCTTTTATTTAAGATTTTGCTCAAAGACTTAATGGCTTCATGAGAAATGTTAAAATCTATTGCCCATTTCTGTATGTCATCCCGAAATGCGAAATCTTTGTCATCGTCTGATGTGTTTGAATTTTCAGAAGCAGCTTCAGAGAGCTCCAAATCTTCTAAGTAATCAGTTTCAGAGTAATCTAAAAATAAATCATTAAATTCATTTGAAATAAATCTGTAACCTATAAAAATTTAAGATTATCTACCTAACTGTGACTAACCGTATGTTTCTAGTACATTATTACTCTGTTCGTTACCACTTGAACTATTCAATTCCGAACATGCCTTAGTAGTATCATCTGAAATAGGTAGATAATCAATAAAGCAAACATTTTTAAGAACACCAAACAATTATTAGTAATAATCTTTAAAATTAAAATGTATAATAATAAACGGAACCATTTTCTGAAACAATCGCTCGTTCTTGTACGTCATTTTTGGGGGGATCAGAAAACGATGAGGTTATCGGCTCACTTTTCAATGAATGGAACGTTTTCCAAAAGGCCCCACTTCTTTTAATTTTTCTCCATATATTTGGATCCATAATTTTAATTATATCACTTTTGAATTTGACAAAACTAAATAGGAATGGTTTAATTAAACTGGTCGGTTTGACCTTTAAATGATTTAAAAGTCTACTTAAAGTTATGTAACCGTTGAAATTCAACATTTTAGTCGCATACAAGTATTAGTTAGTCTTTCATTCGACCAAAATAGTTTTGTTATATAAAGGTCATGCACAAACGTTTAAGCGGCATTTTATAATTATATAAAAGTTCTGTTAAGATTCACACACGACGACGTTTGTTTTACGAAAACCTTTTATCTAACCTAAACGTATAAATGACCAATACATTGTCCAATAAACGTCATGACTTTATAAAAACGTTTACTCAAGATACACACTCTAACCATTTTATGACGTCATATAAGTTGGTCCTGAAAACTTTTACTCAACATATGCACTCACACCATTATATGATGTCATATAAGTTAGTCCTGAAAACGTTTACTCAACTTATCCACTCCCACCATTATATGACGTCATACAAGTTAGTCCTGAAAACGTTTACTCAACTTTATATTAAGACATTACAGTCACGCAACTGAACCGTCGTAAGATAAACGTCTATACATATATCATAATAGTTAGCTATATACCACTATATAACTGTTACATAATATGAAGTCTTATAAGACTGGAATTATACGACGTTTTTGCTAGTTGGGATGTCGCCGTCGTGTTGTTAGCCGATCGTTGAGACCGCGTCGACGGCTCAGCGCGGCGGCGAGAGTTGCAGGCCGGCGCCAAAGCCCTAGAATGGCGGCGAACGGATGTGTGTTTATGTATTGCAGGCATTGCAGCTACACTATAAAAAGTTCTGTTTTATCTTGTAAACTTTAGAACCTTAAACAAACTAAGTTCTACCAAAGGGGCCTCTAGGTACAATTTGCTACAGGCCCCGCGGGTTCTAATGATAAGCATAAAATGAAAAAAAATGATCACTACGCATAATATTATTAGGCATAAATGATTTACCATAATTTTTATTGCCATAAATACTGTTGGCATAATATTATTGAAGAATAATTTTATAAACGCATACGTAATTATATTTACAAATAAAGTTCTTTGGAATAAACATAATAAACCCTAAGGGGCTGTCTCCACGAGCGAAAGAATCGCGGCGATATTATCGTCGTGCCACGTATTTCTATACACTCTCTTTCAACGTGTCTCCACACGGCGATATCATCGTAGCGAAAATTGTATGGCACGGCGAGACTATCGCCGCGATTCCCTCGCTCGTGGAGACAGCCCCTTATAAATATCTCCTAACGGACACGCGACGCGTTTACGAATTGACGCGCTTCAATTTTAGGTATTGATTCTTACTATTACACGTGCACGGCTCACACACACAGAGACATGCGCGAAGCGGCGAAATTATAAGTAAACTGACACGACTTTGTACTTGAGCCTAATTTTATTTAATTTGAACCGTGTATTTTTTTAAGTGTATGTTGACTTGTTTTCAAGTTTATAGGTAATGTGAAATGTTCATAAAAGTAGATGCTATTTCTATTGCTATTTATTTTCTGGCTCTTGTGATACAGGACCTCCTAGTACATGAGCCAGGGCTATACTGATCATTGTATCTTGAAGTGAATTAAATAAATAATAATAATTATTATTGTTATTTACTTAATTTCATTGGACAGTGATTAATCAAGTACTTGCCAAAGTACCTATGTATTTACAATTTGCAGACGAGCTTATTGAAAACAAATAATTTAAAACAAGCTTATTTTATTCGTTTTATTTCGTATTTTATAATAAATTTGCTATGGTGTCAAATGCAAGTAGGTTCTCGAAAACTAGAAAGAAAATACGTTTATTTGGCAAACACACTATAAAGCACACAGTACCAATACTAAACCAATTAAAATAAAAAATAGTTTGCACGACAATAAAAACAACGCATTGGATATTGTTGAACTGTCAAATTGGAATGGATTGACATTCCAAATGTGTTACGCAATTAGGACAACAACGTACTAAGCCGGCTGTAAATGATAAGAAATAATAAAAGTATCTCATCAGCTAGTTCTACTCGTGTGTTAGTTCCAGTAGCAGTCTTCGAAGTACACCTTCAGGTCACTCCATCAAGTCCGGAGGTACGGTCTCAACATAACTAAAACGAGCCCAAACTTGGCACACCTAGCTCAGCTCGGCTATTAGTTCCAGTAGCAGTCTTCGAAGTACACCTTCAGGTCACTCCATCCAGTCCGGAGATAAGGTGTCACCATAACTAACAAAACGAACCCAAACTCGGCGTACCTAGCTCAGCTCGTCTATTAGTTCCACTAGCAGTCTTCGGGTGACTCCATCAAGTCCGAAACAAAATAGAAGCGTTTTACCTGAAATAAAACGCATATTAAAATACTTACCTCACTGGAAGCTTTATATTGAGAGAGCATATCCGTTTCCGTCGATTTGTCATCATTTTTAGTACTTTTTTAAACTACTCAGTGGCGCCACCTGGTGTTTGCTTGTCATTTTAGTTTCGTGAAATGTAACGAGCTAATTTTTGTTCATTGGCTCAATATAACCAGGCAGAAGTAAACTTAAAGCTTCCAGTGAGGTAAGTATTTTAATATGCGTTTTATTTCAGGTAAAACGCTTCTATTAAACTACTGTACCGTCACTGGAAGCTTTATATTGAGACCTGTTTGTTATCGCCTGGTGTCGCCACTATTATGATAACGCCAATGTGATAGGAAATTTTAATTTAAACAAATTAAGTCAGAAAGTATGTATCTATATTTATAACACATGTGAAAAATACATTGGTATAATATTAATTGAATTAAACTGTTGGTGATCTCATATATAACAATTATAATTAATATTCAGAGTTAATTGATTGGATTAAACAATTGTGTAACATTTAGATTTGAATCAACACTTCTTACGACTTCTCTTCTGTAGAAATTCTGGAATGTATTAGCCGATTGCCAATTTCCTCGAGATAGGATTTCGTCAAGGGGATGATTTTCTAGCCAACTTTTAGAGGCTACTGCAGATCGTGTACTTCCTGGAGTTGCTGTGATGCCAGCTTCATTTAATAGGGTTTTTACCCAGCCTGCGATGACGGTGCGTGACGCGGGCTTTGGCACACCTCTAACAGTAATAAACAAATTAAATGATTTTGCAGCATTACGTCTTTCATTTAATAATTGTTTAGTTCTTTCTAGCCAAATTAAAGGATTTAGGTTACAATTGTTGGGATTTACAAGAAGTTTCCAGCCGGACTGTCTGTGATTACTGCTATCTGTTTTCGAACCAAATTGAGGCCATAATATGACGCTATCATCTGATCTAATATAGTGGTCAGGGTCAACTCTAAGTAGCGTTAAGTCATGTATGCGTCTACCTGAGCAAAGCAGTAATATAGTTGCAGTATGGCGTGATATTTGAAAAGGATTGTCTTATGTCTACAGTGTAATTGCTTAGAAAGGTAATCAATTTACTAACATCCCAAATTGGTGGCTTAGAAGGCTTAGGATTTTCCAGGGCAATTGATTTTAAAATATGTTTTACAAGAACATCTGAACTTAATTGACTTGATCTTTCAACATTACACAAAGTGGAAACGACAGATTTATGTAAAAGAATTGTATTATATGATAATTTATGAATTAGATGCAAATCAGATAAAAATTGGGCTAATTGCGTACCTGTAGGATTATTCGTGTCAATGTTTTTAGATATAGACCAGGAAGTCCATCGTTTCCAAGCCACCTCATACGTTTTTAAGGTAGACTTACGCCAGGAATTTTTGAGCAATAACTGTTGTTCAATGTTCCATGTTTCTATCGCCTTGGACCACCCCCACATTTCCAGACTTCGAGGCTGATTTTGTCCACTTGTGGAGGTGGAAGTCCCGTCGATGTGTCGACCAGGTGCATCTGTAACTTTTTCAGAGTTAGAGGTGGTGCTAGTGCTCTGACTTTGAGGTCTGCACGCCAAAATACCTTCTCCCATCGAGGTACTACTAATAAAAATATTCCCGTTGATTGATTGAGGTGTGTTAGGACTTTTGGGATTAAGAACGGAGGTGGGAACACCCATGCGAGTGGATAGTTCCATGGGATACTGAATGCATCGTGAAATAGTGCTTCTCGGTCTCTCAGGTCTCGGGATACATAATTGTAAACTACGTGAGCTGTTGCCGAGGCAAACAAATCTATTACTGGGGTTCCCCACTTTGAAAACACTATTTTCGTACACGCTGGCATTAGGTGCCATTCCGGAGGTTGACGAAAGCGTGACAAGTGGTCGGCATGATTGTTGTACTTGCCTGGGAGATGGTATATGCTGAAGTGAATTTGAAATTGGTCCAGTAAATTCAGAATTTGATAGGTTAGTTCTACTAGGGGTAATGATTTCGTACCTCCTTCGTTCCTTAAGTAACTGACAGCCGTCCTGTTGTCGCATTGTATCAGGATCGAGCTGTTGCAGAGCAGGTGAACGTTGTCTCGAAGGGCGCGAAATATGGCTAGCATTTCTTTTTGATTGCAGTGCAGTGCCTGTTCCTCTTGTGACCAACTGCCCGATACAGCCAGATTGTTCATTTGCGCTCCCCAACCCTGATTTGATGCATCTGTTGTCAGGAAGTTTACTGGCGGAGGGTAATGTAAGGGTGTTGATGACTGACAATTCAGAGTCCACCATTCCAGTTCCTTTCGAACATTTTGTGGTATTGGGTACGATTTCGATAAAAGGTCTGGTAGAGAATGCATGAACATTAATAATTGCCGGTGATTGAGCCGGCCTCGCGGAACAACATAGCTGGCAAAGTTCAGGAGTCCTATTATTCTCTGCAATTCCTTTACAGTTATTATTCCTCGCTCGAGAACTTGACTCACTTTTTTGATTAATGAAGAAGTCTTTTCTTTTGGCAGGGATTTTGAATTGTCCCAGGGACTCCACAGTATCCCTAAATATGTTATAGTCCTTTGAGGACAAAGAACAGATTTCTCGAAATTTACTTGCCAACCATAGCAAAAGAGTGGAACTCTCTACCTGCGTCTGTGTTTCCGAGCGCATACAACCCGAATCTCTTCAAAGTGAGAGTGAATAGGCTTCTTCTGGGTAAGCTCACTCCATCGTCGACTCCGTCTCTGTCAGCTCTGACCTAGACTAGAGTCAAGAGCGAATCCATTTCAAATAAAAAAAAAAAAAAAAAACCAAGATTTTGTAATGTGTGTGAGAGTGAAATGTGAGCTCGACATGATCTCGAAGAACGTGTACATTTTGATGTGCTATTAAATAATCGTCGAGATAGACGATGATTCGGATGTTCCAGTGTTCTCGTAATATTTGGGCAACCCAATTTGTTAGTATTGAAAAGGTTTTGGGTGCGGTGCTTAGACCGAATGGAAGGCAGGTCATCTCTAACAGTTCTTGGTTGTATACAAGGCGAAGGAAGCGCCTGTGTGGCTTCGAAATTTTTAAGTGGAAATATGCCTGTGATAGATCCACTTTGCACATCCAGTCTTGTGGTTGCAGGAAGTCTGGGATGCGATACATGTTTATTAAGTGAAATGGTTGGGTCTTTACAAATTCGTTTAACGCTTTTAAGTTGAATATAGGACGGGCTGATCCGTCGGGTTTTGGTATCAAAAATAGAGGGGAAATGAAACTCGGTGAGAGTTGAACAACTTTCAGAATGCCCTGAGCTTTCATTTTGTTTATTATTGCTGACATTTCTTTTGAGACAGGTGTTTGAAAGGAAGCATTGGTTACGTTTGGGTATATCAGAGGAGGTTTGTGGGTAAATGGTATGAGATACCCTTGAATTAATTTTAAAACAATTTCTGGCGCTCCCATTTCCTTCCATTTCGAGTGATAGTGCACTAACTGACCTGCTCGAAAACGATTCGAGTCATTGTTTGTATCGTTTTTGGTTTGCTCTAGAGCTTTTTGGAGGGTTAACTGAACGTCCTCGACCTCGGTTACTTCCACGATCGGGCCGCGAGCCTCGGTTGTGAAATGAACCTCTACTGTTGGTATATTGATCAGATTGAAAGGATGGTAAACTCTGACCTTTCTTTTTGTGTAGTTGGTGCGAAAATGTCCACCCCGCGAGGGTGAGTTGTCATAGCCATGTGTGTGCATCGGTATGCCGGAATCATGGCAAAAATATTGAGCTTCACGTGATGGAACTACTGGTTTATGGCCTTGCCCCCGCGAGGGGCGGCGGTTGTTAGATTGGTTAGATCTAGTATGTGAATCAGTTTTTGGAGGCCAAAAAGCTTTGCGTACGCCGCCTGCCTTTTCTAATGCTGTCGTGAGAGCCTCGGGACTAAATAAATAAGTAGATGATGGGGGAATTCTATTCAAAGATGCTTTTACTAAAGGATCTCGAATTTGACTAGTAATTGTTTCTCGACGCATTTCTATACTTTCGGCTCTATGGCCACAAACTATTTGTAACAGGTCCGAAGAGATTTTATGCAGTTCACCTTTTTGAAATAATTCGTCTACCTTCCCGCTTAAATTATCCAAATTGACTTCTGTATGTTTAGCCCACAAAAGTAGATTACGAATAGCTTCTTGTAATGATTCTTTTTGTTTTAGGATGCAAAAAGTAATTGCTGCATATGATTTATCAGCATGTGCTAAATGACGTAAGGTATCATACATTTTTATCTCTTCGTTTGTGTCCAAGTCTATGAAACCTGGGGTATGATTGTAGAGCTTTTGAGTATCAGAATACCTTACCTCGGACCAAGATGTACTATCTAAGCGCTGGACCTCTAGAAGCATTTTTTAAAAAGTATCTGGGGTTTTCGGAACTGATGGTTCCTTAAGCTTTGTCTCGATATCAAAAGTGAAGTCTACATTTGAATTTGGACCTTCAACGTCAGGGCACTGTTCGTCAATATTATGCTGGTCATATAGTTCCCCACTGACCCCAGAACAAACTGATACCCCATCATGGCAAGCAGTATGCATATTATTTGCAAAAACTTGTTGGCGTAGCTCACTGACTTCCTTTATAAGCTTGTCCAATGTCGGGTTAGACCGTTGGGCGCGCTTATTCTTCTTGCGGCGTGCGCGGCGCGACCGCTTGCCACGTTTTGGAGAAGACGAGCTTGAAGAACTGCTGCTCGTCGTGCTGCTGCTAGAGCAGCTAACGTTCCTTTTGCGGGTCAGTCCACTCGGGCCGGCTACAGCTTGTGGCTCGGCAGCCGAAACATTTACGTGGTCATCCATTATCGCAATAACAGTTATGTTAGATAGACCGTAACAATTATGAGCCCTCTTGACTCACAATAAAAATCTAAGCACACACATATATTGAAAATAACTGGTAAATCATCAATGTAAGTAGCGATCCGAATTGCCGAACAGAAAAAAGCGTTCAAGTAATGATCACTTACTTTTAAAAACTAGGGTAGGTACTTACAGTTTTTCTTCAGAAAAAAAAAAAAATTAACTCACCATAAAACAGCACTATATTTTTAAATTTAAATGAAATATTTAATTTACTTTAAGGAGGCGTTTACGAATCTAACAAAAATAAGCAGTTTTTCGGTAAATTTTGCGGGAAAATGATACGAAACCAAATCTAACTAATAATTACCACAGATAGATTGCTCCTTCATCTTCAAATATGGCTAAATTTTTATTCGAAAAGTTTGGTTTATAATATTGTAAAAAATTATTTCCGTCGCCTCTTCACACAAAATTGACGATATCGTAATGACTTTAGGTACATTTTTCTTCTATTTATTAACATAAATTTATGTATTTAAAAATATTTTATGTAAGCAGACATGTTCAACTCAAAATGATTGTATAAAGAACTATCAAAATGTTACCAAATGGCTCAGAAAAAAAATAAAAATCGAGTCTATTTTTTCACATATTTAGCTGTAACATGTGAATCTTAATGCACTGTATTAAGGGTTATTTTACTGGTCACTGTCTTGCTTTATTACACAAAAATTTGTAATGAAATATTAGTCTGCGCTCAGCCGCCGTCGTGGGTGGACTCTGTGTCGGTTGTAAGCAGCAGCTTGTGCTGAAAAAGATCGCTGTACGGATAGAAAATATTTGACATACCAAACTTGATACTTCACGCATTCTGTATGACTATCGTATGAAAGATTTTATTCACAGTCTTATATTATTTTTTTAGAAGTAAGTAGGGATTATTCATATTTCGTTTCGGTCATGATGGAGTCACCTGAAGGTGTACTTCGAAGACTGCTACTGGAACTAAAAGACGAGCTGAGCTAGGTGTGCCGAGTTTGGGCTCGTCTTGTTAGTTATGTTGAGACCTTACCTCCGGACTAGATGGAGTGACCTGCAGGTGTACTTCGAAGACTGCTACTGGAACTAATAAACGAGCTGAGCTAGGTGTGCCGAGTTTGGGCTCGTTTTGTTAGTTATGTTGAGACCTTACCTCCGGACTTGATGAAGTGACCTGCAGGTGTACTTCGAAGACTGCTACTGGAACTAATAGACGAGCTGAGCTAGGTGTGCCGAGTTTGGGCTCGTTTTGTTAGTTATGTTGAGACTTTACCTCCGGACTAGATGGAGTGACCTGCAGGTGTACTTAGAAGACTGCTACTGGAACTAATAGACGAGAAGAGCTAGGTGTGCCGAGTTTGGGCTCGTTTTGTTAGTTATGTTGAGACCTTACCTCCGGACTAGATGGAGTGACCTGCAGGTGTACTTCAAAGACTGCTACTGGAACTAATAGACGAGCTGAGCTAGGTGTGCCGAGTTTGGGCTCGTTTTGTTAGTTATGTTGAGACCTTACCTCCGGACTAGATGGAGTGACCTGCAGGTGTACTTCGAAGACTGCTACTGGAACTAATAGACGAGCTGAGCTAGGTGTGCCGAGTTTGGGCTCGTTTTGTTAGTTATGTTGAGACCTTACCTCCGGACTAGATGGAGTGACCTGCAGGTGTACTTGGAAGACTGCTACTGGAACTAATAGACGAGAAGAGCTAGGTGTGCCGAGTTTGGGCTCGTTTTGATAGTTATGTTGAGACCTTACCTCCGGACTTGATGAAGTGACCTGCAGGTGTACTTCGAAGACTGCTACTGGAACTAATAGACGAGCTGAGCTAGGTGTGCCGAGTTTGGGCTCGTTTTGTTAGTTATGTTGAGACCTTACCTCCGGACTAGATGGAGTGACCTGCAGGTGTACTTGAAGACTGCTACTGGAACTAATAGACGAGAAGAGCTAGGTGTGCCGAGTTTGGGCTCGTTTTGTTAGTTATGTTGAGACCTTACCTCCGGACTAGATGGAGTGACCTGCAGGTGTACTTCAAAGACTGCTACTGGAACTAATAGACGAGCTGAGCTAGGTGTGCCGAGTTTGGGCTCGTTTTGTTAGTTATGTTGAGACCTTACCTCCGGACTAGATGGAGTGACCTGCAGGTGTACTTGGAATACTGCTACTGGAACTAATAGACGAGAAGAGCTAGGTGTGCCGAGTTTGGGCTCGTTTTGTTAGTTATGTTGAGACCTTACCTCCGGACTAGATGGAGTGACCTGCAGGTGTACTTCGAAGACTGCTACTGGAACTAATAGACGAGAAGAGCTAGGTGTGTCGAGTTTGGGCTCGTTTTGTTAGTTATGTTGAGACCTTACCTCCGGACGTGATGGAGTGACCTGCAGGTGCACTTCGAAGACTGCTACTGGAACTAATAGACGAGCTGAGCTAGGTGTGCCGAGTTTGGGCTCGTTTTGTTAGTTATGTTGAGACCTTACCTCCGGACTAGATGGAGTGACCTGCAGGTGTACTTCGAAGACTGCTACTGGAACTAATAGACGAGCTGAGCTAGGTGTGCCGAGTTTGGGCTCGTTTTGTTAGTTATGTTGAGACCTTACCTCCGGACTAGATGGAGTGACCTGCAGGTGTACTTGGAAGACTGCTACTGGAACTAATAGACGAGAAAAGCTAGGTGTGCCGAGTTTGGGCTCGTTTTGATAGTTATGTTGAGACCTTACCTCCGGACTTGATGAAGTGACCTGCAGGTGTACTTCGAAGACTGCTACTGGAACTAATAGACGAGCTGAGCTAGGTGTGCCGAGTTTGGGCTCGTTTTGTTAGTTATGTTGAGACCTTACCTCCGGACTAGATGGAGTGACCTGCAGGTGTACTTGAAGACTGCTACTGGAACTAATAGACGAGAAGAGCTAGGTGTGCCGAGTTTGGGCTCGTTTTGTTAGTTATGTTGAGACCTTACCTCCGGACTAGATGGAGTGACCTGCAGGTGTACTTCAAAGACTGCTACTGGAACTAATAGACGAGCTGAGCTAGGTGTGCCGAGTTTGGGCTCGTTTTGTTAGTTATGTTGAGACCTTACCTCCGGACTAGATGGAGTGACCTGCAGGTGTACTTGGAATACTGCTACTGGAACTAATAGACGAGAAGAGCTAGGTGTGCCGAGTTTGGGCTCGTTTTGTTAGTTATGTTGAGACCTTACCTCCGGACTAGATGGAGTGACCTGCAGGTGTACTTCGAAGACTGCTACTGGAACTAATAGACGAGAAGAGCTAGGTGTGTCGAGTTTGGGCTCGTTTTGTTAGTTATGTTGAGACCTTACCTCCGGACGTGATGGAGTGACCTGCAGGTGCACTTCGAAGACTGCTACTGGAACTAATAGACGAGCTGAGCTAGGTGTGCCGAGTTTGGGCTCGTTTTGTTAGTTATGTTGAGACCTTACCTCCGGACTAGATGGAGTGACCTGCAGGTGTACTTCGAAGACTGCTACTGGAACTAATAGACGAGCTGAGCTAGGTGTGCCGAGTTTGGGCTCGTTTTGTTAGTTATGTTGAGACCTTACCTCCGGACTAGATGGAGTGACCTGCAGGTGTACTTGGAAGACTGCTACTGGAACTAATAGACGAGAAGAGCTAGGTGTGCCGAGTTTGGGCTCGTTTTGATAGTTATGTTGAGACCTTACCTCCGGACTTGATGAAGTGACCTGCAGGTGTACTTCGAAGACTGCTACTGGAACTAATAGACGAGCTGAGCTAGGTGTGCCGAGTTTGGGCTCGTTTTGTTAGTTATGTTGAGACCTTACCTCCGGACTAGATGGAGTGACCTGCAGGTGTACTTGAAGACTGCTACTGGAACTAATAGACGAGAAGAGCTAGGTGTGCCGAGTTTGGGCTCGTTTTGTTAGTTATGTTGAGACCTTACCTCCGGACTAGATGGAGTGACCTGCAGGTGTACTTCAAAGACTGCTACTGGAACTAATAGACGAGCTGAGCTAGGTGTGCCGAGTTTGGGCTCGTTTTGTTAGTTATGTTGAGACCTTACCTCCGGACTAGATGGAGTGACCTGCAGGTGTACTTGGAATACTGCTACTGGAACTAATAGACGAGAAGAGCTAGGTGTGCCGAGTTTGGGCTCGTTTTGTTAGTTATGTTGAGACCTTACCTCCGGACTAGATGGAGTGACCTGCAGGTGTACTTCGAAGACTGCTACTGGAACTAATAGACGAGAAGAGCTAGGTGTGTCGAGTTTGGGCTCGTTTTGTTAGTTATGTTGAGACCTTACCTCCGGACGTGATGGAGTGACCTGCAGGTGCACTTCGAAGACTGCTACTGGAACTAATAGACGAGTAGAGGAAGATGTGCTGAGTTTGGGCTCGTTTTGTTAGTTATGTTGAGACCTTACACCCGGACTTGATGAAGTGACCTGAAGGTGTACTTCGAAGACTGCTACTGGAACTAATAGACGAGTAGAGCTAGGTGTTCTGAGTTTGGGCTCGTTTTGTTAGTTATGTTGAGACCTTACCTCCGGATTTGATGGAGTGACCTGAAGGTGCACCTTCCAAAAAGTTATTTTTTACTTTGTAGTGTTTTTTTTTGAAAGTCCGATGTTTTTTTTTTTTGGAAAACAATTTTTATTTTTCATTTTTTATTTGTACCTGCCCAACACAAATTTAAATTACTTTAAGCAATATTCATAAAGCTATACCTTATAAAGGTATACCTTATCCTGAGGCATACCAAATATTTATTCCTCATTTTTCATTATTGCACCTACCATTGTTTGTCTCTGCATCACCCAAAGGTTGACTGGTAGAAAATGCCTATGGCATTAAGTCCGCCTCTGTACATTTTTGTGTTTGAAGTATTAAATAAATAAATAAATACCTTATCCATTAAAAAATTAGAGAATTTGCAAATCCGTCTATAGAGATATGACGGAGCTATGCCCGAACATACATAAAAAATCATTACTGATTCTTTTTTGAAGTCGGTTAATTATTACATCAATTCATAAACTTTTGTTTGAGAGAATTTGCAAATCCGTCTATAGAGATATGACGGAGCTATGCCCGAACATACATAAAAAAAAATACTCCTTATTTGAAGTCGGTTAATTATTAAATCAATTCATAAACAAAAAGTTATGCCCGAATTTACTTGCAAGATTAGAGGTACTCCAATAACAACTTTGACAGAAATGAGGGTGTACCGTGGTATACTAAACACATCTGCGTACCCCTTTAGAGGGTACAGGCGTGATGTTATATTGTGTGATTGCGTAAACAATGCATACATATGCGATAGCAGCAATCGCGGTTGATTTGCTGGCATTTATTGAAGCCTTCGGTTGTCTGTCTCCGAAACTCTTCAGCACTTTATTCCGGAATGGTCTATTTCGGAATAAAGTTAAACCTCTTTCGAACAAAAAAAGATTTTTGCAAGTCCGTCTATATATTATTATGACGGAGTTATCTAACCTAACACCCTTACATAAAAAGAATATATGTATAAGCATCCGAATTGAGAACCTCCTCCTTTTTTGAAGTCGGTTAAAAATACTAAATAAAACGAATATAAATAAGCTTTTTTTAAATTATATGTTTTCGAAAAGCTTGTCGCGCAAATTGTTAATACATAGGTACTTTGGCATGTACTTGCTTACCAATCAAGTAAGTAAATGGTATCTACTTTTATGAACATTTCACGGTACAAACTTTTTGACAACAACGCATAGTAAGCTTAAAAAAATACATGCCTAAAAATTAAATAAAAGTAGGCTCAAGTATCAAGTCGTGTCAGTTTACTCATAATTTCGCCGCTTCGCGCATGTCGCTGTGTGTGTGAGCCGTGCACGTGTAGTAGTAAGACTCAATACCTAAAATTGAAGCGCGTCAATTCGTAAACGCGTCCTTTACAAGACAGCGATCCGAACGGAAAAAACCGTTAAAAGTGTGATCACGTACTTTTCTATGAAATATAACATTTGAATTTACTTAGTTAAATAAAAATAAAATATAGCGTTATTTTTTGGCATCGGTTGTGAACCGATGCGTACAAGTTGCTTCGACGGAGGACGAAACGCCAATGAACAAAAATTAGCTCGTTACATTTCACGAAACTAAAATGACAAGCAAACACCAGGTGGCGCCACTGAGTAGTTTAAAAAAGTACTAAAAATGATGACAAATCGACGGAAACGGATATGCTCTCTCAATATAAAGCTTCCAGTGACGGTACAGTAGTTTAATATGAATAATCCCTACTTACTTCTAGAAAAAATAATATAAGACTGTGAATAAAATCTTTCCTTGGATAGTCATAAAGAATGCGTGAAGTATCAACTATGGTATGTCAAATATTTTCTATCCGTAAGCAATCTTTTTCGTGTGCGTTACCCCAGCCAGAAAATGTCCAAAATCGTCATCTAAGTGCAATAGATAATTAGATATACAGCTTCTGTAAATGGTAAGAAGGTTTTTAAATTTGGTAAGCTGTTATTTTTTTAATTATTTGATAAAAACAGTTCCGGCTGGAGTAACGTTACCGCAGCCAGATCTATTGTTTTCTAACGGGTATGTTGAAATAAATGTTATCTAAATAATTAGATATCAATTTGAAATAAATGTTAAAACATAATTTGTATTTGTGTTTGCTATGGTTGCGAAGATATTTAAAATCCTGCTGCAGTAACGTTTGCACGAATGCTGCATCTCGGAATTGACTTAACAGATGATTATAATTTTTGTACATGATATCGGGCTAATTAGTTATAATTTGTTACGCAGTACAAGTATCCACAATAATGTACCGTTTTGAAGTTATTTTAGTAAATAGATATATGCTTTAATGGGTACTAGCACTCAATAAGCGCTCCACGTAACGTTATTCTATAGGTAATTACTTTCTATAAATGAACTGATCTGCTTACCAATTACAGAAGCTATATATCTAATTATCTATTGCACTTAGATGACGATTTACGACATTTTCTGGCTGGGGTAACGCACACAACTTTTTCAGCACAAGCTGCTGCTTAAACCGACACAGAGTCCACCGACGACGGCGGCCGAGCGCAGACTTTGTAGTTTGTACCTTTTTCAGCACAAGCTGCTGCTTAAACCGACACAGAGTCCACCCACGACGGCGGCCGAGCGCAGACTTTGTACATTTGGTAATATTATCTATGCGCAGACTCATGCCCTGGTAACTTAGAACATATCTTTTTTATTATGAAAAGTTCCATCTATCCGCTATACATAGAACTTTTTATTGCAATGTTACCACTGTTTTTGTTTGAAGTATTTGGTACTTTACCCTAATTGTTAATTTTGCTATTTTTCTTTAATTAGCACAGTTGCACAAAAATGTATGCATTTACAACCGAGTATAATTATTTTTTTGAATATTTGATTATTATGTTGTATTATTTGGGATATTTTTACGATGATAGAATCATATGGGTAGTTTAGTGATACAAAACGTTAGCAACACTAAGCCTAAACGTCACAAGAAAATTTCGTGCGCATTTTTCTTGTAATTTTTGGTGTTTTTGTGTTTCGCGACCGTAAAAATTATGTATTTACAGAATTAGAATCAGTAATACAAAGTGTTAAGTTAGTATAATCCTAAAATGTCAAGAGTTCATGAAATAGTCATGAAATACATAGTACGTTGATGACTTTAATGATTATAATTCTGTAACTACATATTTGTTACGGTCGCGAATCATATTTTAATCAACTTACGAATGTTTCATGATAACATGCATTGGTCAAAACACTGTAGTATCAGCGAAATATAAATAAAAACCCAATTCATACGTAATTACGTAGGTACCTATACATAACGACATATACGCACCTACCTATAGATAGATACATGTCATTTACTTCATTGCGTGGCGTTCAGGTGGCGCTCATCGCTAACTAAAACCGAAAACGTCAGTTGCCAGTCTATCTCATTTTATATATAATAGTCTATGTGCAGACTAATATTTCATCACAAATTTTTGTGCAATAAATCAAGGCAGTGACCAGTAAAATGACCCTTATTTCTTTCAATGCACTAAGATTCACATGTTACAGCTAAATATGTGAAAAAATTTACATTTTTTTTTTTTTTTTTTTTTTTAGTTAGTTAGTTCTTTTTGCTACCTTTTTGAGTTGAACATGTCTGCTTACATAAAATATTTTTAAATAAATAAATTTATGTTAATAAATAAAGAAAAATGTTAAACAGCGCCCCGCGGTTTCATTCGCATAAGTCTCGATCCCGTGGGAATACCGGGTTAATAAATCTAAAATCTATGTCGATTTATAAGCTAAAGTTATATAAGGTAGGGCCCGACGGCTTGCCGGGTAAAGCCTGGGCCCTGGCCTCGACGGCTCTCGGACCCCGACTGGAGGCGCTCTTAAGCGCATGTATGGAGAGGGGCCAGTTTCCACTCCGTTGGAAGACGGGGAAGCTGGTCCTCATTCGGAAGCCAGGGCGCCCTGCGGACTCTCCGTCCGCATTCCGGCCCATCGTGCTGCTCGACGAGGTGGGCAAGCTCTTTGAAAGAGTGATTGCGGGCCGCCTCGTCGGGCACCTGGTGAGGACGGGGCCGGATCTTGCGGATAGCCAGTTTGGCTTCCGCAAGGGGCGCTCTACGGTGGACGCCATCATGCGCGTGAGAGCCCTCACGACGGGGGACGCGGTGTCTCGGGGTGGGGTGGTCGTGGCGGTGTCATTAGACATCGCTAACGCGTTTAACACCCTGCCCTGGAGCTGCATTAGGGAGGCACTCCGGTATCACCGAGTGCCGACCTACCTCCGTCGAGTAGTCGGGGCGTATTTGACGGACAGAGCCGTCATCTACCCCGGTCGCGATGGGGAATGGAACCGGCGAGAGATGTCGTGCGGTGTCCCGCAGGGATCGGTCTTGGGGCCGCTCCTGTGGGACATCGGTTACGACTGGGTGCTGCGGGCAGACCTCCCTGATGGCGTCAGCGTAGTTTGCTACGCTGACGACACGCTGGTCCTGGCGCAGGGGAGGTCGCATCAGGCGGCGGCCGACGTAATGACACGCGGGGTTGCGATAGTCGTGGAGAGGATCCGGCAGTTGGGTCTCGAGGTGGCTCTGCACAAGTCCGAAGCCATGACATTTCATGGGCTTCGGAACGGGCCACCATCGGGATCCCAACTGACGGTAGGAGGGGTTCGCATCGGCGTCGAGACGACGATGAAATACCTGGGTCTCGTCCTCGACAGCCGGTGGAACTTCGTGGAGCACTTCCGACGTTTGGCCCCCAAACTGGAACGGGCTGGGGCCGCTTTCAAGCGGCTCCTGCCCAATCTGAGGGGGCCAAACGCCTCCTGCCGGAGGCTTTACGCGGGGGTCGTGCGGTCCATGGCCGTGTATGGCGCCCCGGTGTGGGCGCGTTCACTGCGGCTTCGAGCCGCCCACTACTTGAACGCGCCCCAAAAGGTGGTAGCCATACGGCTAATACGGGGGTACCGCACGATCTCGCGCGAGGCGGCAAGCCTCCTTGCCGGACTGCCGCCATGGGATCTGGAGGCGATAGTCCTCGCGCGCCTCTTTGAGTGGCGCGCGGAGGCACTACGCCGGGGGGAAAACCCGCTTCCGCGGCAAATTGCTGCGGAGCGGACGGACCTCCGGCGCGATCTCATGGCGGCATGGAAAGCGCGACTGTCGCAACCCAGCGCAGGGCACGCCGCGATAGCGGCGGTAAGGCCCCTCTTTGAGGAGTGGCTAGAGAGGCGTCACGGCGCCCTCACCTACCGCCTGACGCAGGTCCTCACCGGACACGGATGTTTCGGGAGGTTCCTGCACATAATCAGGCGGGAGGAAACGCCCGGGTGTCACCACTGCGAGGATCGCCCAGAGGACACGGTGGTGCACACGGTGGAGGTCTGTCCCGCTTGGGCAGAGCACCGCCGTGTCCTCGTAGAGGCGATCGGCAGCGGCGGCGACCTCTCGCGCCCGGCCCTGGTCCAAGCCATGGTCCGGGGCGAGAGGGAGTGGGAGGCAGTCACCTCCTTCTGCGAAGCAGTCATGCTAGCGAAGGAGGTGGCGGGATGGGAGAGGGAGAGAGCCGAGAGGGCCGCCCGTCCCAGCCGCCGCGGTAGACGCTCCGGGCGTCGGGAGCCGCGTGACGACTCCCGGCCACCGTAGGCGCGGGCCTGCGGACGGCGAGTAATGGGTAGCTCGCCGTCCGATCAGGACCAGGCCCGTGCCGGACGGCGCGTACGTGTTCCACGCGCGCCTCAAAGAGATGTCAGCAGACATGGAGGGGCCCGTTAGGGCCGAAGCCTGCCGGGGCAGCGGGATTGTCCGAAAGGGTTACCGCTGCCCCGGAACATAAAGGGCTAAGGAAGGAACACGGATGGGTTTTAGTCAGTAAGAGTCTGACACTCCCTTCCGCTCCACCCAGAGCGGGAGGGGTCATTGGATGATTTCCCATCCTTAAAAAAAAAAAAAAAAAAAGTTATATAAGGTAAAACAAATTTTAAGATCTTGGCTTCAGGACGACACTGAGAAATTAATTTTATCAGTATCATAAAAGATGGGTAGTATTTGAAAAAAAAATACATTAAGATGCTCACACACACACTCACGTACACTCACCATCGCACATACACACGCGCAATCACACGCCCGCTTTGTTTCTTTTTATTGTTTAGTTTTACTGTTTCAATATCTACTAGTGTTACTTTTTATTTGTATTTTATTACATAAAAATTGAAATGTGTTTTGATGTAAGGCAGAGAACACTGATTTCTGTAACACAGGTTCGCCTAGCACGGGAGTCAGGGGCTTCACATGTACGGTTGTAATATTTTTATGTCAATAAAGTTTATTATTAGAAACTATCCTATTTCCTTTCCCGGAACTCAAACTATCTCTATACCAAATTTCATCTAAATCGGTTCAGCGGTGAGGTAACAGACAGACAGACACACTCTCGCATTTATAATATTAGTATGGGTAATCTACTATTAAATATGAAAGAAAAAGGAGTGACTGATAGTGTGACGGTTGACAGGGCGGTGGAAGAAGAAAATGTGTTGCGCCGACCCCACGAGGGCAGGACAAAAGTGTATGTGATCAAAATGGGTAGCTATCACTGACCTCTATTAAACAAGTTTTTATAATACAGGTCAGTGGTAGCTATCATAAGTTCGAAAAATATTTGACCGAATTTCATATCACCTAAAACTTATCAACTCTTATCGTTTTGTTTTTTTTTTTACTTCATCGAAGTCACGTCTGTTACTGTATCAGTTGATCTATTTTCAATTCGTTTTTTTTCGTTACTCCGACGTTTCATTTGGTTGAAAAACTTTTTACCGGAGTTACACTTAGCCGAAATAACATTTGTTCGAAGTATTATGTTTCCGAACATTCATTAAACCACTGTTAATTTAATTACCATATTTTCATTTCACCAAACGCCTAGAAAGTTTGAGCACACTATTTCATCTATAATTTTTGCTGTTACTTTTTTATCATTTCATTACGCGGGGCTCCTATTTCTGTCTGCAGGGTTTAAAGGAACCTAAATAACCGAAACTCGGGGTGCCGCTGACTTCGACCGTCTAGGATTAGGGCTTCTTTCAACATCTGTGTTTGTTTGGGGGTTTATTCCAAACGTTGTTTATGAAATAATATGATAAAATAATGAATTGTTTGTTTGTTTCATTATTAAATAAAAGTTTATCGGATCATTATTTTGCTAAGTGAAATGTTTGGTAAACTTGTTGTTGTAGAATGATGAAATGACAAAAAATGATTTGCCAATCGTTGCTTGTCAAGTAAAAATTTTTGAATGAATGTTTGGTGAACTGACTGTTCACCATTGGAAATGCTACCAAATAACCGGCTATATATTTGTGACCAAAAAATAAATCATTCAGCAAATGAAAAAAATTCAAAAGAAGCTTCGGCCAATAGCAAAAAGTTGTTTTGTAAATCGGCGAAATATAGGTCGGTAAAATAATACCTATGGACACATGAAACTTCGATGATCTAAAAATATGTCTAATAATGCATACTGCAAAAAAGACGTCGTCGGTCAATTGTTTTCGGTAAAGTGAAATTCGAACAAAAACATTCGATCAAAATAAAACGAGTTCGTCATCATCATTTGAGATAGTGTAAGTATAATTTTCAGTCTCGAACAGACAATCAAGTAGAGAACACTGTAACACGTAAGTAGAGTCGGCGGCCGGCGCGGGGCGTGACTAGTGCGGCGGCCGAGCGGGCTCGGGCGGCTGGGCGTCGGCTCGGATGCGGGCTCGGGTGCGGGCTCGGGCGCGGGCTCGGGCTCAGGCGCGGGCTCGGGCGGCTGGGCGTCGGGCTCGGGTGCGGGCTCGGGCGCGGGCTCGGGCTCAGGCGCGGGCTCGGGCGGCTGGGCGTCGGCTCGGATGCGGGCTCGGGTGCGGGCTCGGGCGCGGGCTCGGGCTCAGGCGCGGGCTCGGGCGGCTGGGCGTCGGGCTCGGGTGCGGGCTCGGGCGCGGGCTCGGGCTCAGGCGCGGGCTCGGGCGGCTAGGCGTCGGGCTCGGGTGCGGGCTCGGGTGCGGGCTCGGGCGCGGGCTCGGGCGGCTGGGCGTCGGATCCGGGCGCGGGTCTAGGCGTCGGGCTCGGGTGCGGGTTCGGCCTCGCTGCGCCAGTCCAGCGCGCCGGGCGCCCAGATGGACGCCAGCGAGCGGAAGGGGTCGTAGGGCCGCACGGGGCGCGGCGGCGCGCCGAAGCCGGGCGGCGGGCGCACGGGCCCCGGGCGCACGGGCCCCGGGCGCACGGGCCCCGGGCGCACGGGCCCCAGGGCCCCCGCGGGCTCGGCGTAGGCGCCCCACAGCCAGGCGGCCGCGGCCGGGCGCGGCTCCAGCGCGGAGCCCCACACGGAGTTGAGCGAGCGGAAGGCGCCGCTGCCCACTGCGCCCACGCCGGCCGCGCTCGGCTCGTCTGCAAACAAGCCACGCGTTTCGTTCTGATTGTAGTTATAGGCTCCTTCCTACGCATGCTAAATATAAACGTAGGCTGCTACAACTTTCGGGCTCGATTCGCTCGCTCTAGCATACTATATTCGTCTAATGCTCTAGCTTTTCCGTACGAGTCGACAAAACATCTCCTATTTCTGTATGAATGGTCAAAGCAAAACAGAACCTTTTTGAGACAATAAACTAAACATTTCGGACTCGTTCACGTTCTTATTTATTTATTTATTTATATTTATATATACTTTATTGTACACCAGAAAATAAATAACAAAAAATACGATCACGTAAATACGTTCTTCTACTTTTTCAAATCGTAATTCTGTTTCGGCAAATGAGCATAATGAAAAATTCTGATTGATTGGTTTCATTACTTCTTACAATACACACTTCAAAAATAAGTTATACTTATTTGATATTGTTTGATAAAAATTCCTATTTTACAAAAAAAAAAACAGCCGACCGTTTATTGACACCGACTTTCGAAATTAAAGTTATTTTACACTATAGTGTTTTTTTTGGAAATCGGTTGTTGTATTTTTTGTAAAAAAGTTTTTTATTTTTGACTTTTTAGTGAGGAGTTTGTAATTTATCTAAGTTACAATAACCTAATGTCAACTGCTCATCACCTTTTACAAAATATTGCTTTTCCCGATGCTGGGACGTTCTCACCAGGAAAACTCCTCAACAACTACTCACCACACGCATTGTGACGAGCATAAATTGCTTAGCAACCATATTAAAGTAATCGTATCGCAACTCGTGAAATATTTATCATTGAGTAGTTTCGATGGTGGTCTGTGGTCTTCATCATCAGCTCCACTTTACCAAATGATGATTTCCAAGAGCAAATGCATAAGTTACTTTAAAAATACCCAAATCGCTATAGGTTTTCCTATAAAATTTGAGGGTTTCCCTCGATTTCCATGGGATCTCCTCATCAGATTCCAACTTAATGATAATGGGACCACCTCGAGAGTAAACACTTGAAAACGAAAATTGAAATTGGTCACAATTGACGGAGAAATTGGCGAAAATACATTTAAAAAAAAACATACATAAAGTCGAACATATT
Organism: Gortyna flavago; assembly: GCA_963669345.1. Taxonomy (NCBI): domain Eukaryota; kingdom Metazoa; phylum Arthropoda; class Insecta; order Lepidoptera; family Noctuidae; genus Gortyna; species Gortyna flavago. The sequence continues at coordinate 17,711,102 of OY770141.1, read as the reverse complement.
ATAATCGCCTCCTTTTTGGAAGTCGGTTAAAAATATTTAGAACGACATTTAGAGAACGCGTCATACACTCTAATGCTTCAAAAACGTATTTAAAAGCTGTATTTATTAATACCGTTAAGTATGAGGACAGACGAGTGAAACAACTGCTTGCTAGTAACGCACTGCCCTTTATTGGCGTACGTATGTACTATCGGTGCGTAGGCACACGCATACATACTCAACAAATACAAATACGTTAAAATATTTAAGTTACGTTACTGTAAACTGCACCATTTTTATAAATAAACGATATTATTATTTAGTTGAAACCTTTTGCATCATTTAATGAATGCATATGTAATAAACGAAATAGCACTTTTCTGCAGTGGCAAAGAGGCATCGATGGGTAAAAGTGAATCTTACCGAGGAAGTCGCGTGTTGGGGCGAAGGCGGGTCGCTCCACGGGCGGCGCCGGGCGCCACGAGAAGTCTGCGTCGCGCGTCGCGTGCGCCTGCGCCGCGTCACCGTTGAAGTAGAAAAGCGAGTGGTCGCCCGCGCCGCCCAGCGCGCGCTCGGGCTCGCGTCGCCGCACGTCGGAGCCGATCGGGGCCAGGGGCCCGCGCGCCACCACCGAGCTCCACGACGCGCCCCAGCGCAGCCCGGGGCCCGCGGCCGGCCGCGCCGGAGACGCGCGCGGCGGCGACGCCGGGCGCTCGCGCGGCCGCTTGGCCGGCTTGTCCTTGCGCGCGTGGTGCTTGGCGGGGCCGGGCCGAGTGCTGCGTGTCTCTCCCGGCTCGGCCGTGCGCGCGCGCACGTCGCGGCGCGGCGTGTCGGCCGCGTGTCGCGCGCGCGCCGTGCGTGGGCCCGCGTCGGGCGCGTGCGGCGGCGCGCCGGGCGGCGGGCTGGCGTCGCCGGCGGGCGCGGGCCTCTCGCGCGGCGGCGCCGGGTCCGGCTCGTCGGCGTCGTCGTCGCGCTCGTCCGCCGTGGGCGAGGAGGGCGAGGAGGGCGAGGAGGGCGAGGAGGGTGAGGAGGGTGAGGAGGACGAGGCGGACGCGGAGCCGGTGGACGCGGCGTCGTCGTCGCCGCTCCCCTGAGGGCGGTCTTCCGTTTCGGGGTCAGCTTCGTACCCGTCCGTGACGGCAGGCGGCTCCTCGAGCGGCTCGGGCGCCTCGTCGTCCAGCAGCGGCTCGCGGGTGGCGGGTGCGGGGTCGGGCTGGCGGCACTCGTCGTCCCGGTCGGCGTCCTCGCTGGAGCGCGAGTCATCGTCGTCGTTGCGGCCCAGCACCTCCGCCCGCCAGCGCTCGAAGGCGCGGCGCTCGGCCTGCGGGTCCAGCGCCGGCGCGTCGCGGCGCGGCGTGCGGCGCCTGCGCGCGGGCACGCGGCGCGGCGCGGGCGCTAGCGGTGCGGGCGGCGCGTGCTGGGCCAGCGCGCGCAGGTCCAGCGGCTGGCGCGCGGGAGGCGGCGGGCGCGCGGCGCGGGCGCGGCGCAGCTCGCGCTCGGCGTCCAGCGCGGCGGCAGCCAGCACCAGCGCCAGCGCCGCCAGCGCCAGCAGCGCGGCGGCGGCGCGCGCGGCGGGCTCCCAGGGCGGGCGCGGCGCCTGCGCGGCACAGCGCGGCAGCAGGCGCGCCGGCGCGGCGGCCGCCAGCGGGAAGGCGGCGCGCGCGGTGTCGGTGCGGGCCGACAGCTCTGCGCCCACGCGCGCCAGCGTGTAGTCGGCCGTGAAGGCCAGCGTGAGCGCGCGCGACTCGTTGGGCGCCAGCGCGAGCGGCGCGCAGGGCGCGAGTCGGAAGCCGCGCGCCTGGCAGGGCTGGCCGGCCACGCGCCAGTCGCGCAGCAGCACGCCCACCGGGCCCGTGTTGCGCGCCAGCACGGTGCGCCGCACGGTGCCGCCGCACTCGCTCACCTGCGCGCACACACGAGTCAGGCCGCGCCAGTGCGCGCTGCGGCCCGCACTACGGCCCGCACTGCGGCCCGCACTGCTGCAGGACTCACCTCGAACAGCAGCGGCGCGTCGGTCCCGGGTCGCCGGCCACCCAGCTCGAAGCTCGGGTAGGCGCCTTGCCCGGTCAGCAGCACGCCCTCCATTATAGTCAAGTTATTTCTGCACAGACGACGCATAGTTACGTTATGTCAAATACAGTCAAATCTTTTGTTTGGATTTTGAAAAAAGTACAACCATAAAAAAAATAGCAATTTTCACTAAATACAGCATCGAAGACTAACATCAAAAAAAAAAGGAAACAATATTCGACAGAAAGCCATTTACCTACAAATCTTCGCGTTTAGACAATGTTAATACTAATCGATCTTGTTCCATTTAAAAATAATGTGTTCTAAGATCATATTCCTGTAGCTACAATGGTTGTTACCTGCCTTTTCTGCCCTGTGTCAAAAATACACCTCATATATTGCTGAGTCCGTAAAGTAGATTCTATAGTGCAATGCTTATGCTGTCAGAAAAATCCGTAACATTACTGATATAGATCCGCGAGATTAGTCTATTTTAGTTACTTTCATAGTATCATGTCATACGTTATTTTACTTTGGGGACGGGCTACAGACATCGATTCTATTTTTATTCTGTAGAAAAGAGCCATCAGAGCCATATATAATCTCAGCAGGCGCGATTCTCTAAGGAAACTGTTTAAGGATATTACCATCACGACGGTGCCTTGTCAACATATCTACGACAACATCATGTATGTGAGGATATTACCATCACGACGGTGCCTTGCCAATATATCTACGACATCATGTATGTAAGGATATTACCATCATGACGGTGCCTTGTCAATATATCTACGACAACATCATGTATGTAAGGATATTACCATCACGACGGTGCCTTGCCAATATATCTACGACATCATGTATGTAAGGATATTACCATCATGACGGTGCCTTGTCAATATATCTACGACAACATCATGTATGTAAGGAAAAATTTACATCTTTTTAGTAAAAGAGGTGACAGACATAATTATAGTACTAGAAATAGGGACCTATTAGTTCAACCAGGTTTCAGATTGGCTAAAGTAGACTCATCTTTTATGGGGTACTGTTTAAAATGTTATAATAAAATACCTCCTCACATTCTTCAACTGAATGAGACAAAATTCAAGTCTTGTATAAAACGCACACTATGCAGGCAGGCATATTATTATATTATTAGGTCCTTACCTATGAAATTAGCGTTTTGCGTTTGGTTTGATCTGAAATATCTCCTCTTTGGTTAAGAATTCCAAATTTAAATTTATAAATTCATTTAGCTGGTACATTTGAGTTTTGAAACCAGTCATTCATTTGTTTTTTCCTCATTATTTTTTTCTTTGGCGTCGCTTATTACCGCACAATGGAAAACATGAAATATCGGTATATTTACGAGTACGAGTTCTACCGTGGCACCAGTGCTGCAGAAACAGCTCGAAGGATTAATGATGTGTACGGCGCTGGTGTCGCAAGAGAAAGCACGGTACGTTTTTGATTTCAACGTTTTCGTTGTGGAAATTTCGACCTTCAGAACCAACCCCGTGGACGGCCGGAGACCAAAGTGGAAAATGAAGAATTAAAGGCTATTGTGGAAGCGGATCCATCACAAAGCACTTCAGAGATAGCTGCAGGCTTCGGGGTAAGTGATAAAACTGTATTAATCCACTTGAAGCAAATTGGGAAAGAAAAAAACTTGAACGATGGGTACCTCATGAATTGAGTGAATCGAACTTGACACACAAACACGCGTCGACTGCTGTGTTACTTTGCTCAACCGAAACAATAATGAAGGGATTTTAAATCGAATCATTACTTGTGATGAAAAGTGGATACTGTACGATAATCGGAAGCGCTCGTCGCAATGGCTGAACCCTGGAGAACCAGCCAAATCCTGCCCTAAACGAAAATTGACTCAGAAAAAGTTACTTGTGAGTGTTTGGTGGACTAGCGCCGGTGTCGTTCACTACAGCTTTCCAAACGATTGCGGCAGATATCTATTGTCAGCAACTGCAAACCGTGAAGGAAGAACTAGCTGCTAAACAACCGAGATTGGTCAATCGCTCTAGGGCACTGCTGCTTCACGACAACGCAAGACCACACACCGCAGTTAGATGAGCTACAATTGGAATGTCTGCGACATCCACCGTACTCCCCGGACCTTGCTCCAACAGATTACCATTTTTTCCGGAATTTGGACAACTTGTTACAAGAGTTCATTGATTCTCGCCCCCATGGTTTTTTTTAGTAAAGAGAGCAATGAACTACCTATGAGATGGCAAAAGTGCATAGATAACAACGGTGCATACTTTGATTAATTAAATATATTTTACAAAAAAAAAATTACTTTATATTCCTCCCGTACAAAACGCCAATTTCATATGTAAGGACCGAATATAAGTTAGGGGATTACATAGTTGATAAAGATGCCTGGATCAATGCTGGTCCTGCTCCACAACACAACTAATTGATTAACACTTACTGTTGGAACATACTGTTGGAGCTGCTGAAGATTGTAAGACTATCTTTGCATTGTATAAACTCAATTTCCTTTGTCTACACTAATATTATAAAGAGGAAAAGTTTGTTTGTTTGTAATGAATAGGCTCAAAAACTACTGGACCGATTTAAAAAATTCTTTCACCATTCGAAAGCTACATTATCCACGAGTAACATAGGCTATATTTTATTTTGGAAAAATAGGGTTCCGTAAGATATTCGGGTTTTTCGGACACAAGGTGTAAAAAATCAAACAGAAACGTTACTTATTTTGCGTACGCTGCCTAAACTATAAAAGATAGAACCATAAAATGTTGTAATTAATTGTAGATCTTATAAATATCTACAAAAAAGTCCGCGACACACTATACCTATCTATGTCGAGTGAGGCACAACAACTATTTCTTAATTTAAAAATCTTGAATTTTTTTTGTACTACATTTAGACGCGTTTATTTTACTCATGCTATTAATCCTTATCAAAATAAATTATTTCATCATTAAGTACATTTTATGTAGATAATATTTGGTCTTTGAATGATTAAAATTGGACGTTTGGTTTTGAAGTTATGGCGAAATTTAAATATTACGATTTCTGCTGCACGGCCCGTTGCGAAGTGGGCGTCACCAAGGCGCGTGCGGGAGGGGAGTTTAGATCTATGAGTAAGGTACCCGCGCGTGTTGCCGGACGGCGCGTATGTGTTCCACGCGCGCCTCAAAGAGATGTCAGCATCAAAGGAGGGGCCCGTTAGGGCCGAAGCCTGCCGGGGCAGCGGGATTGTCCGAAAGGGTTACCGCTACCCCGGAACATAAAGGGCTAAGGAAGGAACACGGATGGGTTTTAGTCAGTAAGAGTCTGACACTCCCTTCCGCTCCACCCAGAGCGGGAGGAGTCATTGGATGATTTCCCCTCTAAAAAAAAAAAAAAAGGTACCCGCGCGGCTCAGACGCGAGGTCGGCTCCTTACGCAGCGGTTGTGCGCGAAGTCTAATAATTTTCGTGATTTTTTTTTTAGATTTCCGTCCTACGCAAAAGTTCTTCTCAGAGCTAAACAACAGTTCTTTTCAGGGCTAACCAACAGTTCTTTTCAGGGCTAACCAACAGTTCTTTTCAGGGCTAAACAACAGTTCTTTTCAGAGCTAGAATATTACACGCTATTAACATTTTCGTAAACATTTGAAAATGCCTAAGAGAGCCAATTCTCAACTTTCTAAACATAGTTCTCAAGCACGGGCAGCAAGAATACGTCGTATGGGAGAATTTTCACCTGAATGTTCACAACGCCTTTTTTGCTGACCGTGTCTTTCCTGGGTAGGCTTTTTGCAGCGGCAACCGACATCTACGCGGGCGGAGCCGCGGGCGACCGCTAGTATTGTATAATTGCATAGCACAGATTTGAGTTTTATGTACTATAGAGCTACCATTTACAGGGTAATAATGTCTTTCATTGACTTGAATGTGCCCTGGCGGCTGATAGTATGTCATGCTCACTAAAATGTCTCGCTGACGGTGGCGTGTGTGTTGGATCATTTAGCTCCCTTCAAAATGGTTGAGCTGAATGATGCTGATCTATGCGTCATGTTCGTGAACGGGCGCCGTCAGTTGGGGCTGGTCTTCATTTGGCTGCCTCGGCTTATTTTTCATTATTTTATTTTTGGATTGTTGTTTTGTTATACTATTTGCTGTAGTCTGGACGCTTTTAACACGTATGTCTTTTTTTAAATTTTATTACATCGTTCTCACATATAATTATAAATTCAACATAATGATGTTACTAATATTTTTCTAAAAATACGCTTTTTGTAAACCTACGCTTTGGAATGGGCAACTAGCTTCATATTTTCTGGCTGACCGACTTTTGAAATAAATGCTTTGAGTTTGAATGAGCAGATAAAAATAAACTTCAGGTGATGAATGTATTTTGGAAGTATAAGTGCAACGCACAATGATTTATATCGATCGTAATGGATAGATATTCGAACAAGACGGAGGCTCACCTGAGGTAGAGGTAGGCGGCGAGGTGCGCGGCCTGGTGCGGCGTGAAGCTGAGCGTGAGCTCCAGCTCGGCGTCGGGAGACAGCAGCAGCAGCGGCAGCGCGTGGCGCGAGCGCTCTGCGCCTGCGCGCCACTCGCGCACCTCGCCGCGCACGCCGCGCCACTGCTGCAGCGCCCACGCGTCGCGCGCCCACGCGCAGCCCGCGCACGCGCCCGCCTCGCCCGCCAGCGCGGGGCCCGGCGCGGCCAGCACGGCCTGCAGCAGCAGCGCGTGCGAGGCGGACGGGTTGCGCGCGCGCACGTGCAGCGGCGCGGCGCCCGCCACGGCCGCCAGCCCCGCGTGCGCGCGCGCCGGCGCCAGGCGCGGCCAGCAGGGCGCCACGGCGCCGCGCGCGCCCAGTTGCACGGCGTGCGACGTGTGCACGTGCAGCGACACGTTGCGCGGCGCGGCGACGGCGCGGTAGGCAGCGTAGCGCGCGGCCTGCAGCGCCGCGTCAGCGCGTAGCGTGTCGGCGCGCAGCGTGTCGGCGTGCAGCGTATCGGCGCGCAGCGTGTCGCCCGCGTCGGCCGCACGCTGCATCCACGCCGCGCCCTCTGCGACACGAGTGGCAGTTTAAAGGAGTGTTATTTTCATGTTTATTATCGAGTAACTAATAGTACATTATTATTATACATGTGTGCTATGTTGATCATTATACTCGAGGCGGTATTATTCGCGCGAGCCGCAGGCAAGCGCGTTAAGGAAGCCGAATGTATAGTGATCAATGCACACGCGTTTCATACGACGCGACGTTTTTCAACACACTAGCGAGGAAAAAAACAGACTTGTATTGATAAATATTAACTTGAATGGAAAATGGCGCGTTGGTTTTGTTTTTCCGCGCGCCTTGCTAGCAATGCGCGCGCAGGTTTAAACAAAGAGTACTACTTATTTATATACGGAAAAATAAAGGCACTGACAAAACCGGCTATATTTATTTATTTAATACTTCAAGCACAAAAACGTAGAGGCGGACTTAATGCCACAGGCATTTTCTACCAGTCAACCTTTTATGGGGTACTGTTTAAAATGTTATAATAAAATACCTCCCCACATTCTTCAACTGAATGAGACAAAATTCAAGTCTTGTATAAAACGCACACTATGCAGGCAGGCATATTATAAGTTAGAGGATTACATCGTTGATAAAGATGCCTGGATCAATGCTGGTCCTGCTCCACAACCACAACTAATTGATTAACACTTGAACATACTGTTGGAGCTGCTGAAGATTGTGGGACTATATTTGCATTGTATACACTCAATTTCCTTTGTATTGTATAATTTCATAGCACAGATGTGAGTTCTATGTGAGCTACCATTTACCGGGTAATAATATGTCTTTCACACTAAAATGTCTCGCTGACGGTGGCGTGTGTGTTGGATCATTTAGCTCCCTTCAAAACGGTTGAGCTGAATGGTGCTGATCTATGCGTCATGTTCGTGAACGGGCGCCGTCAGTTGGGGCTGGTCATCAATTGGCTGCCTCGGCTTATTTAAATATGTTTTTTTTTTTATTGTTGTTTTGTTAAGTACTATTTGCTGTACTCTGGACGCTCTTAACACGTACGTCTTTTTTATTTTATTACATCGTTCTCACATATAATTATAAATTCAACATTAATGATGTAACTCATATTTTTGTAAAAATATAATTTAAAAGAGTGTCCATGGAGTTTCTTGCCCGTTCTTCTCCATAGGTACCTACGCTTTGGAATGGGCAACTAGCTTCATATTTTCTGACTGACCGACTTCTTGAAAATTCAAAAGTGCCTGTAAATGGTTTAATTGAAATAAATGCTTTGAGTTTGAGTTTGACATATAAATATAAGCACAAATAAATATACATACATACATGAATATACTTACTAAAAAGAAATAAGACAAACAATGAGAAAATATTACCGTTGTGATGATACTGCCAGCTTCTTGCGAATGTGCTCGCGAACCTTAACTTATTATAACTATATTGCCTATAGAAAAAATATAATAAACACAAAATAATGTTTTAGGAGTTTACACTGATCGTAGTGTTGTCGTATGTCAAATTGTAGTTCAGTTAGAATTAGAAAGTACTATTGGCATAGAGATATACAACGTGTGAATGAAATAACCCAAAACCTGAAACTGTTAAAATCGGCAGCAAAATCGAATACAATAATTTTTAATATAGGTAATTTTTTTTTCCAAAAAATAATTATTTGTCATGCCTTATCTAATACTTTTTAACGACGCTGTACAATACGACTGTGACACTACTGTCCAACGCGATGTAAACAAAAAGTGCAGGCGAGGGTGAGGGGGGGGGGGAGAGGTGGTGCTAGAGCTGGCGCTACCCCGGCTACCCTCCGTAGTCTCCCTAGCGCACCGGCGCGTGCGCCTGTGTGCCGCGCTCGTGTTGAGTTTTAATTTACGATAACGTAAATTACGACGATAATTACTAGTGACACTACTGTGATAAGTTCTTTGAAAAGTAAATTACGATAACGTAAATTACGACGATAATTACTAGTGACACTACTGTGATAAGTTCTTTGAAAAGTAATTTACGATAACGTAAATTACGACGATAATTACTAGTGACACTACTGTGATAAGTTCTTTGAAAAGTAATTTACGATAACGTAAATTACGACGATAATTACTAGTGACACTACTGTGATAAGTTCTTTGAAAAGTAATTTACGATAACGTAATTTACGACGATAATTACTAGTGACACTACTGTGATAAGTTCTTTGAAAAGTAATTTACGATAACGTAAATTACGACGATAATTACTAGTGACACTACTGTGATAAGTTCTTTGAAAAGTAATTTACGATAACGTAAATTACGACGATAATTACTAGTGACACTACTGTGATAAGTTCTTTGAAAAGTAATTTACGATAACGTAAATTACGACGATAATTACTAGTGACACTACTGTGATAAGTTCTTTGAAAAGTAATTTACGATAACGGAAATTACGACGATAATTACTAGTGACACTACTGTGATAAGTTCTTTGAAAAGTAATTTACGATAACGTAAATTACGACGATAATTACTAGTGACACTACTGTGATAAGTTCTTTGAAAAGTAATTTACAATAACGTAAATTACGACGATAATTACTAGTTACACTACTGTGATAAGTTCTTTGAAAAGTAATTTACGATAACGGAAATTACGACGATAATTACTAGTGACACTACTGTGATAAGTTCTTTGAAAAGTAATTTACGATAACGGAAATTACGACGATAATTACTAGTGACACTACTGTGATAAGTTCTTTGAAAAGTAATTTACGATAACGTAAACTACGACGATAATTACTAGTGACGCTACTGTGATAAGTTCTTTGAAATGTAATTTACGATAACGTAAACTACGACGATAATTACTAGTGACACTACTGTGAAAAGTTCTTTGAAAAGTAATTTACGATAACGGAAATTACGACGATAATTACTAGTGACACTACTGTGATAAGTTCTTTGAAAAGTAATTTACGATAACGTAAATTACGACGATAATTACTAGTGACACTACTGTGATAAGCTCTTTGAAAAGTAATTTACGATAACGTAAATTACGAGGATAATTACTAGTGACACTACAGTGATAAGTTCTTTGAAAAGCAATTTACGATAACGTAAATTACGAGGATAATTACTAGTGACACTACAGTGATAAGTTCTTTGAAAAGCAATTTACGATGACGTAATTACGACGATAATTACTAGTGACACTACAGTGATAAGTTCTTTGAAAAGTCATTTACGAAAACGTAAATTACGAGGATAATTACTAGTGACACTACAGTGATAAGTTCTTTGAAAAGTAATTTACGATAACGTAAATTACGAGGATAATTAATAGTGACACTACAGTGAAAAGTTCTTTGAAAAAAATTTACGAAAGCGTGCTTTAACGTGTATTCAACAAGGTGGTAGACATTTCGAGGCATTGCTGTGACAAACAATGAACGATTGTAAATAGGTAGGTTGATTTATTTGAAATAATTATTGTAAATATGGTGATTCAAATGTTTTCAACATGCCAAGTTTTATTTACCACCACCGGCTTTTTGATTTTTCTTTCAACTAGCCTTCGCTTATTTTTAAGCGTGTTAGGTTTACATGCAGCCAGTCCAAAGCCTGGAAAAAGTGTGATGGAAAAATTTGAGTCACTTTTCTATTCCAAAGCAAAACATACGCATTATTTAATGATAACAGAAGGAGGGGATTAACCTCAAACGATAGTGCTCCCGTCACTAACGCGTCAACGAACGTTCGACAGCGCGGCGCGGCAATATCGCTACGAATCTGTTAGAAGTAGCGCCACAACAACATTTACAAATATCTTTTACAATAATTTATAAAAATAAATAATTATACGTCATATCAATTTATTAATATAAAAATCGGTTGGGGTGTCCGAGGTTTTGGGTTATTTTATTAACACATTGTATACATTAGTTTAGTGAGAATCCGCAATAATAGAACGCAAGTCAGGGTCGTTTAGTTCCGGGAGTTTTGCAATTTGCAAGTCAGTATCAGGTTGTATCTTGATCAAAATGTGATTACCGACTTTATTAGATATGTATTTAAAGAATTATAGTCATTAGAATCATTAATATATAGGTATCTTTTCGTCATAATTAGGGACACCTTTATTTATTCCAAAAATGTAAATGGATTTTTAGTGGCATAAAACCTCTTTGTTGTTACGAAAAAAAAAAAAACTATGTTACCCGGTTAATTTGAAAATGCTCTGTTTACTCGCATATAATTTTCAGTTAGGTACTAACTTAACTTTGTAGGGATAATTCTATTATGCACTTGTGTGTAATATTATTATGCACGTGTGTGTTATAGTTTGGTTTATGGCCCTAAGAACGATTTAATAAGGCTCACTTTACGAGCAAGTGTGTTGAAAATATAGTTTTCTTTGCAATATCTGCTGATGCTGCCGTAGTTTTACAAGGTATTATATGTCCTGACTCGATAAAGAAAATAATTTGAAAATAGACGAAGGCAAAAAACTTAACAGTATATAAAATAACATGACCCAGGAATACTGCAGCGCCTGAGTGTATGTGTACCAGACCGCTATGTGTGGAGGCGGCGCCGCCCGCCACTGTTGGCCGTGCCGGTTGTCGGGACCAACCTTCTCGCCAAAACACCATTGACCCGCGCTATTCGGCTAATTAACGAACTTCACGTGAAGATCGATGTATTTACATGCAATTTGAGTGAACTCGCAAAAATACTGCTGTTCATTTTATGTTATAATGTAGATTAGAGTAGGCTTTAAGTATGTTGTTGTTTTTATATTATTTTATTTTGTTTTATTTTATTTAGGGAATTTGGTACTTATACAATTAGTTTTTAACGTTATTCATAGTTTTAAATTATAAGTTATTAGTAGATTATTAAACAAGGGCTGTATGACATCAATTGCATACGAGGTTTTTGGCGCCTGAGCGAAGCGAAGGCGCTAATTAACCCGAGTATGCAATTGATGCTTACGCCCGAGATAAATACTCTGCTTTACATATCGATTGTGAGGTAAGTAAACAACAAGACAGCAGGTTTCAATGAACATTTATTAAGAAGAAAAAAATGTGTATTTAATTAAAATTAATAGTAAAATTATTACAATTTGTAAGAGATATGGTCACGTTCTTTTTAGGTATATTTATAGTTTGAATATGAGTTTGTGATGATAAGACTTGAGTTTGAGTGACTTGAGGTTCTTGCATCGTAAATGGCGGCAGTTGACTGATACTATTTTCTTCATTAAAAAATGGCTCAGATGATGTGCTTTGACGTGGTGATTTTAAGTTTATATTTTCTGTTATTTTAGAAGTAATTTTGCTTTTGTTTGCCATCGAATCTTCGATATAACCTTCGGCCACTTTGCTGGACTTCCAGCCGCCGTGCCTTTTTAACAGAGTGAGGTTGGCTCCCGAATCAGCCAATAGAGTCGCTGATGTTCTGCGAAAGCAATGCCCGGTGTATAACTCTACGTTACTCAGTTTTAAATATGTGGCTATTTGCTTTGGCATGCCTGTAAATTTGTTTTTTCCTATTACTTGTCTGTGGCATTTTCCTTTACTGTAATTAAGAAAAAAACGATTTGTATCCACGTTTTCAGGCCGAAGAGCTTGATATTTTTCAACATAATTTGCAAATTCTTCATGCACAACAAATGACCGGTCAATTTTAGTTTTCGTGTTAGGCAGTTTTATGAGTAGTAATTTGTTATGTTTTTCTACATTTTCTATTGTCAAGTTTGTCAATTCCACGGTTCTGCAGGCTCCCGATATCCCAAAAATTAGAACAACCTGTAAAAAAGACATAAGTTGTATTAAAGGCACCAAATTCGCATAGTATTTTTGTGAAATATTTTGGTAACTTATTAAAAAGGGCAAGTAAATACGTAGGTACCTTTATTGCTAAATAAATTTCATCCGGAGCTTCATTTAAGAATTTCTGTACTTCTTCTGCAGTAAATACCTTCGATTTCTTGCTTTTAAAGCCGTCAGACTGCCTTTTCAAGAAAGCAGTAAGTTTAGAAAAATCTTTCAAATTCACGTCATGTTTTGTCATCATTGTAGATTTTAGCATGGAATAAAAGCACCATAAACTGGAAGGTTGTAGCCTCTTAGATAATTCATCAAAATATGATATAAAAACACTTTCAGAAAGAGATTTCACTTTTTTTTCTGACCGCCATTTCATAAATTCGTCGTATGCCTTTACATATCTTTCTTTCGAGTTCGGCGGTAATATATTTTCGACAACTGTTTTTGCCCTTTCTTTAATAAAATCGGGCGTTAGATCTATGTCTTCGTCACTAGACATGTTTAAAACTTTTGAAAAAGAACTCAAACAAGAAAATTAATTATTTTCGCGATGCTTTCGCGCCTACTAGTAGACTGCCTTTTTTTTTTTCACGCACGCAAGCGCGTCAAATCTTGCTGGCCAGTTTGATTTTTAAATCGATTCCATCTAACATACGATGTGGAAACAAATAGTTCCATATTTAAAATAAAATCTTTATAAAATAAATTGTCTAGATTCCGATTCGAGTAATTAATCGATACCGAGAAAAAAAAAATTAACTTTTTAAAAATATTCTTCGTGCAGTATGAGTATGACAGTTCTTTTTTCAAATTCCAAAACCTATGCTGTAATGATAGTCATACACCCCGGCATTCAGGGGTGTAAATGTACTTACAGAGCAAGAGATATGTAAATTAATTTTAAGACCACGCTATCGCATTAGGTATAAACCTGTAATGATAGTGGTAGGGAGATTTTTAATAAATAAATAAATAAATGACTACATGTGCATGTATAAAATACAACCAATTTAATTTAACGGCTGTTCCAATGACTAACTATTCGATTCTTTCAATCTAGGGGATGAGTCCTTGTAGGAAGCAGTGAAGGGCGGGCGTTTTGGGGGACAGTCTCTCGGCACGTACCGGCGCTGTCCACGTCGAGCCCGGTGTAGCAGTCGGGCGCGCACAGGCGCTCGGGCGCGTACAGCACCGTGCCCACCACGTGGCGCCCCGCAGGCACCTCGGCCGGCTCGGCGGGCGCCTCGAAGCGCAGCGCCGGCTCGTCGGGCGGCAGCGCCACGCGCAGCACGCGCATGCGCAGCGCCATGCTGCTCTCCAGCACCAGCGGCGCGGCGGCCCCGGCGTAGGGCGCGGCGCCGGGCAGCGCCAGCGGCAGCGCGGCCACGCGGCCCGCGTGCGCCTCCAGCGACACGGCGCGGCGCGTGCGCGCGGGCGGCGCGTCGTGCTGCGGCGCGCGTGCCCACAGCGCCACGTGCCCGCGCAGCGCGCCCGGCCGCGCCGGCGCCACCACGGTCAGCACGGCGCCCAGGCTGCCGCCGGCCGAGATGCAGCGCTGGACGGTAAGACATGCTACATATTCTCTAATACAATAATGACCAACGGTAAAACGAGCTCAGTCACGCGGAGTGCAAACCTGTTTGAGAGAGGCTCTTGAAGGCAGGCGTCTCCACCTTACGCATTGCAAGCATAAAAAAATATCTAAAAATACCAGAAATCTGTAAATAACTCGCAACTTCGTCCTCGTAAAATGGCCATGTTCATTTATGCCCTAATCATGTCCAGCCAATTTATATTTTAAAGTAGTTATTTTTAATTCAAACTAGATTTAAGATAATATCTAGACAGCTAGAATCAAAGCAATAGTTTAAGATTGAATAAAAATAAATATTACTTGTTAATTCTGTCAATGTATTAGTGGTTGGAATATACTTTGTTATTGGGTTAGCATAGTCTCGCTTAGCGTTCTATTTGACTTTTGTTATTTGCTCGGCTTCGTATCGTCGTAGCATGATGTTAAATAGCCTATAACTGGGCTATTAAATACAAGATCACCACCACAATACATACAAACTTCAAAATTTTACTTCTTTGTAATATTATTATAAACTAGCTGTGCCCGCGGCTTCGTTCGCGTGCATATTGGATTTTATGGTTTCATTCTTTTTTTGCGCGGAACCCTAATTCTTTTTCTAAAATCAAAGTAGCCTGCCTTAGTTACTCCTTATAAGGCCATCTGCCTGTGAAAGTCCCATAAAAACTGGTTCAGCCGTTTCGGAGATTATTCAGAACAAACAGAATGACAAAAATTAAAAAAATGGTTTTTTTGTTATAAATGCCTTAAATACCTTTATATCTATACTAATATAATATTATAAAGAGGTAAAATTTGGTTATATGTATGTGGGGTAATCTCTGGAGCTAATGATCCAATACTATTATTTTTTTGTAGCAATCTTCATTATTCCCGAGTGCTATCTACACTAAATATTATGAAGAGGAAAGATTTGTTTGTTGTTTGAATTGAATAGGCTCCGAAACTCCTGAACCGATTTGAAAAATTCTTTCACCATTAGAATCCTACATTATCCCTGATGAACATAGGTTTTCATACGGATTACTAACTTTTTTGAAAATATTGTATAGTATTTTCAAAAAAGTTAGGGATCCGTATGAAAACTTCGATAGTGTAACCGAAGGTATGAAAAAAATACCAAAAACAATATTTATATTGCGTACGCTGCTGAAACTATTGACAATAGAGCAAAGTGATGTACTACAATTTTATAGAGGACATCAATATCTATAAAAAGTCCACGTCAGCATATGTCTATCTTTTAAGGTTGACTTACTATAACCTTTTTTATGGTAATCAAATTTGTTCTAAAATAATGCATTAGGTATTTACGAAGGTGTTTTTATAAACATGACAAATCAAATCAAAAATATTTATTTGCTAGAATATGGCACATAAGGTGTTACAGTAAATTTGTTTCAGCATATCCTGCCATAACATGGCGTGCAAATATATTCACAACTAGCTGTGCCCGCGACTTCGTTCGCGTGGATGACGAAACTTATCAATGAGTTTTTTGTGTAAAGTGCTATTTGTGTAGAACGTTATCTATCGACATACCGGTATTAATACTTCTGTCCCGGCGCGGACCCTTTGTGGCTAATTATAATAGAAAACCCATTCTGTCTCATTAGCAGTGATTAAGAGGGTATATGATATCTTTGCCCGCGGCATCGCTCTCGTTAGTTTTTTGTAGTAGATTTAAACATAAAGAAATCTTTAAGACTATCTTTACAGAAGAGCCCTAACACCTAGCGCCTACCTACACTTATATGTATATACCAATAAATAAGCAAAATCCCTAAAAACTAACATCTTTACGAATGACTAATCCTACCTAAGAGTACTAAAAATAACCTACGTTACACACTATCAAATATACTAAGGCCTAAGTTCACCAACATTCTAACCATCGGTTAGGTATTTAAACAGTTGATTTCCTTAGGAAATTTGACATAAATCAACTGTTTAAATACCTAACCGATGGTTAGAATGTTGGTGAACTCAGGCCTACATATACTTGAAATTAAAATCTATACGGTCTACGCCTTATAAAAGTAAACATAAGTACCTACCTAATAAAAAAAAAACTCAATAACAGAAAAAAAAACCTACCTACCTAAATAAACCTATTTCTGATGATAACTAATCTAAACTCAATAAATAAGCAAAATCCCTAAAAACTAATGTCTATACGAATGACTAATCCTACCTAACAGTATTATAAAATAACCTACGGTCACTACGTACACTATCAAATATACTACCTACACTTTAAAATTAAAATCTATACCTACGACTTATAAAAATAAACCTTAAACTGTACTTAGTAAAAACTAAAAGGAATAAAAAGGTCGCACTGAAAAGCACGGTTTAGAATTGCAAGTAGCTGTTAAAACATACAATTTATAGAATGCTAATAAGAACGAACGCTCGCCTCTCGACACGTCCGTTCAAATCAAAGTTCAAAAAATGTATGATGTGCGCGCTCCGGCGCTCAGACTCCGTCCTTATATACGATAGCGATCAGTGGCGGCCGCGCGCCACGCGTGTGCTGCGAACGGTGCAAGCCAAATTCAACCTTCAGCACTACATTTCAGCATAACTTAGGGGCGCTGCACACGGCTAAGATACTATAATATTTTTTCTCAAGATACAATATCGCTCGCCATACAAATCATCTTTAGATACGAAAATATTAAATATTATTTATTATCTTCGTCGTGTGTGATAGTCCATTGAATTGTGTGGCGAGCGATATTGTATCTTAAGATAAAATATTATAGTATCTTAGCCGTGTGGAGCGCCCCTTAGTGAACTCCACTGACGTAACCTACGACAAACTTATTATTTGCGGTTGGTACAGTAATCGGGTCTAGGGATAGAACCGCAAAATTAAGTTTATTTTTTATTATATATACTTTTCCGGGATAAAAAGTACCCAGTAATAGGATATTAAGGAATAATTATACCAAGTTTCATCGTAATCGAACCGGTAAAGACAAAAAATTTTTTAATCACATTTTTGGGTTCGGTGTCGGTCTAGTAACACCCCCTGCCATTTATTTTTTTGATATTTTCAATGTACAGAATTTTCACTTTTACAGATTTATTATAAGTATAGATTAGCGATGTCAATTAATCTAGCTGATTACAGCTTCTATTGATTTGTCTCCTAAATAGTCCTTCATGGTATAATATCTTTTAAATAGTAATAGTTAGAAAAGTATTTTTTTAAACATTGTCAGCGGTAAGTCTTGAAAACTATTTGGTAAATGATTGTAAATAATAATCGAAACATTAGTATACATTTTTCTTAAATAATTTTAGTTTTATTGGCGGCAGCCGAAGTCTATCTTTATGCCGTGTTCGGCTATTTGGCCTTTCAGTGTTAGTTGCAAATAAATTGTAGTTTCTCTTAACAAAAATACATATTTTAAAAATATATAAACATGGCAGAGGTAGAATTTTAAGTTTTTGAAATAGTGGCTTACAGCTATCTAAAAAGTGAGCTCCACAGATTGCTCAGATACATTTTTTTGAGCTTTAAAAACTATGTCAAAATCTACTGAGTTACCCCATATTATAATACCGTATCTAAGTACGGATGATACATAACCATGGTAAGCCAGCATTGCAGTATCATAGTTTACATGTCACTCAGGCTGGCTGGACAAATCTTCAAAATAGCTCGCATTTAACTAGGTCAATAGGGCATTTTATGTGACGGCTAAACACCCTTATATCAGAATTTGTGACGCTACACAATCTTATGGCCGCCATAGACGTTCAAGTAATTTGATCAAACAGGCTAGTTCAAACAGTTTGGTCAAATTGGCATGACTGTCTGTGGGAAAATTTGATCAAATTTAATGAGAAATCAAATGGAAGGAAGAAATATGAATTTTCGTATTTTTATTTGACCAAACAGTTTGTTCAAACTGTTTGATTAAAATTTTGAGTGTGTGTGTTGCAAGCGCTCAGTTGTTGCTACGGAAGTGTTCCCTTGCGGACGTGTTGTATTGCAATATGTCGAACCGCGATGTACTAGAATAATTCATACAAATATATCGAAATGAAACCTGTTTATGGAACATCAAAAATAAAGATTACCATAACAGAGATAAGCGGAATGCTGCTTATTGTAAACTAATAGAAAAACTTAAAGAAATAGAACCGAATGCAGACCGTGAGCTGGTAACAAAAAAAAATTACAGCTTTCGAACAGCCTTCAAAAAGGAGGAACATAAAGTTGAGGAGTCTTTGAAGTCGGCGTAGGCACTGATGAAATATACAGGGTGTCCAGTAAATAGCACGACATACTGCAGGGGGTGATAGCTTGGGTCACTACCTATCAATACAACACAATATATGTTCAGCAAAATCTTACGGATTTTACAAAATTTTCCGAAATATCGAAAAATCTCTACCTTGAAACAGATTTTTAAGCATCTCGTAATGAAAAAATCCTTTTCTAGAACTTTTTTTACATCAAGTTATTCGTGAATAGGTTACTCTACTCATTATAATTTTTTTTGATTAAATCAGGAAAGTTTTGAAGAAATAGTTTTTTTTGATAAAATTTTCACAGAACGATTTTCTTTTCGCATAACTTTAACCTACAGTGGTGAAAAAAAAAGATTTTGCTGAACATATATTGTGTTGTATTGATAGGTAGTGACCCAAGCTATCACCTCCTGCAGTATGTCGTGCTATTTACTGGACACCCTGTATAAGCCGAAGTTATGGTACTATAATCATGTACGTTTGCCTGGCACGGCCCTACAGAATTTGGGTTTTAGGTGTGCACCAATCGAATGTACTCGCCTCTAGGAGTATATGTACCGGTTTCTTTTTCAATGTACCTCTGTACTTTTGAAGAAATATGCAAAAGAAGGGGGCCGTGCCAGCCAAACGTTTTCAGCACGGCCCCCGTGTAACTTGAAAAATACATAACGTATTAAAAAGATTCTTATACTCAAGGAATGTACTCTATTAACACGTTTTATGTACCGCAACAGATATTGTAAATTCGTAATAACAAATAATATATAGACGTGGATAGGGGGCCGTGCTGAAAAAAACATTATAAGAAAATATGTAAAAAATACAAAACAACCTGAGCCAAAAACTATTAAAAAATAATTGTTGTATGGCAAGTAACATATGTACCGCATTGGTTTCTCTTAAAACTTGCTAAAATTGAAAATTAAACCAATTTTAGTTCATTCAGCACGGCCCTCTATAGTGGCCTATATCTTTTTAAATATGACATGTTTGGTTACAAAATTCGACTTCCTGAATTATAAACAGGAGTACATTCGTTCTAAATAAATTGCGATTCTACTGTATTAGTACTTTAAAAGATATATTGGTTCAAAAATATCATACATTACAACATATGGGGTGACCATGTTTCCACATAATAAGTACATTGACTGACATTGACTACATTCACAGATAAGATAATTTGTGTTCAAAATCGCCGTCCATTATTGTTTTTTTTTATCGTAATGATGTGCGAAAGCGATTATGATAAACGATTTTTTTTTAATTTCGATTGAATTTCGATTAATTAATATGTCGAATATCGGAAATTGAAATATAATTATTTTAGGAGATAAATACAATAAGCATTGTTTATAATAATGATTTATGCTTTTCTAATGTAATTTTAATAGTTATTTGGACATTACTTGAAATGAGACTGAGTCAATGACCGAGGATCTTTGACCATAGTCATTTTATTTCTATATTTGAATTTATCTTCGGAATGCGCTCGCCGATTAAAATGATTTTTATTTAGTGTACAATAAATAAAATAATTTTAATTATTTTTGATACTTTCTAATAGTTTGCTACAGAATGCCCAGTACACATTTTTTAGGTAGGCTTAGCAAAAGTTTGGGAATGATGATAATTATATTAATTGTATAAATTGGGTATTCCGCAATCACTTTACATTTCAATATGTTTTGTTGTTGTAGTTTTTGTTTCTATTAGTTTAAGTACTTGACTAATATGATCCTATGAGTGGCAGCTCTGGTAATTTCAGTGAAGCGATCACCTTCAGGATCAAGCCGGAACCAGACTTTAATTTTTGATCATGGTGTTTTAAATCAGGGACTTTAAACGTTACTCAAAAAAACGTTACGCGTAGTTCCGGTATGCGGTACCGATAATTTGTACCGTTCCACCAAGATCGTAATAAAATTAATTCCTTGGCTATAAAGATACTGACAAAAGGAAAGAAATCTTAAACTGTTCACTAACAATATTATCAATATATCGTTATTAGTATAACGATATAATAACGTTATTCATTTCGATACTCAACTTTGCCAGCTTCATGACTTTTAGGATGACGAACAAGTATGAAGAATAACGGTATAAATGAGTCGGTAACGTTTTACCTGTAACGTTATTACAAGCGGATAAGCTTAATGTTACTGATACCTATAACGTTACTTATAATATTGTTCTACGAAAATGATATTCTATAACGTTTTGTTTTGTAACGTTATTTGTTTTTAGGTTTTAGTATCGTTACAAATTTTGGAACATTAAACGATAACATTAGTGGTAACGGAACGAAATTCATTTCGTTTTCAAGTCCCTGTTTTAAATACATCTATTTTGTAATAATATATACTTAATTAAACAGTATGAATCTGGCAACGACTAGTTGCTAAAAATTTACTCATGAAACCGTGAAATGTTTAATAAGAAATCAATAGCTGCCGTTGTAACTTAATCTGTGATTACCTTTAAGAGCGCTTTTACAAAATAAAATGCTCAGATTTAGGTAAAGACGGCGGGCGGCAGCGGTCGCACGGCAGCGGTCGCGCGCGTGTGCGTCTAGTGAATTACGCTACGCACACACGCAAACCGCTATGCGGAACAAACCAACATGAGACTTTGCCACTTTGTTTTCGAAATAAATTATTGTTATTATAGTTCGTGAAATATTATTTGTACCGATGAATGTTATCACCTAGAACGGCTCTATTGAGCTACAATAGGGTCATACAAATTTACTTGATACTTTTTTTTAGCAGGTAGGTTGACATTTTAGTACTTATTTATAAAAATTAATTAATGCAATGTGATGCTGTTTCTAGAGTTTTAATAATGCTATTATACGGTATAGATAGTAGTGTTTTATACTACTTTAAAAAAAGAGTAGATCAGTAGGTAGTTATATCAAATATTCACATTTAAAGATTTCTTCACCATTTATAGTTTATAGTGATGCAATCCTTAAATGTGTATCGTTCGAAATAACTTACAATTTTATGGATGGGGTATAACTAGTAAATAAAAACAAAGACTAAAAGAAAAAAGTATAATAAAATTGTAAAAATTAAAATAATATTTTCCGAAGTGGCATAGACCGTGTGCTTTCCTCGAATCAATAATTTGCTTTCATTCTCCTGTAGAAGAAAATAGTCCGATAAATGTACCTATACATATATTATGTGATAGCAGTAATATTAGTAGCGCATAAAGTAAATGATTTTGATAAAGTTGGGCAAAATTTACCTTTGTCAAATCAGAATCAATATTTTCATTTGGCGAATTTACTTGCTCCTGCTGCATTTCAGCTTTTTTTTTGCCTATAAATAGGAAACATGATTTTTTTAATGAAATGGAATAAAAAAACGTACGCTCAAAATATGTACATGCATAGAAGTATCCAAGAAACAGAACAGTCCTTTTTTGAGCAGTCGTATAAAAATATAACAAGATACTCCTCGACATTGAGAAGTTTCAACAGCGAAGAGTACATTAGCGTATGTTGTTATGTAAATATTTGTTAACTGCAATATTTTAGAGTATTATACATTCACATCGTCATCATCATTTTTTCATTTTTGTTATTACATTCATTCATTTATCAATTTATTCCAACACAATTCTTACCGGTAAGCTTCTCTAGCGCGTTTCAAATTATCGGCAAATACCTTTTTTTTTATTTTGACAGCACCATATGTTTTATTTTTTCCTATTTTTCCCATTATTATGAATTATGTCTGAAAATAATTAATTGAATTTAAGTTGGAGATTAAATTAAATAAACAATTCAGAAAAAGAAGAAAACCAAAAACCATAACATTTACGTATGTTTCTTTTTAACCAACATCAAAAAAAGAGTACGTTTTCTATAACATATTTGCATTAAAATATCATAGGATTATACTTATATATTTACATTTCAACCAGATCATCATAACTAATAAATAAAATAAAAACTCACTTGTATCAAGTTAGTTGCGCTATAAATTCTTCGTGAACGTAGCGAGTTTACGTGGCGCACAAAGTGGCAACAGCGAGCGATACATCCTCCCTCGGTAAGCGCTTGGCGCGGACTAAAGCTACACACCGTGCGTCACGAGATTTATATTGATTTGCAGCATTACATACCTACAATAATTGTTTAAAAATATTATTTTGCTTTTAAACATTTTTTTTTTTTTCAAGTAATGGAATATAGTATATAGTATACCTTAATTATGAAATACTTTTCGTTTGAATTTGGATTATATATTCATAGATAAAAATATAATTTCGTACGGAAAATTATCAGTAACTCTCTGTTTCACGGAATTATTTTTGGTGTTTTACTGTATGAAACGTAATAAATTGAATTAAGCATTCCCGAGTAGAAGATACAGTTGTACCATGGGCATTTTTATAAATGATTAAATTATTATATCTTCGGTGTAACAAAGCATGAAAAGATACCCAAAAGTAAAATTTTATGAAACATCCTTTGCAGAGACAAGGTTTTTACTGATTTATGTAAACAAATGGAAATATTTATTTAAAACACTCCCAAGAGAAATGATCAAACTTTCTCAGGCATATTTTTTTTTTTTTTTTTTGTCGCTATATCTAAAGCATAATAATCACACATCAAACCTATGCCTATGGCATTAAGTCCGCCTCTGTACATTTTTGTGCTTGAAGTATTAAATAAATAAATAAAACTCGAGTGAAACGCTCAAATTCATGAAAAATTGTGATAGCCCTCTTAACAAGTTAATTTACGGATAATTAATGTTATTGTAATTTAAGGTTCAATCAATGTGATTAGTTGGTAACGTATCTGTGATTTTTAAGCCCTTTGAGTTATGTAGTCATAGCATCACTTGTTGATTTGTTCGATTAGCGATCTACTACACAGGTTGGAATTTTAATCAGTTTTCCTCGTAAGGGGTCATTGTACTCCCCTCCGCAGACGCTCTAGCTGAAAAGCTAAGGGCGTCCCTTAATGCGGAGGAGGTGCGTGTCTCCAGGCCCATGAAGTGTGCAGATATGCGCATTATGGGCCTGGATGACTCAGTAACGGAGGGTGAGGTTGTGGCCGCCGTCGTCAGGACGGGCGGGTGTCTGGCCGACCAAGTGAAGGCGGGCACCATACGTCCTGACACATCGGGAATGCGAACCGTAACGGTAAGCTGCCCCGTGACGGCGGCCAGAACAATTGTGGAGGGCCGAAGGCTTCTGGTGGGCTGGGTGTCAGCGCAGGTGAAACTGCTGGAGCCCAGACCTCTGAGGTGCTTCCGATGCCATGTGGGGCACCACGTTGGCATCCAGTGCACCTCAGAGGACCGCACCTCGTTGTGCTTCCGTTGCGGTCAGCCCGGTCATACGGCCGGCTCGTGCAGCGCCGCGCCGCACTGCGTCGCGTGTGCGGCTGCTGGCAAGCCGGCCGATCACCGGGCTGGGAGCAAGTCCTGCGCTCCACCCGCCGGAACCAGGAAGAAGGGCAGGCCCTCCGCCGCCGCCACCGTCGCGGCCACCACCGTCGCTGCCGCCACCGTCGCCGCCGCCACCGTCGCCGCCGCCACCGTCGCCGCTGCCTCTCAAGAGGCCCGGGAGGGGACTGTAATGGAGGAATAACGGCTCCATTACGTCTCCTCCAGGCGAACATCAACCACTGCGCCTGCGCTCAGGACCTGTTGCTCCAGAGCGTGGCGCAGTGGTCGATCAACATCGCCGTGGTCGCTGAGCCGTACTTTGTCCCGCCCAGGGATGACTGGGTGGAGGACCTGAGCGGCTCAGTGGCCATAATTTCGTCGGCCGCCGCCGGTACCCC
This sequence comes from Gortyna flavago, assembly GCA_963669345.1. Lineage (NCBI taxonomy): Eukaryota > Metazoa > Arthropoda > Insecta > Lepidoptera > Noctuidae > Gortyna > Gortyna flavago. The sequence goes on along the minus strand of OY770141.1, from coordinate 17,686,564 downwards.
ATCCCTCGAAGGTGTCACGAAGGGACAGGGGTACGTAGCAGCACGGTACGGAGAGATAGTAGTAGTGGGAGTGTACTTCTCTCCGAGCCGAACTCTCGCCGAGTTCCACAACTCTCTAACAGAGTTGACTGTCGTCGTCCGAAACCAGTCCTTCCCCGTGTTAGTGCTCGGGGACTTCAACGCCAAAAATTTGGCCTGGGGTTCCCGTTACACGGACATGCGGGGAAGGATGGTGGAGGACTGGGCTCTGGAAACAGGCCTGGTCGTCCTAAATCGGGGTTCTGTTCCTACCTGTGTGCGGATGCGGGGGGAGTCCGTGGTGGACATTTCGTTCGCCAGCCCCGCTCTGTCACAGCAGGTCATTGACTGGCGCGTCATGGAGGAGGTGGAGACCTATTCCGACCACCGGTATATCCGGATCGACGTCTCCGCCCAGACCTCCAGCGCGCCGGTCCAACAGGCCCCGAGTGGTCCGCGGTGGGCGCTGAAGCAGCTGGACCGGGAGCTTCTCCTGGAAGCCTCAATCGTGCAGGCCTGGGTGTCATCACCAGACAGGCCTGCCGATATTGACAACGAGGCTGAGTGGTTCCGGGAGGCCATGTCCGAGATCTGTGACGTGGCAATGCCCCGAGTCCGGCCAGGATGCGCCCGACGTCAGGTGTACTGGTGGTCGCAGGAGGTAGAGGCGCTACGCAAGGCGTGCGTTGACACGCGACACCGGTACACCAGGCACCGCAGGCTCCGCATTCGCCCTCCGGATGCGGAAGCCACGGAGGCGGAGCTGTACGAGGGGTACAGAGCGGCGAAGACCGCCCTCCAAGAAGCTGTTCAGCGGGCCAAGAATTTGGCCCGCGAGGAGATGGTGGAGACTCTGAACAGAGATCCGTGGGGGCGCCCTTACAAAATGGTGCGGAATAAACTCCGCACCTGGGCCGCCCCGCTGACGCAGAGTCTCCGCCCCCAGCTGGTGGAGGAGGTGGTGAGCGCTCTGTTCCCTTCACGGGCGGAGCATACTCCCCCGCCCATGGCTCCGCCAATTGCGGTGTCCGAAGCGGACCACGCGGACGACGACGACATCCCTGAAGTGACCGGGGTAGATCTGAGAGTGGCGGTAGGTAGGCTGAAGGCCAAAAATACCGCCCCAGGGCCCGACGGCTTGCCGGGTAAAGCCTGGGCCCTGGCCTCGACGGCTCTCGGACCCCGACTGGAGGCGCTCTTAAGCGCATGTATGGAGAGGGGCCAGTTTCCACTCCGTTGGAAGACGGGGAAGCTGGTCCTCATTCGGAAGCCAGGGCGCCCTGCGGACTCTCCGTCCGCATTCCGGCCCATCGTGCTGCTCGACGAGGTCGGCAAGCTCTTTGAAAGAGTGATTGCGGGCCGCCTCGTCGGGCACCTGGTGAGGACGGGGCCGGATCTTGCGGATAGCCAGTTTGGCTTCCGCAAGGGGCGCTCTACGGTGGACGCCATCATGCGCGTGAGAGCCCTCACGACGGGGGACGCGGTGTCCCGGGGTGGGTTTGGTCGTGGCGGTGTCACTCGACATCGCCAACGCTTTTAACACCCTGCCCTGGAGCTGCATTAGGGAGGCACTCCGGTATCACCGAGTGCCGACCTACCTCCGTCGAGTAGTCGGGGCGTATTTGACGGACAGAGCCGTCATCTACCCCGGTCGCGATGGGGAATGGAACCGGCGAGAGATGTCGTGCGGTGTCCCGCAGGGATCGGTCTTGGGGCCGCTCCTGTGGGACATCGGTTACGACTGGGTGCTGCGGGCAGACCTCCCTGATGGCGTCAGCGTAGTTTGCTACGCTGACAACACGCTGGTCCTGGCGCAGGGGAGGTCGCATCAGGCGGCGGCCGACGTAATGACACGCGGGGTTGCGATAGTCGTGGAGAGGATCCGGCAGTTGGGTCTCGAGGTGGCTCTGCACAAGTCCGAGGCCATGACATTTCATGGGCTTCGGAACGGGCCACCATCGGGATCCCAACTGACGGTAGGAGGGGTTCACATCGGCGTCGAGACGACGATGAAATACCTGGGTCTCGTCCTCGACAGCCGGTGGAACTTCGTGGAGCACTTCCGACGTTTGGCCCAAAAACTGGAACGGGCTGGGGCCGCTTTCAAGCGGCTCCTACCCAACCTGAGGGGGCCAAACGCCTCCTGCCGGAGGCTTTACGCGGGGGTCGTGCGGTCCATGGCCGTGTATGGCGCCCCGGTGTGGGCGCGTTCACTGCGGCTTCGAGCCGCCCACTACCTGAACGCGCCCCAAAAGGTGGTAGCCATACGGCTGATACGGGGGTACCGCACGATCTCGCGCGAGGCGGCAAGCCTCCTTGCCGGACTGCCGCCATGGGATCTGGAGGCGATAGTCCTCGCGCGCCTCTTTGAGTGGCGCGCGGAGGCACTACGCCGGGGGGAAAACCCGCTTCCGCGGCAAATTGCTGCGGAGCGGACGGACCTCCGGCGCGATCTCATGGCGGCATGGAAAACGCGACTGTCGCAACCCAGCGCAGGGCACGCCGCGATAGCGGCGGTAAGGCCCCTCTTTGAGGAGTGGCTAGAGAGGCGTCACGGCGCCCTCACCTACCGCCTGACGCAGGTCCTCACCGGACACGGATGTTTCGGGAGGTTCCTGCACATCATCAGGCGGGAGGAAAGGCCCGGGTGTCACCACTGCGAGGATCGCCCAGAGGACACGGTGGTGCACACGGTGGAGGTCTGTCCCGCTTGGGCAGAGCACCGCCGTGTCCTCGTAGAGGCGATCGGCAGCGGCGGCGACCTCTCGCGCCCGGCCCTGGTCCAAGCCATGGTCCGGAGCGAGAGGGAGTGGGAGGCAGTCACCTCCTTCTGCGAAGCAGTCATGCTAGCGAAGGAGGTGGCGGGATGGGCGAGGGAGAGAGCCGAGAGGGCCGCCCGTCCCAGCAGCCGCGGTAGACGCTCCGGGCGTCGGGAGCCGCGTGACGACTCCCGGCCACCGTAGGCGCGGGCCTGCGGACGGCGAGTAATGGGTAGCTCGCCGTCCGATCAGGACCAGGCCCGTGCCGGACGGCGCGTATGTGTTCCACGCGCGCCTCAAAGAGATGTCAGCATCAAAGGCGGGGCCCGTTAGGGCCGAAGCCTGCCGGGGCAGCGGGATTGTCCGAAAGGGTTACCGCTGCCCCGGAACATAAAGGGCTAAGGAAGGAACACGGATGGGTTTTAGTCAGTAAGAGTCTGACACTCCCTTCCGCTCCACCCAGAGCGGGAGGGGTCATTGGATGATTTCCCATCCTTAAAAAAAAAAAAAAAAAAGGTGTCATTGTACTCATCATTATGACCCCTTAAGAGGATAACGGTGATTAAAATTTCAACCTGTAGTACAACACATAGTTAACTTTTGCTAAGCCTACCTAAAAAATGTATACTGGGCATTCTGTAGCAAACTACACACATCAAAAGTGTCTAGGGATCAACATATATTTTTGCAATAACTTTTCTCCTGATTGATATTAATTAAAATTTTCTTTAAGGATTCATCAAATAAAGTGTTTTCGTTTGTCACAGTAACGATAAACCAAGTCACCTTTGCATTAATAAAGAAATTTGCCATTTTCCTAATAAAGGGATTTTTGACATTTGAACCACTAACACAAAAGTTCGAAAAAAAGACTGAAATAACAGTTTTCTTTAAAATTTTATTGGGTAACTTAAACAATTAATAATCCGTGTTTCTACCGCGAACACTAACAACACAAGAACATCTGTTTGGCATACTCAAAATGAGTTCATCCAAATCACGCTGTGGAATGGCCGCCCATGTTCGTTGCAACAACAAAAAAAGGTCTTCTTGCGACTGGATACCCTCCATATTCGGCAGAGCTCTTCTCTGTAGCATATCCCATGCATGCTCAATCGGGTTCAAGTCTGGCGACTGAGCAGGCCAGGGCAGGACATTGATGTTAGCTGCGGCGAGAGTCTGTCTTACAACTCTTGCGGTGTGCGGTCGTGCATTATCATGCATTAACAGAAATAAGGGACCGATTTGCACTTGTAGAGGAACGATGACGTCTGATACAATCGTCTCAGCATAAATTTGAGCGTTGAGGTTGCCTCTGATCCAAATCAACTCAGTTCTTCCGCCGATCCAAATACCCGCCCATACCATGATGGTTCCACCACTATAAGGATGGACTTCCTGGCAGGATTTTAATCGCTGTTGGCGTCCAGGGGTTCTCCAGTGTCGTATACGTCTTGTATCCGGTCTCATACCAAAACGAGACTCATCAGAAAAGCACACGAAACGCCATTGTTCTTCTGCCCAATTTCTGTGTTCAAGAGCCCATTGATATCGAATCCTACGATTGTGCATTGCTATAGGTGGTACCCGTAGCGGTCTTCGGGAATGAAGGTTCACTTCATGCAAGCGGTTTCTGACTGTTTGGTCGCTAATTAAGTTCCCTGAAGAGTGATGAAGCCTCACGGCTAACATCATGGCGGTTATTGTTGGAGCTCTTCGAGTTAAGATTTGAATGTATCGGTCTTGTCTCCGTGTGGTGCAGCGATACCGTCCTCCATGGCGCTCAGCCACGGTACCAGTGCTTCGGTAACGTGTCCAAAGTCGACTGATAACACTCTGACTTGTATTCAGAGCTAAAGCCACAGTACGTTGCCGGGAACCAGCTTCTATCATTCCCACGGCTCTGAGCATTTCTTCCCTGCTTAAATGACGTCGCCGCTCCATAATAACGTTGGTTTTAATCAGTAGTAGGGAAACAGTAGCACTAATAATGTCTTTAATGCGTTGTATGTTTTTATAGGGAAAATATTGACAGCTGATTTTCATCTTTTACTCGAATTTGATTCACAGTTCCTGATTCAAATTATGAAATGCACCAAAAAGGATCCATATAAATTTATAAAATCATAAATTTATTACAAAGCCACATCTCAATCTCAAGAAATCCGCATAAAAATGCTTGATCCCTAGACACTTTTGATGTGTGTATTAGAAAGTATCAAAAATAATTAAAATTATTTTATTTATTGTACAGTGGCCAGCACATCAACCTACCCCAATCTGTAAAATTTTCCCAATTGAATATGAACCTTATTCCTTTGTAGTAAAGTTGAAAATCTATCAAAGAAATTTGACAGATTGAGGTAGCTTGATGTGAGGCCTCTGTACACTAAATAAAACTCATTTTAATAGGCGAGCGCATTCCGAAGATAAATTCAAATATAGAAATAAAATGACTATGGTCAAAGATCCTCGGTCATTGACTCAGTCTCATTTCAAGTAATGTCCAAATAACTATTAAAATTACATTAGAAAAGCATAAATCATTATTATAAACAATATACAGGGTGGCAGGGACATCGACGCGCAAACGTTGTCAAAAGGTTACACCTAATGCCATAAATTAAATTACGAAAGTCATTCATCTCGGAAATGACCGGTTAAAAAAATTTACATTTTTGAGCGCGCAATGTATTGCAAACAACGCGATTAAAACGCTCCGCGGATGGCGAGCGCGCGCGCGCTGCCTAACCTACACACACATACGGCACTGTGGCGCGGCCGCCCGCCCCGCAGCCGCCGCGCCGCCGCGCCGCCCGCCGCGACCGGACGAACGTGAACGTACCTACGAAATATCGCCTAACGACAACATTGATAGTACCTACCACATAAAATCATGTTTAATTAGTCTTGATAACCGATAACAATAAGCTTATTCATTTTTTTTATAACAAAAAAGATGCTTGATTTATAACAAAAAAGATGCTTGATAAGAACTTAGCGATCCAGTAATGTTTAATTGATGAACTTACCTTAATCTCGCTCATTCCTAATGAAATAGGGGGTAGGTAGGGTTCGAAGTGGCCGCCGCCAACCCGCTCGCAGATCTGAGCGCGGCGCAGTTTCAGCGTGGACACGGGACAAAAAAGTGGGATCCCAGGATCCCGGCGGTATCGCAATCGGTCATAAACACCTTATCCTTGACGTAACCCCAATGAAAAAAATCTAATGAAGTCAAGTCCGGTGAGCGAGCTGACCATGGTTGTGGACCGAATCTTCCAATGCACCGGTCTCTAAAAGATACGGTGAGGCAGCTTCGGACAGGAAGGGTCACGTGTGGGGGAGCGCCGCGCCGTCGTGTTGGAATCATGTCTCGCGGAACTGGAGCACAGGCACCTCCTCGATTATTTCCTTGAGAATTGTTTTTAGGAACTCGTGATATCGTGGCCCGTTTAGTCGTTCAGGGAGAAAAATGGGTCCAATCACGCGGTCTTTATAAATACCGGCCCACACATTTACCGACCATCGGGTTTGATGCCTGAAGAATTGTTCAGGTCTGGAAGGCATTTTGAACGTCACTCTCAAACACACACGACACACACACACAGAGAAAGAAAATTACTTTTGATTTTAAAAACTACGCTAAGATCACAAATTCGCGACAAACAGCACGCCCGTTTGCGATCAACGAAATCTAGGAACTGGCAAAAATCCGATAAAATCGGCGAAATCAAAAGAAATGTACTTAGCTGATCTTTCTTTCAATTTGCCGCACTTGCTGCCGACAGTTAGTACTTGCATTTTTTCTGTGAATACAGTGCCTACACCGAACACAGATCAACAAAATGATAGAGTGTACAAACACATTTAGTTGTACCTAGGTACCTACTCACGAAATTAATTGCGAAAATGGATGTATTATTTTTTAATGAAACAGTAAATTACATTGTTGAATTGCATTCAAAACTAAAATTAATGTTGATAATAAAAAAAGTTTGAAAAATTACGTGACTATCAATACACTTCTACACGTTTTTTTTTTTAATCTTCTTTACTTAAATCGATGAAGCATTAGAAAAATAAATATCCTCATAATGAATCTAAAATAAAAGTAGTAAATGGGTCATTCATTTATGTAGATGATTTAAATGCCTCATGTGACGCGTCTGTTAGATTCATTGGGATACGTCGCATAGCTTCTTACGAGACCGCTCGCCGCCGCCGCGCCGCCGCCGCCGCCGCGGTCCCTTTGTCGGCATTTGAAAACGAATAGCGTCAAGGTACTAAGCCAGTGTTGACCTCGCAAATGAACTTTTGCAAACAGCTGATCGGGTAGCCCTTTCGAGTTTTATTTACATTGCTGTTTTAAGTGAAATAAGTGAATTTACTATTTTTTAATTAAAAATCTCATTGGGTTAGATAGAAATAATGATTTTATACGGTTTACAATAAAAAAAATTGCAAAAAAAAACGTAAAAATTAAGAAAAAGCCGACGAAAAATTTCAACGCAGGGGGGTCCAGAATCATGTACTGAATCCATGGTAAGCGGTTGCGCGTCGATGTCCCTGCCACCCTGTATGATCAAACGAACTTCCAAGTGAAGTTCGATCATTATTATGATGAGTTGCTTCATTTGAAGATATGATTATAACAATGTAGTTTCCCTACTTACTTGGTAACTTCGCACATATTTTAAAGATTTTTAAAACTAATTGACGTAATTCCGGTCTGACTGTACCTCGGTTGACACTGCTGTGACGGTTAGCTCATTTTTTAGAGTCCTGTAACTTTATGAGTATGATATAAAACTTTCTCTATATCTGGGAATCTTCAAGCGTCGGGGAGGGAGGGTGATCATATCTTCAAATGAAGCAACTCATCATAATAATGATCGAACTTCACTTGGAAGTTCGTTTGATCATATATTATAACTCGTTGCTTCATTTTTCAGATATGATTATAACAATGTAGATGTTAAGAGTCAGAAAGTTTTGAAATGGAAAATAAACAATAAGGTTTTAAACATTATGGTTTTATTTAAAGACAAATCAGCTTTATAGTAATACTTATGTTTCCGTAACGGTACGTTACATTTACTTATTTCGAATTAACTTCAACGAATTAAACGTAAAGATCTTATCGATAACATGAACACATAAATAAACATTTCTGTAGTGTAATTGTATAATCTTATAATTAATTAATAGGAATTAATAATCAGTCTGGATGTCTGAGCGTAGGTAGGCAAACAGATCTGGCAAATTCGCCTTAAAACGAGCAAATGAGTTAGATGAACTAGTCCACCCTACGGTTTTGCGAATGGTTTCTATATTAACTCCTGCTAAGTTTGCGGCCGAGGTTGACGCGTGCCGTGTACTGTGTGCGGCGAATACACTGGTGTCAATGCCGCTTTCTGAAAAGACTTGTTTGATCCATCTACTGATGGTTTGCGTGGCCGTTTATACGTCAACAACAGATTATTTGTATTCTCAGGTCTTATGTTTTTAGTTATAGAAATATAATCTGAGAGCACCGTAGTTGGACATATACGCGTATTTTCCCTGAAGTATGGCAGGAACAATATTGGCTGGTCTCTGCCAGGTGCGGATGTCTTTATGATGTCTGTTATGACGATTTTGATGCCACTATCAGAGAAAAGTATGTTCTCGAGTTTAATTAAAGACAGCGTCTGTACCCTGTGAGCTGTGCAAATTGCAAGTAGGATCACCAATTTTTTTGTAATTTTTTCGAATGATAGTTCGCTATTAGGGAACCATGTTGAAACATGGTTTAAAACCAATTGGGGATTCCAGGTGGTGGAATACTTGGGTTTTATGGGTCTCAATTTATACGCCCCTTTAAGGAGCCGTTATATAGATTCATTTGAACCAATATTATTGCCTACAAAGGTTGACAGGGCAGAACGATGAGAATTTAGACTGCCATATGCACACCCGTTATTAAATTGTGACACTTATGAATGACATTAAAGCAGATTTCGAAGGGTCAAATACATTCATGCTGTTGATTGTACAATATTGCCACCACAGCTTAAGTGAGGTATTGTGCAAAGGGTGGTACTCCCTGAAATGAGATTGCAAGAGGTTTTTATTGGGGTTTAAGTAAACGACGTCGGAAACTATAAGATCTTGCAATAGTGGAAACCATGGCTGTGATGGCCAGTTGGGATAAACTAATATGCCGTGTGCATTGTCATCGATAATTTTTCTAAGACATTTTAATACCAAAGAAAATGGAGGAAAAGCGTAGAAGAAATATCTTTGCCAGTCTACCGTAAATGCGTCTACGGATACTGCGTCAGGGTCTTGTTTCCATGAGATGAATGTGACTTACTTCGCATTATCGCGAGACGCGAATAACTCTACTTCAGGTTGACCAAAATATTTTATAATGTCTTGGAATGCTTCATCGGAAAGTGACCATTCAGTATCCGGATTGACTACTCTAGACGCGGCGTCTGCTCGGTTTTCTTTGGTATTTACGTATGATGCATAAACCCAAAGGTTGCGCTGTTCACACCATTTCCAAAGGGACCTAGCCAAGTCGTTTAAGTGGGGGTATTGAATACTCCCCATACGATTTACATAACTGATCGCAGTGGTGTTGTCCATGCGCAGTAATATTGTGCAGTTGGTTGCATTACTGGCGAAGGACTTCAAACCCAAGAAAGCTGCCATTAGCTCTAAGTAATTGATATGACGATCATTTTCTGAAGACTTCCATTTGCCATGTACTTGAGCGTTGTTGCAAACAGAACCCCAGCCTGACCTCGACGCATCGGTTTAGATTTCAATATCAAAATTTGGCTGCCGCATAAAGTTGCGAGCTGTATTAACGGTTGCTAGCCACCAGTTTAGATCCTCTAATATAATATTAGGTAGTTTAATTTTAGCTTCGTAATTATTGTTATGCTTAAGTAACGCTAGAAACTTCTGACGGTCTAAAATCTTAGTGTATACCCAAGCGTACTTAACGGCTGGGCTAGCGGCGACTAGAATACCGATAAAGCGAGCTAATTCACGGATGGAACATGACTGTAGTTTAGTAAATTTTATAACTAATTCGATAATGTTACGTCGCTTATCGGCTGGCAATTCTATACTGAGACTCCTGGTATCGTAACAAAATCCTAAATACTTGCAGAATTGTCACGGTTTTAACATACTTTTATCGTAATTGACAACAAACCCTAGAAACTCGAGTAGTTTCAAAGTTTCATTTACATTATTAAGACAATTTTCGTAAGTATTTCCAATACATAAAATATCATCTAAATAACAAACTGACTGATAACCGCGATGTCTGAGGTAAGCTATGACTTCCTTCATAACCTTAGTGAATACCCGTGGGGCAACGCATAATCCAAACGGCATGCAATTAAAGCCATATGTGTGAGTTTTTGCGTGCTGTTCGGTAGTCCTCTATTTTAAAATGTTCGCTCTTGATTAGCTTGTTTAAGGTTTTTAGGTTTAATATAAAGCGGCTTTCGCCATTAGGTTTTAGTGTGAGGAATATTTTAGAAATAAATTGATCTTTAGTCACATTGCACTCTGAGATAGCCCCTAAAGATTTGAGTTTCATAATGGTTTTCATCATATCTGATTTCTCAGTATATGATAGGTTGTTTTTAGGTATTATTGATTGTTTTACATGTGTATGAAAAGGTATTGGATAACCATTTTTTAACCAATCAAGAACAACATTGTTATTTGTTATTTTTAGCCATCGGTCATAAAAGTGGGTAAGTCTACCCGCATGTACCTGCGTTAACGGTGACTGAGCGGGAGCCCGAGGTTTGTCCTGCGAGGCCGGGCGTTGTGACGGCTGTGCTGACGTCGTGTATGGACGGCGATTCCCCGTCGTCGTTGGCCTTCTGTATGCACCCCGCCCCCCCCCCCCCTGTTCGCCGGGTATCGAGGAGGCGGGTTCCAGTTTCCCTGGTAGGACTGACGGGTACTAGGGAGTTGAGGCGGTTTCGAAACCTTTGCCGTCTTTTTTATGGAAAGACCTTGCTTTTCAATGGCCTTGGCGGCTTTAATTTTTTCTGATAAGGACGAGCCAAACAGTGATTCATCCTGTTCCGACTCGTTGATGATGTTTATGAATGCCTTGTCCAAGCTAGGAGTGATTAATTTCACTCGAGCCTGCGTTGCCAAGTAGTGCGAGTCGCAAAGTAAACGGCAACCATTGCTCAAGTGTTTCATAGCTTGAACCTTGTTTTCACTTTTTAGCACACATGCCCCTGTTGATGGCAGTGATTCCCGTACCTAACTGTTGTTGATACGCTGTGAGTGTCATGTCGCGGTTGCGAACCATGTCCGGTACTGCTGCCGAGATTTCAGCATTCAACTTGGGCGCTTGAAGGAGCCTACAATTGTCTAGTACAAGGTACTCTTTCAGTACCTTGTCCTTCTCGTTTTCTTTAGGCATTCCTTTTCTTAGCAAAGGAAGCCACAATTGCGATAGATTATCGTGAATGTTATCGCCGTAGTCAGGCGAGTCTGACGAGGATTCACCGAGTGCCGACAGTAGATCAGGGTCTAACTCAGGTTCCGTGCTGATAGTGGTTTCCTCGAGGGGGCAGGGTTCCGCCTGGCCATAGTGTTGGTCAGCATTGTAGCCAGATTCCGGTACCGCGTCTTGTGGTATATCGGTTGGCACGGGTACTGGCTCCATAATGGCTTCATTATCATTGCCTGGGACCACATCAGGATCTTCGCTACCTAAAATTACAATTTGTAATCAAGGTTGTGAAGATAACAATTTTGAGGGTAGTGTAAAAATATAATTAATTGATTTTGCACGTTAACGTTACATCTGTTTTAGATTGTACGTATTTTGTGCTTGTTTGTCATCGTTAAAGACTCGCAGTCAATCCCGATGCAATATTAAAGTTTAAGTTTTATAATTTAGATATAAAAATATAATTAATTGATTTTGCACGTTAACGTTACATCTGTTTTAGATTGTACGTATTTTGTGCTTGTTTGTCATCGTTAAAGACTCGCAGTCAATCCCGATGCAATATTGAAGTTTAAGTTTTATAATTTAGTTTTGAACAATGTCAAAGTTATTGACTCGCAGTCAATCCCAGAGCATTAACAAAACTGATATTTTCACTATTCACTTCTAGATCACCAACGAATTAAATATACGTTTGCTTACCTTCATCATCCGATGACGATTGTAACGGTCTTATTATTCGTCTTCGTCTTTCTTTCTCTTCAATTTTCTAATTTTCTTGGCGTAGTGATCAATTTTTGATTGCGCGCTTCTTTTTGGCATGTTTGCTGAAAGGGCGCGTGCGATAGTTACCGCGCACGAAAAAGGAATGAGCTAACCGTCACAGCAGTGTCAACCGAGGTACAGTCAGACCGGAATTACGTCAATTAGTTTTAAAAATCTTTAAAATATGTGCGAAGTTACCAAGTAAGTAGGGAAACTACATTGTTATAATCATATCTGAAAAATGAAGCAACGAGTTATAATGCTTATTGTATTTAACGCCTAAAATAAATATATTTCAATTTCCGATATTCGACATATTAATTACCAGAGTCAGTTGAAATAAACACAAACGAAACATATACGGTATGAAGACATCAATTCTTCCGACAGGTATTTGCTGTCGGAAGTGTTATCGAATAACAAAAGATTGTATAAAAAAGAGTAATCTAAACAATAAGTGTCAAAACACGGCTCCGGGCAAGGTCCTCATGCCCTTGCATGAATGCAAAGAGCATCTGCCGCTGCTCCAATGACACTCTTTTCTGAAAATATGCATTTTCAATATTAGGTACCACGTTTTATAAAATGAAAATGAGGAAATAGTAATTTGTTTAAATACCGATAAAATATATACAACCATTTTTTTGTTAAAAAATTTTTTTTTTTTTTTTAATTCTCCAAAGGGCAGGCTATAGTCTTTCGACCATACCGCCTTGTCTTCCGCGTAGTTCTCAATTATCTCTATAGCTCAAAACAAGATTCAGAAAAATAATTATTCCAGATTTCCAGGTTTGACAGAAAGTTGAAGTTTACAAAGCAAGGTTTAATAAAAATCAGGTATATTTTATTTATTAATAAAATCATTGTTTACGGTTTTTTATTTGTTAATAGTTACTGAATGCATAATCTATAGTTGCCTATAATGAAATACCCAATAAAAATCATTTATGTACCACTTAAAATTTTCTACCACGAATATCTATTTACTACCATTTTGTAGTGTTCCCCGTATACACACCTAAAAAAAAACCTTTCCACAGGGATCTGTGAATAGCGTTTTACCGGTCCTTAGGTTCAGAAATCAGGTTATCGAACAAGTGTATTAATAAAGAGTTGAGTGCATTGGACGGGAATCAATTGTTTTATGACCTTTCGGCTGAACAATCTGTTAACGCATTCTATGATCAAATCTATAGTATAATTAAAACTCATATTCCCTTATCTCGTCTCAGAAATTCACGTTTTCCCCTGTGGTTTTCTCCTTCGCTCATACGTATTTTCAGAAATAAAGAAAAAGCTTGGTTAAAATGGAAAACATACGGTAATGCATCGGACTATGAAAGTTTTTCTATTCATCGTAAACGCTTTAAATCTGAATGTGATAAATGTTTTGATAAATACATGAAATCGGTTGAAGACAGTATTCCGCTTAGTATTAAACATTTTTGGACTTATGTTTCCGGCAGGAAGGGCCGGGCTGATATTCCAGCAAGTGTGTTTTTTGAAAATCTTACCTCAAACAATCCGACTGATATATGTAACATGTTCTCAAGTTTTTTCGCCTCTGTTTATGAACCCACAAATTTTAACCCTGCGATGTGGCAGCCACCTAATACATATGCAGATAGTTCGTCCTGTATCTCTGACATCTATTTGCCAGTAGATGTTGTGCACAAAGCGATAGTGCAACTGGACTTAAATAAAGGTCCGGGTCCCGATAACTTGCCACCAGTCTTCATAAAAAAGACTGTAGAAACTATTGTACTTCCACTTTATATTATATTTAATAAATGTTTACGTGAAGGCACCTTTCCTGATATTTGGAAACGTGCTCATATTACACCGGTTTTCAAGAGTGGTAATAAAAACAATGTACAAAATTATCGCCCTATCTCTATACTGTCCACCTTGTCGAAGCTTTTCGAGAGTCTTGTACACAGTGAAGTTTATTCTCACATTCATAACCTCATTATTAGTGAGCAGCATGGGTTTGTTAAACGACGCTCGACGAATACCAATCTTATGTTATTTGCAGATTTTTTATTCAATAGCATGGATGAACGTGTTCAGGTTGACGCTGTGTACACAGATTTTCGGAAGGCTTTTGACAGGGTGGACCACAAACTACTCTTAGATAAAAAAAAACAACCGACTTCAAAATAAAACTACAAAGTGATAAATAACTTTTATTTCGGAAGTCGGTGTCGTTGCATGGTTCTGCATTTTCGTTTATTGACACCGACTTCCGAAATAAAAGTTATTTATCACTTTGTAGTTTTATTTTGAAGTCGGTTGTTTTTTTTGTAAAAAAAGTTTTTATTTTTCACGTTTTAGTGAGAGAGTTTGTAATTTATCTAAGTTACAATAGCCTAACGTCAACTGCTCATCACCTTTTACAAAATATTGCTTTTCCCGATGCTGGGACGTTAATTGTTGAGGAGTTCTCCTGGTAAGAACCTGGAGAACTCTATTCCACCACCACACGCATTGTGACGAGCATTAATTGCTTAGCAACTAAAGTAATCGAATCGCAACCCGTGAGATATTTATCATTGATTAGTTCCGATGGCCGTCTGGGGTCTTCATCATCAGCTCCACTTTACCAAATGATGACTTCCGAGAGCAAATGCTCAAGTTACTCTAAAAAAATTCCAAATCGCTATAGGTTTGCCAATAAAATTTGAGGGTTTCCCTCGATTTCCATGGTATCCTCTCATCAGATTCCAACTTGCTGACAATGGGACCACCTTGAGAGTATACCCTTTCAAAAAAAAAAAATAATTTTCAAAATCGATCCACAATTGACGGAGTAATCGGTGAACATACAAAAAATAAAAAAACATACATAAAGTCGAACATATAACCTCCTCTTTTTTGGAAGTCGGTTAAAAATTGCTTACAACGGAATTAGTGGTAATTTATTACGTTGGTTCATGGCGTATATATACAATAGATCACAAAATATAGTTATTAATGGTTTCCAATCAAATACAATCATTGTTACCTCTGGGGTGCCCCAGGGCTCAATTTTGGGGCCCCTGCTCTTTATTTTGTTTATCAATGACATTAAGAAATGCTTCATTCATTCCCGTTTTCTAATGTATGCTGATGACATCAAAATTTACAAGTCGTGCAAAAACACACAAGGTTGCCTGCTTTTGCAGGAGGACCTTGATAGACTTTCTCGATATTGTTCACATAACAAAGTTCAGCTTAGTTTGCCAAAATGTAATGCAATTAGTTTCACTAAAAACAAAAACATTATAAAATTTGATTATCGTCTACACGGTTGCTTTCTGCAAAGAGTTGACCATATTCGAGATCTTGGTGTTGTAATGGACTCGAAATTGCATTTCAATCCTCATATTGATAACATCGTTAATAAGGCGTATCGTATGTTTGGTTTCGTCATGCGTTCTTCAAATGATTTTAAAAGACCGTCTACTTTTTTACTTCTATTCAAAGCCTTGGTCCGTTCACAATTGGAATTTGCAGTACCGGTTTGGAGTCCCATTTTTGATATCTACATAAAACGAATGGAAATGGTTCAAAAAAAATTTTTACGTGCTATGCACTACAGATGCACTAAGTCTAAATTACCATACATCGAATTATTAATGCGTTATAAACTTCTGAACCTGGAGTCAAGACGCAGCCTACTTATGGCCATGATGCTTCATGGTCTGTGTAATAATAGGTTCGATTGTTCAGATATTACCAATAAACTATTTTACATTGTACCTAGAACTGTGATGCACCGGGAGGCGCGTGTGCCTCGGCTGTTCCACACCGCAAGGTGCAGAACTCACGCTGGTGCACGGGCGCCTCTCCGACGCATTGTAGATACGTATAACTCCCACTTCATCGATTTGGATATATTTGCGCTTACACACTTTAAGTTCAAAAAGATGGCTATTGAATCCTTAAAATAGCTATCTTAAACCTAATATTCCAGAAATATGAACGAGAACTTCTTACTCTTCTCTATAATTGTGCACGCATTACATTATACTATGTGTCTTTAAACTATTATTTCGCGGACATTAGTGTGGGTTACACGTTTACATAGTTTTTAATTTATTTTGTCACACTAACATTTTAATGTGTAACTGTTTTATGTCCCAATAAAGTAAAATAAAAAATAAAAATAAAATAAAAGTGTCATTGTCGATACGATAGTGAATCGTATGTTTGTGAATAGCTATGCTGGTCCACTTTGGATAGTTCTACAAAAAAGTCCGCGACACCATATTTCTATCTTTTATATTTTAGCAGATATAGTAGCTTTCAAGTATTAAAAAAAGTATTTTTGACGTACTTACTTTTGGACGATTTTTTAAACAACAAAATATTAAAGCTTATCGAAAAAAATATTATTTTGATCACAAGAACATCATAGAGATACGATTTGCCCAAAACAGTATGTCAATTGGTTAAATAGTTTCGAAGATAATATAAAATTACTAACTCACAAAATGCCGCCGTCCATTCACGAACCGCATTAGAACATGCTTTGTACGGACGTTTTATCCATTTACCCATAGATGGCGTTGTGCAATTACGTCATTTTTCTGAATCGCGGTGTTAAGATTTTCCGAGGATTAATGACCCTCTCCAGTTATTGTTTAACTTACGTCGTTAGGTAGGTGTGTTGTACGCAGTTGGTTAGATGTCGTTGTTGGTCTTTAAAATTGTTTTGTTTGCTTTGCTCGGTTTCTTAAAACACAAAACACTACTTCGTTTTCGTTCTCATTCTTCGAGTTCGAAGCTAGTATTTCGTTTTTGGGATATCGGACAGTTTCAGCGATTGTTTATCATGCCTAAAAGGAAAATATTTCGCAAGCACGCGCTTGGGAATCTAGCTCCGAGCGTTCACAGCGGCTTGCTAACCAAAGCTGGAGAACATCGCAGGTCCGTGCTCGGGAATCTAGCGCTGAACGTGCGCAGCGTCTAAATGATTTAAGGCAGCATGTCTCTGCAACAAGGGATAGGGAGTCTAGCACTGAGCGTTCGCAGCGGCTCGCTAGCTAGTGCGAGAACATCGCAGTAGCACTCAGTACTAACCGAACCACACTCATAATTTCATCACAAGTTAAAATGTTTACCGCCCAACGAAGTGGGCGCGGGTCAGCAAGTTTAGTTTATAAAATTATTATTACTAAGCATAGAATTTAGGTCATTGGATGTTTTAATTGTTTTAAGTGTATCAATATTCCAATCGCCACATATGATAATTTTTTTGTTACCCTTTTTACCTAGTTTATTGGTAAGAAGTTCCAAATTATTCAAAAATATTATGGCATCACGTGTAGGTGTTCTATATAAATGTATACTATAATTAAGTTAAATTTAGTTACTTCGATGGCACAGCATTCGAATTGAAAGGGAATGGGGAATGGTAGTGTTTTTATTTCTTTAAATTGTAGGTTATTTTTTAATAATATACACGAGCCTTACCGTCGTTGGTTAGTTCTAGAGAAGAATGATACCAGTTTATAGTTATTAAGTCTAAGGTTTGCTTCACAACCACTCTTAAGGGAAGTTTCAGTTAAACATATAATATCCACGGAACCCAGTTCCCGTTGTAAATTTGAAATGGCCACCTCTATTAATTCCTGTTTGTTTAATACCCCAGCAATATTTTGGTGGATTACCGTGATTGTAGTATATTTAGTTATGTTTGCGAAAAAACCCAGTTTTCGTGTCATTACTGATTTGTTTAATTTTCTCAAAGAATGCAGTAATCTTGGTTTATGTGTTTTTTTATTTTATTTTTTTATATATGTTTGTTCTGTTCTGGCTAATGTGCTTATTTTTAAATCGATTAAGAAACTCAGTCTGGTATTTTTTGTAGTCAATTCTTGTGTTCAACTTCAAACATAAATGTGATAGATAGTATTGATGGTAACTTTTCATAGACCTGTCGTCGATGCTATTTATGTATTCTGAATTGTGTATTTTTACATATTTACAATTTTTATAATTTTGTATTATTAATTCTAGGTTGTAGTGTTTTCGTTTAAGTAAGGATTATATTGTACGTTAGTAATAAATACAGTATTGTTTCGTAGCTTATAAAGGACGTTACACAACTCAGTTACCCATGAGTAAGGGTTTTTGTCATTAGATCCTATCACTAAAACTATAATATCATCATTGGTCAATGTCTTTACGAAGTCGTCATTGCAGTTGTTAAGAATCTGAGCACTTGTTGCATTGGGTTTGATGAAAGACGTAACTTTGTGGCTGTAATTCCATTTGTCTAACCTGGTATTAGTCATAGTTTTATTGAGACCGCAGGCCTGCTGATCTGCGGGATGGGCGAGGGAGAGAGCCTCGAGAGCTGCCCGAGCCCGTCCCAGCCGCCGCGGGAGATGCCCCGGGCGTCGGGAGCCGCGTGACGACTCCCGGCCACCGTAGGCGCGGGCCTGCGGACGGCGAGTAATGGGTAGCTCGCTGTCCGATCAGGACCAGGCCCGTGCCGGACGGCGCGTATGTGTTCCACGCGCGCCTCAAAGAGATGTCAGCATCAAAGGAGGGGCCCGTTAGGGCCGAAGCCTGCCGGGGCAGCGGGATTGTCCGAAAGGGTTACCGCTACCCCGGAACATAAAGGGCTAAGGAAGGAACACGGATGGGTTTTAGTCAGTAAGAGTCTGACCCTCCCTTCCGCTCCACCCAGAGCGGGAGGGGTCATTTGATGATTTGCCATCTTTAAAAAAAAAAGATAGATAGATAGAAGATAGAATACTCTTTATTATGCACACCAAAAGCAAAAGGCCTGCTGATCTCCGAAAATTACTATTCTATTATGTTTGTCCGTTACACTGATTGGAGCAATTGACAAAGACATGAAATGCTTATCCAAATAAATACTTTATTGATCACAATTATTTAATTTTGGTGATGATGGATGAGATGGACATATACAATAACAGCATGGAAGGACCACAAGGAAGCAGACGCAAAGGCCGACCATGCACTAGGTGGCAAGATGAATTAGTGACAATTGCAGGCAGAAACTGGATTGAGACAGCAAAAGATAGAGGCATTTGGCAATCTTTGGAGGAGGCTTTTACCCGAAGGGGGTCCATACATGGAGAGTTCGAGGATTGATTGAGGACATTAATCAATTGAATGAGAAATAATAAGGATCAAATTTCTAATTTATTTATTACAACTATTATTATGTAATAAAAAATGCATGAATATAATGAAATGAAATGTATGTAAACTAATGTACTTACCACAAATTATTTATTTAAAAATTCCTCACTTATTACATATTTCTTTCTTTTTTTGTAATTTTGCATGTATGGAATAAACAAAGCTTTTATTATTATTATTTTTTATTTTATTTTTCATATCTCGGGACCATTGAGTCCCGGTCTTTGGAAGGCGTACGAGGGGCCGAAGCCAACTCGCAGAGGCCCCTTAGGAAATTTTAATGAAATGTGACACCAACCAACGATTATCCCTGTATGCACTATGCAAGTGCACCCAAGGATAACCCCCGGTTGGTGTAGGACTATTGCAGGATATGGAAAAATAAAAAGTTGGATAAAATGTGGCTAAAGTGGACTGGTTGCCAAGAACTATAGAAGAACTATGACCCCTGCCTGATCAATGTTTAATATATACACGGATAAAATGGCAGGGGGTGACTTGCACACTCAATAATAGGCCCCCGGAAACGGTCGCTAGCACATAGTGACGTAAAGACAAGGGGGCAACATGTCCTGAGGTGCTTATGAGGAGTGGAGAGGTATTCCACGGCTATCAGGACAATCCCGGAAGTACGGTCAAGATCCCTACCAGCATCTTACTGGTATACTTCCTTCCTCCGAGCACGTTTGCTCTTGCGAATCTCCGCTCAAACCAGTCAATAAAGGCAAGAATGGGAGCTCTGTTCCTCGTCATTGTTCACTCCAGCCGGCCAATAAAGGCAAGCCAGAGGTGAGGTACAAGACTTCTCCCGGGAGATAGGGTCCGTGGGGTCGCTACTGCCCAACAGCTCGCCACATGCTGCCCTGCGGATTTCTGTATCTCTCTTGGTCTGGCTCCTTACCTTAGACCCGTTCCGACAAAGTAAACTCTTCCGGCACGGGCCTAGAGTTCGGAGCGCGCAAGCCCCACCACGACGTCAACGTAGAGATACGGCGATGGAGAAGTGCCCGAACACCAAGTCCCAGGTTTAGGGTAACCCACTCACCTCATCATATGTACCAATTAATCCTAATCTTTCCAACCCTTCCCTATCCATAAAAATCCCATCAATTCCCCAAATCCCTAGGCCAAATCCCAGACCTAGGGTGACCCCCAATGACCTTTACTCTACCAACAAACACCCTCCCTCCCATCCCTACATCCCGTCGGTCCCAGAGGACGGGTAACCTCGATTCCAAAAAAGCCCACCCAGTCGTCAATGAAAATGCAGAAAGAAAAAGACATTACCCAGGTGGGTTCCGGCCAAGCCGGGGAATCCCACACCGCTACGGCGGTCAGCCCCCAACGTATTCTGGGGGGGGCATCTAACTGCAAAACCTTGCCGTGCTTCTTAGCGCGGCCGGCTGCTGACTTAGCGCCCAACGCACTGGCAGCGACTTACGCGCCCGAAAACACCACTCCGGGACTCATTTGACCCTAGGTGTGCCACCGGAGGAAGTGAAAAGGGTCATGGAGCGGGAGCGACGGGTATCGTACCTACTGGGTTCGATATACGTGCGCTTCTGGCCCACGACCCAGCCCTCGGAAAACACGACGGACCCGACGACGACACCGACAGCGACACAGACGGACGACACAGACATCGCCCAACTGGAGGAGGTCATGGCCCGCGCGGCGATGGCTGATGACGCAGCCAGCATTCCACCCGCTTCTCCCGGCTGGAGCGAGCAACTTCTTGCTTCGTCGCCGGGGGATCAGCACGAAGGCCAGTACAGAGAGGAGGCGGCGGGGGTTTTGTCCGATGGATCCACCACCGACTAAACCCTCCCCCTCATCACCGTCACCACCACTCAACGTCATCCAAACAAACCTCCAACATAGCCAGACTGCCACGGCTAGCTTACGCAGGGCACTGGAGGTTTACCCCCGAACAATTGCACTGATCCAAGAGCCGTGGATCAGGAACAACAGAATATGCGGCCTCAGTAACATCGGAGGTAAGCTAATCCTCAACACACACAGTTCAGACAAACCCAGATCCTGTGTCTATATACCCAAAGATATCCCTACCACGCTGCTCACTCAATTCTGTTCCAGAGATCTGACAGCTGTCAGGCTCCACACCGTAGGTGAACTCCCAGATGTTGTACTCACCTCGGTATACATGCCGGGCGAGGACACAGATTGTCCACCGAAAGAAATGGCCGACCTGGTGCAGCACTGCGAGAGCACCAATCTGGACTTGATCATCTGCACCGACTCAAACGCCCATCACCCGCTCTGGGGTAGCGAGGCATCGAACTCCAGAGGAGAGGTACTATCCACCTATTTATTCTCTACTAACCTAAACATCGTTAACCGAGGCTCTGAACCCACTTGGGTCACAGTCCGAGGACAAACGATCATTGACTTATCTCTTGCTACAGAAAACGCGACTAATCTTATAGCAAACTGGCACGTATCGGACGAACCATCTTGCTCAGATCATAGAAGGATCCGCTTCACACTAACCACTAACACAAAGAGACCCGAACCGAGACGTAACCCACGGCGCACCGATGTGCCCGGGTACAAGCGCCTCCTAGCCGTCATGCTAGCTAGGCACCTATCACAAATAACCATAAGAGAACCGGCACAACTGGAATACACTGTGACAAAGCTGTCAGAATACCTAACCGAAGCATACCATGCTTGCTGTAAACTAAGAGCACCAAAAACCAACAGTGAGAGAAATCCCTGGTGGAACGCCGAACTTGGTAAGCTCAGAAACACACTACGGAAGCAATTCAATAAAGCCAAAAACACCCGACTCCCGGAAGACTGGGAGCGATACAAAGAAACCCAATACACATACAAAAAGCGAATCAGAACTGCCAGAAGGACAGCATGGCGGAAATTCTGCGAATCCATCGAAACCAATAATGAAGCCGCAAGAGTAAGGAAGATCCTATCAACAGATCAGGACCGAACCCTTGGCGCGCTGAAAAAACCCGACAACTCATACACACTAACGGACCAGGAAACCAGCAAGGTCCTTCTCGAGACTCACTTCCCAGACGGTAAACTCCTAGAGGACAGGATCTGGGAAGCCGTGCCCGATTGGACCCCAACGGAACAGGACTGGTCCAGTGCCCACAGTCTAGTAACACAGGACCGAATAAAGTGGGCTATCAACACCTTCCAGCCTTACAAGTCTGCAGGACTGGATGGCATTTTCCCAGCCCTACTACAATGGGTGGTTGACTATATCACACCATGCCTGGTAGAAATTTATCGGGCCTGCATAGCACTAAGATACGTACCTCTAGCCTGGCGCGAAGTGAAAGTCATCTTCATACCAAAACCGGGAAAAGCGGACTACACACAACGCAAGGCGTACAGACCCATAAGCCTCACATCCTTTCTACTAAAGACCCTAGAGAGACTCTGTGATCGACACATCCGAGACGGACCTCTTCGGGCAAAGCCACTCCACAAAAAACAGCATGCGTAGTATGCGTACTCCACAGGCAAGTCAACGGAATCCGCACTGCATAGCGTGGTATCCAAAATTGAATGCGCAGTGGACCACAAATGCTCAGCACTGGCTGCCTTCATTGACATCGAGGGCGCCTTTGACAAAACCAACTTCAAAAGCATCAGCACGGCTCTAGACAGACACAACATAGACCCGACCCTGAGCGGCTGGATCACCAACATGCTCAAACAGAGGGCAGTACAAGTGACCGTAAACGATACCACAAGGGCCGTCGTAGCGAAGGACTGCCCGCAAGGGGGCGTCCTTTCGCCGCTTCTATGGAACCTGGTCGTGGACAGTCTAATAAAAGATCTCAATGACAAAGGTTACTTTACTGTAGGATACGCCGACGACATAACCATAATAATAAATGGCACCCACGAAAACACACTGTGCAACCTAATGCGCCAGGCCCTGAAAATAATAGAGAATTGGTGTGGTAAACACCAACTATCAGTGAACCCCACAAAAACCGAATTGGTTCTCTTCACAAAAAAGAGGAAACTGACAACACTACAGCTACCACGTTTCTTTGGTACAACCCTAAGCCTATCAACTGAAACCAAATACCTCGGCATATTTTTGGACAAACAGCTGAATTGGGCAAAACACACCAACTACATTACTACGAAAGCCAGCATATCACTGTGGCAATGCAAGCGAATGCTTGGAAAAAATTAGGGAATTAGCCCCACGGTCACTCACTGGCTATACACCACAGTTATCCGACCAATTATCACATACGGCTCACTAGTCTGGTGGCCCAGAACAGACCTGAGCACAGCCCAAAAAGACCTTGAGAAGCTGCAGCGGTTCGCGTGTGTGGCAATCACCGGCTGCATGAGAACTACACCCACTGCTGCCCTACAGGCCATGCTCGGACTACCGCCTCTACACCTTGTAGTGCGGGAAGAAGTGGCCTTGGCTGCCTTCAGGCTCTCTACATCAGGAACCCTGAGCAAAGACTCTAGGGTCAAACACATACGTTTAAAAGAAAATGCGATCAAACGGCAGCCAATGATGGCATCACCCTGCGACAAAGCCCCGAAACAATACTGGTTCCAAAAGCACTACAACATAGTGCTTAAAGAGGAGCAGTGCGACTACTCAGGTTCGAAGGAACTGAGAATTTACACTGACGGCTCAAAGACCGACTGCGGAACTGGAGTCGGAGTCTTCTCAAACGACCTCAACATAAGAATATCCAAACCGCTGGGAAAGCGCAACACGGTCTACTAGGCGGAGTGTGTGGGCATAACACAAGCGGCTTATGCCATAGCAGCCAGAGGAGTTGCGGACACCCATATTCGCATACTCTCTGACAGCGCCTCAGTCCTCCAATCCTTAGATAAAAAATGCATCACATCGAAACTAATACTAGAATGTCACAATGCGCTTGAACAGGCAACTGTATTGAACCGCAATATAGTGACACTACAATGGATAAAAGGACACAGTGGATCGCTAGGTAACGACGCAGCTGACGAGCTTGCCAGAAGGGCATCGAGCATGCCAGTCTGTGGACCGGAACCTATCGTGCCCATCCCCTTCAACCAACTACGCAGGTGGCTACAGGAGTACACCCACACACACGCAGAAAGCTGGTGGACGTCGTCACCAGGCTGCAGGCAGTCCAAGGAAGCTATGCCATCACTGGATGGCAAGCTAAGCAGTCGCTTACTGCGATTGGACAGGAAAGGCCTGCGCCTGGTGACGGGGACCATCACGGGACACTGCTCGCTAAACAAACACTTTCACACTATAGGCATAACGGACAGCCCCCTGTGCAGAGCTTGCATGGAGGCTGATGAAACCATTGCGCATGTGCTCTTTGAGTGCACAGGCGTCACCCAGATCAGGACACAAACCCTCGGGACACCCATATATTGCTTTATTTACCTACATGTCGACATATGGATGAATTGTGAACTGATTATTTTTAAATTGCTGATGTTGATTTGTTGTTTGAATCTATGAAAATCAAATGTAATTTATTTTAGTGTGTCTAATTGTGCCTAATTGTCTTACTGTACTTGTGTTATTTTTGTGTTTAAATTCAGATACAATTACTTGTTTATGAATAAATGACTATGACTATGATGTACAGTCGTCGTCAGATATATTGTAGCAGACAAGGTGACCAAATACTTCTGAACAATTTAAAATGTCAATAATTTCCATACACTACAAGTTACCGTTAATAGTTAATATCTGAACATTCGTTAGTTCATTAATATCTGAGCAGATGCTTGTCAATAATTTCTATACACATAGCTAACCAAAAATATGTGAACACTTACAACGTCAAGTGTATCTACGCAGATAGGGTAGTCTTAGATATCTGAGCAGTTGAGAAAAATATTGCAGTAGGAAGTGCTTCCAACTTTACTACAAATACATATTGTATTTGTAGTAAAGTTATACAGGGTTTTTGTAAGAACCCCAACAACCTCTTAAGAGGTCACACACCACTCACCCAACACACACACACACACAACGACTCACCATTATGAACAACTTTTACTATGGGACCAAACCTGAAATCGCAAAAAAAACAGCTGTTCCCTACATTTTGACGAGTTATACGAACATAAATGTAAGAAATAGCTGGTTTTTTTTTCGCAATTTCAGGTTCGGTCCCATAGTAAAAATTGTTCATAATGATGAGTACAATGACCTCTTAAGAGTTTGTTGGTGTTTTTCCAATAACCCTGTATAATTTATAAATATAAATAAATTATTTTATGATCATAAAGACATCATGGAAATAAGATTTGCCCTTTACAGTATGTCAAATTGATCGTGGTATACAGGTGAATTTTTCAAGTGGGTGTGGACGGCCAAATCCGATACTATGAGGAATAACGAAAATTACTCAAAGGAGTCTCGGGCTCGATTTTGATGAAAACTAAAACTGCATCATTGAAAAATCAATATTTCTAGCCAGGAATCGAACCAGATGATTTTGAAAAAAAAAAAAACGCACTGTATTATTACACCATTCGATAGTGTCGCTATTAAGAGTAAACTAGTCGGGAGCTCGAACTCACTGGTGGTCATGGCTAAAAAGCACGCTGTCTCACCTAGCTTCGTGTCTGACAGAGCTAGTATCAGTGATGAGCAGTTAGACGCTAGTCTAGATGCGCAACGTCTAGTTCTCACGCACAGAAGCACCGTTCTGAAAAATTCGTAAAGTGCTTTGGAAAATCGAGTTTTATGAAAAAACCACTGCATAAATCAATTATAAATAAAGTTTATTGAACTCTTTGATAATTGAGCTTTATCGGTACGGTTTTGGTTTTGAAGATTTTACAGTTCTTTTATACTTAAACGGAAAATAGTGGCCAGTATTATCCGTTTTAAGGATTATAATAAAACTAACCAATGTAAAACTAGCTTTGGAACGGGCAACTAGCTTCATATTTTCTGACTGACCTATTGACAATTCAAAAGTGCCTGTAAATGGTTTAATTGAAATAAATGCTTTGAGTTTGAGTTTGACTACCGTTTATAATAATATTAACGTATAATCTTGTGGAGCACAACTTAACGTGCTTATTTTCTGCATTTTCATTCTAAAATAAAAGAAATAACCAAACAAACGATGAGGGCGCCACTAGGTGGTCGGCGCCCCCTTAAGGAAAATTTTGGATTTTAATAGATATCCTAACAGACTGTTTTAAGGGATGTGATACTATTGAATACTATCGGTTGTTTGGTATCATAAACACTTCGTTCGTTCTCCTCTTCGTGATTCTGTTGTACGATTGTTCCTAAACTATCACAATTTGAGTTGATGTCTTCAGCTTTATTATTAGTAATATAGATTTTACTAATAACAAAGCTGAAGGAGTTTGTTTGAACGCGCTAATCTCTGGAACTATCTGTCAGTATCAGTTGGAAAATTCTTTTTGCATTTGATAGCCCATTTCTTGAGGTAGCGAAAAGGAGGTAGCGCGAGCAGACGACGCGATGCGACGGGTCGAGTCGGGGAACCAAAAATTCCAAGCGGACAGAAGCTAGTGCATTTAGTAAAAAGCTAATATTTTGACATTACAAACAGATGTAGTGTATGTAAGTATCATTAGTGTTATATATGTGTGCGCGCGTGTGCATGTGTGCGCGCGCGCTTAGGCCGACCGCCTACTTTAATAAAACAGTGTGCCAACAGCAGCCCGTAGTTTCACTTGTCTTCCGCGTACACAACAGTGGCGACGAGTTACCCAATATGGCGTCGTTTGGTGTATTGTCCACTTTCGATCACAATATACACGAATGGAAAACATACAAAGGTAGAATCACGCAATGGTTCATCGCAAATGATATCGACGCCAAAAGTGACGCGACAGGTACAAGAAGGCGAGCGATTCTGCTCAGCGCACTCCATGACGGTACCTACAAACTGGCAGCGGATTTGGCGTTGCCGAAAGACGTACAGGTGGTGCCGTATGAAGGACTCATCAAGTTGTTGGATGATCACTTCACGCCGAAACAGTTCGGGTTCGGTGAGCGACATAAATTCTACTCGGCTTCGCAGCAACCAGGCGAGTCACACACGCAATGGGCGGCAAGGCTGCGAGGACTCACCGCACATTGTGATTTTAGCAATGTAGAGGAAGCATTACGAGATCGGTTCGTGATGGGAATGGTAGCGGGTCCAGAACGAGAGAAGTTGTTTGCCCGGGACTTGGAGGCCTTGACCTTGGCGAAAGCGGTGGAGGTCGCAGAGAGCGTGCGGTGCGCGCATGCAGGCGCCGCCGCCGCCACGCCGGCTGCTCCAGCGACCCAAGTGCAGGTGTTCAAAATCGGAAAAGGACAAAATAGTGCCAAATCCATCAGTGCCATGAGTGATAAGTGTTCGGTGTGCGGTCGTCGCAATCACAAGTCGTCAGAATGTCGATTCGCGAAGTACAAATGTCAAAAGTGTAACGTTGTAGGGCATCTGCGTAGGATGTGTAATAACAAAGTTAATTACGTGTCCACAGGGAATGTGAGCGAGGACGACGATGGTAAGTCGCTTTTTAACATATGTTCAGCCCAAGGGGAACCTATGACAGAAACGGTTACAATTAATGACAAAAGTATACAATTTCAAATTGATAGTGGTTCAGCTGTGTCGGTAATATCGGAAGGTACGTATAAAACTTTATTTGTCGACATGCCCGTGCTATCATCTCGGAAAAGATTTTATAGTTACACAGGAAACATAATGGAGTGTGTAGGGTATGTGCGACTGCCCGTAACATACATGCAGCGCACGCACACACTCGATGTTTATGTAATACGTAGCGGCGGCCCACCGCTGCTCGGCAGAGATTTTTTATCGAAATTTAAATTGAAGTTAACCGCTGTCAACTTCTTTAACGGTAGCCAAAGTGTAGGCGAGCAATTGCAGTCACGGTACCCAAAAGTGTTTTCGGATCAATTAGGCACTTTTAAAAATTATCGAATTAAACTAAGGTTAAAAAGTGATGCGAAACCGGTTTTCTTTAAAGCGCGCCCTGTCGCATTTGCGCTACGCGAAAAAGTAGATAACGAGATAGAACGGCTACTGAGCTTAGGTATAATAAGACCAGTTCAACACTCGGACTATGCGTCACCAATTGTGCCTGTACTTAAGCGTAATGGTTCGGTCAGACTATGCGCGGACTATTCCGTAACAATTAATAAGTTATTGGTTATTGAACAATATCCCTTGCCCACCATCCATGAATTGTTTTCCAAATTACATGGCGGTCAGCAGTTTTCAAAGCTAGATTTATCCATGGCCTACAACCAATTTGAACTTGACGAAGAGTCACAAAACATGACATGTATAAACACGCATCGCGGGCTGTTTAATTATACGCGTCTTGTGTTCGGATTGTCGAGTGCGCCATCTATCTTCCAGCGCGCCATGGAAACCTTGCTGTCCGGTTTAGATGGGGTATTGTGTCTGCTTGACGATATATTAATAACGGCAGAGTCAGCTGATGCACATATGAAAAAATTACACACAGTATTAGAACGGCTGCAGGATGCAGGGTTGACACTGCAGAAAGATAAATGTGATTTTTTCAAAGACGAAATAAATTATTTAGGGTACGTTATCAATAGAAACGGCCTGAAGAAAGATCCATTGAAAATAAAAGCAATTGTTGACGCCCCGGTGCCGAACAATGTTAACACCTTGCAGTCATTTTTAGGACTAGTGAACTATTACAGGAATTTTGTACCGCAAACATCTAGTATTCTTTGCCCATTGTACGACTTATCAAAAAAAGGAGTTCAGTGGAGTTGGACCACAGACCACGAAAACGCGTTCAGTAAAATAAAAAAATATTTAACGTCCGAACAAGTACTAACACATTACAATAGCAAATCAAAAATAATATTGACAGTAGACGCTTCGCCATACGGTCTAGGTGCAGTTCTGTCACAAGTAGATGGTGACGGCTTAGAACGACCAATTTCATTCGCGTCACGCACACTGAATTCAGCTGAAAAACGATACTCGCAGATTCAGAAAGAGGCGACTGCAATAATATTTGGGGTAAAGCGTTATCACCAATACTTGTATGGGCGATCAGAACCATTCATATTACGTACTGACCACAAACCACTAATATCAATATTTGGTCCGTATAAAGGAATACCGGAGGTAACGGCTAACAGGTTGCAAAGGTATGCAATGTTTTTAAGTGCATATAATTATTCCATCGAATATGTTCGTAGCGCCGACAATAGCGCAGATTATTTATCACGGGCGAGTATACGCGGTGAGACTGAAAGGTCAAACGCGGAGGAAAAGGACGACACGCACGCCGCCGCCGCCGCCGCGATTGCTATAGACCGCGCGTCGTACGTCAACTTTGCTATCGAAGGTAACATGCCGGTGACCTTGGACGAGGTACGCGAACAAACCGCTAAAGATGTTACTCTAAAGAGGGTGATTGATTACGTACAGGATGGATGGCCAGGGAAATTATTATCAGACTTGCTTATGAAACCTTATTATTTATGTAAAACACAATTGTCTGTCGAAAAAGGTTGTCTTATGAGGGGTCATAAAGTAGTCCTTCCAGAAACATTACGTTCTAAAGTATTGCAGGAATTACATAGCTCACATTTGGGTATCGTGAAAACAAAGGCAGAAGCCAGGTCTCGGTTTTGGTTTCCGGGGGTAGATGCAGCGCTGGAAACAATGATTAATTCCTGTAAGGTATGTCAACAACTGCGGCCGTCTCCAGGGCGAGCGCCTCTCGCTCCGTGGCAGTACCCACCAGTACCATTTTATAGAATACACATCGACTTCCTCGGTCCGTTTAATAATCAAACATTACTGATAGTGGTAGACGCATACAGCAAGTGGGTAGAAGTGTATGACGTCAGCACGTCGACCACTTCGGCAAGCGTCGTGGAAAATTTATACGATTTCATGTCAAAGTACGGTCTACCCCACACAATAGTCAGTGACAACGGTGCCGCATTCACGTCTTTCGAGTTCAAGAATTTTTGCTCGCTAAATGGCATCACACATTTGACATCACCGGCCTATAACCCAGCAAGTAACGGACAGGCAGAGAGCTTTGTCAAAATCGTAAAAAAAGGGATAAAAAGTAGCATTATCTCGCCACAACATAAGGCAAAGCAAAAGTTAAAAGTTTTAAAGTACCTTTTCGATTATAGAAATTCGGTTCATTCTGTCACAGGTTTCTCACCGGCTGAGCTAGTTTATGGGCGAAAGCTTAGGTCACGGTTAGATCTATTTGACCCACAAATGGCGTCGGCCTCGCTCACAAACCCCACTGATAATGTTATACGTAAACAGTGCTCGCAGATTAAGTCATATGGGGGAAGAAACAAACAAGTGTTCAAACCGGGTGACCAAGTATTGTATAAGAAATTTAAAAACAGCAACAAATTTGATTGGACCTACGGAATTATTAAAAAGAAAATAGGGAAAGTATTGTACGTCGTACAAGACACAAATACTACATCCGAAGTAAAAAAGCATGTAAACCAGTTGACAATGTGTAAAGGAAATAATCCACAAAAACAACAAAAAAACTATGATTTTGACGACTTGGACAGTAACAATACACCAACAAACCCGGCTCAAGAGCCTGTACCCGCGGGAGAGGGAAGTGTTGTGTCAAACACACCGTTTTCACCCCCCGCAACCATTGAGCCGGGTGCCCCGGTATCAAGATGTGCGAATAGACTTTTAAGAAACATTCCTCGCGTGGATTATAAGTCCCAGCTTTAAGTTACCAATGTATTAGTATAGACACATCACACCTGAATTTTATTGTTAAAATATAAGTGTAATAAGGGGAGGAAATGTTATATATGTGTGCGCGCGTGTGCATGTGTGCGCGCGCGCTTAGGCCGACCGCCTACATTAATAAAACAGTGTGCCAACAGCAGCCCGTAGTTTCACTTGTCTTCCGCGTACACAACAATTAGTATTAATATATATGTAGGTGTAACCACACCTTATTAAGTATTAGCCAAGTAAGCATTATATTAAGATCATGTATGTACGCTCAATCTATGTGAAGACACAATCAATCGAGTCGGTATCCAGAGCGGATGTATTTCATTTACCACGACACTTCACAGACGCTTCATTCGCGCTTTTCTTTATTTGTGTAGAAGACGTATCGATAGTATAGACAAATGAATGACGCACGGCGCGGCCGACGCCGGGTCGTGCACGAGCGCGGGCACGCGGCGCGTGGACGTAGACGATTGAACGAATGGTACTCACGCAGGCGTGCTTGGGCGGCGGCGCGCGCAGGTGCGCGCAGGGCGTGAGCGCCAGCGTGGCGCCGGGCAGCTCCAGCGCCAGCTCGGGCACGCACAGCGCGGCCGGCGCCGGGTTGTGCACGCGCCCGCGCACGCGGCGCGTGGACGACGTGCCCACCACGCCCAGGCGCAGCTCGCCGTCTGCGGAGTTTGGCCACTCCCACTCCTGCACCGAGCGACGAGTTACACGGGAACAGACCGACGACTGACGAGACGCCAGTGTTTTCGACATAACGAATTCATTCATTTGGAGGAACATTAAGTTCCCTACAAAGTGGTCGAGCTGAATGGTGTTCACCCATCCGCCATGTTCGTGAACGAGGGCCGTTAGTAGGGACCGCTCATCTCTAAGTTGCTAAGGCTGCTAATTTTTTTGTCTATTTATTATGGATGCTTTTAACGTGCACGTCCTTCTACATAGTTCTCACAAGTATAATTTCAACATTAATGATGTAATTAATACTTTGTAACCTTATTTTGATTCAAAAGAGTGTCCATGGAATTCCTTGCCCATTTTTCTCCATAAGTACCTACTACGCTTTGAAACGGGCAACTAGTTTAATCTTTTTTACTGACCGACCCCTTGATAATTTAAAAGTGTCTGTAATTTGTTTCTACGATAATATTATACACAGATAGTTAAAACTATTACTAAACCCATTTTCGGATTTCTGACGGAAAATGACAATGTCAACGATATTTCAAAATAGTTATCGACAAGACTGAAGCTGCCCTAGACACTCACGACGTGCAGGCGGCCGCTGTACAGCAGCAGCGGCAGGCTGTAGTCCGTGAGGTTGGTGCGCAGTGTCAGCGTCGCGCGCAGCGAGGCGTCGGCCGCACTGCGCAGGCGCACGCGCGCCGCCAGCGCGCCGCCGCCGCGCGCCAGGGTGAGCGGCGCCAGCGACTGCACCTGCAAGCACGCTACAGTCGCGATCCGTCCGGCCCGAACGACCGCCGCGAAATTACAGCCTTATTTATAAAAATCTCGCTAATCGCTGAGTACTCACTATTGAGCTTACTTGTGAGTTGGCTCTTTCAATAATTAACTTTTCTTAATGTATAAGCATAAGTTAGCAGGTCATTACTTGCGAAACGAAAATATGCGTTCAGCACAAGTTATAATTAAAATAGTCGACCAAAAACAGATTTTTGTATCTATCGTAACTTTGATAAATAAAAAGTCAAAAATTTCATCGGATATTTGAATTAAAAAAAACATATTTTCATCAGAAAAATCGGAATTTATTTATTTTAAGAATGTAGTTATATATGTCGCATCCGGTCGTTCATTTGACTATTCGGAACCTCGCGTTCCGAATAGTCAAATGAACGACCGTCATCCGCCATCTGGTGGCGCTGACAGAGTCTAGCCCGAGTTCATGGGGTGCCTAGAAAAGCGAGCAGCGAGCTGGAGCCCCTCTTGGACTTTGGACATCGTACGAACAACATGCGCTCAGAAACTGTCCCGCGTTCCGTATCTGGTTGTGTCGTGTACCTACAGTGTGTGATTCGCTGGTGTGATTAATTTGTTCGTGAAATTATAATCTGATTTGAACTACAAACGATTTTTCTATTGCACAAAAATAAAAATAAAAATTATAAACCAACACTACCCAATACACGCCCACATGGCTGATAATAACTAGACACACATACCTTCTCCGTCATATACATATATATATAGTGTTGTTTAAATTATGTTTATTTTATTGTGTTTGCGATGGTAGCAATGGAAAGAATGCGCTCCAATATTATTGCAGTAAACAAGAAAATGTATTTACCTGTGCACTTATACTAATTAATTACTAATGTAAACTGACCAAATTCATTTTAGAAAAGTAGCTATGTATATTATATTCATGTTGTGTGCTTGCTAACTCTTTTACAAATGTACGTAGGTACTTGTCTGTTTTATATTACTTCTTATTGTTTTTTCACCGGGGTTTCAGTGTCTTTTAATAACAATTATACTTGTTTACAGACATAAGTATGACTGCTGCTATGAAAGCCACTAGAACCTGTAATAATAATATTTGAACTCCCAAAGACGGCGCTGGAGGCGGCCATGCTACGTGAAAAAAATGAGGAGTGCGAATGGCAAGAGAAAAGAATGGCACACACGTGTTTGGAGGAGCGATATTGGCTTAAGGGCCTAGTCTTCTATTGCACAATTTAAGAATCGCGTGCGGCGAGTCCACGCGCCGAGCGTCTGCACCCGGGCTCCCTGCAGTCCCCGCATTCATCCCACCTAGCGATATTTGACACGGTCGGAAAGTTGCTCTACTAAGTAATAATCAATATTTATTTATATTTGAATGGTACCTTGGCGGGGGTTGCTCTCCCTTCGCGCCTCCGGTTTTTATATAAATTCGTTCAGGATAGATAGTAATAATGTAACATTAGGAGAAATACGTTTGCGATTGACAAAAACCACGTCTATTATTTCCATACTCAGGGCCAATTAAACATTACGGAGATGGATATGTGCTTATATGCCGTATGGACTGGAGTGGACTACTCAATGAAAGTCGAATAATATAAAAAGAGACCCTACGTTCTGGCACTACAAAATGAAAATGCAAATAAAATTTTGACAATGTGCCTACCCCATTGTCAAAATTTTATTTGCATTGTCTGCTCTCTGAGCTAATTGATTCCCGCCTTAAAAGACCCGCCATAAATATCATTCAACCTATTGAGAAAAAAGTAAAAAGAAATAAGAACCACGTGTTTTACCGCAGACTTTGTGAAATGACAACACCCACAAGACCACGAGAATTATCAGAAATCTACCCCAATATAACCGTCGAGAGATGGTTGTATTCAAAATTGAAAAATTCCCTCAACAGAAGAAAAAAAAATGCGCTAGTCCCAAAGAACGCCATGAAATGGCTCACACAGACACTACACATCACATCAGACACCAACACATGCTCATCGCAGACTTATATTTTATCG
The DNA here is from genome assembly GCA_963669345.1 of Gortyna flavago. NCBI lineage: Eukaryota > Metazoa > Arthropoda > Insecta > Lepidoptera > Noctuidae > Gortyna > Gortyna flavago. The sequence goes on along the minus strand of OY770141.1, from coordinate 17,652,105 downwards.
CCTTCAAAGTATGCTTCTTCAGAAACGATACACTTACGCCAACGAATAATCCAATCATCAAAACGTTTTTTTTTTAATTTGGAATTGGTTTGCTGTTGACTCTAGTCTAGCTCAGAGGTGACAGAGACAGAGTCAACGATGGAGTGAGCTTACCCAGAAGAAGCCTATTCACTCTCACTTTGAAGAGATTCGGGTTGTATGCGCTCGATAACACATTTTTAAACGCTTTTTCCGGAATTGAGTTTAGTTCTCGCCGCGAATATTCCTTTGTCTTACCGAATGAAAACGGTGCCACGAAGTGGTAATTTGAGGTTAGGAAAAAGAAAGAAGTCGGCTGGAGCCATATCTGGTGAATAAGGTGGTTGCTCGATAATCACGAATCACGTATTTGGTGAGCTTTTGGTCAAAAATTTGTATACAAAGATGGCCTTGTGCGAAGGCGCATTATTGTGGTGCAAAATCCAACAATTTTCTTTCCACAAATTTGGCATTTTTCTTCGAATTTGCTCTCTCAAATGCCGCATAAAGCTCAAATAATATACTTTATTTACCGTTTGACCTTCCGGTAAGAATTTCGAGTGCACAAAACCGGGATAGTCAAGGAAAACAGTCAACATGACTTTGACTTTTGATCGAATTTGGCGTGGTTTTCTTCGGTTTAGTTGGAAGGTGCCACTCCGAAGCTTGTTGACTAGTTTGCATGTTAAACTCGTAATCTCACGTCTCATCACCAGTAACAATGCGTTTCATGAATGATGGGTCGAAATTGACTCGTTCTAGCATGTCTTCAGCGACTCATAAGCGATTGAGTTTTTGGAGAAAATTCAGGTCTTTTGGGACTAGACGAGCGGCAATATGTTTCATAACCAAGTGATTTTTTTAAATGATACGAATCGACTCGTGAGACACTGAAAGATCAGCGGCTATCTCTCTCAAACTTGAATGAGGATTTTCAGTCACTATTTTCTTCACTTCTGCGATGTTAACTTCAGTTGAAGACGTTGATGGCCTACCAGAGCGAGGCAAATCTTCCAGCTTAACTCGACTGACTGAATTGAGAACCACAAGCAAATCATACATTCCCGATACTTTTAGACTGAATGGACGTAACTCTGTGCACAGTGTTACGATTACTCTCTGCAGCAATTAATTTTCCTGAACGACAGCGTCTGCGGCAGAAGACGTGGGCGAGTTCTTATTTCTTTTTACTTTTTTCTCAATAGCTTGAATGATGTAGGGCGGGTCTTTTATTGGCATTGAGCGTTCAAGGCGGGAATCGATTAGCTCAGGAAGCAGACAATGCAAATAAAATTTTGACAATGGTCCTAACATTTTGTCGTGCCAGAACGTAGGGTCTCTTTTTATATATTCGACTTTCATTGAGTAGTCTTCTCCAGTCCATACGGCAAATAAGCACATATCCATCTCCGTAATGTTTAATTGGCCCTGAATTTGGAAATAATAATCGTGGTTTTTGTCAATCACAAACGTATTTTTCCTAGTGTTATATTTCCAAAATTTTATTTTTTTTGCTTTTATAGCTTCTTCAGCTTGCATATTTTTTGCAGAAAACGGGCATTTTACTTCTACCAGTCCTGTTTTTCCATCTTTGTCTTTATAAATACCATCGGGACTGGCTCCTAAATATTGGAGTGTTTTATGAATATAAAGACCGCAGCGAGCAATTGTGACGTTTTCCTGCAGAGATAACTGGGTTAATGCTGTTTGTTCATTATTTCCACCATATGTGATCGATGGAACATTTGACAAGTTTTGCGGTTTCACAATAGTTTTCACTAAAGGAGCGCAGCTAATGTTTTCTTTCCGTTTACATATTTTTCCAAACATAGACGCGGTTAATCTATTTTTTCTGTTTTCTAACCATTCTTGACTGGAACTTTGGTCTATCGTGTGTTTCTGTAGTTCGTCTCTTTGTTGGTCAGAAAGTTCCATTTGGTTAAGAAATTCATTTTTTGTCATCTGAAAATCTTCATCGGTCATATCTGGTCTTTGAGCTTTCTGTCCATAATCTGGATCATTCATATTTCTACGTATTTTTTTTCGAAATAATCTTTTGTAAACTTTTCTTTTTGCTTTTTGTGCCTCATATACATTTGTGTATTTGCCAGTAGGTTTACCAAATATGCATTTATGGATAGCGTTTATTGGTCGCTTGGTGTTAAAGGAAATAACTGAAGCGGAACACCTTTCCTGGTATGAATTTTTAAGTGTGTAATTAATTCGTTTCCCCCCCACATATTTGGCAATCACTGAATTGAATGTCTCAGCAGGATTGCTATCAACGTCAAAAGTTAGACTTTTAGCGTTTGCAGCCAAAAACAAGACAATTTGACTCATTTTCCTCCACAAAACTGTGTTAGCAACTTCAAGTGCCGTATTTCGGTCAGTTTTGTCAGTTGCTGGGCATATAGCGTCATCGCAATCAGAGTGACTACCAAAAGAACGGTGTAATGCATTCAAAATATCTGCACGAAGTTTAACCATTTTTTGATTGTCAGAAATGTCTTCGTGTTTCCTTAACTTTATAGCCCGCACTGTGTATCTGCGTAACTTCATGATTTTGAAGTCAGTTAAAAGTTTCCTTAATTTTATAGGAATATGAGTATCTTTAGTAAGTGCTCTCAGTTTGTTACATAGATTTCTTAGCAGATGGTTTCTGCACTCGATCTTCTGAACCTTGCAGTTTTTATATGGATTGCTTTCTAATATTTTTTTGTGAGTACTTGAATCACCATCTGATATCAATCTAGCATATATTAAACCATGAGTTTCAAGAGAGTTACTAAATCCTTCAACAAGCGACGTTGACTCCATACTGGAAGAGCTACCAGAATAGTTCTTATAGCATATGTGATTTGCAGGTTCAATATTTTTATTTTCAGCTTTAGCACATACTATGCAGTATTTATTTTTTACACCAAGATATAAAATTTTACCAGTGTATGCGCCGATTATTGCAGCTGCACCTGATGATGCTGAATAGTTATTACGGAAAGATCTTTTGGACCAACACCCGTCAGCTATTACATCAATCATTGGTGTACCTTCACAGTCGACACTGCCAATTTCTATTGCATGTTCTGCCTCTTCGATGCCTGCCTTGGCCATTTCTTCTACTGCCGTCTTATGGAACCATTCGTAAACTTGTTTGCTTGTTTGAGCGTACAAATTTTTTGACATACCAGGTATATCAGTATTACCTGCCAATTCATTTAAATTTCCCAACCCACAGCCAATACTAATAATACCTGCAACTATACTGTGATTCACATCACAAGTGTTAGATGGATCTTCAGTGTTTATGTCAAACTCAGAATTACAGAGTTCACACTTGAAACGCAGTTTTGATATAAAACCTTTACGTCGCTCACCGATACATTTCAAATTTCTATACCTGCATCCAAAAGAATTTTCGTTATGATCAGCAATCTTCCCCAGAATTTCTAAAAAATATTTGATCGATACGATTCTGCGCCCTTCTAGGCAAAAAAGTTCGTCATCATTGGTCATTTCTGTTTCATTTTCAGTTCGTAGCTGTTGGTCGTCGCTAATAATTATAGGTTGTTGACGTTTCCTTACGAAAATTCGGCGAAAAGGAAAAGCCTCCTCATGTGTTCGTTTCCTTTTCATTTTCTTATTTGAGTTTGTTACATTTTCAGGTCTGTCAATATTATCAATCATCCCTGGTACTCCCACAGTAGAAGGGGTAGGATTAATATTTCGAGCTTCTGACAAGTTGGTAACATCTGAAAAAGGTTGCCGAGAGCCAGCAGTGGACCTGTGAAAATAAAAAAAGTCATAAATTATTAACAAAGTTTTCAGAAGTATTAGTAAAAATCATCGTACTAAAAGATATCCGACTTTGGTCTAAATAGCCCTAAAGTATAGTAGACTAGCGATCTAATACATACATAAACACCAAAAACACAACCCACCCCCATACATTCCCCTCACAAACTCACCCCCCATACACTCACTCCCCATACCTCATACACATACATCTATCAACACAAACACACACACGCTCACACTCATTCCTATACACACACACCCCACACAGACACACACCCACACAGACACACACCTCACACAGACACACACACACACATCTCTCCACACACGCCCTCACCTTCATTCCGACACACACACACGCATCCCTCCACACACACCCTTACCTTCATTCCCATACACACACACCTCACACAGACACACACCCCACACAGACATACACTTCCCTCCACACACTTCCTCACCTTCATTCCCATACACACATACCCCATACAGACACACACCCCACACAGACACACACCCCACACAGACACACACCCCACTCAGACACACACCACACATAGACACACACCCCACACAGACACACACTCATTCCACACAACACACCCCCTCCCACAACCCCACACACACACACACACACTTATGCCCCCACACACAATCACGCCCTCCCTACATACACTCACGCCCCCCACACACGTTTACATATCGATACCCAACACTTTTGCGGAGTTTCGCTATCTAATTTAATTTGACCCTGTATACGATATTATCTAAACACGACGAAATACATAAAAATAAAGATTTGATGATTTTTTTGAGGCCAATGACCGCTGGTAGTATTGTTACTTGAAGTGTGAGTTGATAAAATCTGTTTCATCGTGTTGAGATATCAATATCCATCAAGTCTGTGGAGTCTCGCTAGCTAATTTAATTTGACCTTGTAGTTAGGCCCTAAACATGAATACTGTTAACAGTTCTACTTACCTTTGGATTCTATTTCTCTTCATCAATTCTACGTTTGAGGCCAATTTTCTTTTTCTTGTACAGGCATATTTTTTTTTACGTTTACGATCCATTTTGAAATCAAATATTTACAGAACTATTACTGATACACAAATATTTACAAAACTATTACTGTTATACAAATATTTACAAAACACTCGAAAAATTATATACAAAAATATTAAAGTAGAGCAACTTTAGATACACAACAATGCGCAACCTATGTTAGAGCAGGAGCAAAGTTAGAGCGAGAGGGAACAGTTAAAATTCGTCGTGGACCACACGTCTGAACGCTCCGACCGTGCAGTGGCCACTAAGGAATTTCTCTCTCAATTCTTGTTTATAAACCCTTTTTTGTAGGTCTTTTGAAAATATTACTATTGTTAGGGTAAGGTGATTTAGGTACTATTTTTTTTTTGTATTTGCTTATTGAACTCTTGGCATTAAAATAATCTAATTAATACATACATACGATGCATAATTATTATGAAAAAAACCATTTATTAAGAGATAAAAACAGAGAATTTTGATGAAATTGTGACGTCTAAATTAAGAAAATGAAATATAATTAGAAAAAACTAATGAGCACATTTTGAAGACGAGAATGTTGAGATAATTATGTGCTTAACAGATTTCCAAAATTAATTCTTCATTGCCCTAAACTAACCGCCCAAACAGAACTCGAAATGATGTTGGGCGCGAAAGAGCTGTATTTAACGCTTGATTTACCTAACTTATTCCACCTAAATGAACTTAAAAAAAATAACTAGCTATTACTTATATTGTGGTTATTTATGTGCAATAATAAAATTTCATGTTATTTCATTGCTCTGTTTAAAAAAAAATACAAAGTTGCGCAAATAATTCGCCGCGAGTGAATTTTGCAAGACTGCAGCCTTAAGTCAAGGTAGGTTGGCGGTGAGGCGTGGACTCACCTCAAAATACTTGTCGACGTCGGGCCCGAAGTCGATGCGCGCGATGTGCACGGGCACCGGGAACTCGTTGCGCACGCGCACCTCGCGCATGCGTAGTGAGTCTTCGCGGTTCGCCGTCACGAAGCTACAGGACATAGGTACATTCACGTTATTTCTAGACAGCGACATGGCATTGATTGTGATCGTTTGCGCAGGGTAATGGGTGAGGGTTTGGAGGGGTCGGGGATCCTGGCGGTGCTTATTACCAAAATAATATTAGGCATTTTTTTTTATTACTTTACTGATTTCGAATTTAGTTGAACCAACAGGACAACATTATAAGTGACGGCTATGCTATGTAAACTTTCAAGGCATGCTATAATATTTACTGGGGGTGCTGATAAGGTTAATTATCAAAATCCAAGATGGCGGCCATGTCTGACGTTGCAAAAATAGATATTTATCGCAACAAGTGGCAACGTCTATCGTGGGTCTGTGCAGGTTCGTGGAGCGTAGTCTCCGCTTCACTAGATGGCGCTAGGGTCATGGTGTTAAGTATATTTATCGGTTTAAAGAATTTATTTCTCATAAGAACATACAGTCCGTTTATAATGAGATACAAAGTAATAAGAATGATAATACAGTACAATACAATTTCCTCCAGAGTATTAGAATTTATAATGTACATACATGTTTCTTAAGCTTATTTTTAAATGTATTCACGTTATCGCACTCTTTAATATCGTCGGGTAATTCATTGAACAGATTAACTCCTTCAAATAATATTGTCTTTCTACCGTAATTAGTGCGTGCGCTAATGACTTCAAGTTTGTTTTTATATCTATTTCTCAGATTGTGTGACATTGTTTTTTTCTTTATTTGTATGTTAGTTTGTATTGAGTTTGAAGTTATGTTTTTAATAAGGATGCAGGTGTAGTCAATGTATAGCTGTCTAATATTTAATAGTTTAGTTTTTTCGTATATAGTCTTTGTTGAAGTAAGATAATGATAATGGAACAAAGTTTTAATTATCTTATTTTTTAATCTTTGAAGTGAATTTAAATTAGTTACTGCAGGCTGCGGAACCCCATATTTCAATCAAATATTCTAAATGCGATTTGGCTAACGAGTTATAAATAAAAGTGCGCACTTTGTTTGGAATACAATTTGCTACTTTCCGTAGTGCTCCCAATAACGATGTTAATTTACTTCTGAGATGGTCGATGTGTAAATTCCAATTCAGTTTCTCATCTACCCTTAATCCAAGATATTTTTCATTGGTTGATCGTTTTATTGTTTCGTTATTTATTATAAGAGGCGAGAAGTCCGGTATACGCTTGTTTTTAGTTGTAAAAATCATGAATGAAGTTTTTGACGTATTAATTGTAGGAAGGTTATACTTTAACCATTCGTTTAATAAATCAAGGTCATGTTGAGCGTTCTTTATGATGTTATGAATTGATTTGTCAAAGTAAAAGAGACAGGTGTCGTCTGCATAGTGTTAGGTGTCCTATTAACCCTATTTTATTAATATTGTTTATATAAATTAGAAAAAGTAACGGACTGATAATTGAACCTTGAGGACAGCCGTAAGTCATAGTTTGAACCGAGCTAGTGTGGATATCTCCTATTTTAACAACTTGACGCCTGTTTTCCAAATACGAATTAAACATTTTATGTGCTGTACCTGTAACACCTATGTTATCTAGCTTCTGTAACAGTTTTTGATGACTCACGGTACCGAACGCTTTTTTAAATCGATGAATATTCCTAAGGCATAGCTCCTTTGATCTATATAGGTTTTAATTTTGGTAACTAGATCCGTTGCAGCCGAGAGAGTACTTGATTTCAGGCGAAATCCATACTGTTCGTTTATTAGAATTTTTTTATGTGTCAAATAGTTATTTAGGCGACTATATAATACGTTCGAAAATTTTGGACATTACAGGTAACACTGACACCGGTCTGTAGTTGCTTGGGTCAGTTCTCTTTCCAAGTATATTTATTACAAGTTTATTAATTACTACCTTCTGCCCGCGACTTCGTCCGCGTGAAATTCGTACTTTCCTCTAAAAATGCCGAAAATGGATGTTTATGATCTTTATCATTTATTTACATAAATGGGTATTCGAGCCAATTTTTTAGTTTTGCGATCGCTGCTAATCATAAAGTGCTATAGGGCGAAGCGCGGCCTTCGACGCGCTACTCATAGGCACGCGCCGCCGGCCCCCCGGCCGGTACCGCCGCTCGGCGACCGTTATGTCCCTGCATTTTAAATCTGTAATATCTTCGAAAATATTCATTTAAATTACATGCTGTAAAGGGCCATATTGATCTATATTAAATGCACAATGTATTTAAGGTACTTAATTGTCGTCGTAAATAAGCCATTATTTCTCGTAAAAAGTAAAGAATAAAAAATTGTTATTGTGGGTTATCCCTAAGAGATAGACATGTACCATCGCGGACTTTTTTGTAGACCTTTTTAAGGTGTACAATACTGTAGTACATTATTTTGATCTATCTCGTAGGGTTCAGCCAGCGTTTGCAATGTAAGCGTAAAAAATGTGTTTATTTACGACATCACATTAGAAACCTCTAAAATTATCAGTGTTTCTTTACTGTATTATGCATACTATATAAACCTTCCTCTTGAATCGCTCTATCTATTAAAAAAAACCCGCATCAAAATCCGTTGCGTAGTTTTAAAGATCTAAGCATACATAGGGACAGACAGACAGCGGGCGACTTTGTTTTATACTAAGTAGTGATTTAAAATAAACAAACAGACATAATTTCCCACATTTTATTTAAAAAACAATGTAAAAAAATTAAAGATACAAATCGATACGAGCCAAAAGGCTGATTGAGAGGGACTTACTCCTGGGAGGATCAGGATGTGCCCAAATAACCCGATAGGGTTTTCATAAGTCCAGTAAAAGCAGAATACTGTGAGTATTCAACCATTTTCTTTGTTACCGCTAGACAAGACAACCTTAGGTCTTACATGTGTGTTCTGACACGAGGACGTTGTAACCGGTCTGACTGTTATGCTCGCCTTCTAAGATCGGTACTATGCGCGATTAAGTCGTGATGTCTTGGTGCAGCCCTGTGGTCAGATGATTTGGAATTGATCCGGGCGCAGGCAACTTTAAGGTTAACGCTTGTGGTGTGGTCATCTGTTGTTCAAGAAGATCTTACCTAGCCGAATCCAGGTGATGAGGGAAGTTCGCCACTCCAGGTAACAAAAGCCTCACCATCTACGTCCGTAGGCCACGTTATCCAAGTGAACACAGGTTTATCCTGTGTCCAAAGTCAAGGGCCCTAAACCCCATAACTGAGAGCGTTAACTGAGAAGGAATTATACTGAGAGAACACTGAGTTGATCTATAGTGTCATAATCCTCCTCCTCCTAATATTATAAATGCGAAAGTAAGTTTTTTTGTTTGTTACCTTTTCACGCCTAAACCACTGAACCGATCTTCCTGAAATTTTGCATATTAGTTGTCAGGTGTACAGAAATGGACACAGGGTACTTAGGTTTACGCGTCTCACTACTAGATCGCTGCTAGTCTCATTTGTAACAGTAATCATCATTGCGAGTGAGACATTTTTTATTAATAATAATAATAAGACATTTATTCACCAACACACCACCTACATTGTTTTTAAGTTCAGTCTTGAATAGACCGTAACTTGCTATCCGTGAATAATGTTAATCTTTCCTCACAAACATCAAAATTTCGGTAAAACCAGACAAACATTTGGTCCTTCGAGCCGGATAACGAAACCGTAAGTAGTGTAGTGTAGTTCTTAAGAAATAAACATTGTGTAGTATAAAAAACTGAACAGTGTAAAACTCAAGTGACACAGTGCAGTTACTAGTGGACACTGGAACACAGTGCGCTCAGTGGTAATAAAATAATAGACCTTTAATGTAATCGATAATTTAGTGTGCATAGGTGGTTGATTAGGGGCCCGTGGCTAAATAATAACAGCCGCACAGGTCGATCGATCAGGTTAAGCTACGCTTGCCGCGGTTGGTCAGTGGATGGGTGACCATCTTTACATATCGAGACCCCTCCGTGCCTCGGAAAGCACGTTAAGCCGTTGGTCCCGGCTGTCATTCGTGGATCTTTGACAGTCGTTACGGGTAGTCAGAAGCCCGAAAGTCTGACAACCAGTATTACCAAGGGGTATCGTATTACCCAGTAACTGGGTTGTGGAGGTCAGATAGGCAGTCGCTCCATGTAAAATACTGATATTCAGCTGCATCCGGATAGACTGGAAGCCGACCCCAACATAGTTGGGAAAAGGCTAGGCAGATGATGAGGTGGTTGATTAGTTGTAATGAACTGTTTACAAATTGGAATTTTGTGACTTTTCGTAAAAATTTGTGTATGTGTTGGAAGTTTGAACTGATACGAGCTAGCTATATTTTATAAATGGTGATTGGAACGGTGCCGTAAGTACCTAAGAACGAACGATTTTGTGAACTCATTCATCCTAGTTTGTGATAAAGTTGTGTACCTACTGTAGCGAAATAAAACAAGAAGAAGATACACTTCGCTAATAAATACGTTTAATTTTGGTGTTAAAATAAAAAAAATCCGAAAAAATACAAGAATCAAATATAAAAATAAAAATAGCAATAAAAGACTACTTTCTGTAGGTACCCTTGTGACGACAGTAATATCAATTTAAAAAAATACTCTAGGTTTTGTAAAGGAAAATAGAGGTGGATTTTGTCACGCGACGCGAATGCAGACGTGATTGCAATCAAGACAGATATAAAGACTAAATAGGTTGAAAGGTTAGCGCGGTCCAAAGAAAAAGAATTAAAAAAAACTCACCCGCCATAATTGAAGGATAAAATAATAGCGATTTCAATTGGGAAAATAAATCTAGACAATTTACTATGAGAATAGTGTGAAAAAAGGTATCTGTTCCAAAAAAGGGGTATTCGTCTTCGTTCACGGAATCCTTGTAGAATAATAGGGCAGCACAATAAACAGCTACTAGATCCGCAACAGCTACTAGATCCGCAACAGCTAGCTGCGGGCGCTCCTCAGGTGAACAGCTTTAATTTCTTCACGGGAGTCGGGTAGGGGAAAGCCGAATGAATCGGCTTGCCGTTAGTTCGGGCCTTATCCGAAAATGAAAGAGATAAGTCCTCACTGCGACATTTAAAATTTAAAAAATATATGCAGAACTCTTGGTAGCGAGGTACCTTATAGAGTAAAAACGTTATAACACAATAAATCAGATTCAATATTATAATTTATATGAAAATTTTGGCGTAAATTCCAGAAGGAGAAGTAGCTCGTCACAAGGTTATTTTTCAAGTCAGGTCGACGAATTGACCTATAAACTTGTGACGAGCTACTTCTCCTTCTCGGTCTTCTCCTTCTCTATTTATTCTCCTCTCGTATACAAAGATTCAAACTTTAAACACGTTTGCAAGAGGAACGTTATGAGCAAATTTAAAAAGTTCAAATTAATTATAAAAAATCTCCGAAGGAACGACTGGTATTGAGTTACTTAGATACTCGTCTGGAGAATTTGGAGAAGGATTGGCAAATCTTCAAAACGTCACACGATCACCTTGTAGCTCATATAGCTAAAGAACAGCGAACAGCTTTAGCTTACTTATCTGATGACATTATACGATCATCAGTGTGAAGAAATATACCTTACGTATAAAAGCGAATTAAAAACCAAACTTCAACTGTTAGCCCCCAAAGAACAACCACACACTACGCAAAAACAAAATCCTATTGCCGAAATTAAGTTACGAAAATAAAAATACCGATATTTTCTGGAAAATACATCGACTGGCCGTCATTTTTGCATTTTTAAACATCAGTCATAGATCATACATAACGATACGACATTAGACGATGTTCATAAACCAAATTATCTCAAATCAAGTTTAGCTGGCGAAGCGGAAATCTTATAAAGAAGCATTTCAGTGACAAGTCAAAATTATAAATTAGCGTGGGAAACTATAAACAACCTCTACAACAACAAAAGATATATATCGAACTGTTTGTTTGGTGTTAAAGCCATAACTACAGAATCAGTACTGAGCATAAAGCAATTGTTAGATATAACTAGAATGTTTTTGAGTTCGTTAAAGAATCTTGGCCTTCCAACTTGTTCCTGGGATATAATCGTCATTTACATGACCGGACCGTGACTAAATTAAACCCTGAAAGCCAAAAATTATGGGAACAACATGTAGCAATTGATTGTAGCAACGATTTTCCAACATTCAACAAATTGAACCTGTTTATGGAAACAAGATTTAGATCACTTGAAATGACTGAAAATGTAAGCAGGTCAACTAAATTAAAATCTTTTCATGCTTCGTCACCAACACCATCTGGCACACCTGCCGAAAGTGCATTTTGTAAAGAAAATATTATCTACCGATTATAAGTGACATCGTCAAGATGTATCGACAAGTACAAGTATCCGATGAACACACTGAATACCAAAGAATAGTTTGGAGAAGCAACTCCAATGAAAAATTTAAATCCTACAAGTTATTAACGGTTACATTCGGCACAGCATCTGGTCCCTTTTTAGCAGTTCGCACTCTGATTAAAGTTGCAAAAGATTAAGGCCAGAAGTACCCTTCGGCAGCTGAAATAGTTGAAACTTCGTTCTACATGGATGACCTGCTAACAGGCGCTTCTAACGAAATACAGGCCACAGAAATGTATACACAAATTACACAGCTTCTGAGTAGCGCAGAATTTGAATTACTAAAATGGACCAGCAATTCTGACAGGTTCTTGGAGAATATTGCTCAACACAAACGTGAATTCCAACCATTTGAAATCAAATTTGACCAAATCATAAAAACCTTAGTATTGTCCTGGGATAGAGTAAATAATAAATTCAAGTTCCACATAAACCAAACTGACGTTACATCCCCAATGACGAAACGAAGCGTATTAGCAGAAGTGGCACGCCTATGTGATCCCTTTGGATGGTTAGCACCGGTGATTTTCACGGCTAAAGTATTTATACAAAAGTTGCGGCTGTGCTCAGTTGACTGGGATGATGTTCTGCTATCTAACCTTCAAGAAGAGTGGTTATCTTTTCGTGAACAACTTCCAAACCTGCACAACATAGAACTATGTCGATGGATGTATATTCACCCAGACAATGATCAAGCCGAAATTCATGGATTTGCGGACGCCTCGACAACTGCTTATGCTGCAGTCCTTTATATGAGGGTTGTCCAAAAAAACAAAGTGTACCTGTCTATTCTAGGAAGTAAAACAAAAGTAGCACCCTTAAAACAAATTTCTGTGCCTCGTCTGGAATTATGCGCAGCAGTTTTATTAGCTAAACTATTGTCTGAAGCGGCATATGTCTTAAAAATACCTCGAGATAAAATTTACGCCTACACTGACTCAATGGTGGTATTAGCATGGATTCAACCCCCACCAATAAGATGGCAAACTTTTGTGGCTAACCGAGTAACAGAAATACAAAACCGTATTGATAATGACAGCTGGAGTCATGTTGCGTTCGAAGAAAATCCTGCTGATCGTGCATCGCGTGGTGTTAGCTCGTCCGAATTACAACATCAGCAACTGTGGTGGGAAGGACCACACTGGCTTAAGGATCTGGAAATAAATAGAAACAAAAGGGAAACATTAAGCACTGACCTAGAAGAGAAAATCCAAGCAAAAGTAACCCTCACCTGTTAGGAAGAACAGATATTTTTTTGGAACGATTTTCAACCTTCAATAAAATGTTAAGAGTACTTAACTTACCTATTGTAGAAAATTTCTTCGTCTGAAATTAAAAAAAGTTTGTGAAAAACCGCTGAAATATATGACCTGAATATATGAAGAAATAACTGAAACTTTAGACGTATGCTTAAAATATACCCAAAAACAAAAAAATTAAGAAGAAACGCAAGGTTTAAAAGAAAAGGGATGAATTAAGAAAAGAAGTAAACTTATCTCCTTAAATCCTTATCTGAGGGTGGCAGGTCCCCCAAACTGGAACGGGCTGGGGCCGCTTTCAAGCGGCTCCTGCCCAACCTGAGGGGGCCAAACGCCTCCTGCCGGAGGCTTTACGCGGGGGTCGTGCGGTCCATGGCCGTGTATGGCGCCCCGGTGTGGGCGCGTTCACTGCGGCTTCGAGCCGCCCACTACTTGAACGCGCCCCAAAAGGTGGTAGCCATACGGCTGATACGGGGGTACCGCACGATCTCGCGCGAGGCGGCAAGCCTCCTTGCCGGACTGCCGCCATGGGATCTGGAGGCGATAGTCCTCGCGCGCCTCTTTGAGTGGCGCGCGGAGGCACTACGCCGGGGGGAAAACCCGCTTCCGCGGCAAATTGCTGCGGAGCGGACGGACCTCCGGCGCGATCTCATGGCGGCATGGAAAGCGCGACTGTCGCAACCCAGCGCAGGGCACGCCGCGATAGCGGCGGTAAGGCCCCTCTTTGAGGAGTGGCTAGAGAGGCGTCACGGCGCCCTCACCTACCGCCTGACGCAGGTCCTCACCGGACACGGATGTTTCGGGAGGTTCCTGCACATCATCAGGCGGGAGGAAACGCCCGGGTGTCACCACTGCGAGGATCGCCCAGAGGACACGGTGGTGCACACGGTGGAGGTCTGTCCCGCTTGGGCAGAGCACCGCCGTGTCCTCGTAGAGGCGATCGGCAGCGGCGGCGACCTCTCGCGCCCGGCCCTGGTCCAAGCCATGGTCCGGGGCGAGAGGGAGTGGGAGGCAGTCACCTCCTTCTGCGAAGCAGTCATGCTAGCGAAGGAGGTGGCGGGATGGGAGAGGGAGAGAGCCGAGAGGGCCGCCCGTCCCAGCCGCCGCGGTAGACGCTCCGGGCGTCGGGAGCCGCGTGACGACTCCCGGCCACCGTAGGCGCGGGCCTGCGGACGGCGAGTAATGGGTAGCTCGCCGTCCGATCAGGACCAGGCCCGTGCCGGACGGCGCGTATGTGTTCCACGCGCGCCTCAAAGAGATGTCAGCATCAAAGGAGGGGCCCGTTAGGGCCGAAGCCTGCCGGGGCAGCGGGATTGTCCGAAAGGGTTACCGCTGCCCCGGAACATAAAGGGCTAAGGAAGGAACACGGATGGGTTTTAGTCAGTAAGAGTCTGACACTCCCTTCCGCTCCACCCAGAGCGGGAGGGGTCATTGGATGATTTCCCATCCTTAAAAAAAAAAAAAAAAAAAAAAAAAAAAGGGTGGCAGGTCGCTAACAGGCAGCAACATTACCACATGAGTACAAACATCCGGTCATCACACAGCCAGGGTGATTCACATCTTTCTATTCTTCTAGTTAAAGATGCTCACTTAAAGTTACTGCACGGCGGTATACGACGGCGGCACTGAAAATTTCGGGAATCAAGGAAGTGACACAACATTACTATTTAAAAATGTATTTATTGCTTTTCGAAGTATTCTCCGCGAAATAAGACACATTTTTCCATACGATGGAACCAATCATTGAAGCAACCATTCCATTCGGAAGTTGGGGTCTCCAAAATGGCCGTTTTGTAGGCCTCCACACTCCTCCTCCTACTTCAGGTGATGAAAATCTCTGTCCACGCAATTTATTCTTTATTTTAGGGAAAGTATAGAAATCATTAGGCCTTAGGTCGGGGCTGTACGGCGGATGGTCTAATAATTCTATGTTTTCTTGCTCTAAAAACTCTTTTGTTCTGTGCGCGGTGTGAGAACTCGCATTGTCGTGATGGAGGATGATGCGGCGGTTGCAGTTCTCTTTACGGAGTTCGGAACGACCTGTGGCAAACAAATGCTAGCATACCATTCTGCATTAACCGTTCTTTGTCCCTCAAGAGGAATAGTCGTAACATGGCCGGTTTTGGAGACAAATGTGGCCACCATTTTTTTTGCAACACTCCGTGAACGAATAATTTTTGTTGGCTTTAACTCATTTTCGAACACCCAAACTCGTGACTGGTTTTTTGTTTCGGGTTCGTACGTACGCGTATATCCAGGATTGAGGGGCCCGTGGCTAAATAATAACAGCCGCACAGGTCGATCGATCAGGTTAAGCTACGCTTGCCGCGGTTGGTCTGTGGATGGGTGACCATCTTTACATACCGTGTCCCCTCCGTGCCTCGGAAAGCACGTTAAGCCGTTGGTCCCGGCTATCATTCGTGGATCTTTGACAGTCGTTACGGGTAGTCAGCAGCCCGAAAGTCTGACAACCAGTCTTACCAAGGGGTATCGTATTACCCAGTAACTGGGTTGTGGAGGTCAGATAGGCAGTCGCTCCATGTAAAATACTGGTATTCAGCTGCATCCGGTTAGACTGGAAGCCGACCCCAACATAGTTGGGAAAAGGCTAGGCAGATGATGACGCGTATATCCAGGATTCGTCACCTGATACGATGTTGTATACAGCATTTGAGGATCCTGCGTGGAATCTTTCGAGAGTTCTGACGCACCAAGCAACGCGAGCCGCTTTTTGCTCTTCACAGAGCGAATGCGGTATCCATCGGGAAAACAACTTTTTTACACCTAATTGTTCATGCAAGATTATTTGTATTTGACTCATGCCAATGTCTAAAGTTGCCTGAATTTCGCGGTATGCCACATGTCGATCTTCCTCAATCAGCTTACGCACAGCATCAACGTTATCTTGGGTGACTGCAGTTTTTGGACGACCTTGACGGGGATCATCACTGAGCTTGACACGTCCACGTTGAAATTCAGCAAACCAGCGATAAATTGTGGTTTTGTATGGGGCTTCATCACCAAATGCAGAAATCATCCGCTCAACACACTGTTTTTGTGTTAAACCACTTCGAAAGTCATAATAAATCATCGCTCTTGAATTTTCTCGAGTCAATTCCATTTTCTCAACGACTAAACAAGTTTGACAAAACCTTGTGACAAGGCCGAGAATATTTTTTAAAATAAATAAATGGTATTCGATTTTTAAAACCAAGGAGTTTTCAATTAAAAAGATTTTAATATGACAGGAACAGTGGAAATATTCCATTCCCGATACTTTTAGTGCAGCCCTTGTAGTACTTACGATGAACTTTCATCGTTCCCGGTTCTGAATAATTGGCTTGAAGCCCTTAGTGAAAAGGTGCTTTCGCGAATGTGCCGTTTGCACCAAGCACAGAGCTCTTACGATCCAACCACAAATGGGAGAACTCCCCAAGGAACGGGTAAATCCCGGGAGACCCTTCAAAGTCACTGGCGTCGATTTTGTAGGACCGATACAAATACGCACCAGTAAGGGACGAGGGCAGAAATCGTTCAAGGGATACATTTGCCTCTTTGTATGTATGGTGACTCGTGCACCTAGAAGTGGTAAACGACTTAACAACACCAGGATTGATGGAAGCATTTCGCAGATTTGTATCACGCCGTGGACACTGCTCAGTATGAACGGAGTATTTATGAAAGTGGCTGAGCTCCTGTCTAACGACGGAGCTCCCAACTTTGGTGGTCGGGAAGCCAGTATTAAATCAGTAAAAACGCACTTAACAAAGACAATTGGTACTCCAACCTTAACATTTGAAGAAATGTCAACTTTACTACGTCAAGTCGAAGCTTGTCTCAACTCAAGACCCATAGGACAGTTGAATGACCATCCTGACGATTTTTTAGAGTAACTTGAGCATTTGCTCTCGGAAGTCATCATTTGGTAAAGTAGAGCTGATGATGAAGACCACTGACGGCCATCGGAACTAATCAATAATAAATATCTCACGGGTTGCGATTCGATTACTTTAATATAGTTGCAAAGCAATTTATGCTCGTCACAATGCGTGTGGTGGTGGAGTGGAGTTCTCCAGGTTCTTACCAGGAGAACTCCTCAACAATTAACGTCCCAGCATCGGAAAAAGCAATATTTTGTAAAAGGTGATGAGCAGTTGCCGTAAGGCTATTGTAACTTAGATAAATTACAAACTCTCTCACTAAAAAATGAAAAATAAAAACTTTTTTACAAAAAAAAACAACCGGCTTCCAAAAAAAACTACAAAGTGATAAATAACTTTTATTTCGGAAGTCGGTGTCAATAAACGAAAATGCAGAATCAACGACACCGACTTTTTTGTAAAAAAGTTTTTTTGATTGGAGTATCATTGATGACGATCCCGGATACACGTGAGGAAAACGAATGGATAAGCCCGCTGAATCTATGGAAATTGATACAGAGAATGATGTCAAATTTTTGGAACCGTTGGTCTAAAGAATTTTTACATACCATGCAACAACGTTACAAATGGCAAACCAAAACAACACCTCCTCAGATTGGTGATGTGGTAATGGTAAAGGATGACAATTTACCACCAGCTAAATGGTTACTAGCTCGTGTAACACATAATGCATCTAGGGCCAGACGGAGAAGCTAGAGTAGCTGATCTAAAGGGTAAATAAAGGATCTACATTTAAAAGACCTTTATCAAAGACTAGCTTCCACCCGCGGCTTTTCCTGCGAGATATATCGATAAAAGCTATCCTATGTCCTTCCCCGGTATGCAATCTACCTCTCTGCCAAATTTTATCGAAATCCGTTCAGTGATTTAGGCGTGAAAAGGTAACATACAGACAGACAGAGTTACTTTCGAATTTATAATATTAGTATGGATTATTATACTGCCCCGCCTAGACACCGCATAAAATAAGACGATTCTGGCATGGTGGGCGGTGTTAGGAAGAACAGAAGGTTCTTGGTTGGCGGAATGTTTACGCGTCTCACTACTAGATGGCGCTGCTAGTCTCATTCGTTACACTGCATTGCGAGTGAGACATTTTTAATAATATTACACCTACATTGTTTTTTAGTTCAGTCTTGAATACACCGTTACTAGCTATCCGTGAAAGTTATTAATCTTTCTTCAGAAACATAATAATTTCAGTAAACCAGGCAAACAAGTACCTTTCATCCCAAAAAAAAAGTGCTGTTCCCGAGGAAAACAAGAATAACGCTATTATGATAATAGATGGCGCCACGTGTCTTTTGTCTTGATCGCAGACGAAGTCGCGGGCAACAGCTAGTTTAATATATGAGAGAGTTAGACATTTTGTAGGAACTAGGTGATAAGACCAGTTGTTATAAAGTATTGTGACTCGGGTTTGCTCTGCATTATCGTTATTTTCCCTACATGAGCACAATCCTAATAGGTCGGTACTTGTACGGCTGAGCTAGAAGTTATTAAGTGGTTCATCTCACGGACTCGCTATAGCGACTCTGAGAAATTGTAATTGTCTCATTGCAGGCGTTCACCGATACGACCAGGTACGGAAACAGGTGTATAAGTGTGAATGTCCTGGTGTGGGAAAGGTATATCAGATTGGTGGCTTGCCACATTATTTGTATGTGTGCCTCAACTTCTGTATTATTATAATAAACTTTGTATTGTGTAAGAAGGTACTTGTTTAATTTAATGTTTCCCTAACAGATGTATCCTGTAGCCCGGCTAGCTCAGTCAGTAGGACACGAGACTTCATCTCAGGGTCGATAGACTACAGTTGGCGCCCAAAGGTATATCATTCTTTCATTGTATAGGGTGAACAAATCAATAACCAATATCTCTCTCTCTCTCTTTCTGTTCCCTCAGTCCTTTCAGTTGGCGGGATTTCGTATTAGATTATGGCTAGTATTTAAATTTTAAAAATAAAGTGGCCAATGCACCACAATCTGACCATTTCTTTTATTGGGCCGGTAAGGTGCAGTGTTGATAAAGTTCACTCATAAGTTCAAGTTAATCCATATACATTTGTGTTATAATTTTGCTAATTTTATTGTTATTAAAAAATAAGATTTTTACTTTTCGCTGTGCGCTACAAGATCCGTAATCGTACCTCAGCTCGAAGCCGTCGTCTCGGTAAACATTGTCTCGCAAATAAAGAAACGAATATGCGTACGTACTGCAGCGCGTGCGGCGTGAGGCGCAGCGTGCCGGGCAGCACGCGCACGCTGTAGCGCAGCGCGGCGCGGCCCACGCGCAGCTCGCCCGCGCACCACGCGCCTGCGCCTGCGCCGCCAGCCGCGCCCGCCCACAGCGCCGCGTCTGCGCAGCACAAGTGCCACAAAGGGGATGAAGAGAGACAAACTGTCTGCAGCTTCGAACATTCTTTTATGGACTATCATTTTCCGATTTCATATGAGATTGAAATAGTTTAACGGCAGTCAGGTATATGGGATCATTTATTTTCAGTAGGGGTATTCTGATAAAGTATCAGCATCTTCCCGTATTGTTGGTCAAGGTTGTTATTATTTAGTATTATGTGCCAGTATTTCTTTTCTTTATGCCGTAGAAAATGATGTCAATATAAAAATCCTAAGTGGCCGCCACGTAAAAGTACGACTTATTCGACATGGTCGTCATTTACACGGATTTCGGAAGACGACAATGACGTTAAAATAAATCCAAGACAGCAGCGATGGCGGTTACAATTAGTTGAGAATAGTACTTACAGTCAAGTGTGAGCTGTGCGGTGCGCGTCAGTTCCTGATGCGGCTCCAGCTGCGGCCGCAGCAGCGACACGTGCGCGCCCGCCGCCTGCGCGCCTGCGCACCACGCTGCGTTACACGCGGTCCCTTCTGATGTTACTCTTTATTGAATATCAGTTAGGCCGCGGTCACGAAGTCGGCGCTTGCGACGCGGCGACGCAGACCCGCAGGGTTATTACGTATCTTGGCGCGGCGCTAGAGCGGCGTAGTGTTGTGTCATGAGAAATTAGTGTCTATGTTCGCGAACGAAATATCTAAACAGCGACGACAACATCTTTTTGATACAAATTTCTTCGTAACGTTAGATTTAAAGCAAAAATAAATTGTACAACACTTCGTCAATGCAGACGCGCGGGCACCACGAGACGGTGCGCAGCGCTCGTACGCCGCTGCCTTCGAGGCCAGTTCCATATAAACGGATGCATTGAAACGCGCCGCGCCGCGCCCGCTGACTTCGTGTCAGTAGCCTTAAAGTAACATCAGAATGAGCCGTGTGGAGTTGTGTTCTCAAGTGTGTAAAATGCCGTTCACCGTTTCCATTGGCGGTACCCTTGTCGCTCTGGCCGTTGTGCGTGGGCGGCGCTAGCTCGGGAAGCGGCGCGGGCGCACAGCGCGCGGCCCACACGCTCGCCTGCAGCGCCACGGCCGCGCCTGCGCTGTTGCCGGCCGCGATGTCGAACTGCACAGAGAGCTCGGTTAGCGGGGCCGCAACACGCACTACACGCGCAGCACACTATACGCACCACGTCGGGCGGGTCGCGCGAGCCGCGCGTGCGCAGGCGCAGCTGCAGCGGGCTCACGTACTCGCCGGCCGGCACGCTGCGCGCCTCCACGCACACCACCAGCCCGCCGCCCGTTATGTTTGCTTTGATTCTGCGGAATATTATATTCTACTTAATAAAAATCTTAAATTCATTCAGTGACAGACTACAAGCATGACGTTTTACACAACTGTGTCTTACATATCGTAATCCCAAGTTCGCACAAGCCATTTTATTTGGCAATTTATTTTCGCGATTTTCATATGCCACGAATTTAAAAAAATTCATCCCCTAATATAATGTCATCCCCCTAGTATAATGTATAATAAATCCCATCGGGCACACGGCTTGCGTTACTTATAATCTGTTGCGTTTAAAGAATGAGTCGAAGCGCCAGCATGACAAGTAGCGCTAGGCATTAACTTGCTGGGCAGGGCGCCTCGTCAACATCAAGCCTAGAGACGTGCCGTACCGTACGGCACGTACGAGTGGACACGTATCGCGTCCAGGTGAAATATGCGAGCAAGCGAAATTCCATTTTTAGGGTTCCGTACTTCAAAGACCCTTTTTCTCAAGGACGCGTGGAGTTATCAAGTTGAAATTAATATCAAATACTCAGGGCTGCAATTAGAGCTTGCGAATATTCGTTTTTTTTTATATTCGAATATTCGATTTTTTTTCGGGTATTATTCCAATATTATTATTAGAATATTTAAGAATAAATAACCTTTTTTAATAATCATGTCTCTATTTGCCAATATCTTAGATACATTAAGAGTGATTAATATGAAAGGAATAAATCAAAATGTTACTGCTTTATAAAAGCCCTACACGTAGTCATGGAGGCCAATTGTGTACAAAAGCGATCTATACCCACACAACCAACCACAATACAACACAGTCTTATGAATCGAGATCTGAGTATTGTTATAATATCTATAAGGAAATCAAATTAATTAACAAAAAAAAAATTAATCACAAGTAACATCATAAAATCTGCAATGCACTATAGGTAAGTACTGTAGAGGCACAGGCTGGTAATAATTGACAGCGTGTTGCATTCGGACGTTTAAGCAGACGTGAAATATTGAAAAACATATATATCAAGTAATGAATTGGGAGAAGGCGCTGAAATCTGACATGCAGGTTTTTACCTACTTTGGGTTTCAGAGACTTCAATAGGTTTTGTAAAACAAATTTATTTCAATAAAGATTTATTATTATTATTTTTAGTGTTTTCTCTTCTCAGCTCTCTCTTTGGCTGGTTTTTGCAAGATTTACGGACCGAAGCCAAGTAAATGCAGCTTGTGGTGTGTTATGTTAAACATGTGTTGTGATGAGGACCTATTTCGTTTTCATCAAAAAAAAAATATAAATAAATAAAATAAAAAATTAAATAAATAAATCTATTTGCATGAACTTTCTGACAATGCGACATGTATTTAAAATTGCATATTATTATTATCATTTTTATTAGTTATTTTTGTTTAGTAGAAAAAGTGCTAGTCCTAACGTGATATTGTAAAGTCCCTCTCAATTTAATCAAGTTAAAACAAATCGCTGTTTAAATTATATTTTGACGTTCCTCGAGTCAGGACGCTCACAGTAACTACTTATTCTAATGTAATTTTTGGCCACAGCACTGAATTACAAAAAGAGATATAATCAAACAGATTACCAGAGTGGTAAAATCAATATAATGTGAAAGAGCTATCTATTGAATAACATATTAATCATTATGAGATCAGCAAATCAAGGTACCACATTGTAAAGCATTAAATGCGTTTGAAATCCTAACATTTAACTTTGGGTTGGTTTTCAAAGTTTTCCTTGGAAGTGTAGCGGTATCTACAACGCCACATGCGAACAACGCGTCACACTGACGTCACGCAAAATCCTGCAAACTCAAACTCAAAGCATTTATTTCAATTAGACCATTTACAGGCACTTTTGAATTGTCAAGTCGGTCAGTCAGAAAATATGAAGCTATACTTCATAAAATATAGCTTGATCTCTGCGACAGCTGTCAGTAAAATCACGCCTATGAAGTCCTGAATTTCTTAATAGTACAGACAGTAACTCTCAATGTCATACTTTATGGGCATGCCGACCTAATTAGTGATGGGCGATGAATCATCGTGACCACAGACTATAAGCTATCGATATTTTAAATAAAACTAGATTTAAAATTAATATAACTTTTAATTTTATTGTACATATATTTTAATATCATAACATTATTTACATTTGTTCATACTTGAACTAAAACAATAGTGAGTAAATAAAATCCAATTTCTCACCTACTCCTGTAACATTGCATCCGTCAACGTCCCATCCTTGGGTTTCGAGAGAAGAAACGCCGCCATCTTGTTTGAGAACCTCCATTCTCCTCAGTACGAGTGCCGACGCCTTGTATACGCTACCGTGTTTTCCGTTCTCATTAATTTGTTTTTGTTACTATTGCTGTTAATTTGTTATCTGTTATTTTTGTTATTATTGTTAGTGTCTTGTTGGCATAATGCCGAAGAGAACGAAGAAAACTGTTTTAAACAGTCTAAGTCGTGAGTTTGTGATTCTGTTACGTGAATATTTTGAGCGAGAGAACCAACATGGCGGGCTGCTATTACCCATCGAGAAAGTATGTGATAGAGTTGCAGATGCTCTTGGCATTGGACGTGCAACAGTAATTCGCATCAGCAAAGATATGGCGAATCTTCAACCGCAGTATTGACTGAAGACGAGGACAAAAAACTTTCAACGCCAAATAAAAAAAGGAAAAAGGCTGCTCCTGTCACAAACATTGACGACTTTGACGCCGCTGCCATTCGCAACCATGTATATGGTTACTATACACAGGGCGAATTGCCTACATTAAAAAAACTTGCCGCGTCCCTCAGAGACGCAGACTTGTTCAAAGGAAGCTTGCCATTTCTAACGAAGATATTGAAAAATATTGGTTTTTCCTATAAAAAAAGTGACAAAAGAAAAATTATTATGGAAAGAACCGACATTGCTCTTGCTCGAGTGAATTTTCTCCGAAAAGTCAAAAAGATCACAAATTGGGACAAAGTAGTGTTTCTAGACGAGACATGGCTAAACGCCAATCATACCGTATCCAAAGCTTGGACCGATGATACTGCACAATCAACCACCAAAGTACCCGAAGGAAAAGGTCAAAGATTAATCATCACTCATGCTGGGACATCATCTGGTTTTGTGCCTAATTGCTTATTGGCATTCAAATCAATTAAACTACGGAATACAATGAGGAAATGAAGTTTGAAAAATTTAAGGAGTGGTTTTTAAAATTATTAGATAATTTAAAGGAGCCACATTGCATTATTATGGATAACGCCCCATATCACTCGGTACAAAAGCACAAACCACCAACTTCGGCAAACAGAAAATTAGAAATCATAGCATGGCTTCAAGAGAAAGGAATAGAGGCCAATGAAACTATGCTCAAAAACGAATTATAAAGACTCGTTGGTCTGCACAAACCCAGTACACCAACGTATGTCTGAGATGATATAGCCCACGAAAAGAGTCATACCGTCATAAGACTACCCCCGTACCACTGCCAGTATAATCCGATCGAGCTTATCTGGGCCCAAGTCAAAGGTTTGTTTGCTTGAATTTCAGTTAGGTACTTTAAATATTAACTACTGTCTATTTAAACTTAGTAAAAATATGTTTTCTTTTAAGGTTACGCTGCCAGACACAACACAACACCGCCTTTCACAGCAAATAAAATGTTGCAGTTATTAAAAAGTGCGGTCGACAATGTATCTGCAGAAGACTGGAAGAAGGTGGTAACCAAATGCAGAAAACTAATGGAAGAAGATTGGGAGCGTGACGTCCGCTTTGATAATATTTGCAAACAAGAGTTTATAATAAATTTACAAGATTGTTCTAGCGATTCAGAAACTGATTCAGATATAGATTTGGGGTGTACTCCTTTAAGAGAATAAATGTATTTTATATTAAAATATTCGTTTCATTTAGTAGCGTTTGTAATTAAATTAAACCCAATTATTATATATGTTACATTATCATCGAAAATAGTAAAAAACGTCGATAATTTCTATCGACAATTTTTTATATCCTGACAAGCCTAGGAATGTCAATTTGACATATGTCGCAGAGATCAAGCTATCTTTTACGTAGTATAGTTGCCCATTCCAAAGCATAGGTACCTATAGAGAAGAATAACCCTCTCCTGCTCGACGCCAGCAGTCAGCCTCAACCCAGCGCTGTACCACATCCGACGCACTGGAGCATAACGCAGCGCCACCCCGACTCACTGGGGACATCTTCGCAGACAGTTCCGACTCACTGTGAACCATGCGGCAACCGGTTCCGACTCACTGGAACCTCAGCTGGCTTGACAAGCATCGCAAGATACAGACTCAGCCCACTATCAATGATGTAGCGGTATCTACAACGCCACATGCGAACAACGCGTCTTACTGACGTCACGCCAAAATCCTGCATCTCGCAAGCAGAGTTTACCGCGCAACTAGCACGGATATAATGGACCCGACATGAATCATTAGGTAGTTGCCCGCCAGACACAACACCCTTCTGGTCGGAGGATCCTCCCTTTTCACGGAGGATGTGTGAACTTTAAACCCTCTTCCTCATACCTGTGTAGAAGTTAGACCTAAGAAAACTTAGAGCGTCTATGGAATCATCATTATTTTAAGGAACATTCGAATATCGCAATTTTTGTATTCGAATATTTGAAATAGATTATTATTTGATTAATTCGAATGCAAGCCCTAGCTGCAATCCCTTCAAGCAGTGAGAAAAATTCCACAAATTCGAACTAAGCGTTTTCAAATGTCTTTTTGCGTACAGCAAAAGAGTGGAACTCTCTACCTGCATCTGTGTTTCCGAGCGCATACAACCCGAATCTCTTCAAATTTAGAGTGAATAGGCTTCTTCTGGGTAAGCTCAGTCCATCGTCGACTCTGTCTCTGTCACCTCTGACCTAGACTAGAGTCAAGATCAAACCCATTTAAAAAAAAAAAATACTTCTAAGTCAACGCAATCAAAAGATACGGGCGTTTATGTTCCGGAATCAAAACCTATAGGGTAATTCCCGTTGACCTAGAATTATGAAATTTGGCAAGAAGCAGTCATGTAGCACAAGTAAAGGAAAAAAATCCGAAAACCGTTTTTAGTTACATACCTAAACACATTTGTACGGAACCCTCGGTGCGCGAGTCCGACTCGCACTTGACCGTTTTTTTTTACAATTGACTATTTGTCAGTTGTAAAGATAAAATATTAAACATGTTAGATATGCTTATAGGTTCACAATAATCATAGAATATGTTTTATGCATTAAAGTAAATTGTAAATATTTTAGTTTTGAAATTCATCTGTGGATTACAAAAACTGAAACACGGGGGGCCATGATCGAGCTCAAACTCAAACTCAAAGCATTTATTTCAATTAAACCAATTACAGACACTTTTGAATTGTCAAGGGGTCGGTCAGTCAGAAAGATGAAGCTAGTTGCCTATTCCAAAGCGTAGGTACCTATGGAGAAGAACGGGCAAGAAACTCCATGGACACTCTTTTAAATCAAATAATATGGTTACAAAGACTTGGAGCATCGTGTGACGTCACATTTTACACAATAAAACGTTGTGTGTTTTATCGTTGGCAGTTTGCTGATTGTGAGAGGTTTCACGAAATGGAGCCAGGCTATACAAAAGCCGATAGTGCAAATCTGCCATAAGTCGATTCATTTATGGTAGCAAATTTCTTTGCGTGTAATCCTGACTCTTGCTCAGCAGAGGTTCGGAATGTAAAAACTTCCGTGTAAGTACCGAAATCAACAAAGTAATTATCTATAATTTATTTGTAAAAGTCGATGTGTATAATTCTCAGGTCATGTAGTAAAAAAAATTACGAAATAATTTTAAATTACTTAAGGTTATGTTTATAATAGATGTTCGCGACAGTCGTATGGTGATAAAAGATATCGCAGATTTATCACATGTAAAATCGAGGTCTCGGCGTGCTAATTGTAACCAGTGCTTTCGACGTTTGGCACATTTAGGAACATGTATAAACAATTTGTCAGGATATTTAATTGTAGTATTTTTACACATAAGGACGGCACACGTTTTGTAGCTTTAAAATATATATAATAACTAGCTTTTGCCCGCGGCTTCGCCCGCGCGGAAGTCGGAAATTGTCCCACGGGAACGTACTATCGGGATAAAAAGTATCCTGTCGAGAATATCACGCCGCGCCGGGCAACCGCGGGCTAGAGCTGCGGTCGCGGAGCGGGGCTCGACGTGCGGGCGCGGACCGGCCGACACCGGCACTGCGTCATCGTCCACGCTACGGAGCGATTCTTTCTCGCCGATTGAAATCATTGTTTACCGTTGCTTTCTCATTGTTAATCTTAAATTATACAGTCCACTAATCTAGTCACCGTGTTTTAGTCCTCGTACCACCTGGAGGATAATCATCCCATTCCTCTTTAATCCTATGTACTATAACAATATGCAAAGTAATTTTAATAAAACTGGAATATATAATATGTTAAAACATTTTTGGTATTGCCATCCTTTGCTAGAACATGAAGATTTTGTGGGCTGGGCTGGATACTCGTGAGCACGCCACATACAATTTATTGCCCATGGGAAAAACAGACGCCCTGCATCCTAAAGTCCGGTTGACCTGAGTCTGCTCTTCGGTTTCAGGCGCCCTGAGAGACGCGTGGCGCTCCGCATCTAAAAGCTACCGAGCTTGAGTCTGCTCCAAAGTTTCGGCATCCCTAAGAGATGCGTAACGCTCCGCTTCTAAAATCTAGCGACCTTGAGTCTGCTCTAAGCTCTCGGCAGCCCTAAGAGATGCGTGGCGCTCCGCATCTAAAATCTGCCGAGCTTGAGTCTGCTCCAAGGTCTCGGCATCCCTAAGAGATGCGTGGCGCTCCGCTTCTAAAATCTTTCGAGCTTGAGTCTGCTCTAAAGTCAAACGGGCCTGAGACTGCTCTTCAGGATTCTTGCGTTCTAGTAACTTTCACGGCTCGAGCTCTGCTAGAGCTACGCGCTAAATCCGATTTACGCTTGCGAGGCATATCAAATAAACTTAATGAACTTAAATTATACACTACTCGTACTAATGGTTAACAATAAAGCTACAATACAACTACAATTTAGACAACCTTACCTACAACAAAGCACACTAAGTTTAAAAGAAAATATTTTTGAAACCTAATGAACTAACTAAAAATACGTTTTATTGAATAGACTAATTATAAAACAACATATAAATAAGAATTACTAACTTCTAAAATAATATAGTCAACGGAGACAACTAACAACTTTTGAGATGGTGAATCCAATATTGACACTCTCGTCAACTGCGATCAACGGAAGTTAGATAGAGTAGAGATTTAGAAAACACTCGACCGAGAAGCGAGATCTACTCCCGACCTCGTAGTGCCTCGTACCAACACGAGTGGCACTCCAGGAGTGCCGACATACTCGTAAGTGAAAACAAAAAAAACACAAACAGAATACTTTACCACCACTCGATATACATTAAAACCGAGTACATCTCGAGGACAGCCGAACACATCCGAATGTGGCGCGGTGTCGGTAACAGTGTCGAGTCGAGAGTTCAATGGTTTTTTTCCCATCTCAAAAAATGCCCAACGCGTCTAAAGAATTATCCACTTCAAAAATCCGATCGAACCAGAACAGAAGTTCGAGGAGTTCGGTCGATACGAACGACCACACTAACACGACTCCAATACACCGTGCCAATACGTTGCACGAATAAGGGTCACTATCCTCACCTGCGGAAAGACTTAACACTGCGATTCAGAAAAACGTGTCATTTGCACAACACCATCTATCGAGCACACTGGTAAACCTAAACTCTCCGTTCCAGGCCGTTGCAAGTAGTGATAACTTTGACCGAGTGGACCGATTTTAATGAAATAAAGACTAAATTTCACCTCCAGATACAGACTATGACTATTTTCCAATCCCTTAAAAATCTCTTTAAATATTTACACAAAAATGTCAAAAAAATGTCAGCCCTCTTGAGGGATCATTTTAGAAAAACGACGAAATACGTAGTTCATTATTTGTTACCAAAAGCATAAATTTGAATTTTCATATCCCTAACTTAAGAAATAACAGGTTTCCCATACAAACTTTCATCCCCTATATCCCCCCCCCCCCCTTTAGGGATATTATTGAAACAAAAAGTAGCCTATGTCCTTCCCCGGGATGCAATCTATCTCTCTTCCAAATTTTATCGAAATCCGTTCAGTGGTTTAGGCGTGAAAAGGTAACATACAGACAGACAGACAGAGTTACTTTCGAATTTATAATATTAGTATGGATAATATTAATTAATAATTAATAAAGAGATTTAAGTACTCGTATTTACTTAGTTTGAAATCAGGTCAAGTTATTAAATTTACTTGTTTATCTACACAGGTAAATCTCGCGACAAGCTTTTATATCATACTAGCTTCCGCACGCGGCTTCGCCCGCGAGGTATGTCGATAAAAACTATCCTATGTCCTTCCCCGGGATGCAATCTATCTCTTTGCCAAATTTTATCGAAATCCGTTCAGTGGTTTAGGCGTGAAAAGGTAACATACAGACAGACAGACAGAGTTACTTTCGAATTTATAATATTAGTATGGATAAATTGTGTAATGACGTTATAAGTTGATAGTAAAAGTTTTAAAGGAAAAGTTTATTTTATTCTTTTTAGCGCATTTAAATAAAAGCTTGTTTTTAAAAGTTTTTTTTCTCATTTTATTTTTTACTTTTTAGTTATTTTTCGAGTTATTCTCAGAAAGCCCTTTCATTTGATACCCATATTGTAGGAGTGCATTAAAAATAACTAGTCCGCCATCTTGGGTGTTCCGCCACATTGGATTTAGTTACATACATACATTGCAAGTTAAATAAAAGCTTGTAAAAAGATAATTGTAAGAGATATAAAATAAACCTACGTATATTTTGAAATACCTTTCCGAAAACTGTCAAATAGCCAATTCGCACGTTACTTTCAGGTTGTATATTGATTACCGTAATAAATATTGAATTTATTTATAAACGTTACCTTAATAACGATTAGCGACTGTTTAACCATACATATATGACGTTAAACGTCATTTAAATTTGAGTAACGTTTATAAATAAAGGGCTATGTGTTTCCCAGAAGCTTTCGCCATAACAGGGCACCGCATAGCTCGATGATGAGTGTACCTGATGTAGGCTGTGAGCGGATGGGTGGCGGGCGCGGCGGGCGCGGCGGGCGGCGCGATGCGCAGGCGCACGAGCGGCCGCGTGGCGCGCGCCGGCACGGCCCACGCGCCGCGCGGCGCCGCCTGCCCGCCGCCCGGCAGCAGCAGGCCCAGCCACGCGCCCGACGAGTACACCTCGCTCACCTGCACACGTGTAGAGTTAGGGGCTTGGAGAATCATTACATCTAATCATTTTTTAAGGGCCCCTTTTTCGAAATTTACGTTTCTAGATCGAGTTGTTTTCAGAGAAATCACCATATTAAAATCCGTAAAAAAATATATAGTACAGATACATCTTTGATCTAGTGACTTTTTTGGTTAAAAATACGTTATAAAACATTTCGCCCGATAAAAAAAAAATCTGAAGTAAAGTCGATTTTGAAAGTATTTTAAGTTTTATGAGACTTGAGGGAACGCAACTTTTATGAAAATTTAACATTTCATTTACTAATCGGGTTTGACAGGGATATTATTGGATAAATTTATAATATGGCACTTATTTTTTTTAATATAAAATAAATACGTGAAAACGCGCACGCGCGCACCGCGCCAGTGTCCTGCCGGACGTCATCCAGGGAGGACCTATGCAACTTTTGGTCGCAACCACAAATTATCGTTGCCGCGCGCGTAAATAAACGTGTTGTATTATAAGTCATTAAAATGGCGAATAGAAAAAACAAAATTAAGAAAAAAAGGATATCTGAAGTGAAGAAAATTCGAAAGTGTATTGCGTAAGTACTTATTCTATAAATACGTCACAATATAATTACTTCTCCACACAGACCAGCGAAGTCAATATGACTAGAATTTTAAATCTATAATGGAAACATTCTTATACCTTTACAAAGTGCAGTTTTGCATCCTGGTCAAATTCAAGGAGGTGTAAGTACCTAGGTATGTTGTGTTTTGTTTTTATTATTACATTCTTTTAGTATGTTTATGAAGATTTGAAAGAAATTGAACATGGCTATCGGTCACTACTTGTACTCACTAGGCAAGTACCTAGAGCACGGTGATGATCATGAAAATGATCATCGCCTGCCTTTTCATTCACGAGAGTGTTTTATCAGAATACCGTGGCCCTGGAACGCAAAGGGCAACCGCAGTGGCGTGCATTGGTTTTCAGGATAGGTAGGCACTAGGCAGACACTAGGCCGGATCTAGTCTAGGCAGACGCGGTCACTAATCAGAAACATAAAAAAAAGTATCTATTACCTAACAAAAAGAAAGTTTTACCTCACTATCGGCGATCTCAATATCCATCCCTTTTTTTCTTCGCACGGTCAAATTACGAACGAATTAAAAATTACGATTATAACATTCATAGTTTCATACTCGGTTGGTTAGAGTAGGCATGCCTATTTTAGGGTGATAAATTGCGAAGGTCGAACGTCACGGTATTACGCGTGAGACGTATGTATTTTTAATTTCGTCGTATTAACTTGAACGAGTAAAGACCAATGACAACGCGCGAATAGTATACGGGAGCCGAGTAGGCCGTCTGGCACATGCCCTGGTAACTTAGAACATTATCTTGTTTATTATGAAAAGTTCCATCTATCCGCTATACATAGAACTTTTTATTGCAATGTTAAGTACCACTTTTTTAGCTTGAAGTATTTGGTACTTTACCCTAATTGTTAATTTTGCTATTTTTCTTTAATTAGCCAGTTGCACAAAAATGTATGCATTTACAACCGAGTATAATTATTTTTTTGAATATTTGATTATTATGTTGTATTATTTGGGATATTTTTACGATGATAGAATCATAAGGGTAGTTTAGTGATACAAAACGTTAGCAACACTAAGCCTAAACGTCATAAGAAATTTTCCACTGGTGTGTTTGCATGCTCGTGCGCATTTTTCTTGTAATTTTTGGTGTTTTTGTGTTTCGCGACCGTAACAAATATGTATTTACAGAATTAGAATCAGTAATACAAAGTGTTAAGTTAGTATAATCGTAAAATGTCAAGATTTCATGAAATAGTCATGAAATACATAGTACGTTGATGACTTTAATGATTATAATTCTGTAACTACATATTTGTTACGGTCGCGAATCATATTTTAATCAACTTACGAATGTTTCATGAAAATATGCATTGGTCAAAACACTGTAAGTATCAGCGAAATATAAATAAAAACCCAATTCATACGTAATTACGTAGGTATAGGGCACGCCGCTATAGCGGCGGTAAGGCCCCTCTTTGAGGAGTGGCTAGAGAGGCGTCACGGCGCCCTCACCTACCGCCTGACGCAGGTCCTCACCGGACACGGATGTTTCGGGAGGTTCCTGCACATAATCAGGCGGGAGGAAACGCCCGGGTGTCACCACTGCGAGGATCGCCCAGAGGACACGGTGGTGCACACGGTGGAGGTCTGTCCCGCTTGGGCAGAGCACCGCCGTGTCCTCGTAGAGGCGATCGGCAGCGGCGGCGACCTCTCGCGCCCGGCCCTGGTCCAAGCCATGGTCCGGGGCGAGAGGGAGTGGGAGGCAGTCACCTCCTTCTGCGAAGCGGTCATGCTAGCGAAGGAGGTGGCGGGATGGGCGAGGGAGAGAGCGGAGAGAGCCGCCCGTCCCAGCCGCCGCGGTAGATGCTCCGGGCGTCGGGAGCCGCGTGACGACTCCCGGCCACCGTAGGCGCGGGCCTGCGGGCGGCGAGTAATGGGTAGCTCGCCGTCCGATCAGGACCAGGCCCGTGCCGGACGGCGCGTATGTGTTCCACGCGCGCCTCAAAGAGATGTCAGCAGATAAGGAGGGGCCCGTCAGGGCCGAAGCCTGCCGGGGCAGCGGGATTATCCGAAAGGGTTACCGGTGCCCCGGAACATAAAGGGCTAAGGAAGGAACACGGATGGGATTTAGTCAGTAAGAGTCTGACACTCCCTTCCGCTCCACCCAGAGCGGGAGGGGTCATACGATGATTTCCCAACCTTAAAAAAAAAAAATTACGTAGGTATCTATACATATCGACGTATACGCACCTACCTATAGATAGATATATGTCATTTACTTCATGGCGTGGCGTTCAGGTGGCGCTCATCGCTAACTAAAACCGAAAACGTCAGTTGCCAGTCTATCTCATTTTATATATATTAGTCTATGGTCTGGCAAATGCCTACTGCCGCGCGTGTTTATAGGAAGATTTTGTTTTTTCAGTATGATAATTTACTGTGGGGAAAATCTACAATTATTTTTAATTACTTAATTAAATTATAATTACACTAAAATGTAATTGACAGGCTTATGGTGATTTATCGAGGTAGGCACGTAGGCACTGCTTTTATGCCTATATGCAATGCACGCCACTGGGCAACCGAAGGAATAGGGTGGATTTTAGTCAGTACAAGTCTGACAGTCCCTTCCGCTCCACCCAGAGCGGCAGAACTCATTTGATGATTTTACCAAGCAATAAAAAACATTCATTTATAACAATATACCTAAGTGTATTAGTGTTTACAGTCAATAGTGCAGTGGACAGCACATCAAGCTATACGTTTTTGTTGAAAACCAGCTATTATTACCAGCACGCCAATAATATTTGAATTACTGATTTATTTATCTATACTGTGGCGTGCTCGCCCGCCGCCATAGGTCACTAGAGTTCATATCGCGACGGCTCCTGTGCAACGCGGACGCAAGCCGTCTCGGTTCGTAAAATGCCTAAACATTCGGAATAAGGGGCCCTTAACAGCGAAAGCGTTATGTGAGGCTTGGCAACCACTTTAAATGACATGTTTTGGTGGCATTTCGTATTCATAATAGTAAACAAAAGTTTCGCAACATTGTTGAAGCTACATTTGATGTCGCCAAAAACAATTTTTAGGAAGGGCATCCTCAATTTTTGTTTACCATACTGGGCTCATAGGTAGCATTTCAACTGGTGGTGTAGGTGTATTACTTGTATAGTTTGATCGGTGGGGTTGTGAATGGTGAGCAGCGGCTCCACGGTGGCGTTGAGCGGCACGCGCACGCCCACCAGCGGCCACACGCCCCACTCGCTAGCCACGCCCACCGCCGACACCTGCAACATCAAGGATTTTACTAATCAAAAAAATAAGCCAACACTAACAGACAAAAAGCCCCACTGCATTGTTTTAGGAAAGCTATCTACGAGTATGTACAGTCAACTTGACTGTCGAGCAGATTGACACGTAGTGTGTCATCAATTTGCCTTGTTATAGCCATTACATATGACTAAAATTTACTAACAATTAAACGTTGAGCAGCTACGAATAAATAAGTTATAAGTACTTATTCGTAGTTGAGCAGACGATGGATAACTAGTTCGCGATGATAGAACGTATGGAAATCTATGCCATAATAACGCACACGGAAAACAAAACGACCGCGCAGCTTTAGCTTGCCGGATAACCTCTCTCGCGGTCAAAATGTCCGCCGTCTGCTGAGCGCTTTAAGATAACAGTCAATTTGCATACCCCCTTACTAATATACGTTGCATAGCGTCTGTATAGTTACACAACGCTTTGTGTTCTTCTTTCGAAAGTCACATTACTGACGAAAGAGAGAAATCGATGGATTTATTACGTTTATTAATAAGATGGATAAAATATATCAATCATGGCCTCCGTAGTTGAGGCATGTGGGTATACTCACGGGGTACTTGTGCACGCCGAGCGAGGTGTGTATGTAGAGATGCGCGGACACGGGCCCCTCGCGCCGTCCCAGGTACACCACGCTGAACGACGTGTTGGCTTGCGGGGGCAGCGTCTGCACACACAAATTCACACGGTGCTCACATCAACATGCGCAACTATCCATAACTATATTCGCGTTCAGAATGTTCTGTTAGTCTCTTTATTTTTTTTGTGCAAATATATCAAATTCATCAGCAAGACATGGTAACAATCACCCAAAAATGTATCTACTGAAGTACAGGATTATTTATTTAACAGGAATCACAGGGTGCCCCACAGTGATCCCAGGTATAGTTTTAGTCATTTTTATGGGGGCACCTACATTCTACCACAATTTGTAAATAAATAACCATAAGTTTGTATAGCTGCCCTAACATTAAGTACGATGCCGAAGGGACACGTTTCTTAAAGTAATAGATATTAATAACATGAGTTATTAAGGCGACATTAAGTGACAGCGACCTTGAGCGAATGGGAGGAGCGAGCGTCACGCCCCGCGACCCCGCAACTGCATGCACGTAATTTCGTAGGGTAACCAATACGTTTCAGATGGTGAGGATAATCCTGACTGATATTTGATCACCATCCATTTTTATTTCAATGTAGTGTTAATAAATAAGGTAATATTTTGATAATAAATTCAATGATCAAACTTTAAAACCTCGAAAAAAAAATCAGCTGTTCCCTACATTTTGACGAGTTATGCGAACATAAATGCAGGGAACAGCAGATTTTTTTTTTTCACGTTTTCATGTTCTGTGCTAAAAGTTGTTTGTGTAAAGTTGTTTCGTGTATGAATAGATAGACCGGGTATCTACATATATTTACGTAAGTACTTACCTAATAAAGGTGTCCATACATAAATAGGAAATACTAATTAAATATAGACATACCTACTTAAAATAATAACAAGATGACAAAAACCTAAAACCTCTTTTGTAAATGATCCAATCACTTCAGAACTGAAACATAATTATAATCTATACTTATAATAAATCTGTAGAGAGGTCAACTCTGTACATGATATATATTTTCAAAATAACTATCAGGGGGTAATTAGTGATCGATACTGATGCCAAAAATGCAATCAGTAAAATTTTTGCCTGTCTGTCTGTCTGTCTGTCTGTCTGTCTGTCTGTCTCTATGTTCCTTATAGAAACAAACTACTCGACGGATTTTACGAAACTTGGTACAATTATTCTTCATACTCCTGGGGGAGGTTATAGTATACTTTTCATCACGCTACAATGAATAGGAGCAGAGCAGTGAAAGGAAATGTTGGGAAAACGGGAGAATTTGCTCCATTTTTTAAGCTTCCGTCGCGTGTGCAGCCTTAATGGTTAAAGCTACATAGAAATCATTTACGACGGAAATGTTCTACATAAAATTATCTAAAAAATATCCCACAACAGCATATGTCTATCTTTTATGGTTGACTCACAATAACATGTGTAACTCCCGATAGCTTAGCAGTTCGGAGCTTTCTGATTATATTTGTTTACTTTTACGTTTATAATACTCTCACTCATCCCTAATTAAAAGAAGTTAATATTATTACCTATTCAATAAAAAAAGAATCATAGTAATCGGTATAGAAACACCAAACTTATACATGAAATACGCTAATAAGCCATCGCGCCGTCGCGCGTGAATACTGAATCATGCCATAAGGATTATTTTTGTGTAACGGTTGCCGCGCTCGACGCGGGTCGTGGCGGTAGGGTATAAAAAGGCGGGAGGTCCGAGCGCGAGCTTCATTCAATATTTGGCTGGACAATAAGGTCGAACGCTCTGAACGCATCAACGTTCAGAGCGTTCGACCTTATTGACAGACAAAAATTGATATTAACAAACCGTGCTTATCAGCGCGACTTTTAGTCTTTAAATAGTTTATTTGAATTTCTTTTGTTGTTATTTTATAAAATAGGTATTAGTTGTTTTGGTAGTGTTTAAATATTCGTTCAAATTACAAATCTATATGTTACAAGCGCAGGGAGCTTCCCAGGAGACTACGCATCAGCGGAAGCAGTGATGTCACCGCCATGTATTTTCTATTTCCTCGGATTGATTTCTAGTCAATTAATAATTACTTATTGATTTTAATACTGCTCATATTTATTATGTTTAATTTTTTAATTGTATCGAGTTGTATTTTTTTTTTTTTTAAGTTAGCAACTTTGATTGTACGCGCTTATAAAATACGTTGTAACCGTCATGTAAGCCCCTGTTCGCTGTGGAACGCCGATTACACTACAGATATTTTGTACCTCCGTGTTATTTCTACACTGCACCTACGCCCATCCTCAGCAGAACACACTACTGATAGCCTCACACATCCCCTTCTTTACATACAGGGTGGCAGGGACATCGACGCGCAACCGCTTACCATGGATTCAGTACATGATTCTGGACCCCCTGCGTTGAAATTTTTCGTCGGCTTTTTCTTAATTTTTACGTTTTTTTTGCATTTTTTTTAAATTGTAAACCGTATAAAAACATTATTTCTATCTAACCCAATGAGATTTTTAATAAAAAAATAGTAAATTCACTTATTTCACTTAAAACAGCAATGTAAATAAAACTAGAAAGGGCTACCTGATCAGCTGTTTGCAAAAGTTCATTTGCGAGGTCAACACTGGCTTAGTACCTTGACGCTATTCGTTTTCAAATGCCGACAAAGGGACCGCGGCGGCGAGCGGTCTCGTAAGAAGCTATGCGACGTATCCCAATGAATCTAACAGACGCGTCACATGAGGCATTTTAATCATCTACATAAATGAATGACCCATTTACTACTTTTATTTTAGATTCATTATGGGGATAATTATTTTTCTAAAGCTTCATCGATTTAAGTAAAGAAGATTTAATAAAAACGTGTAGAAGTGTATTGATAGTCACGTAATTTTTCAATATTTTTTTTAACAACATTAATTTTAGTTTTGAATGCAATTCAACAATGTAATTTACTGTTTCATTAAAAAATAATACATCCATTTTCGCAATTAATTTCGTGAGTAGGTACCTAGGTACAACTAAATGTGTTTGTACACTCTATCATTTTGTTGATCTGTGTTCGGTGTAGGCACTGTATTCACAGAATAAATGCAAGTACTAACTGTCGGCAGCAAGTGCGGCAAATTGAAAGAAAGATCAGCTAAGTACATTTCTTTTGATTTCGCCGATTTTATCGGATTTTTGCCAGTTCCTAGATTTTGTTGATCGCAAACGGGCGTGCTGTTTGTCGCGAATATGTGATCTTAGCGTAGTTTTTAAAATCAAAAGTAATTTTCTTTCTCTGTGTGTGTGTGTCGTGTGTGTTTGAGAGTGACGTTCAAAATGCCTGCCAGACCTGAACAATTCTTCAGGCACCAAACTCGATGGTCGGTAAATGTGTGGGCCGGTATTTATAAAGACCGCGTGATTGGACCCATTTTTCTCCCTGAACGACTAAACGGGCCACGATATCACGAGTTCCTAAAAACAACTCTCAAGGAAATAATCGAGGAGGTGCCTGTGCTCCAGTTCCGCGAGACATGGTTCCAACACGACGGCGCGGCGCTCCCCCACACGTGACCCTTCCTGTCCGAAGCTGCCTCACCGTATCTTTTAGAGACCGGTGCATTGGAAGATTCGGTCCACAACCATGGCCAGCTCGCTCACAGGACTTGACTCCATTAGATTTTTTTCATTGGGGTGACGTCAAGGATAAGGTGTTTATGACCGAGTGCGATACCGCAGCAGAAATGAGAGATCGCATTGTGAATGTGTTTGCGACGCTGCGTGAAGAGTGTGTCCAGGAACCCACTTTTTTGTCCCGTGTCCACGCTGAAACTCTGCGCCGCGCTCAGATCTGCGAGCGGGTTGGTGGCGGCCACTTCGAATCCTACCTACCCCCTATCTTATTAGGAATGAGCGAGATTAAGGTAAGTTCATCAATTGAACATTACTGGATCGCTAAGTTCTTATCAAGCATCTTTTTTGTTATCAATCCTCATCGGTATCGCTATTTTATGGGAATAAGCTTATTGTTATCGGTTATCAAGACTAATTAAACATGATTTTATGTGGTAGGTACTATCAATGTTGTCGTTAGGCGATATTTCGTAGGTACGTTCACGTTCGTCCGGTCGCGGCGGGCGGCGGAGGCGGCGCGGCGGCTGCGGGGCGGGCGGCCGCGCCACAGTGCCGTATGTGTGTGTAGGTTAGGCAGCGCGCGCGCGCTCGCCATCCGCGGAGCGTTTTAATCGCGTTGTTTGCAATACATTGCGCGCTCAAAAATGTAAATTTTTTAAACCGGTCATTTCCGAGATGAATGACTTTCGTAATTTAATTTATGGCATCAGGTGTAACCTTTTGACAACGTTTGCGCGTCGATGTCCCTGCCACCCTGTATACTTATAATAAATCTGTAAAGTGAAAATTCTGTACATTGAAATTATCAAAAAAATAAATGGCAGGGGGTGTTATTAGACCGACACAGAACCCAAAAATGTGATTAAATTTTTTTTTGTCTCTATGTTTGTTCAGGCATCAGGCAAAAACGACCGGTTCGATTACGATGACACTTGGTATAATTATTCTTTAATATCCTGGGCACCACACCACTGGGTACTTTTTATCCCGGAAAAAAATATACAATAAAAAACAAACTTAATTTTGCGGTTCGATCCCTAGACCCGATTACTGTACCAA
This sequence comes from Gortyna flavago, assembly GCA_963669345.1. Taxonomy (NCBI): domain Eukaryota; kingdom Metazoa; phylum Arthropoda; class Insecta; order Lepidoptera; family Noctuidae; genus Gortyna; species Gortyna flavago. Next base: position 17,612,479 of record OY770141.1, on the reverse strand, counting down.
CCGCAAATAATAAGTTTGTCGTAGTACACGACGAAGATAAGAATAATAGGCGAGCGTTCGTTCATATTAGCATTCTATAAATTGTATGTTTTAACTGCTACTTGCAATTCCAAAACGTGCTTTTCAGTGCGACCTTTTTATTCCTTTTAGTTTTTACTAAGTACAGTTTAAGGTAGAGTCATTTAGGTTTATTTTTATAAGTCGTAGGTATAGATTTTAATTTTAAAGTATGGGTAGTATATTTGATAGTGTACGTAGTGACCGTAGGTTATTTTATAAAACTGTTAGGTAGGATTAGTCATTCGTATAGATATTAGTTTTTAGGGATTTTGCTTATTTATTGAGTTTAGATTAGTTATCATCAGAAATAGGTTTATTTAGGTATTTTATTTTCTGTTATTGAGTTTTTTTTATTATGTAGGTACTTTATTAGGTTTACTTTTATAATCTAATATAAAATTCAAAGTCCTGTGATCCTGTCTGACTTATTATATCAATGCACAGCCTAAACCGCTGGTCATAGAGACATTAAATTTGGAGTGTGTTCTGTGTGAAGTATATGAAGGTATCCACTAAGAAAGGGTTTTTCGAAATTCCACTCCTAAGAGGGTGAATGGGGGGAGGGTGAAATTTCACGCGGACGAAGTCGCGGGCAGAAGCTAGTGATAAATAAAACAAAAAAGCCTAGAAGTGATTTTTTATTTATTCGTTGCAAAAACAGTGAAAGGAATTTGTGTGACTCCATCTTGGATTTTGACTTTGACTTCATTTTCGTCATTAGCGCCCCTAAAACCATGAAATCGACACCCATGACGCATATTTTGTAAAATTTCGCAGCCGCCATCTTGGATTTTGACTTTGACCTCATTTTCGTCATTAGCGCCCCCGAAAACCATGAAAACGACACCCATGACGCATTTTTGTAAAATTTCGCAGCCGCCATCTTGGATTTTGACTTTGACCTCATTTTCGTCATTAGCGCCCCCGAAAACCATGAAAACGACACCCATGACGCATATTTTCTAAAATTTCGCAGCCGCCATCTTGGATTTTGACTTTGACCTCATTTTCGTCATTAGCGCCCCCGAAAACCATGAAAACGACACCCATGACGCATATTTTGTAAAATTTCGCAGCCGCCATCTTGGATTTTGACTTTGACCTCATTTTCGTCATTAGCGCCCCCGAAAACCATGAAAACGACACCCATGACGCATTTTTGTAAAATTTCGCAGCCGCCATCTTGGATTTTGACTTTGACCTCATTTTCGTCATTAGCGCCCCCGAAAACCATGAAAACGACACCCATGACGCATATTTTGTAAAATTTCGCAGCCGCCATCTTGGATTTTGACTTTGACCTCATTTTCGTCATTAGCGCCCCCGAAAACCATGAAAACGACACCCATGACGAATATTTTGTAAAATTTCGCAGCCGCCATCTTGGATTTTGACTTTGACCTCATTTTCGTCATTAGCGCCCCCGAAAACCATGAAAACGTCAGTCGTGCAACAGTCTAGTCGTGGATACGTCCAGTCGCGCACGTGTTTAGTCTCGCAAAAGTCCATTCGCGGATATGTCTAGTCGCGCAAAAGGAGCCGCGTAAGTTTCTTTCGCGCAAATGTACCAGATCCCCCTGTATGTGAGCTACTGTGAAAATAAGAATAATAAATTAGGTATATGCATTTACTTGTCAGCAATAATGTCCTCATTTTCATTTTCAATATGCGGAGTTGCCTTTTTCTCCTGTTCTATACAGCCAGAGCTACAAAATAAATGGATTAAAATATAGGTTAATATAGGCATCGGCATGGAAGTATAGGCATGGGTGAAAGTAGGAAGATAGTTGTGCACGACATAGGTACTGTAAGTCTACAACAGACGCAAAAGTGCAGTCGAAGTCGTACTAAATTTACATACCAAGAATAATTACCCCACAACTATGTCAATAATAGCATTCAAGTATTTTTTGAAACTCTGATCCGGACTGTCCCTACAAGGATGCGGTATGGTTATACTACATTACAATAATTACCTCGTATCTGCATTTACGACTTGAGAATCTTCGTTATTTTGTATTCTCCGGAAACAGAAATAAAACAATTATTATTTAGTAAAATAAAAGTATATTTACTACAATTGAATATTTTTTTTATTTTTTTTTATTTAGGTACACTAATTTAATCTTTCGATAGAGATAAATGATAATTTTATTTCGATTAAAATACGTTACTTACCTCAATAATCTATTTTTTACCAATATAAGGCGTTTCTTTTTTAGTAATTTGGAATTAGCAGCCATTTTCAGCACGAAAATCAAAAGCGATTAAAATTATGTTCTGATTGCTCCGAGCGTTAGCGTCTACCCGTGACAGTGGTCAGCGATGCACTGCCGCCCGTCGCCCGCAAGAGCCCCCGCTTCAACGCGCACCAAGTTTATTCGAAAAAAGAACCCACGTTGATTTATCAAACAAAAAACAAATAAAAACCGTATACTAAAATTTGGGGAATTAAATTGTCTTTTATATGGTGAAAGTTTTATGAAAATACACCCGATAGTGTTTGCGTAATTATCGTTTTTATGTCCGCGGTAGACAATACTTTACAAATTAATTACACTATGTTAAAAAAATATAATTGCAAATATTCACATATCAAATTACGAAGCAAATGGTCTAGTATAACATTTATTTTTTTCAAAGAAATCAGTCCGGTCGATTAGACGTGATGTTGAATTTAAAATCATTAGAAGTCGTATATCTGCGCCTTAATAACATGAGTCCTAAGTTCAGGAGACATTGAAACTAAATAATTAGTTAGCCAGTTAAACAAACTGGAAACATGTTTTTTTATTTGCCTGCTATTTAGATACAGTTAACATGTCTTCAGAAAGAATTTATTACGGTCGGTGTTAAACGAAAGAGGCATGACGCTGAATAGCGCACCAGCAAATAGGCACGTTTATAAAATTAAATAGGCGTGCCTCGGAGCAACAACACGCTGCTCGATACTTTGTTAGTTTGTTACTGATTGGATACAACGCGCTAAATATAATCGAGCATGGCATGCATCTGTTGAGTCGGAGAAAGTGTAGCGCCGGCACTCGCCTCGCTTGCTAGCCTGCCAGCGTCCGAGCGAAGCCGATGTTACATCATGAGCGGTCAACCGCATGTGCACTGTAGCAGTTATTATAATTTTTTTGAATGACATCTCGCAGTTCAACCTATGAGGTTGTGGACTGCTTAACCGGGTTTGCCTGTGGATGCCTCCATAATTTAAGGCGGTACGGAACTCGGCTTAGGGCGTCACTGGAAGAGGGCAGTAAGGGACAGGCTGGATCGGAATTATTTAGGCAATTAAAACTACAGCTCAGCGGCGCGGGCTGACTCGAACAAGGGTTGGAGCGGACATGGTATGGGGCGTCGACAGCGAGGACTTGTACTTTCTGAGAGTACTTATGGCCTTACTACTCTCCTGTAGGAGAGTCGTGGCGTCGTTGGGGATGGTACGGGTATGCCTCGGTCGGCGAATCCTACTTTTGCGTGTGGGAGTGTATCGGGCGGCCGCCGCAAGCTTGAGGTGCTTTATAGCAGTATCAAAGAAACGGTTGGCAAGGCGTTTCATGAACTGCTGAACGATGGGCATTCTGAGATCTAAGTGTAGACTCTCATTGCGGACATAGAAGGGGGCTCCCGTGACCTTTCTTAGGAAACGGTTCTGGAGGGTCTGCATTCTATGCAGATGGTGAGGCTTAGCGTGTGCGAAGACGACGCAAGCATAGGTCATGATGGGACGGATGACCGCGGTGTAGAGGCGCAATTTGCACTTGAGTGACAATTTGCTGCGGGCGGTCAGTATGAAGTGGAGCCTACTGAGAGCGAAAGAGGCGCGCGAACGAGCCGTCTTTATGTGCTCACTGAAAGTACGATGATGGTGGTCGAGGATAACACACGAGTGTTTAGCTTGCTTTCTCCAATATACAGTGATCGGAATGTGAGGCGAGTCGACGCGGTTTCGAGAAAAGAAACTGCCTGACTCTTATCGAGGTTCACCTCGATTCTCCATATCCGGAACCAAGCGCCTAAGATGCTTGCGGAGGTCTGGAGAGTGCGAGCGATCTAGTCCTGACAGCGACTCGGATAGTAAATGGCAGTGTCGTCGGCGAATAGAGCCAACTGAGCCTTTTTACTATTGGGAATGTCGCTGGTGAACAGGGTACTGTGGCAGCTACACACCGACAGCGCCTTTATAGCAGTGTTCGTAGTTCAAGTGTTACTAGTGACGGTGACGATGACGTGAGGTTACTGTCAGCTCAACTGTTCATACTTCACTTGTTTACGAGCCGGCGCAGGCGCGGGCGCGGCGATCTAAACAACACAAGATTTGCTTTTATTGTACGCTACTGATAATCGCTGGAGGCGAGGAGGTGATAATGATAAGATGTTATGTAAAATGTATTACATACATTATTAGGTGGTGCGAATATGCTTTTAATTATGTTAGCGGAGCGAAAATAAAGTCAATAATTTGAATAGGTAGCTGATTGTCCCACGTAGGGTCACGTAGCACGCGTGTGAAGGATGACAGCTTCCCGCGGAGAGGAAGCGGGATGAGCATCGATACAGCTGCACGTGACCCACTTCCAAAAATACCCGCCGTGTAAAACTTCCGCGTCACGACCCACTTATTAAAACAACTTCTTTTATCAATATCTCCTATTCATGTGTATTCTAACGCGACATGCTACTCGCCTCTCTCGATAGTTTGCCAGGTACACAGAGGAACTCTATCCAAAAAACGTACAAATTTATATTATGAGTTATGACTAGCACTTTGCCCGCGACTTCGTCCGCGTGAATTACGTACTTTCCTCTAAATATTTCGAAAATGTTTGTTTATGATCATTTATTTAGATAAATAAGTATGTATTCGCGACTTACGAGTTGTAGGTCGTAGGTTCGGAACCCAGACATGCGCTTTACTTTGTGTAAATTATTTCATCACCATTGGTTTGCCCTCCAAACGGTGAAGGAAAACATCGTGAGGAAACCGGCATGTCCTAGAACCAAAAATTCGAAGACATGTGACATGACATCTACCAACCCGCACTCAGCCCGCGTGGTGGATTACGGCCCACTCCCTCTTACAGAGAGGAGACCTGTGTCCCAGCAGTGGGAACATTATAGGCTGATTACTGACTATATGCACGCTTTTTACCCACTTTTTCCACAGGGGTGGAATTTTGTTTTTTTTTTTTGGAATGTGTTTATTTCTTGACTCAAAGATTATTTATAGCAATTTTCGAGTTAATCATAATCAAGCAACGCAGTAAAATTCTCCCCTGTAAATTTAACTACCCCCTTTTCACCCCGTTAGGGATAGATTTTCCAAAAACCCTGATACACATTACCTATTCTTTATTTTTGGTATTAAGTATAAATACTGAGTTTCGAGTCAATCGGCCCTCGCATTAAAATTCTTCCATACAAATGTTGACAGCCCCCAATCCCCCTTCAGGGGGTAGTTTAATTAGGAAAACAAAAAATGCCGAACCTCATAATTTACTTAGATAAGTATTCGTGCCAAGTTTAAGTTTAATAACACAAGGAATAAGATTTTTCATACAAACAATATCCCCCCTTTTCACCCTCTTAAAGGTTGAATTTCCAAAAACCCCTTCTTATTCTGCTCCCCTACATTATAATAGGAAGCCGTGTGCAAAATTTCACATTCCTAGTCCCAGTAGTGTCGGCTGTGCGTGGATATGTCAGTCTGTCAATTTCTCCTTTTTAACAGACTTCAAAAAAAGGAGGAGGTTATAAATTCGGGATTTTTTTTTATGTGTTACCTCGGAACTCCGTTATTTATAAGTAGGCCGATTTGCTAAATAATTTTTATATGAAAAGATTAACTTTCTGATTGGTCCCAATATTGTCCCAATAAGGTCAAGATCTGATGATGGGATCCTGGAGAAATCGAAGGAACTGTTCAAATATTATAGGCACATCGATAGCGATTTGGGTTTTTTTTAACAGTAACTCGTGCATTTTGCTCTCGGAAAGCACCATTTGGTGAAGTGGAACTGATGATGAAGACCACAGATGGTCACCGGAACTACTCAATAATAAGTATTTCACGGGTTGCGATTACTTTAATATGGTTGCTAAGCAATTTATGCTCGTCACAATGCGAATGGTGAAATGGAGCTGATGGTGGACCAGGAGAATTCCTCAACAATTAACGTCACTGCATCGGGAAAAGCAATTTTTTGTAAAAGGCTATGAGCAAGTTGACACTAGGCTATTGTAACTTACATAAATTACAAGCAGACCCACTAAAAAGCGCGAAATAAAAACTTTTTATTTAAAAAAAAAACCGATTTACCAAAAAAACACTGCAAAGTGAAAAAAAACTTTAATTTCGGAAGTCGGTGGCAGAAAACTAAAATACAGATCCAAATACAACGACTTCCGAAATTAAAGCTATTTTTCACTTTGTAGTGTTTTTTATTAATATAGATATTGATGACGGACGGGACAGTAGCTATTTGCTGGGTAAAATCTATCAGCATAAAATTTCATGACACGTTCAGTTACACTAGCATAAGAGTTGCGTCATTGATATTGGGCGACAAGGCCGCGCGCCCACACCTACACTACAGCTTGCGCGAACTGGATCTGCGACTCACTGTCACAATGTCAAACCGAAGCACCACGCTACTGAGACGCACCGGATGCACGGGCCATCGCAGACAAGGCAGCTGCAATGTAGCTGCAGTACTTTTAAACAACAGCTAGGTACTGCACAGGTAGGTCGTCCAGCAAAGCGCTAAGCTATTTGTAGCAGTGTGTGTGTGTGTTGAAAATAAGCTTAATGCACTAACACTAGGCGACAAAGTGTTAATAAGACGGACATGAGGATTTGGTAGCATGGTGTCCAAGTTTTAGATGAGTTTGTTCGCTACCGGATGGAGATTGACATCCCGCGCACGGCGCGCACGGCGGGCACGGCGGGCACGGCGCGCACGGCGGGCGCAGCGGCTGGGCAGTCTCCTAGCGTTCGCTAGGTTTCCTGGAGTTATTTACGTGTAGGAAAAGTTTATTAGTTTTATGAAATTTCTAAATTTCTTGTTGTTGTAAATAACGTTACATTGCTACAACGCGCGACGCCTCAAACATTGTCGGTGTGGGTAAAGTAAACAAGCGCCACTAAAATGTTTAGATAGCTCAACTTTATTGTGCTATTTTCGTGCAATAAACGTTCTATAAACATTAATTGGAAACTGAAAAATGTTTCAGGGCACTGTAAACAGACATCTGGGATACAATCATACAGAAGTAAACTTCATCCAAGTTGCTAGAAGGACTCCAACTTAAAACATGAACATAAAGATACCTACTTATGAATCGGCCGAATTTAAACTAGCTCTCTAATGGCGTTGAAAATGTTTGTTTTGTCACATAATTATTACATCCATAGTAAAGCCTAAAGTAAACCAAATTGATTGTTTACAATTACTTAATGCTTCAGTGGCGAGGTGGCGACTGGCCGAGCGCTTTAAATATGCATGGACAATAGTTTTAATGAGCCACGTCAATGTTTTTGTTTGGGAGCAATCTCCATAACAACAGCACGTGAGGGCCTGAGGGGTATGAGCAGAGCACACAACAGACGACTGGTGCTTGGTCATGAATATGTAACGAGGGTCTTACAGCATGTCAGCGTGACGCTCAAGTCCGTGCAGCTAACGATCGCCGAGTACAGCAATGCTATTTATTGGAGGAATTACATTGCCTAGTTGCTCCTGTCCACAGTGCACAGTGGTCACAAGCGCGATTGCATGACCTCCTAGGGTTCAATTACATTGCCTCGTTGCACCAGTGCACAGTGGTCACAAGCTCGATTGCTGAGCATGAGCTCCTGGGTTCAATTACATTGCCTCGTTGCTCCAGTGCACAGTGATCACAAACGCAATTGCTGAGCATGAGCTCCTGGGTTCAATTACATTGCCTCGTTGCACCAGTGCACAGTGGTCACAAGCTCGATTGCTGAGCATGAGCTCCTGGGTTCAATACATTGCCTCGTTGCTCCAATGCACAGTGATCACAAACGCGATTGCTGAGCATGAGCTCTTGGCTTAAATCACATTGCCTTGTTGCACCAGTGCACAGTGGTCACAAGCTCGATTGCGGAGCATGAGCTCCTGGGTTCAATTACATTGCCTCGTTGCTCCAGTGCACAGTGATCACAAGCTCGATTGCTGAGCATAAGCTCCTGGGTTCAATTACATTGCCTCGTTGCTCCAGTGCACAGTGGTCACAAGCGCGATTGCTGAGCATGAGGTCCTGGGTTCAAATACATTGCCTCGTTGCTCCAATGCACAGATGTCACAAGCGCGATTGCTGAGCATGAGGTCCTGGGTTCAATTACATTGCCTCGTTGCTCCAGTGCACAGTGGTCACAAGCGCGATTGCTGAGCATGAGCTTCTGGGTTCATGTCCCAGGTCTAGCAATGTATTAAGTATTGGTTTTTCCAATCAGGAATTTTAGAGTACCTGTCGCAATAACAATACTGGGTAGTCCGAAGAACAAAAGTGTCAAAACTAGTCGAACTTTAGAATACCGGTTTACATCAGAAGGGCAATTCTCATGATTTAAAACGTTCAAAATCTAGTCGCAATCTCATCTCGGCGACAAATGTCAAAAACTTGTCAAATGTAGGGAAATTAAGAGTTATTTTTGGCAGATTGAGACTGAGATCAGAAGACCAATTCTCGTAATTAAAAACGTTCAAAATCTATTCGCAATCTCATCTTAGCGACAATCAATGTCAAAAACTTGTCAAAACTGTTTGGAAATTAGTGGTATTTTTGACAGATTGAGACTGAGATCAGACTGTGAACCTTCTTAAAATTACGCGAATTGCCCCTCTGTTTACAACAACCCAATTGGGTTGCGGACGCCAGGCGGCACTTCAATCGCATTCAGTGATTCACTTGTTTCTATTCCATTCGACTAGATGGCAGAGTCTGCAACTGAAAACCTCACCAGAGCTGTATAACAGTTAATAAGAAAACTCTGCGCACCTTCCTGATGTCGTGTATGGGGCAATGGAGGACAGTCCTTCGCTATCCAGGATGTCGAAATATTCAGAGGAATAGCGAACCGATAACGATCGAGCGAGGCATATTCCAGGGCGACAGTTTGAGCCCGCTTTGGTTCTGCTTAGCCTTGAATCCTCTAAGCACACTGCTGGAGGATTCAGATCTAGGCTATCGGCTGAGGAGAGGTGGTCAGGTTATATCGCACCTCCTCTATATGGATGACCTAAAACTCTTTGCCCCCAACAATTTACAACTAATGGAGCTACTGAAAGTAACTCAAACTTTCAGTAACGCCATTAGGATGGAATTTGGTGTGGACAAATGTGCGGTCATGCATGTAAAGCGAGGGGAGATTGTGGAATCCGTGGGAACTCAACTCTCGGATTCCACAAACCTTAGAGCCCTCTCCGCATCCGAAACCTATAAGTATTTGGGTATGTTGGAAGCGTTAGGGATCAATGGTACTGACATGAAGCAATCGTTGAAGGAGCGCTTCTTTGGCCGCCTGAAAAACATACTTAATAGTCTTCTATCAGGCGGAAACAAGGTGCGCGCCTTCAACGGTTGGGTCATGCCGGTTTTGATGTACTCTTTCGGCATACTCAAATGGACTCAGACCGAACTCGACGCCCTGGATAGGAAGGTCCGTACACTGCTGACTGAAAATCGAATGCATCACCCACGGTCATCGGTAATGAGGCTGTATATCCCGCGAAAGTGTGGAGGTCGAGGCTTTTTAAACGCTAAGACTCTCCACAATCGCGAGATATGCAGTCTCAGGGAATATTTCCTAGAAACCGACGTGGGGATGCATCGGGATGTAGTCGCAGTGGACAATGGCCTCACCCCGCTCTCCTTGGCTAAAGAGAACTGGCGGAAACCAGTAGTGCTTGACACTAATGATCGCATGGAGGTATGGCAGAGTAAGGAGCTTCACGGACGCTTTTTCCGGGCCCTACATGGACCCGATTTAGATCTACTAGCGTCCGTAGCCTGGCTACGTTTCGGTGACCTCTTTGGAGAAACCGAAGGTTTTGTTTGTGCAATTATGGACGAAGTTATGATGACGAACAATTACCGGAGATTTATTGTTAAAGACGGCACGGTTGACATCTGTCGGGCATGTCACCGGCCGGGGGAATCAATTAGACATATCATCTCTGGGTGTTCTCGTCTAGCTAACGGAGAGTACTTGCATAGACACAACTTTGTAGCCAGGATAATCCATCAGCAGCTTGCTTTGAAATACAACCTTGTGGAATCGGAGGTGCCGTACTACAGGTATGTGCCCGACCCAGTTCTCGAAAATGGTAATATCACATTGTACTGGGATCGATCCATCATCACTGACAGGACTATTGTTGCCAATAAGCCTGATATAGTGGTGGTGGATCGATGAGAGCGGCGCGCAATGATTGTTGACATAACCGTCCCGCATGATGAGAACCTCGTGAAAGCCGAGAAAGATAAACAAATCAAGTATCTTGACTTGGCTCGCGAGGTTGTCGACATGTGGGATGTAGGCTCACCAATCATTGTGCCAATAGTCGTAACAGCCAATGGATTAATAGCCAAGAGCCTCGACCAACACCTAAGGAGGCTCTCGTTGGGCAGCTGGATCAAGGGCTTGATTCAGAGAGCGGTACTTCTGGACACGGCTCGCATTGTTAGGAGGGTTCCTCTCTCTGGAGCCCTGACCGCCGGTAGCTTGGACCTTGTTCCCGATATATCCTTGGACATTTCACACAACGCCATTTAGTCCCAAGCTAAGCAACCTAATGCTTGTGTTATGGTAACGAGATGACTGATAAACTACTTGTATATTTTTTTTTTTGTAAATACGTACATAATTATATAGATAAAACACCCAGACCCGGAACAAATACTTCTAGGTCGTACAAATATTTGTTCCGTGCGGGAATCGAACCCGCGACATGCTGCGCATCAGTCAATCGCTCAACCACTGCGCCAACCGTGTCATCGAATGAAAGTTAGATGTGCGCTGTCGCTAGTTAGATGACTATGGCTACAGGGAGAAGAGCAGAAAGCTCAAAAAGAATCGATTGCCGTTCAGGAATAAATAACACAGCCCAAATAATATAAGAACGTTAATGGACACAACAAACTGGTGACCTTACAACTTACATAGTAACACTCGGTACGTATATAACGTGTCAGATAAGAAACCACAACGACGTGTTCTATTTCAGGACAACGCGAGGTTTCGCTCGATAAGTATATTACAAAGTATCCTATTTGTACCCGCGCATGTTCCAATTTGTTTATTTTTAATATTACTCGTACATCGATTTTCAGTTATTTTTATCACTGCTACTAGTTTTTGTCTGAATTGTTTTTATGGAAACTTTAATGTGGATTTGCTTTATTGTTTGGGATTTAATTAATCAACCAAATATGTCATAAAACGTGTTTTTTTATATCCCATAACTAGGGGATCATCATCTGAACTCATCATTATGAATTTTATTTCGCGATATCAGGTTTGGTCCCATAGTAAAAGTTGTTCATAATGATGAGTACAATGACCTCTAGAGTTACGGGATATAAAAAAAAAACACGTTGTATAGAGAGACGACTAGAAATTAAAATGAATCCCTTCAGTATGAAGGTAATATTTGTGTAGGTCAGAATCAGAAAATGTCAGGTTGTTTACAGCAAATCTTCATAATTTTCATGTTTTGCAAGCATCACTGAAACCTGTCAACAGTCAATGATATTGGTAAAACCTCATTGTCAACAGTGAAGAAAAATTTATTTCTGAAAGTATTAGCGCATCGCAATATGTCTTTATTTCAGTTAAATATCGCACATTTCGTAAAGCTACTCGTAGCGGCTAATATTGCACCATATTTATGTAAATATCTTAGGTCAATATGTTCAAAAGTAGCTACGAGCCGCACTGCGGTGTGCTCGGTCACTCGGTGGTAAGACGAACAACGTGTTGACGCGAGAGGCGAACAGGCTGCCACTGGCCGACATTCGTCACCTTTGAAAACTTCATGAAAATCAATTTTGAAAACGCCAAAAAATAGTCAAGAATTAGTCATAATAGTCACCAAAGTCAAAAAATAGTCGCATTATGATTCCGAAGTTATAGCTATAAGTTGGTGAGGATTGTGTGGTGAACTTCTCCACACAATCCTCACCTGGAAAAGGAAATTGTCCTCGGAAAGTCCTCATGGATGTCCGCCGCTCTGGGGCGGGCGGCGGGGTCTATCAGTCTTACTGACAAAAGCGGTGTTCCATGATCTCACATCTACGCCGGGGGTCGCGGGAACGTACGATCCTTCCGCAACCCCCGACTGGAATCCTCACCTCCAGAAGAACCGAACGGCTGGGAGTATCGACTTGGTTTCAAATTTCAATTCCAAAAAATTGTCAAGATATAGTCGTAACGCTATGCCAAATCTCGAAAATAAAGATTCCAGAGATATAAAGGTGCCTTGGTGAGGATTATGTGGTGAGCCTTTCTCGCAACAATCCTCACCTGATTACCGCGGAACGCTTACGAATTTGAATTTGGTGTCAAAAAATAGTCGTCTCCAACCATGATAATTTTGACCTGGTTTACTATGTAGAAGTGTGTGTACCTTGGTGACTATTTATGATTATTTCTTGACTATTTTTTGGCGTTCTCAAAATTGATTTTCATGAAGTGTTGAAAGGACATACCACTATTGTTTTCATATAACTGTATTGGTATACGCGGCACACTCCAGGTAAAGTAAACCCCAGTCGGCATGACTTTTTCCGACATCGTCATATTTCAGACAATTTACAAAAAAAAAACCTTAATGAATTACACACTGAAACCTTCCTCATGAAGCACTCAGTCCATTGGTGAAAACCGAATGAAAATCCGTTCGGTAGTTTTCTGGGGGCACCGCAGTGCCCCCGCCAAGACGAGCCATGCGAAGCGCAAGGGCACTACCTACCTTTTCTCGAAGTGTTTCGTCGTTTTTTTGAACCCTCAGAGTTGGTTTCCGATGTACCAGATAGTTCATATTCTCAGGATATGATGTCAATAATAGATTAATTAAACATACAAAGTCTTAATTGAATAGCTCTAATACTTTAGATTTTATTGATATCTAAAATACACCGTCACTGACACACTGATGATCATCAAAATGTTTGGCTACTTCCTGAAGTGCTAGAAAGCTGAAATTTGGTATGTAATCTAAGTTTAGTATACAACTAACAAAAAAATCCTAAATTTATAACTTTCGCCCCCCATCCCCTATAATGGGGGGGTGGAAGTTTGTATGAGACTTCAAAATGTTAGGGTACTTACTGAAGTGCTAGAAAGCCGAAATTTGGTATGTAAACAAAGTTCAGTATACAAAAAAACACTACCGTGCCCCCAGATAAACGTATAAATTTCGCCCCCCATCAACTAAAATGGGGGGGTGGAAGTTTGAATGAGACTTTCACCAATTTTATGAATTAGGACATGAAAGTTTACACGGGACTGTAGACAGTAACTAAAAATCCTATTAATAAGTACTTACAAGAACCTCCGCCTTAATCAAGAGTCTCGTGGTAGGTCTCAGTTATTTACGCCCTTTGAGGACGAGGTGAGCAAATCTACTGTAAAGCACTTATTACACTATACAATTTGTAGGGTGCCTATACTATCCACTTTCTCTTGTGGGCAGGCTTATGTAGCACTCTCTAGAGTGACCAATTTACAAGGTGTTCAGCTTATAAATATAGAGTTTGCTTGTATTAAAGCACAACAGTCAGCGAAATATCGCCCTTATTTATCGCTTATGGTAATCAGTAAACCATCAAAGAAAAAAGGCAAAGACAGAGAATTGGCTATGAAAACCGGCACTGCTGATGTGCAAGAAATACACCCCAAAAAAAGAAGAAAAAAATAAACACTAAAAAGACTGCCTAGCAACTTACAAAAAGAATCGAAATCCGACCAAAAACATTTCATGTAAAATGTTGCCAAGACGACCACATAAGGTTTTCCCTGTGAAAAAAATATCAGATCTCATGTAGAGCCAAGCTTCTGAATCTACACGGCCTAACACAACTGACCCTAACTTCACAAATTCTACATTTCAGTAAAAATTTATGGCTTGGCTGTTTCGTTACTTACTTCAGAAACTAAATATTCACAAAACCTCCACGACGATAGCGAAACGGCGAAGCCATACATTTTTACTGATATGTAGAATTTGTGAAGTTAGGGTCGGTAGAGTTAGGCCGTGTAGATTCAGAAGCTTGGCTCTACATGAGATCAGAGGGGCAATTCTCGTAATTTTAAGAACGTTCACAGTCTGATCTCAGTCTCAATCTGTCAAAAATACCTCTAATTTCCCTACATTTTGACAGTTGTTTGTCGCTGAGATAAATAATAATAATAATAATATTTATTTGCAATGAAATACACACAGAAAAACACAAGCATTACATAGAAGACTATTTAGATGCTAGTTTAGTTGAACTCTGGTACCCAAATTAAGATCTAACTTGTGTTAAGGGTACCAGGGCCCTCGCTCTTATTAACAACAATTTATTTATATTACCTTCTGAGCGGAACGTGTTCACGTGAGTGAGGTTGTACACATATAATTAACTGTTTGCATTGTGAAGAGATAAAAAGAATAAAAACAACTAAATTACAAAATTCCGTAAAAAGATAAATGTGTGAGTAAGTATGTGGTATGTAGGGATGTGTAATGTGACTGTGTGTGTAAGTGGTGTGTGTGTGTTGTGTGTACGTATAATTATGTGTGTAAGCGATGGGTGTACATGATTGAAGTGTATGATAATGTAGGGTAAAGGTTCCCATTACAGTGTTGATAATTTAAGCAGGTTCTCAGTTTCATCGTATGGTTTATTGAGAAGCCAGTTTGATACCTTTCTTTTACATTCGAATTTGGTGAGTGGATAGATGTTGCAATACTTATTTATTTTGTTATATATGTGACCTCCAATCACATTGTAGTGCCGTGCAGCCAGGGAGGTACGATACCGCTGCGTTTGACAAACTACGTATGAGCGGCGCTGTTGTTATAGCTTTGTCGTATACAAGAGAGCTATGCTTTCTCAAAACGGTTCCCAGAACAAAAAGTTGCCTCACAGATAAAATTTGACAGTCATCCATAAGCTGTACTGTCGGTTACCTGAAAGTTTTAAAGGACATGACCTTAAGCACAGCCCTCTGTGCTCGCTCTAGAGGTAGCAAGAGGGTTTTCCCAGCACCTCCCCAAACGGTAATACAATAAGTCAGTATAGACTGGCATAAGGCACAGTATACCATCCTAAGAGTATTAGATTCAAGAGAATAGCGAAGTTTTTTGAAGATGTAGATCATCTTACGAACTCGAGCGGTAAGAATCGTTAGATGATTTTTCCAGCTGATGAATGGATCAATATATACTCCAAGGTATTTTACTTCGGTGGACCTGGTTAAAATAGGACAATCACAGGGTGAAGCGGAGACACTTGGAGTACTTGGGTCGCAAACATGGGCTTTGAGAGCAATGTGTTCATTAGGAGGTTGAGAGGAAGATGTCAGCGAGAAGGTCAAGTAGGTAGTTTTACTTGGATTAAGGGTTAAGAGATTTCCCGACAACCATTGCATGACTTGTCTTAGAGCTTGTTCGGCTCTGGTAATAGCCTCAGACCAGCTCTTGCCATGGATGAGTAACGCTGTGTCATCAGCGTAGGAAAAAATGATGCAGTTAGAAAGGGAGAGTAAGCATAGGGAGTTAATATAGAGGAGGAAGAGAGTGGGACCCAGGATCGAACCTTGTGGTACCCCAAAGTTTATAGAAACAGTTTCACTCACAAATGAATCGATTTGAACAAACTGTGTTCTATCAGAGAGATAATCTTTGAAAATTTGAAGGGCATATCCACGGATTCCCATCCTTTCCATCTTCAACAAAAGCCGAGGAACAGAGACAGTGTCAAAAGCTTTAGTAAGATCCAGGAAAATGCCGAGACATTTTTGTTTTTGATCAAGGAAACCAACTACTTGATCGATAAGGGAGCCCACAGCGTTCTCCGTGGATTTACCATACCTAAAGCCGAATTGGTTTGGCGCCAAGATGTTATTTCTCTTGAGAAAGCTTTGTTGTCTAAAACTGAGTAATTTCTCAAGGACCTTAGATAATGCAGGCAAAACAGATATTGGCCTGTAATTATTTACACTGTCTCTGTTCCCGCTCTTGTGGATAGGGTGGACGATGCCCTTTTGAAAATTTTGGGAAAGATTCCGCTTGACATAGAAATATTGCAGATATGAGTAATCACCGGTACCAGACTGTTGGAGCACTTCTGTAACAACTGCGTTGGGATTGCGTCCCATCCAACGGCAGTGTCACTACGTAGGCCGTGAATAATTTGCTCTACCTCACACTCATCCGTTGGCATGAGTACGAGGGAGTTGGTAAATGAGACTGCGACTAGATTTTGAACGTTTTAAATTAAGAGAATTGGCTTTCTGATATCTTTTTCACAGGGCAAACCTTATGTGGTCGTCTTCCCACCAAAAACATTTCATGTAAAATGTTGCCACATTTTACATGAAATGTTTTTGGTGGGATTGAGTTATTCGCGTTCAGACAGACAGACGCGGCGGAATGACTATGTTTTATAATATGTGGTGATAAGACCACCAGCTCTAAATGATCCCATTCTTGATGTTCCTTCATGATCTCATTAAATTTTAAGTTGCCACCTAACTACACATTGTGGCGTGCGATATAGTATTGAGTTCAGAGCGAGCCGACTGCTTGTAGCTGTTTATTAGAGCAACAATAGTACCAATGTCTGCCCTCATGATGCAGGTATTCTTAGAGCAACAATAGAACCAATGTCTGCCCTCATGATGCATGTATTCTTGGAAGTGATTTAATTTTAACCGGCATGCAGAAGCTTGACAGGACATTTAGTATGCTGGCTTTTATAATCAACTAGCTGCGCCCCGCGGTTTCACCCGCATAAGTTTCGATACCGTGGGAATATCGGGATAAAAAGTAGTCTATATGTTTATCCAGGGTGTCAGCTACCTCCATACAAAATTTTATCAAAATTGGTTCATTCGTTTGAGCATGAAGAAGTAACAAACATATACACACACACTCACAAACATTTGCCTTTATAATATTAGTGTGATGACAAATGTTTCGATTGCCTACTAATTGAGAGTGAGAATAAAATCACTTACGTATGCTATGAGGAACAAGGTATAAAGTTCACTCATACCCATAGAAAACGGAGGATCCTCCGAACAGACGGGTGTTATGTCTGGCGGGCAACTGCCTAATGATTCATGTCGGGCCGTTGTATCTATGCTAGTTTATTTATTGGCCTATCTACAATTGTTACACTGTTTATCCTAATAATACAAGTATTATGATACAAGCATAGTGTACAATATGATGCGATAGACACAGCATGCAAAAAAACAAAATTATAAAATTACAATAATAGTGCAGAAATAACAGTTGCGCTGTAAACTCTGCTTGTGAGATGCAGGATTTTACGTGACGTCAGTATGACGCGTTGTTCGCATGTGGCGTTGTAGATACCGCTACACACTTTTAAAGAATGTCATAATTGTCCTAGAAAAGCTGCAGAACGAATGACCTAATGTTATAATAAGTAAAAATCCGCCGTTCACTCTCGTTTTCACATGTAATCGACTTCTAACAATGATTTGATATATTTAGACACAGATAATAATAAACGACGCAAAAAAGCTGGTGTGACTAGTTGGTTAGCTATGTCACACTCGCATAATAGGCGTGTCTGTAGAACAATGGCTACTGTTGTTGAGTTCTTTGGCTCGAGTTAGTATCAGTGTTATCGAGAGCGGTGCGGGAGTGAGAGCAGAGGGCGCACGTATCAGCAGCACCAGCGGACGGGCAACGCCGACGTCTGACGTCACGCTGCACCGCACGGTAGCACGTAGCACCCAATGACCCAACATTGCCGCTCACAAAGATCTGTCACGGTCGAACTATTTTCTTAGCGACAACCGCTTTTTTTACTTATACACAAATGCATTAAAAATATGCAAATACTAGTCGTTATTAATGTTTTCGAGTATATTATTATCGTGTCTATCTGACGGGTATCACTTAGATTAGTGAAATTTAACCAAATAGCATATTAAATTTGGTTAAATTTCGCTCTCTACTGTTTTTCGCTCAAAAAACATTAGATATATTTTTGTCACTCACTACATGGCTTTCCTTATATACCTACCATGATATTATGAATAATTAATTATTGAAATATGTGACTTGCTGTTTCAGTACCTATATAGTAGGTAGGTGACTTATATTACAAGTCTTTTTTTTTAAAGGACTTGCTGAGCATATCTCGAAAAATAAAGTGACGTCTTTCTAAATCCAACATAGCGGAACACCCAAGATGGCGGACTAGTTATTTTTAATACACTCCTACAATGTGGGTATCAAATAAAAGGGCTTGCTGAGAATAACTCGAAAAATAAGGTGACGTCACTCTAAATCCAATATGGCAGACTTCTAAAGATCGCGGAATAGTTATTTTGAATGCACTCCTACAATATGGGTATCAAATGAAAGGACTTGCTGAGAATGACTCGAAAAATAAAGTGACGTGATTCTAAATCTAACATGGCGGAACACCCAAGATAGCGGACTAGTTATTTTTAATGCACTCCTACAATATGGGTATCAAATGGAAGGAGTTGCTAAGAACTCGAAAAATAAAGTGACGTCACTCTAAATCCAACATGGCGGAACACCCAAGATGGCGGACTAGTTAGTTTTAATGCACTCCTACAATATGGGTATCAAATGAAAGGACTTGCTGAGAATAACTCGAAAAATAAAGTGACGTCATTCTAAATCCAACATGGCGGACTAGGTACCTATTTTTAATGCACTCCTAAAATATGGGTATCAAAAGAAAGGATTTGCTGGGAATACGAATGCGAGTTAAACTCCGTTGTTCCAATCCGTCTGAAATTTTGGTGTACTGGGGTTTTTGGAGTCCTCGATTATGATATTGAGGTCGAATTGTTCGAGTCTGTAGCATAGGTTGGTTAACTTTGACTTGTGTAATTTGGTGAGATAGGCGTCAACAGCATTGGTTTGCAACCAGTCTAGGAGAAGGATAACTCAAAAATCTAACCTGGAACTGTGTTTCGTAAGGCACAAGTAAGCTTCAAGCTGAAATAGGTGACGCATTCCTCCAAACACCCAAGTCAAGGTGAGGCCGTGCCGAGGACTGAGTGGCATCAGGGTGTAACATGATGTCGTGAACGTACCGCCTCAGGGCACCGGGGCGAACCCTGTTGTATAGAAGGTCTCCATATTGAAGAGCTAGACTATTCGAAATTAACCGGCAAACGGCCTTGCAACAATGATGTGTTGAACGAGATGATTACCGAGAGATTTACCGGTGTAGATAAACAAGTAAATTAAATAACTTGATCTGATTGATTTTAATTTTTAAAATTTTCGAACTAATTAAATACGAGTACTTAAATCTCGCGACAATCTTTTATCTTAATCCTACTAATCCTACTAATATCCTACTAATATTATAAACGCGAAAGTTTGTAAGGATGTTTGTTACTCTTTCACGCAAAAACTACTGAACGGATTTCGATGAAACTTCACAGTAATATAGCTTATACATCAGAATAACACATAGGCTACAATTTATAAAGATTTTGAGTAATATTTTTTTGCCCATACGATAAGTATCAAGTAAGTCGGAAAAATTCCTGCCCTCTGAGAGCTATCTTGGCGTGCGCTGCCTAAACCGTTACAGCTACACGAAGATAATGTATCGTGGGACTGTTTGTCTTAAATAGTTCTAAATAAAAGTCCGCGACAGCATATATCTACCTTTTATGTGGAAGCCATTATATCCAAAATAGTGATCCATAAATACATTTAAATGGGATACTTTTTTTACAATGCACGTTTTAGAGTACTTAGTTCATTCTTATGAAAATTAATACATTTATCGCTTTCGGTATTTAATGTAGATAAACTTTGTCTTTTACACCAAGCAATTTGGACAAATTCTTTAAAAGTTATCACGATAAGATTGACCTGAGGTAGAGCGCCATAGGAATTGGCGGCGCGGCGGCGCACAGAGCGGGGAAGGGGGGGGGGGGGGGGGGACCCGAAGTCCCGAACGCGGGCGGGCAGGCAGACGCGTGAGGCACAGAGCACTTTTATAATACGCTCAATCTGAATCATTTTGAAGGATATCGCTAATCCATCGCTTTACCTGTATATGTTCGAAAAATTTGTCTGCTCAACAACGTAAATAAATAACGCAATGAATGTTGTTGAACTGCCAAAATTAAATGAATGAGTAGGCATAATTATAATTTTTAAGTAGTATATTTTAAGAAGAGCCCGAGGGGCCCGTATCTAAATAATAAAAGCCGCACAGGTCGATCGGTCAGGTTAAGCTACGCTTGCCGCGGTTGGTCTGTGGATGGATGACCATCTTTACATGCCGAGACCCCTCCGTGCCTCGGAAAGCACGTTAAGTGTAAGCCGACCCCAACATAGTTGGGAA
Organism: Gortyna flavago; assembly: GCA_963669345.1. Lineage (NCBI taxonomy): Eukaryota > Metazoa > Arthropoda > Insecta > Lepidoptera > Noctuidae > Gortyna > Gortyna flavago. The sequence goes on along the minus strand of OY770141.1, from coordinate 17,591,794 downwards.
AAGGCTATGCAGATGATATTTTAAAAAGAAATATCAAATCAAATCACATTTCATTACTTAGATTATTACAATTGTTTTTTTTTTTGTTAGTTTAAGATTAACGTATAGGTTTAGGTTGTGTTGTAAGTAGGAAGTCTAATATTTCATAAAGCTCTAATAAAGCTCGAGCTATAAAAAAAGCTAGACTTAACGAGACGTCTCAACAAACTGAGCTGCGAAGGTTTGAGCAGGCGGTGCGTCAGGCGCACACAGAGCTACTGAGACAGACACCAGAACAGTTCCAAGATCGTCGTCAACAACATGCTGAGTATCTGGCATTTCAACGAGCTGCTGAAACTTCAGAACAGTGTCAACCTAGACGTCAACGGCATGCTGAGTATCTGGTGTCTCAACGGGCTGCAGAAACACCAGAACAGTCCCAAGATCGGCATCAATAGCATGCTGAGCATCTGGTGTCTCAACAGGCTGCATAAACACCGGAACAGTCCCAAGATCGGCATCAATAGCATGCTGAGTATCTGATGTCTCAAAGGGCAGCGGAGTCACCGGAATAGTTCCAAGATCAGCGTCAACAGTGTACTTAGTATCTGGTGTCTCAACGGGCTGCAGAAACACCGGAACAGCCCCAAGATCGGCGTCAACAGCATGCTGAGTATAGTGGTGTCTCAAAGGGCAGCGGAGTCACCGGAATAGTCCCAAGATCAGCGTCAACAGCATGCTTAGTATCTTTGGCAAGGAGATAGATAGCATCCTAGGGAAGGACATGGGCTACTTCACCGGTACTGTCCCGTGGATAATTTCCGATATCCACGCGGGCGAAGCCGCGAGCAGAAGCTAGTAATATATATAAATTACGTGTCACGATGTTTGTCCGCGATGGTCTCCTAAACTACTTAACCGATTTTAATCAATTTTGTACACCGTGTGCAGTTTGATCCAACTTGAAAGATAGGATAGAAAAAAAAAATATGACAAAAACGTTAGCCACAGCAACGCGTGGCCGGGTCAGCTAGTATCATATAAATTGTGTAATGACGTTATTATAAGTTGATAGTAAAAGTTTTAAAGGAAAAGTTAATTTTATTTATTTAGCGCATTTAAATAAAAGCTTGTTTTTAAAAAAGTTTTTTACTTTTAATTTATTTAACCTGTGAAGTGAGGAACTGCGATATTTAGAATATATACAGGATGATCCAAGTAGTGACATCAATATATTTTTTTGATTCCTCACACCGGGCTGTATTCAAAAATACCCCATGTATGTCCGCGATTTTTTGTAGTTTTCGAGTTATAAATTTTTTAAAGATTTTTTTATGTATTCTGCCAGGAAGGTTTAAAAAATTCGTATCTTTTTATGTAGTAGGTATTTTGCATTCTTTTTTTGTGACATGATTGTCTTGAATGTTCTTTTAATAAAAAAAATAACTCAGCTTCCTGAAATTACTTAAAGTTACCCAAAAAAGGCTTTAAAGTTAGAACTTTAGTTTTCAGTAAGATTCACTCAAACATTCAACTTGTAGAACACCCTGTAAAAATTTGGATGGTGATAAAAAAATCGACCTGTTTACACGTCGACTTGAGAACCTCCTCCGTTTTTTCGTCGGTTAATAAAAACTCACACTAAGGCCACTGATGTGGCTAACGTAACCTATCTTCACTGTAAAGGTACGTGCGCAGTGCGGACACGTTAGAATGCCATTGCGGTAATGGTATTGTATGTTGGAGGGTGGCTTACTCTGAATGATTATATTATAACACAATTAACACGCTAATACAATTTTCTTATAAGAACACTATACCTACCCACAAATTAATGTCTGCATGACTACGGACGTAGCCAAGAAAGACAACTCATTCCGCTCCAGTGTAATTTAAAGGGGAATTATATAACTGATCCTCTAGAAACTTATTGACCTTCTAATGGCGGCCACTTTTTTAAATTAATGAACCTCCAAAAACTTTTAGCGCTTCGAAAGATGCAGACTTGTATTGAAAATTGAGCCTTATTTAGGGTTCCGTACCCAAAGAGTAGAACGGGACCCTATTACTAAGACTCCGCTGTCCGTCTGTCACCAGGCTGTATCTCATGAACCGTGATAGTTAGACAGTTGAAATTTTCACAGATGATGTATCTCTGTTGCCGCTATAACAACAAAATGCTAAAAAACAGAATAAAATAAATATTTAAGGGGGCTCCCATACAACAAACGTGATTTTTTAGTCTGCTCAATATTGATAACGGAACAGGTAGACGTTTGAAATATTCACAGAATATTTAGTTATATATGTATATTTATTGTAAATATAAATATATAATTAAAATAAAACAAATATTTAAGGGGCCTCCCTTACTACAGACATGATTTTTTGCCGTTTTTATAGACAACTAGCTTCCGCCCGCGAGGTATGTCGATAAAAACTATCCTATATCCTTCCCCGGGATGCAATCTATCTCTCTGCCAAATTTTATCGAAATCCGTTCAGTGGTTTAGGCGTGAAAAGGTAACATACAGACAGACAGAGTTACTTTCGTATTTATAATATTAGTATGGATGATACGGAACCCTTCTTGCGCGAGTCCGACTCGCACTTAGCCGGTTTTTTAACTTTCTGGCCTTTTCTCACAGTCGGTCGCAGTAACTAAGCTAGGGTAACCCGACAAAACGGGTTAGAACTGTGACCAGCTGCGCAGTGGCGTGCACAGAGATTTCAGACAGGGTATGCACAAAAAAATCGCGGCCGATTTTAATTTACTATTTAAACACACTTTGCCGCCAGCACAGGTCTCACATGTATAATTTTCCATTTTTTACAATAGACTTACTAAATAATTACTCGTCAATCATTAGCGTATAGCGCCAAGAAAAACAATATAGCGAAAAAAACTTTGCAATTTATTACGTTACGAACTAATACGAACTAATTAATCGGTCATTTGGTCAATCCGACAAAAAAAAGTCGACCCTCTGCAATCAACAAATAAGCAGTGTTTTTACCGGTTCTCAATTTGAACGGTTTGCAATGTAAGCTATGCTTCTAAAACTCCAACACGCGCACACATTTTGACGCACACAGTCACATTTTTGCTGTGTACTACACGAGATGCGTTGTATGAAGAATAAGCAAGGCGTAGTATCGCTTTTGCTCACGGGAGCGCTGCCTGCGCGGGTGGCGGATGTTCGCAGCTCCAACGAGTTAGTTCCAAAAAAAGTAATAGATGGAGCGAAAGCTAAATTACCATGTTTTTTTTAATTATAGTTATTTATCATTCAGAATTTCAGATGGGCATGCATGACTACAGGGTATGCAGAGCTTATTTGCATGTATGGAGTGCACGCCACTGCAGCTGCGTGCCAGCCGAGCGAGCGAAGCGAGCAGCGGCAGCGGCCGGTGAGTGCTACATCCAAGTTGGTGGCACACCCTGACACCCATAACCCAAGTTCAATCTTAGCATGGGTGTCAGAGGTTTATAACTCTGTATAAACCTACAATTAGTAAGACAATATAATGGTATGATAAATCAAGTGGTAAAAGTAAATTGTTAAACAAGAAAAAAAAAATAAAGTCAAAAAACTTTTTTATAAACAAGCTTTTTTTCGTGTTATTCTCAGCAAGCCGTTTCATTTGATACCCATATTTAGACGTGCATTAAAAATAACTAGTCCGCCATCTTGGGTGTTCCGCCATGTTGGATTTAGAATGACGTCACATAGCTAACCATGTATTGTCATCCAAACTAAACGTGTATACAAAATTTCAGCTCAATCGGTTGAAGATTTCTGCTTCAAAATTGGGTTGCAAGAATCCACCCGAACAAACATAGTTACATACATACATACATTGCAAGTTAAATAAAAGCTTGTAATAAAGATTTTATTATTATTACTTACATGGCTTTTTAGTATTTTGAGGACCCCAATATAGTAATCATTTGAGGTGCACAAAAGGGGCGCAATCCAATGATTGCGCCTCGTTGTGCAATACTAAAAATAATTTTAACACTAATTATTAGAGTAAAATTATTTTAAGTAGTGCATAATGGGAATAATTTGGGGTTCGATTAAATACATGCCAATCTAAAGCCTCTGGGGCAAACCGCCTGAAGTGTTAACTGTCCCCCCCCCCCCCCCCTTCAAGGACCAAAAAGGCCACGTTTGTTAGTCCTTCACCCAAGTGTGGCTTTTTAAAACATGAACCTTTACTTTTAATGCAAATTCAGATGTGATTCAGATGTGGTTGGCATTATAACAATTGTCCCTATGTTAGCAAACTTGTACAACAAATAGTCAATTTGTGCCACCAACAGTATCCGCTCTATTGACTGCCTACACGGCTCAGTGACTAACTTGAGTATAATTTGTGAGAAGACGATTTTGACCCATAATTACTGGACATTTATGACATGAATCGCCGTCACATCGTACCGGAAAGTCTAAACAACATGTTCTGTCAAACTAGTTCAACATCGCTCCTGTACTCCAGTAGACGAGTCCTGCTGCAGCAAGTGTCGGGCGTGTGTACCTTAGACTCGAAGAAGGAGGCGTGGAAGTCGGGAGTGGTGCCGGCCACGGAGGCCAGGTGCATGGTCGTGTTAGCGGTGTTGGTAAGCGTGACGGTGAGCGCGTGCGCCGCCGCCAGCGCCGCGCGCCCGAACTCTAGCGCCGGCGGCGACAGCGCCAGCGCACCCGCCGCCATGGCGCGCCCGCCGCGCCCCGTACCCTCCGCGCCTGACTCCTTGCCCCATTCCTGTGTACATCAACAACATCACTCAAAATTTGGCGGCAGAAGAAATAACTAAATACTTAGATGTTCATGTGTGTTCATGAACCTCACTCATGTTCCATGGTAAACAAAAGTTCCGCCACATTTCTGCAGCATAGTCATTTTGTGTAGCTGGCACCATGTTTCACGCTGAAACTATGAAATTTTGTCAGCTACAATTTTCCCAAAGCAAAAAATTATGTTGCTTTAATTTTGTGCAACTATTTTTCCTTGAATATGAAACTATTGATGAAACAAATGATGAAATGAAAACTACTATTACTTAAAACTTTTCTATTAGTTTTATAATTATTTATGATAAAATTAAAATTAGTATGTCTAATAATAAAATAAAAGCTGTGTGGCAGGTAATTAATAATGAAACTGGAAACACAAAACAGCGAGATCAGAATGAGTTGACTCTAAAAATTAATAATGAAACTATTTCAGATAAGTTAAAAGTTGCTGAGAAACTAGAAAATTTCTTTACCAACATCCCAATAGAGGTTACAAAATCACTCCCCTCATCACCTATATTAGCTGAAGCTCTTCTTACAGAAAACTTTAATAAGGATATTCCAAGCTTTGAATTCAAGCCCATTTCTGTTGCCACAATTAAAAAAGCATTTAAAAGTCTTAACATAAAAACACTGAAGACTTATGGGGGATTTCTGTTAAGGTTCTTGGAGATATTATTGACACAATTGCCCCTGCCTTAACGGGCATATTTAATCAATGTTTAGACAGCGGTACGTTTCCTGATCTAATGAAACATAGTAAAGTAGTACCAATTTTCAAATCGGGCAGTAAGTTTGATCCCTCCAATTATAGACCTATATCTGTGCTACCAGCATTGAGCAAAATCTATGAAAAAATCATGCTAGACCAGATGTTGTCACATTTTAACTCAAATAGGATTTTACATGGTCACCAGTTTGGTTTCACGAAAGGTAGATCGACGACGGACGCGGGAGTAAAACTCATCAGTCACATTTTGGAATCCTGGGAGAAATCCCAGGATGCAATTGGCATTTTCTGTGACCTCTCAAAAGCGTTTGACTGCGTTGACCATAATACACTGATCTGTAAATTACACCATTACGGAATTCGTGGACAAGCTGCTGATCTTGTTCTTTCCTACCTATCAAAGCGGCAGCAAAAAGTGAACGTTAACGGGGCGACGTCATCAGGGTCTCTAGTTAAGATGGGCGTGCCTCAAGGCTCAATTCTTGGCCCTTTCCTATTCCTAGTATATATAAATGACCTTCCATACATGATGGATAACTTATCGGACATCATTTTATTCGCCGATGACACTTCCCTTATTTTTAAAATTGATAGAAAAGATACGGATGTGTTGCATGTCAACGAGAGTCTGGCTGTTCTTTCGAAATGGTTTGCAGCTAATAATCTTTTACTTAATGCAAACAAAACTAAATGTCTTAAATTCTCATTACCAAATGTACCTCAAGTGGGTCTGAATTTAAAACTCGATGGCAAAACACTAGACGCTGTTACGGAAACTGTATTTCTGGGAATTACTTTAGATTCAAGATTACAATGGGGCGCACACATTAGAGCTCTTTCAGGTAGATTAAGTTCAGCTGCATATGCAGTAAGAAAAATAAGGCAGTTGACAGATATAGCCACAGCTAGGTTAGTATACTTTGCTTATTTCCACAGTATTATGTCTTATGGTGTTCTGCTGTGGGGATCGGCAGCTGACGTAGATTCAATTTTCATTTTACAAAAGAGGGCGATCCGCGCAATCTATAAAATGGGTCCTCGCGAGTCTCTTAGAAACAAATTCAAAGAAATCGATATACTAACTCTGCCTTCTCTTTATATTTTAGAAAGTATTTTGTATGTTCGCAAAAACTTAGGACTTTTCAAAACAAGAAGCGATTTCCATAATATAAATACACGTAGTAAACATGAAATTGTGATACCTAAATTTAGATTAACTAAAACTAGCAAGTCATTTCTTGTAAACAGCATCCGTTTTTATAACAAGCTGCCAAAGCCGGTTACAGAACTTAGCGATGGAAAGTTCAAAACCCTCATCAAACGTGTCCTTATCAAAAAAGCATATTATAAGATTAAAGACTACGTTGAAGACAAGGTAGTCTGGCAATAATTCCTTCTGCACATGTGGCTTCCCTGGCATCTCATTAACGGCATAACTGCTTAAATGTCTATTAATTGCTCTCAAATCAAGATGTTTATTTTTTATATACTTCTTTGACATAAAATTTTATTATTTGACATTGTATAGACATTTCTAATTTTTCACCACTTTATTAGTGGTTGTAATGTCAATCATATCACTTGGTTTTAGTAGGTTTTTATAAATTATATTATTTACTTTATCCTTTTCATGGATTCTAATTTTGTAAATGAGAGGACTTTGTAGGCCTTTTAGACTTTAGATCTGTATATGGTTTTTTATATTATCAAGTACCTGGTACTTGTTGACAGGCCTATGCAGTCCTCCCATACCTATTGTAACTTGAAAACATTGTAAAAACGCAAATATTTTTAAAAGAGTAACTGTGGAGTTTCTTGCCGGTTCTTCTCCATAGGAAACGACCAATTGGAACCGTGCACCTAGCTTCTGACGTTTCATAAGTGCCCATGTAGGTTTATGTGAAATAAAATATTTTGATTTTGATTTTTGATTTTGATAAAACAACAAAAAATAGGCGTCAAAGTTTGAAACAAGCATAATAACATCATCAATTCTAAGTTTTTAACACAAAAATTTCCTTAAAGCACAGCTGGAAAAGGAAAAGGAAATAATCAAGTTTAGTGACATATTATTTACATCTATGTCTAACAAGTGGTGGCAACTAATCACTGCTCCACGCATACATTGTGACTTGTGTAGGTGAAGCACAACTCACACAGAGGCCATACAGCAAGTCTTAACTAGACTAGCCTAGAAGGCATTAAGTCCGCCTTTGTACAGTATTTCTTTTATTTATTTATTTATTAAGGTACAAAAACAGCTTCTATGTATAATTTATCTTCAGTATTTATCATCACAAAAGTCTCGGTCTTACACAGTCGCCAATTACAGGTTTACTAGCAAACTCAGAAATACTAGAATTACAATAAACAAAAAAAGTAATATATATATATATACATATTACAATAAAGTTCTTAAACATAAGATTTATAACATAAAATAAAATAAAGAGACGAACAACATTGCAATTTTGCCCACTTACTTAAAATTACGACTAAGTAAATACTATAAATCGAAATGAGATCATAATGGGAACTTGGGAAGTTTAGCTTCTAAAAACAAATTATAAAAAGGTGAGGAATTCCAAAGTATACTAATATAACAGATTATCAGATTGTGTTTTTCGGGACTTCAGTATTTTGGCCTTAAAGACCTTTAAGGCTAACCTTTTTACTTCTTTTACTTGTGCATAAAGTTTTAATAAATAAATAAATAATTATGAATTTATAACAATAATGTACAAACACAGCACATCCATGGGCGTACCCAGGGGGGGAGAGGGGGGGGGGAGGGGGGGGCAGGGAGGGGCAGCGGCCCCCCCTGGAAATCTCATAGAACGTGTATGAACTCGCCTAATTACTAATCAAAGTGTAAACGGGGCCATATGCTCTAACTTTTAAATAAACCGCGCAGTAGACACTGGCAAAATGCACGGTGCAACTGCCAAAAACCCGCGCGCGACGATGGCGGACGAAGATTACCGAATCTAGCCGAACGTTGAAGGCTCGGCTGTATTCGGTGGTAGGGAGTTGCGAGCTGGTGTTGCGAGCGACTAGCATTTATTTGACATTTGTTATTGTTTTGAAGGAGCTAAAACTAAATCAAACGTGGGTGACAACAAACAGCATGGGCGATTCTTTCACGGAAGACGATATAAACCGTTTTCCAGAAGATCCTCGAAAATTACTTTTTAAATAGAAGCGATTTAATTAAAATTAAAATGCATGCACTGTCAAATTTACTTTTATCTATTTAACTACCTATGAACCAGGATCATTTGCGGCTGTTTGCCCTACACACTACACTACATATACCTACCTAAAGTTTCATGTTAGTAGGTGTTTGTGTAGTGTGTACGACATTCAATATTGGCGTCCACACAAGGTGGACAAGGGAGACCTCGCCCGTAAACGCATAGTCCAACCAAAACTATCTACTCCCATTTTCTATCAAACGAAAACATGACATGACCAATGGGCCCTCGTCATATTGGCGTTTCCAGGAACACACCTGGGGCCAACTCACATACCCCCGCGAGTCCAACACCAAGTGAGTGAGTGTGGGCTGTAGACTCCCCGCGGTACCCATTCTGTGTATGGGTTGACGTAGTGTATGACAAAACAGCCGCGGACGATCCGACCTAAAAATCTGACTTGGTTTGCATTACTAAAAGTATTAGTTATCCCATCAAAAACATAAATCTGAAATGAGAGCAAAGTTAAATTTTATGATATGCTTTGGTTGTTGACTTCAACGATAAAAGAAGTGAGATCTAAATGGGTGCCAAGTTTAATGGTCAGTCTTGACATTTATTTATAACCACATAAAATATTTTATAACAACTTAAAATATAATTCTTATAACTTGGGATAATATATTCAAGCCTAAGGTCTGACTTGGCTAATTCTCATATACGACTTATCATTAAGTACCTACTAAAACAGTCATGGAAGAGCCCTATGTTCGAAGGCTCAAATATAATTTGTACATGAAAATTAGCCAAGTCAGACCTTAGGCTTCAATATATTGTAGTAAGTTATAAGAAGAAATGATAAGTTGTTATAAAATATTTTATGTTGTTATAAATAAATTTCAGGACTGACCATTGAACTTGGTACCCATTTAGATCTCACTTCTTTTGTTGTTGAAGTCAACAACCAAGGCATAGTTAGAAGCCATCTCGAGTATTGCAGTGTGGTTTGGTAACCTGAGTATAGAGTCCACATCAAGCGCATTGAACGGCTGCAAAAACGGTTCTTATGGCATCTTACCTATCATAATAATATGGGAAAAAGCTCAACTCGTATCAAGAGAGACTGAAGTATGTTAATATGGTGTTGCTGGAGAAACGCAGGAACATGTTCGATTTGGTTTTCATTAAGAAGTTAGAAACGGGCTTTCTGAACTGTCCCGATTTGCTCAGTAGGGTCTTATTCCATGTGCCACATAATCTGCCAAGAAGTTCTAATAAGAGACTTTTCTGCATGCCAAGATGTCATACCAATTTAAGGCAATACTGTCCACTGTCTAGAATGTATGCTGCATACAAACAGCACAAAGTGGACATTGATCTCTTTCACTCATCAGTACCTTCTCTTAAAAAAGTTGCGCTTGCCATCTAATGGGTTTCTCTAGTCTAAAATTAAATATTTACCTAATTTTATATAAAAATTTCAAAGATAGAATCTAGTCTAATTTAATCTAATTTAATTTAATCTATGTTATTTATTTTATTGTAATCAATTTAGCTTTACCAGTTTATCTTTATTAACTTTTTTTTTCAAACAACTTATTATGTAATAATTGTTTTATTTAATTTATTGTGTTATTATCTGCGCATAATGCATGCTGTGCTTTTCTGTAAGTGATGAGGCGCTTAGACTTAAGTTTGCAATGTACAAATTATAAAGTAACAGTGTACTCATTGTTGAAAAGCCTACATACATAATTAGCCTGTAATGTTCCCACTGCTGGGACACAGGCCTCCTCTCTGTGAGAGGGAGAAACCCCCTCACCTCCTCCTCCTCCTCCTGTGGGAGTCTCTGTGGGGGGTTGAAAAGCCAATTATATAAATAAATGTATTCACATGAAGACCTTAAAATCCACATAAAGACCGGCTCTCGTCAATTTTGATTGCTGATTCTTACATTACAGGCACTATAGGCACTTCTATAAGTAAGTATTCCTAATAGAATGAATTAATTGAAAAATTACAATAAAATGATAAAAATTTACTAGTTTCTGATTTTTTTTTCCTTTGTATTCACCCACCTACCTATCTGTATGGCAAATTTGAACTTTCTAGGTCATGTGGAACTGGGTTAGAGTTTTGATCTATAGGTCAGTCAGTGATAAATATGACGATTTTTGGATGATAATATCTAAATATCCTTGATCTGTTTGTTTTAGCTGTAAGTCTCCCATGATATTTAAATAAATAAATAACCGTTTGAGGTGTGTTTATGAAATTTGGACCACATATGTATCTCGCAAGTCTCAATATATGAGCCAAATTTGTTGCCAAAAATGTTTATGTGAAATAGTTTTTTAGTTATGAGGGGTCAAAAGTGGCTCCAAATGATTCATGTAATATTACACACGGTGCTGCTCACCAGTTCTGTTAGCTTGAACTTGGCTTCTAGTTAGTAGGTTGAACAGATGTCAGTCGTACAGCCTGTGAGCGCAGAGGTGAGTGAAAAATGGGCTAGAGCTAGCCGCAGAGGAAGTGGCCAGGAATAGCCACCGAGGAAACAACACTAATAACTGATAGCAGTGTGACACATACACACCCAAATATTTTATATTTATATTACTATTATATTATTGCACTGTAAGTTAAATCAACACTAGTTAAAACAATAAATTGAGTAGCAAACATTGAGGTTTAGTTTTGGTTGTCTGTAGTATTGAAGGGAAGCAAAGTAATTGACTATGAGCAAATCATTATCAATATTCTTTGTCTCAGATTTATGTATGAGAGGGCTTGTCTGTTTAGAGATATAGGATAAGCTTTGACTCATGTGTGTATGTATCACATTGTTATCAGAAGATGACATTTAAATGATTACAGTACATAATAAGTAATACAGAATGAGGTGATTTGTAGATGAACTCACAGGTTTAGTATGTTGTAAAAGAATTCTTCGGCAATCAATATTCTTAGAAGAATATAAAACAAAGGGGTGCGGAATAAGCAGTGCTTACAAGTTTTTTTTTTTTTTATTGGTTCCAAACTTATAGAGGACCTTATTCTAGCTTACCTGAAATGTTATTCCCTCTATAAGGGAATCATGTACTGTAACACCTGCAAAGATAAAATTAACATTACAAAATGGGCCTTGTTAATTAAATAAATTGTTTTTCAAGTATTACCAACTCAACAGAATTTAACCTACATTTTAATAAAAATTATTCTAATTCCAGCTGCCTTTTTTACGCATGTGGGTATGTTAAAGGGGGTCACAATGTGCGCACATCTGCTTGGCAGGATGCGCGGTGCACGCGCACCCCCAGTGAGCTCGCCGACTCCCTAGCGTCTCTCAACTCACTAAAATACCATACACATAGTTGAAGAAAAACGACAATCAAGCGCGTCTCGGCCCCGATCTAAAATAACATCGCCCTAAACTACCGCCTTACGACGAACCTGCCAACTTATTGTTGCTATTCCACATCACTTTTTATTTGACCTACCTCACTACTTTTCCCTGCAAGCCTGCGGTAATTATTAAGACGACTGCAGAGAAAAACAAATACGTATATTTAGTATGTTTTTAAATCGATTTTACCATGGATCTTTCCCTGGGCTGACAGCTTCGTGTTCAGCGATATATCCAACAATGTCAACACAAATACATAACACCACACGATTTTACGATACATTTTGATGCAACTGGTAATTGCAACAAGCACTGTTTATTCACATTTCTCTTACAATTCGATATTTTTATCATATCAGTCAACTCACGAGACGTGCGTTCGCGAAATCGTTAATGACAACAGATAAAATATTGAAGAATTACTGGTTGACATTTACTTCGGATATCGGATCCAATGACTAAATAAATCTATGGACTGGGCATACCTACAAAGTTAGAGTGTATGCCTACACAAATCGGGCACTAAAGATGGCTGCCTTTTGTAGGGTTCATTTTGTTTTTTCTCGCACCACGCAGAAAAAACCATTTTTTTATTAAAAAAAAAAACATAATCATCTGCCTAGCCTTTTCCCAACTATGTTGGGGTCGGCTTCCAGTCTAACCGGATGCAGCTGAAATACCAGTATTTTACATGAAGCGACTGCCTATCTGACCTCCAAAACCCAGTTACTGGGTAATACGATACCCCTTGTTAAGACTGGTTGTCAGACTTTCAGGCTTCTGACTACCCGTAACGACTGTCAAAGATCCACGAATGACAGCCGGGATCAACGGCTTAACGTGCTTTCTGAGGCACGGAGGGGTCTCGATATGTAAAGATGGTCACCCATCCACAGACCAACCGCGGCAAGCGTAGCTTAACCTGATCGATCGACCTGTGCGGCTGTTATTAAAAAAAAACATATTTTCACTCAATAATTTCTTTTTATTTTTTTTTTATTCGCCCAAAGGGCAGGCTATAGTCTTTCGACCATACCGCCTTGTCTTCCGCGTAGTTCTCAATTATCTCTATAGCTCAAAACAAGATTCAGAAAAATAATTATTCCAGATTTCCAGGTTTGACAGAAAGTTAAAGTTTACAAAGCATGTATAATAGAAATCAGTAAATTTTATTTATTAATAAAACGTTCTGCCGCTTACTGTTTTTTATTTGTTAATAGTTACTGAATGCATAATAGCAGCGTTTTACCTGAAATAAAACGCATATTAAAATACTTACCTCACTGGAAGCTTTATTATGAGATGGCATTTCCGTTTCCCGTCGATTTCTTTCCAGTTTTCGCACTTTTGTCCCCTCTATACTTCCGGCTCAGTGGCGCCATCTGGCGGTTGCGGGTAGTTTTTAGTTCTTGTAAAAAGTGTCACGCCGTTTTGTTCATTGTCTCATATAACCAGGCAGAAATAAAGTGAAAGCTTCCAGTGAGGTAAGTATTTTAATATGCGTTTTATTTCAGGTAAAACGCTGCTATTAAACTACTTGACCGTCACTGGAAGCTTTATTATGAGATCTGTTTGTTATCGCCTGGTGACGCCACTTTTATGTATATACTTGGAAGTATGTAGTATTATACTATAGGCCAATGTGATAAAGCATGAAATTAAACAAAAGTGTAATTAATAAGTATGCATTTATTTAAATAAATGTATAAATAAAGCAATTCAATTAAAGTACCTAGAAAAGTGTACTATAGCTTACAAAATATATAATTAGTTTTTATTGTAAATATGAAAAATCATAAATTCTAATAATTAACAACCAATTTAAGAATATCCGTTCTATGTAAACAAAATATTTATTCAGCAATGTTAATCGATTGGACTGAAAAATTGTGTCACATTTTGTGCATCAGCACTTCTCATTATTTCTCGTCTATAAAACTTCTGAAATGTATTGGCTGATCGCCAATTTCCACGAGCCAAGATTTCATCGAGGGGATGATTTTGAAACCAGCTTTTGGAGGCTACAGCAGACCGGGTGCTACCTGGAGTGGCTGCAATGCCAGCTTCCCCAAACAGGGTCTTTACCCACCCTGCAATGACTGTACGAGAAGCAGGTTTAGCCACACCTCTTACCGTAATAAATAAATTAGTTGATTTTGCCGAATTACGCCTGTCATTTAATAATGCTATAGTTCTTTCTATCCAGAATACAGGGTCAAGATTAGAACTATCGGTATTTAAAAACAATTTCCAGCCGGATTGCCTATAATTACTGCTGTCAGTTTTGGAGCCAAACCGAGGCCATAATATTATACCGTTATCAGATCTTATGCAATGATTAGGATCAATATTAAGCAGAGTTAGATCGTGTATACGCCTACCAGAGCAAAGCAACAGTAAAATTGCAGTATGACGTGACGTTTGAAATAGGTTATTAGAATCAATTGTGTAATTACTTAAAAATGAAATTAATTTACCAACATCCCAAATTGGAGGCTTAGTCACCTTTGGATTTTTTAGGGCAATTGATTTTAAAACATGTCTTACTAGAACGTGTGAACTTAACCGACTTGAATTTTCAGCGTTACCTAGTGTAGATATTACTGATTTATGTAGAAGTATTGAATTATACGACAACTTATCAATTAAATATAAATCACATAAGAACTGCGCTAATTGTGAACCAGGGGGATTAATTAAGTCAAGGTTTTTATTAAGACACCATGACGCCCAGCGCTTCCAGGCTACCTCATAGGTTTTTAGAGTCGATTTTCGCCAGGAATTTCTAAGCAGTGATAGTTGTTGAGCGTTCCATGTCTTTATCGTGTCGGACCACCCCCACATTTCCAAACTTCGAGGACGATGTTCTCGACCTTCGATGGTGGGAGGCCCGTCGACGTGTCTATTAGGTATCTCTGTAGGTTTTTCAGAATACCCTCTCCCATCGAGGTACTACTATTAGGAATATTCCTGTCGACTGGTTTAAGTGAGACAGGATTTTGGGGACTAGGAATGGTGGTGGAAATATCCAAGCGAGCTGGTAATTCCATGGGACACTGAAGGCGTCGTGGAACAGAGCTTGAGGATCTTTTAGATCTAGAGACACATAATTGTACACTACGTGAGCAGTCGCCGAGGCAAATAGATCTATTATTGGGGTTCCCCATTTGGCAAACACTATTTTTACACAAGTCGGCAGTAAGTGCCATTCTGGAGGATGGCGAAATCGCGATAAGTGGTCCGCATTATTGTTGTATTTGCCCGGAATGTGGTGTATGCTGAAGTGTATCTGATGTTGGTCTAACAAATTCAAAATTCGATAGGTTATTTCCAACAGGGATAATGTCCTCGTACCTCCTTCCTTTCGTAGGTATGTGACCGCAGTTCTGTTGTCGCTTTGAATGAGGAGCGAACTTTGATGAAGCCAGTGAACTTGGTTCTGAAGAGCGTATAATATTGCAAGCATTTCTTTTTGATTGCAATGCAACGTTTTCTCTTCTTGCGACCAAGTTCCTGACAAAGCCAAATTGTTCAGTTGTGCCCCCCATGCTTGATCCGATGCATCTGTAGCCAGAAAATTTATTGGAGGAGGGTACTGTAGAGGTGTTGACCTTTGACAATTTTGGGCCCACCAATTTAGTTCGTCTAAGACACCTTGTGGTAGTGGGTAGGTCTTTGGTGGTAGGACTGACAGTGAATTCATGAAAATTACTAACTGTCGATGATTGAGCCGACCCCGTGGAACAACAAAACTGGCAAAATTTAGAAGTTCTACTATTTTCTGCAACTCCTTCAGAGTTAACTGCTCTTGTTCGAGAGCCTGATTTATCTTTGTGACGATGCCCTGAGCCTTTTCTTTTGGTAGGATTTTTTGATTTTCCCATGGTTTCCATAGTATCCCTAAATAAATTATACTCTTTTGAGGAGAAAGAACAGATTTTTCGAAATTTATTTGCCACCCCAGTTTTTGTAATATTTGTACAGTGATTTTGACATGCTCGCGAAGCGTGTGAACATTCTGGTACACCAGCAAATAATCGTCCAGGTATACCAGGATCCTCATGTTCCATTTTTCCCGCAATGTTTGGGCCACCCAGTTCGTGAGCATGGAAAAGGTTTTTGGAGCAGTGCTTAGACCGAATGGAAGACAAGTCATTTCTAACAACTCCTGGTTGTAAATTAGGCGTAGAAAGCGTCTGTGAGATTTGTTTACGCTTAAATGAAAATAGGCTTGGGACAAATCTATTTTGCACATCCAGTCCTGAGATTGTAGAAAGTCCGGAATGCGGTACATATTTATTAAATGAAACGGCTCGGTCATCACATATTCGTTTAGTGATTTTAGATTGAATATGGGACGGGCAGATCCGTCGGATTTTGGAACCAGAAACAGAGGGGAAATGAAGCTTGGCGAGGGTAGCGCTTTCTTTAGAATTCCCTGCTGTTTCATTTTGTCTACAATTGAAGACATTTGTTCTGAAACAGGAGTTTGAAAAGGCCCCTTCGTTACATCTGGATAGACAAGTGGGGGCTTTTGAAAGAAAGGTATGCGATACCCTTGAATTAATTTTAGAACTATTTCTGTTGCTCCCATTTCCGCCCATTGTGTTTGGTAGTGTATCAACCGACCCGCCCGAAACGGTGTCATGTCATTGTTTATACCTTTTTCCCCTGGAACTTTTTGAGGAGTTTGCACGGCCTCGTGTACTTCCACGTTCGGGCCGCGAGCCTCGGTTTCGAAATGAACTTCTAGTATTGAAGTGATCACCTTGATTACTCGAGGAGTTACCTCTGAAAGAGTGATATGTATGTTGGCACTGGCCATGGTATTCACCCCGCGAGGGTGGGTTACGACAGGTATGCATAAGCGATCCTGGTTCGTTACATTGAGTTCCACGCGATGGAACTGTCGGTTTTCGTGTGCCTTGCCCCCGCGGGAGGCGGCTACTAGGGTGGTATGGCTTTTGTGTAGACCTTTCAGTTTTTGGGGGCCAAAAAGCCTTACGGACCCCACCAGCCTTCTCTAGAGTAGCGGTAAAGGGCTCGGCATTAAATATATAAGTACTTGAAGGAGGTATCTTATTCAGGAATGCTTTCACTAGTGGATCTCTAACTTGACTCGTTATAGTTTCTCTACGCATTTCAATAGATTCGGCTCTATGACCGCAGGCTAATTGCAAAAGGTCTGAGGATATTTTATGAAATTCGCCCTTCTGAAATAATTCATCAATTTTCCCATTTAAATTATCAAAATTGATACATTCTGTATTTTTTTGCCCATGAAAGAAGATTACGAATACCTTCCTGCAATGATTGTCTTTGTTTTAATATGCAGTAAGTTAAGGCTGCATAGGATTTATCGGCATGTGCCAGATGACGTAAGGTGTCATATGCTTTTACCTCCTCATTTGTTTCCAGGTCTATAAAGTCAGGAGTATGATTATACAATTTTTGCGTATCGGCGTATCTCACTTCTGACCAAGAAGTACTACCAAAACGCTGGATATCTATCAACTTTTTCAAAAAACTATCGGGGGTTTTTGGAACTAATGGTTCCTTAAGCTTAGTATCAATGTCAAAAGTGAAATCTAAACTTGTATTTTGAAGTTCTTGATTTGAACAACCCTCGTCACTAATTTGTTCATAAAGTTGACCACTAATTCCCGAATAAACAGAAGCGTTATCACAACAAGCTGTATCAATGTTACTTGTAGTATTAATTTGTTTGCGAAGCTCACCCATTTCCTTAAAAAGTTTGTCCATCATATGACTGGAACGTCGAGCACGTTTCCTTTTCTTGTGGCGGCGGCGGCGGTTGGACCGCGCTTTTTTGCTGCCCGGAGTAGACGTACTTGAAGAACTAATACTTGAAGCACTACTGCTGCTGCTGCTACTTCGGTCTCGCTTGCGATTCAGTCCACTCGGACCAGCCACAGCCTCTGGCTGGGTCTCAGAGTTGTGGTTATTACTCTCCATCACTGCGAACGAATTACATTAGATCTCATGCAATGGATTTAATTATAACACTTTACACAGTTACAATTCAAATATTGATTAAGCACGAAATTTACTGGACAATACTCAAAGTAAAAAGTTACAGCAGTGATCCGAACGGAAAACCCGTTAAAAACTTTGATCACGTACGTTTTATTCAAAAAGTTTTACCTCTATAAGAGGGTACTTACGGTCCAAGATTTATCCTTTTTGAAGAACACTTTACACTTTTTACTTAATATTTTTAAAATTATGTAGGTATTCACTTAATATTCACTTTTACGTATTCTGCAACTGTCGCGGACGCAGTCACCGCACACAAGTTGCTTCGACGGAGAATAAAAAGCCAATGAACAAAACGGCGTGACACTTTTTACAAGAACTAAAAACTACCCGCAACCGCCAGATGGCGCCACTGAGCCGGAAGTATAGAGGGGACAAAAGTGCGAAAACTGGAAAGAAATCGACGGGAAACGGAAATGCCATCTCATAATAAAGCTTCCAGTGACGGTCAAGTAGTTTAATCTATAGTTGCCCATAGTGAAATACTCAATAAAAATCATTTATGTACCACTTAAAATTTTCTACCACGAATATCTATTTACTACCATTTTGTAGCGTTCCCCGTATACACACCTAAAAAAAAAATCCCTTTCATACGGATCTGTGAATAGCGTTTTGCCGGTCCTTCGGTTCAGAAATCAGGTTATCGAACAAGTGTCATTGTCGATACGATAGTGAATCGTATGTTTGTGAATACAGGTGCAGGATAAGTTAGATATATTTAGATAGACATCCCAAAAACTAGTTGTTTTAACTAAATCATACATTTTTAAACACCTCCAATTTTGAGAAAAATCCTTTTAAATTTAAAAAGAACGAACCTTCTTAAATATCTGGGATAATATAGTGAATAATGCAACAGAAAAAATAATAAACTTGTCAAAATTGACAATGTACTGCTATCATTAGTGTCATTATTGTCAATCAATATTTTATATGATGAGGCCGCATTCCGAATTGGCTATAATCGCTCACAGCACTCAAATCGTCTCACATGCGTTCCGTATTAGATATTACGACTACGACAGCTGAGAGCTGTCAACAATTCGGAACGCTCGTGAACGCGCTCACAGTGCTTACTCAATGTCAACACGATATTACAGCAGTATTTATTTTTATAAACACCACACATTTCTTTCCTTTTCTTTGTTTAGGTGGCGACTGTCAGCCAGAAGCACAATTTAAGATATGATGCAACTCAAAACAAAACACACGCTGACACATCCTCACACTCAAACACACACACACATACACACACACACAAACACATACACACACACACTGTAATTTTTGACAGCGCTCACGTTGATATTATTACAATGCATGGTCGGCGTTACCGCAAGATGGCTCATGTCATGACATCATCTCTGACGAATCACGGGACATCGTTATCGCGCTCACGCTAATTCAGTACGGGCTTAAGCACGCTCAAATCGATTACTGAGTATGTCAATGTGAACGAAACAAATTTATTTTAATCAGATTATTTATTTACTTATAGAATAGAATAGAATTTTTCTTTAATGGAGTAATCAAGACTCAAACAAGATTGTTAGTAAAACTTACGCTATGGTAGTAAGTACAGACACTAAACAAAAACACAAGAAATAAAGGTTGGTCATTGTGGCGACATCCCATGAAAGCATGAAAGAATGCACAACTGTGACCCACGTAAACACAGTCCAGGCGACTCGCAACCATGATTAAGACACTGTTGGAGCCACTCCATACCCTGCGCACCTTTTACGCATTGTTGCGTAAAAGCAATCTACATGCGCATCTGTGAACATCCCTGACGCACTACAGAAACGGGGCAGCCTCACCAGTATCCTAAACGCATTGTTATATTGAACGCGGAGAGTGCTGCACGATCTTTGAGTATATCTAGCAAACAGGCTGCAAGTGTAAAAAGCAGTACAGTAGGCTCGAAAGACCGTGATTTTAACAGGAAGTGAGCATCTTGCAAACCAGTGTGCCAGCATGTTCGCTCTAACTAAAAACGCTCTCCGCTCCCGTTCAATATCATCATCGTCTTTGAGATTGGTGTCATTATATGGGCAAGATACTTAAACCTGTAGACTCTGAAAAGGTGTACCATAATGTAATTATAATCTATACAAATAATAAAGATGAAAAGTTTGTTTGTTTAAACACACTAATCTCTGGAACTACCAGTCAGATTTGAAGGCAATCAAATACAGTTCCGACCTTTAGGAGCCTAGCAAAAAGAAAATAGTCAGAAATAACGCAAAGCAAAAGTCAAGTAATTATAACGCGGACGAAGTCGCGGGTAGCAGCAGAAATAAGATGAAACGGGATATTTTCAGTCAAAAACGTGAAGCATAATTCTTTTAGAACTGCTATTGAGTACTTATGGCTACTTCGGATGTTGATGAGCACCCCCGATATCAAGAAGCGCAAAGTATTTTTCATTTTTTGTTATGCCCTATCCGTTTTAGACCTAAGCTTATCAAATGATACTAAAAACAACACAATATCAACACAAACAATAAATCATGTTTTCAACTTACGTATTATTTGAGTCTCAAGAGCGGATGGCACTCGCGCTCGCACAACGGTGTCTATGTGTGCGTTGCTCGAGCGCACTTTGTATGTAGATTGACTTCTGTACTCACTATCTGTCTTTGTGGTGTTGGCGTGGCCAACAGAACCCGAAATACATGCAATCGGGTAGCCGAGCCAGTCGAGCCACTAGAGCGAGAAAATAAAGGTACAGGGAACAGCTGTTGTTAATTTTTGAAGTTATACATTTATGGATTTATTACTGTTCACATAGCTGTCACTTGAAGTCACAAATGATAAACTAGGACAATCAAAGTAAAAATTAATAAACAAGTTAGGTATTACTAATAACAACAAAACCATGGTCAACAAGACGACCAGTCACCACAAGCAGCACCCGTTCACGAGCATAACGCAAAGATCAGCCATTACCCCCCTTGCCATATTTGAGGGAAGGAGGCAACCCGACCCCCGACGCTATAGCAAGCAGTGACATCTAAGGGAGCATGACGAACTTGCTGCCGGTTACTCAGGCAAGAATAAAATGATCAATCATAGAGGTCGCTAGCTAATCACTTATTGCAATCAACTCATTACAAAACATTGAAATGAATTGATTATGTCAATAATAAATTAAAATAAAATTAAACTGAATTTACTTATACAGTCAACTAAAAAATAAAAAACAAAAAAACAATTACATGAACTCATATAACCTGTCAGTAAGCTAATTCTGGAGAAAGAACATAAACATTGTCTTGAGTTAATCAGGCCGACCAACTATTCTTATCGTTTAAGTAGTCGTTGATGGAATAGTAAGCCTTTGAACAACGGTTGGATTTTACTTAAGCTTTAAACGTATTATAAGGCAAATCTAGCAAAGAGGAAGGTAGCTTGTTATAAAAAGTTATACCAAGCCCAACAAATGAGTTATGAACCTTATGAAGCCGGTGAAAGGGAGTTCGTAGTTTGTCCTTATTTCTAGTGTTAACATTGTGAATATCACTGTTTTTAGTGTACAAGTGTATATTTTGCCTAATATTTAAGATGTTGGCAAAGATAAACTGTGATGCAACCGTGAGAATACCAATATCTTTAAAAAAATCTCTTAGAGAAACTCTGGCACCTAGCTGGTAAATTGCTCGAACAGCTCGTTTTTGCAGGACAAATATATTTTGTATATCAGCGGCTTTGCCCCACAGCAGAATACCATAGGACATAACGCTGTGAAAATAACTAAAATAGACTAAACGAGCTGTATCAACGTCAGTGTATTGTCTTACTTTCCTGACGGCGTAGGCAGCCAAACTGAGCCTTCCAGCTAGGCTGGATATATGTGGTCCCCACTGAAGTTTGGCATCAACTGTTATTCGAAGAAATACTGCCGAGCCCACAGTTTCAAGCACCTCTTCATCTAAGACGATGTTGGGTCCTAGATTTCTAACATTTGGTAAGGCGAACTTTACACATTTACTTTTCTTGGCATTGAGAACTAGGTTATTTGACGTAAACCAATCCGTAACTATTGAGAGTGCACTGTTTACGTCGTCAAAATCTTGTCTATTCCTGTCTACTTTAAAAATAAGAGAGGTATCATCTGCAAACAGTACAACGTCACAGATGCCCTTTAAATGGAATGGTAAGTCATTGATATATACTAAGAACAAGAATGGACCCAGTATTGAGCCTTGCGGCACACCTAACAGAACTGGTAGCCCGGATGATTTCACACCATTAACATCTACACATTGGAACCTATTATGTAAATAAGAATTTATTACGTTGAGAGCCTCGTTTTGGACACCGTAATGACGTAGTTTACGTAAAAGCGTGTCATGGTGCACGCAATCAAAGGCTTTGGAGAGATCACAGAAAACTCCAATAGCATTTTGCGAGTTCTCCCATGCATTAAATATGTGTTTTAACAAAGCAACACCCGCATCTGTAGTCGAACGACCTTTTGTAAAGCCATATTGTTCATTATGAAGGAGGCTATTTAAATTAAAATGTCTTAGCAACTGCTTGAGTATTAATTTTTCAAAATTATTATTCCCCATAGATCTTCTGTTGATTTAATTTTAAGATCTTTAAAAGCTTTTATAACAGCCTGGGGGTTTGTATGCTGAAACCTAAACTCCAAAGGGCATGCCTTTACATTCTTTTTAAGTAAGGCAGCAGAAAGTGTGGAGGATGAATTTAAAGCTTCAGTAGTTTTAATGGGAATATTATATTGACCTTACATCGATTATATTCCCAATTTGGAACACACCCTCTGTGTAATTGATGCCATGTCACACTGTCATATTTGACAGATGAATAGAATCCATAAATGTCAAATAAGACCTTGTTACAGTTCTCTTATCACTTCTGACATTGGCAGAATTCGGTACGTAAAGTTTTTTTCAGGTATTTTTTTTATATTTTTATTTTATAGATTAATTTATTTTAAACAACTAATTTCAATATTTTGATTTTCCCAGCGATAGTTTTTTTTTAAATGAGTTTTCAAAGTTTTCCTCGTGATGACGTCATCGAGTAGGCTGAATAGCATCAGTCTTTGTCACGTTTCAAAAACGTTTATAACACATAAATCACTTCAAACTTGACATTCTTGACAATTGACATTGACAGCTGGATAAAAGTTTCAATGTTGTGATTTGTTTTCCCCAGAGTACTTTTTGTTGTTTTCTTTCCAGTTAGACCCACAATTTTTATCGAATTTATTTAAATCGTATTCTTTAACGAAAAGTTAAAACAAGTAATGAATCGGTCAACGACAACTTGTGCCAAGTGCTTCATACCATCATGTAAAAACACCACAACAAATAGCCCACACAAATTGTTTGTGTTCGTGAAAGAAACACTAAAAAGAAAGTGGTGCGAGGAAGTCAATGTTGAATACAAGCCTGGGCGGCAATACAAACAAAAGTTGTGGCAAGTCTAAGGGTGCACATAGAAAGAGTTATTAGGAGGGTTAGAGAGTTTCGATTTCTAAAACCTCATTCAGTAGTCAGCCACAAACATGTTGGTTACCTAGACCATGTAGTGTTGATTGCGTGTGGTTTAATAAATTTACAAAATGAAATAATAAAAACTGATGAAAATAAATTGTTTTATTTTATATTTTCGCACTTATAATAATCTTATTGTATATATACATTTTCCAAAATATTACAGCTTTGTTTATTAAATCTCTGGTGTATTGAGCGTCATAATTTATCCAATACAGTGTAATATTTTTATTTTCTTCAAACATTGGATCGGCTACACAGAATACTGCTTTTTTTTTATTTGCTGCATGCATTTGAGTTTGTATTTGAGCAACATATCTATTTTGTATACCATTATCAACATAGCTTTTTATTGATTTTTTTGAAGCAGGGCATTTAACTTCAATTATAAAGTCCTCTGCAACCCCATTGGGTGAAGCACCTACTATTCCATTGATAAGGAATAGTAGGTGACAACCAGATTTTTCAATATTTTTTTTTTATTTCTTTTCTACCTCTTCAATAACACTTTGCTCCAAATGTTTGCCCCTTTTTATAAATTCAGTTTCTGGCACTTTGTATCCCCCCAAAATTTGTTGCACTAATGTGCCATCTGTTTTGCATCTTGAGGCTTCATATATTTTAGATGCTGTTATTCTTCCCTGACTAATATTATGCCACAGTTTTGAATTGACTTGCATTTTTGTTTTATTGTTGATCTCTTTAATAACATCTGGGGTAATTTTATTATTTAAGAATGACATGTATTCGTCAAAACCTTCTTCTACATTTTTTAAAAATTCAACTGTTAAGTCAAATAAATTATAAGTTTGCCTTTCATTTGTGAAGCATGTTGCAAGTGAATGAGCTACATTTTGCTTTTTACATTCATCAAGAAATTTGGATAAAACACTAGGGTCCTTCCGAGATAACTTCACCTTTTTGAATTTCGGGAAAATATCTTCGCACTTTATTGGGTCTGATCTTATGCCAGACAATTTTGGTTTTTTCCAATAACATTGGGTAGAAGTAGATGCGGGTTCACTGCTTCTTTTTTCAAGCCAAAATAAGAAGACAAGTGTATGCTTGCATCCACCGGCAGAAGCAGCACAGCCATCACAAGTTGCCTGTAGTATTACTTCATCCTTTTCATTGATTATTATATTTACAATATAGTGTTTATTAGACACTCTGTGCTCTGGAACAACTTTTGCCTTTACAATGCACTCTACTTGGTTTCTTTTAACTTCCACATAGCCGACAGCAGAATCCACATAAGAGTCACGAGATGACCTGAAACATCATAAATATCTATCATTAATATTGATGGGTGCAAGACAATAACTTACCAGCGAAAGTTAAACAAAACTAACTTAATTTTGATTCAACAGTATTACTTACATTAGAACCTTCGCTCCTCGAATTTCAGCAATGTTGTGTTTGTCATCATTGTTCATGAACTCCAGAATCATAACGTTGTCTACTTTGGGCAAGTTATTGGAGTCGGCGCGCACAACTAGTCCATAATTAAAACAAATCCAATACGGTAGGCAGACAGTTCCTTATAACGAGCAATGGTCAACGTAGCAGTGAGTATCAGTCCGAGGGGAAAGTAAGGGTTGTCGAATTAATGAACAAGAAAACAAGGCAGTGCACAGTTCGTTACAAGAAAGAAACTACAAAAGTACAAATCTATATTTATAATTACGTGACGTTGACATTGAAAGTTGACAGTGACAACTAGGAGTGAGGCATATTTATCGTAACAGATAGAAATAACAGATATTTAAAAATAACAAGTAACAATTGTTCCTACCAATTTAACTATCTGTTACATGAAATAACAGACCCTCAGAGACTGTTACTAATGGTAACAGCTGTTACTGATATTTCAATAAATCAGTCCCCACACAGGCTCAGACTGTTACCACAGGGCTGTTACTTTCATACACACTCACTCACACCAAAGGAAGGAAAATAACAGGGTTATCAATTTCTCTCTCTTCCTCATTAAAGAATGACCCTTGCTAAAAAGAGAAGCACCTATTATTTCCTTCGAAATATGTTTACTTCTCACTCTTACTAAAGCGGTTAAACTACGCTAAAAAGAGAAGCACCTAGTATTTATTATCCCTAAAATACAGTTGGTGGTCTAAAAAGAACCAACATTTTCGAAAAAGTGACTCCTAAATTAGGTCGTGTTACCTACCTGTTATCTGTAACAGTTAGCCAGTTACCATTATAAAAAAACAAACTACATTTTTCTATATGGAAAGGAGAGGTCAAAAGTGGTATAATATTCCGAAGAATTTTAAACGCTAATTTGATGTACAGACGCCAGCACATCAACCTACTACAATCTGTCAAATTTCTTTGATAGATTTTCAACTTTATCGCTGAAACGTAAGGTTCAAAGTTGATTGGGAAAATTTGACAGTTTCGGGTAGGTTGATGTGCTGGCGTCTGTACCTTAATAATAATAATAAGCTACTCGATTATAGTTAAATTTGATTTTTTCAGGTGCCTGTTTTAGAAAAAAAGTGAAAAAAAATTCAATACAAACAAAACGCACGTAGCTTTTATTTATTCATTGCTATGCAATATAATTATTTTAAATGTGGCTAAAGACTAAGATTTTATTATAATTTTAGCTGCAACTTCATGAAATTAAGCCAAAAAATATTGATTATAATGACAATGCAATATCTATTCTGTTCTATTTTTCTCTATGGCAATGGTGCCGATTATTGCAATATCAAAACGTTTCGAAAAAAGGTCAAATCTATCAACGTCAGAATGACGTTGAAATAAAAAAAAAACCCGCTGGTATAAGTCCGCGAGGCGGAGTGTGTTTTTTTAAGTAAAGAATTAAGTCAACAAATGTATTAATGTACAGACGCCATCGTATCCGAATGCCTTTATTATCTCTGGTTTGAAGCAATTCATCGCAAAATGCTCCAGGTATTTGCCTGGTTTGTTTGTTGTTGACTTAAAAACTAAACATTTTTTTTTAAAGTTAGGCAACCAAAAGAATTACAGTGATCGTGAACGGACCCCTTTTATCTATATTGTCTTTGGTTTGACGTTTGATGGGATTGGTCGCAAAATGTTCCAGACATGTATGTACAGAGGCCAGCACATCAACCTACCCCAATCTGTCAAATTTCTTTGATAGAATTTCAACTTTACTACAAAGGAATAAGGTTCGTATTCAATTGGGAAAATTTGACAGATTGGGGTAGCTTGATGTGCTGGCCTCTGTAGATAGGCCAGCACATCAACCTACCCCAATCTGTCAAATTTCTTTGATAGAATTTCAACTTTACGACAAAGAAATAAGGTTCTTATTCAATTGGGAAAATTTGACAGATTGGGGTAGGTTGATGTGCTGGCCTCTGTACAACTTTATTGTAAGTAATAAAAATGATATTCAATTGAAAATAATTTGGTTTGTTTGTTGACATTTTTGAAATTTTAATTCCTGATTTCTTTCTGAAGTGTAATTAGAATTACTGGTGAATTGTAATTTAATTTTTCTCGATAACCTGTGACATCACATTTAATTGATTATGGCGCCCTCTAGTGGATATAAAATTATGAACTAAACAAATTTTGGTATCAAAAGAAAATATTTTTGAAATAAGAAAATTTTTTTGTTGAAAAAATAGGTGGTGGTCACTACGCGACCTACAATATTAATTTGTAAAGCGAAATTGTCTTTTAGAGCCTTCGTGACTAATCTCAAAAAACATAATCGTAACTAATCTCAAAAAACATAATTCTGGTGCTTGACAGAATAGTTCCAGTGCCAGCGGGCAAGTACTGCCATCCCAGTAATACTTCGGAAACGATTTTCGACTTAAAACGAAATGAAATAAAGAAGATACTCAATTGATATTTTTATACGTATTTATCGTTGGTACAAAAATAACAGGCTGTTATTTAATAACAGTTATTTGGATCTGTTATTTTTGTGGAACAGTAACAGTGATAACAGATATCATGTTTTACCTGTTACAACCCATCTCTAGTGACAACAACAAAATAAAACCTAATTATTTTAAAGCATGAGGCACCGAAAATGTTCTGGTTCAGGCTACCTTATGACGTCATTTAGAGGTCAAATGAAAGACAAGTGGTGTCAAGTAATAATGTTAAAATATACACAATCTTGTAATTTTAAGAGCTTAAAGTAGAAACTAGGCCTTAGAAACCTAAAATCTCCAAATGGTTTCGGAATCGATGTAGGTAATGTTTTTCTTTACATACCGAATTGTCGACATCGGCACCATTGCCATAAAGAAAAATAGAATAGAATAGACCTTGTTACAGTGTGTGGCAGGTTTAATTTGGGCTGCCATTAACAAATAAAATGCATGTACTAATATTAAATAATTTATATTTTTACTCTGAAATGGAGGGGTTTAAAAATATAATTTCGGTGGTTCCAAGGTCCATATTTTTGTAGCTTTTATTTGAATGTAGTTTGATTCTGGTTAGATTTATCTCGGAATAAAAAAACAACGTCCATGCAAAAAGCGGACATCTCCTTCAGTACTTGACAAACGTTTAGAAGTCTCTCTTTTCAGTTGCAGCTCTTGATTAGTTAAAAAGAAACAGAACGCTTTTTGACATGTATGTCGATATGATAGATATTCGTATAACTGTTATTTCTATAGTAGAATAGGCCGTCTCCATGTTTTTCCCTATCTCAATGTAAAAGACTGTGCATTTTTGGAGCTCGTTGTAAACTATTTTAAAACCAAATATTATATACCAATTCGTAAACATAACTAAACTTGAAAAGTGACGAAGGTAGCCTTCTACTAATATGTTATCTGTGGACGAAGGTAATCTGATAATCTTCATCTACTTTTAAATATATATAATAATAATAATCTGCTTCGCCTCAAGTCAACACTTACTTCTATGCTTACTTCATTCTGGGACAGGCAAAAGTGACAAGATTTCGTCTCTAAAAGAATTACTTTTGAGGCTGATGGATGGCAATGGTGAGTAAAATTAGAATACCTACCAAAATGATTGTCACTCTAGCCAGCTTATGTTCCTTGCTAGCCAGAGTGAGGAGATTGCGTGTGCCTTTTTTACTTCACGTTTTGTTTTCATTGATAGGTTACTTACTAAGTATGTATTAGTGTATGGATAATATGAATGTCATAACATAATCAGCCAATAATGTTCCCACTGCTAGGACACAGGCCTCCTCTGTGTGAGAGGGAGTGGGCCTTAATCCACCACGCGGACCCAGTGCGGGTTGGTAGATGTCACATGTCTTCGAATTTTTGGTTCTAGGACATGCCGGTTTCCTCTCGATGTTTTCCTTCACCGTTTGGAGGGCAAACCAATGGTGATGAAATAATTTACACAAAGTAAGCGCCTGTTTGGGTTCGAATCTACGACTTACAACTCTTTCCCCCACCACTGCTCTCATAATATTGATGTATAACACATCGTAAATATCATATTTTCCCAAGCAGCTAACCGTTTTAGTCAGACAACATCACCAATATAGTATATTTTTACGAAAATGCAGAGAGTGATGGTAGTGATGATGGATTTGAGGAGCATCAAAATCGTGATAATGACGCTGGTGGCCGCGGAGGCGGCGGCTGGGGTGGACCAGGTGGCGGCGGCGGAGGTGGACCAGGCGGCGGCGGGGGCGGCAATGATGATGACGACGAGGAAAACGACAATAGCAGCGACAGCACGGGCGGAAATTCTGATGAGGAGCGCCCCTACGATATATCGATAGCTGCTTCACATTCGGTTAGTACCATCCTGTTAATAAGCAGTTACTGGAAATTGTTATTATCAGAATTTGACAAATTGTAATCTTCTATCGTTACATTCACAGACAGCTTAGGAAAGCTCATTGTGTCATGTTCAGTGGGCATCTGTGATTCTTATCATTGTTAACCCGTTGTGTGTCTAATTAGCAGACACAATAGAAATTTTGTTGTTATTGGTACACATGTTGTACGCTCAACATGCGAAGAGTTAACTGACTTCAAAAAAGGAGGTTCTGTATTCAACCTGTATGTATGTATGTATGTTTGTATGTCTGCGATTTTCTTAAAAACTAATGAAGCAATTTTGATAATTCTTTCATTAATGTGATCTACATACTTTCAGGAAGGTTTTAGTATATATTACATTAGGTAATTATTCTTATGTACGAAGTTATATGATTATATGAATTTTGATGATTCTTCTATTCATTGTCTTCAATTCTTCAATGCACTAGTGTTATTTGAATTTGTGTGGGGTAGGTACAACTCGTCATCACATTATATTATGACATATGGCACTGAAACATGGTCGCTTACAATGGACCTTATTAGAAGGGAGGTACAACTAAAAAGTGAAAAATAAAAACTTTTTTACAAAAACAAAACAATAACTTTAATTTCGGAAGTTGGTGTCAAAATACGAGAATGCGGAACCGACGACACCAACTTCCGAAACTATTGTTTTTTAAGAAGGGTTGTTTTTTTTTTGTTAGATGTTACTACATAGCTAGAGGGGGTTGTGGCTAAATGATAACAGTTGCACGGGTCGATCGAAGGTTAGGCTACGCTTGCCGCGGCCCGTTCATGGATGGGTGAGGAACCATTACATATTGAGACCCCTCCGTGCCTCAGAAAGCACGATAAGCCATTGGTCTTGGCTGTCATTCGTGGGTCTGTGACAGTCATTACGGAAGCACAAAATTCTGACAACTAGTCTTATCAGGGGGTATTGTGTGGTAGTAACTGGGTTGTTAAGGTCAGATAGGCAGTACCTCTATGTAAAATACTAGTATCCAGCTGCATCTAGTAAGACTAGAAGCTGACCCCAACATATGTAGTTAGGAAAAGGCTAGGCAGTAAGGCAGATGATGATATTTGTTCTATGACCATTTGCTGTGATTGACACAAATGGTTGCACCATGAAAACTGTACTTCTACAGTAACACAACAAACCTTATGTTTCGCTTTCTCACAATTAGATAAGATATCAACAAAGTGGATCTTTTTGTGCATGGAATTGCCAAACAAACAATTTTATCTCTTTATAATTTTATTTTTTTAAGATAGAATGTATACCTTACAGGCCAGAGTCCTCATGATGTTCAGTGGTCATTGCTGCAGGTGCATGACTTTAATACAAGAGGCATTTATTGTCTTTCTAAAACAAAGTATAATGTAGTTGTAACATGGAATGTGGGACAGTACCTGGGCCCGGGGCTGGTGTGCGTGCGCGGGCGCGCGGTGCTGGAGGCGGGCTGGCGCGGGCGCGTGCCGGCCGCGGCGCACCACGGCGTGGTGTTCCCGGGCGAGACGGTGCCCATGCTGCTGGCGCACGCGCCCGACGCCGCACTGCTGGTGCAGGCCATCAAGCACGACAAGCTCTTCGGGCTGCTCTGTCCCGAGTCAGTTACACAGCCATTCTATTACACTGTGCTAGGTCCCGATCTGTGTACGCACGGCTACACATACATAAGCAGTATAAGCTGACTTCTGATTGTACAAAAACCTATACAAAGCGAGGTCAGTTAAAACTGGAAATGTATAGCTTGATGTGCCATGTGTACATCCGTGTGTCAGTGTTCATGCTTTTGTAATTATTTTAGTCAATGGCTATGTATTTGTATAAGGCCGAATCTTAGTGTTGTCATACCTCTTATCCTAACTTGTTCCAATTTGGCTTATCGCACTGACTTGTTTATTTATTTCGCTGCAAGTCCTCCATGTTCTAAATAACTAAGTATGTAATGTTTGTGTGCAGCGTGTCAGGCAGCTTACTGTCGGGCTACGGCGTGCTGTGCGAGGTGATGATGGCGGGCATCGAGGAGGCGCAGGACGAACCCACGTCCGTCACGTTCAAGGCGCGCGCCATCCACCGCTTCCGCCTGCTTAAGGTGCCGCGGTTGAGCGTGCCCATACGCGCGTACGCCAGGCAAGTATTGGGGCAGGTATATCTGCCAGAGTGTCATAAAAAACTGTTTCTCAGAGGCCTATACAAGTGTGTTTTTTAGATATTACTCTACTAAGTTACTCTTAAGGCCGGGTCACACCGGTTGCGTAGCGTGTCATGACGTGCGACGTGACGTGCGCACGCGCGTGCGAGCCCTGTCACACCGGCCAAGACCGGCGCAGCACACGTCGCGCGCGCACGCAACACGTCACGCATGTAACTGCTGCACGCGCGTGCGAGCCACCTTGTCAGCAGCCATGTTGAGTTGAGAGCATTTGGCGAAAATATGTTAGACAACAGCAGTTCTTCTGATGAAGAAGCATTATTGTTGCTACTATGCCAAGAATCTTCTGCTGCTACAAAGAGACTTTGGGTCCATGATATTACACACACACAGTACACTCATATTTGCGAACAATTTCTATAAGTTTTTCCTTTAAAATTGACTCCATTGCGAAAAAAAAACACTCGTAAACTGTATTCTGTTTGTAAATAAATACAACCTGCCGTGCGTGCGCACGTGCAGCAATGACCGATGCGTGTGCGTGCGTGCCCGGTATGGCATCTAACAGGGAGCGCCCTATAAAACAACGTCATCACTGCAGGCGCGTGCATGACGAATGCTCTTTTTTTTTTGAAAAAGAGTTGCATAATGAAATTTAGTACAACATTATAACACTCGTTTTAATGATAATATGGTTACTATGACACTGGTTGTTTTAATGTTAGCAATAAGCTGTTTCAGAAACTTATAAAGAGGATTTATAGCATGAGTTTAGATAAAATAAATAAATATATAAAGTCGCGTGCTCCACCCGGCAGGATGCGCTTCGTGGAGGTGATGGTGCTGCCCGAGATGTCCGCGCGCGACACGCTGCGCGCGTCTCGCCTCGCCTCGCTCGACCCGCTGCGCGCGCCCGCGCACCTGTACGTAGCGCTCCCTACAGACTGTTACAGATTCCTGTAACGTGAAAGCGCCAGGGTAGCCGCGACCCCCCCCCCCCCTCCCCCCCCTTTTTCTATTCGCAGGTCAGTATTACTTAGGTTATATGTTGATCAAAAATTGATTTGCAACCGTAATAAATATGTGACGGAGAAGGTAAGTCTCTCTCGTCATCATCAGCCATATTTTAACTACTGTGGGCGTAAATAAAATGATAAATGATTTATTTCTGTAAGTAGGTTTGTAGGTACAAACAATTTTACACGTCAATCATATTTTTTTTAAACAAGATGAGGTCGGCGTTTCCTATCTGACTATTCTGAGAAGAAAGGCCGAAACAAACTCTGAGGTCACAGTCTCTTTTTTAAAGTCCAGACAAAATCTTGGTCAGATCATGTGAAAACCACGTAAATTGGTGTCTGAAATGGTCTTTTGAGGAAAGAACCACACAGATTGAGTGTACCTATCCAGTCAGTGCACGCATTTATCAGGAACCGTGCAGCTCAACTCTGAACTTAAGGAGCTCAACGATTTGACGAACAATACCAAAGACAGGACATTTAGGTACTACTCAAACTACTCAAACTGCCAGACCATGATTAAACCGGAAACAATGACCCGCAGTCCTCACTTTCATAATAATCTACACTATATATATATTTATATTATAAAGAGGAAAGATTTATTTGTTTGAATTGAATAGGCTTCGAAACTTCTGGACCGATTTGAAAAATTCTTTCACCATTAGAAGCCTAAATTATCAATGATGAACATAGTCTGTATAATATTTTCAAAAAGTTAGGGATCCGTATGAAAATTTCGATAATGTAACAAAAGCTGTGAAAAAAATACCAAAAAAAACCTTATATCGCGTACGCTGCGGAAATTATTGAAAGAGCAAAGTGATGTAGGTACTACAATTTTATAGAGGACATCAATATCTACAAAAAAGTCCACGACAGCATATGTCTATCTTTTTAAGGTTGACTCACTAAAAACACTACACTCACTACTCACTGGGTGACTCACTATATGTATGTTTAGGTTATCTATGGGCCTGCGTCGCCTGAAATAAATGAATAAATAAATAAATAAAAAATAACC
Organism: Gortyna flavago; assembly: GCA_963669345.1. Classification (NCBI taxonomy): domain Eukaryota; kingdom Metazoa; phylum Arthropoda; class Insecta; order Lepidoptera; family Noctuidae; genus Gortyna; species Gortyna flavago. The sequence goes on along the minus strand of OY770141.1, from coordinate 17,558,092 downwards.
TTTTTTAGAGTAATCAAATTTGTTCTAAAATAATGCATTATTTACGAAGGTGTTTTTATAAACATGATATTAATCCTTATCCAAAAAAAATACGTTATACATCACAAGCATTTAATTTTGAACAAAATTGCCCTTGACATCACTTGATTTGAAAGTAAATGAATATCTTAGGAGATATCATAGTTTTAAAATAAATCCGCACGGCTGCCGGTAGCTCTGCGAGGTTTACTATAGTTCCACTCTTATTAATCATAGCGTGATTTACCTAAAATAGCTTCTTATAGTAATGTACTAAGTATATCGGTATCTACAAAGCCACATGCGAACAACGCGTTATACTGACGTCATGCAAAATCCTGCATCTCGCAAGCAGAGTTTACCGCGCAACTAGTATAGATACAACGGCCCGAAATGAATCATTGGGCAGTTGCCCGCCAGACACAACACCCGTCTGGTCGGAGGATCCTTCCTTTTCATAGAGTATGAGTGAACTTTACACCATGTTCCTCGTATCTCTATATAAGTAATAATCTTAAGTAAGACTCTTAAAGTAATGGAATATATCAAACTCAAACTCAAAGCATTTATTTCAATTAAACCATTTACAGGCACTTTTGAATTGTCAAGAAGTCGGTCAGTCAGAAAATATGAAGCTAGTTGCCCATTCCAAAGCGTAGGTACCTATGGAGAAGAACGGGCAAGAAACTCCATGGACACTCTTTTAAATTATATTTTTACAAAAATATGAGTTACATCATTAATGTTGAATTTATAATTATATGTGAGAACGATGTAATAAAATAAAAAAGACGTACGTGTTAAGAGCGTCCAGAGTACAGCAAATAGTACTTAACAAAACAACAATACAAAAAAAAAACATATTTAAATAAGCCGAGGCAGCCAATTGATGACCAGCCCCAACTGACGGCGCCCGTTCACGAACATGACGCATAGATCAGCACCATTCAGCTCAACAGTTTTGAAGGGAGCTAAATGATCCAACACACACGCCACCGTCAGCGAGACATTTTAGTGAGCATGACATACTATCAGCCGCCAGGGCACATTCAAGTCAATGAAAGACATATTATTACCCGGTAAATGGTAGCTCACATAGAACTCACATCTGTGCTATGAAATTATACAATACAAAGGAAATTGAGTGTATACAATGCAAATATAGTCCCACAATCTTCAGCAGCTCCAACAGTATGTTCAAGTGTTAATCAATTAGTTGTGGTTGTGGAGCAGGACCAGCATTGATCCAGGCATCTTTATCAACGATGTAATCCTCTAACTTATAATATGCCTGCCTGCATAGTGTGCGTTTTATACAAGACTTGAATTTTGTCTCATTCAGTTGAAGAATGTGGGGAGGTATTTTATTATAACATTTTAAACAGTACCCCATAAAAGATGAGTCTACTTTAGCCAATCTGAAACCTGGTTGAACTAATAGGTCCCTATTTCTAGTACTATAATTATGTCTGTGACCTCTTTTACTAAAAAGATGTAAATTTTTCCTTACATACATGATGTTTTCGTAGACTATATTGACAAGGCACCGTCATGATGTTAATATCCTTAAACAGTTCCCTTAGAGAATCGCGCCTGCGGAGATTATATATGGCTCTGATGGCTCTTTTCTGCAGAATAAAAATAGAATCAATGTTTGCAGCCCGTCCCCAAAGTAAAATACCGTATGACATGATACTATGAAAGTAACTAAAATAGACTAATCTCGCGGTATCTACATCAGTAAATTGACGGATTTTTCTGACAGCATAAGCTGCTGAACTTAGCCGTCCTGCAAGAGATGTTAAATGAGGACCCCATTGTAGCCTTGAGTCGAGCGTGATCCCAAGGAAAACAGTTTTATCGACGAATTCTAGTTTCTCTTGATTCAATATTATCTCACAATCACTACCCTTGACATTTGGTAAAGAAAATCTTATGCACTTGGTTTTTTTTCCATTTAATACTAAATTATTAGCAGTGAACCAATTGTGGACCAGCAGTAGGGCACTATTTACGTCGTCAAAATTTGTAGCACGTCTATTTATCTTAAAAATTAAGGAAGTGTCATCAGCAAATAACACCATTTGTGGTTGATTTTTTAATAAATGGAGTAGATCATTAATATACACCAAAAAGAGGAAAGGACCCACTATCGAGCCTTGTGGCACACCCATTTTTACTGTTAAACTAAGCGAATTGACACCATTTATTTGAACTTGCTGTTGTCTATCATTTAAATAAGAATTAACTAAACTGAGCGCAAGTTTTCCAAGTCCGTAATGCTCAAGTTTCAAAAGCAAGGTTTCGTGATCGACGCAATCAAATGCCTTGGAGAGGTCACAAAAGATTCCTATGGCATCTTGAGCCTCTTCCCACGCGTTAAAAATGTGTTTTAATAAGGTTACACCGGCGTCGGTCGTACAACGTCCTTTGGTGAAACCATACTGTTGATCGTGAAGGATTTTATTCGTGTTAAAATGATTGAGCATCTGATTAAGCATTATCTTTTCAAACACCTTGCTGAAAACCGGCAACACGGATACGGGTCTATAATTATTAGTGTCTTTACTGTCCCCGGATTTGTAAAGTGGTATATGTAATTTAGTAGTTTTTTATCTCACATTATCAATGAAACCGCGGGGCAGTGCTAGTTAAAATAATATAATACTTTATACAGTAAATGTACATGTTATTGTTTAAGTAAATAGATATTTAGAAAAAATTAAATTAAAAATAGCAAAAAATTTTTTTTATGAAAAGCAACATTCACTGTCTAAACATATTGGAGCAGCTTATTCCCAAGCCTTTTTGTCCTCAATATAGTCTTTTACAGTATAATAGGCTTTTAGTAATACGGGTAGTGTTGGGCAATAATATTTTTTTATTTTTTATTTCTCTGATCATCATCATAAATAGTACAAAGCCAATTTTCATTACAAAGAGACTGGTATCTGTTTTAGGTAAAACCTGTATTACAGAGAGTAAAGTTGTATGTTGTTCTACTAATTATAATTCTGTAAATAGGTTCCTACACATATGTCAGTCGCGAATCATATTTTAATGAACATACCTACAACCTGAAATTGATCTGCAAATTGCAAAAAGCGTAAGAAAATGAAAATTCCGCGAGCTACCTCAGCGCAACACCTCCACGAGTCAGTAATGAATGAGTGACGTGCTTGTGCGCAGCGCGCCCGTGCAACAGCGCCTGCGCGCGATGGACGCGGCCGCGACGTCGTGGCCGCTGTTCGTGTACGACATCTTCGACCTGGAGCGCATGCGCAGCACCATCCGCGACTACTTCACGACGCTGGCGCTGCAGGACAAGCTGCCCGACGAGCCCGTGTCGCTGTCCTTCTGGGTGGCTTCCAACCTGGCGCTGTCCGCGGCCGACCGCTTGGCGCTGTTCGCGGTCGACAACGCGCTGCTGCGCCTGCACATGGAGTGCCACTTCATACACAGGGTAACTACTCTGCACAGCCTCGCGACCCATCTCAATGGATGCCAGCTGGAGCTCGCCACTCGTTTTTCTCCGAGAGAGCTTATTTATGCATGTTATCTTCTTTAAGTTGGACGAAATTATCAATTTGAGGAGTTTTAGTTTAATATTTAATTTGTTTTTAGAAAAGCGTGCTGTGCTGTTCGTCGTGCATGACGCAGATCGCGCGGAGAGAACACATCTTCGCTATGTCTAGCGAGGGCGTGCACTCCAATTATACTAATTTAGGTAAATTAAATAAATACTGCAAAATTGTGACATAATATTTTATTTTTTAGGGTGTCGTTTCAAACTCAATTATGCCTAATGTAAATCTGAATGTAACTACATTAAACATCTTGTCAGTTCGCACAGTATAGTAACGCACGGAGTACTCACCCGCGTACGTACCGAGTTCTGTGCCCTACCAAGTCGTCGGTCAGTTGACGTGTTTTTTTTTTTTATAATATGGCATCTCGCAGTTCATCCTTTATGAGGATGGCTACTGCTTAACCGGACTTTCAGTTGACGTGTAGTAACAATGCGCTATATATATAAATGGAACAACATTTCGGTCGCAAGTCACAAGTATTCCTTCCCGTCGCAGGAGGCTACATGCACGACATTCTGACGGTAAGGCTCGCCACGAACGTGCAGGCGAGCGGCGAGGCGTCGGCCGAGTACTCGTGGTTCCCCGGCTACGCCTGGAGCGTGGCGCTGTGTGCCACCTGCATGGCGCACGTGGGCTGGAGGTACCCGCGCTCTGCTGATGTCTTTTTCATTTGGCTATAGGTGTCAAAACCGGTGATATGTCCATGAAAATGCTCCTATAAATCTAGGGTTGGATCAAATTCGACAACCTTTGATAGATAGCCGGATTTCAAAATCAAACCATTCAAAATCACATTTTTCTAAAAAATTTGATTGCTTCTTTCGAAACTAGTCGAATCATCTAATAATTATTTATACAGAAAAAACAGTTTTAATGAAAATAATCATGTAGATAATGTACTAAAAGCTAAAAAATAATTCGGTAGGCCTAGATACCAGTCATCACACCATTTTCCTCATCAATCTAGAGCATTGATCAGACAAAAAAATAAAATCGTGGGGGAGGGAATCAACAGTCAACCGCTCATATCATTGTAAATGCTATTTACATATTTACTCAGGTTACGCTACGCCCCACGACTTATTTTTTTTTGTCTGATCAATGCCCTAGATTGATGAGGACAGTGGTGTGATGACTGGTACCTAGGACCCACCAAATTATTTTTTAGCTTTTAGTACATTATCTACAACTACATAATTATTTTCATTAAAACCGTTTAACTTAAAAAAAAAAACTTATGTTATTTTCAAGTTTTTAGTTTGTTTTTTTCATGTACTGTGTTCTACTTGTAAAGACCTTTCATTTGATACCCATTACCCTTAATTAAACAATATTGAAACAAATATGAAATCTGGCATTTTGTGCCGGGCGGCGACCATCTATGATTTGAAATTTTTCATAGTGTACAGTATTTACTAGTCGAGCCCTTTCATTTGATATCCATATTGAGGGGTTTGTGAAAAAATATGTACTCCGCCATTTTGTAGCGGCGGCCATCTTGGATTTACAATGATACTGATTAAATTAAATTGTATTGTCATTAAAACTAAAGGTGTATACCAAATATCAGATCAATCTGCCAACCGGAAGGGGGTAAAATTTCAAGCACTAAATTAGACCCAAATAACAACAAAAAATAGGGCAAGCTAAATAAAACCGTTTTATTATATTTATTTGAACATTCATACATTAAAACCTTTATAACATTAGATATAGCTGAGAATAGATAAGTTAAATTTACTTCCTCCTAGTATTTTGTGTCATGTTTTGCATCTCATAAAATTTTAAGTTACCACTTAATTACACATTGTGGAATGCATTTAAATTATTTAGTATTGAGTATAACAGCAGAAAGAAGGATGTCATTCCAATTTTTTTCCTGATTTTTAACATTAATACATTTTAATCTACGATAGATTCGAGGCGATGAAGCGCAACCTGCGTCCGTCTAAGTTCTTCGGTCTGTGTCGCAACTACGTGCAGCCGCACACTGAGGCCGAGCGCGCCCAGCCGGCGCAGTACCTCTGACGCACGAGACTAGCTGCCGGCTTCTACTGAAGGAAACGGGACTCGCGTCATAACTCCAACGAAGTATTTGAAAAGATGGCTATCGCGGAAGCGAAATACGCAGCGTTATCGTAACTCTAAAGACGCGCTTACACCGCCAATTAAATGCGCAACTCTTGGAAATTGTGGTTAATAATGACGTTTGGCAACACGAGCAATTTACCGCTATACCAAGGTTGTATACAAATTGGCCAGAATTGCGTACTTGCCCGTGTAAGCGCACCATTGCATTAACACTTCATTCGCTTACTACTCTGTGCCAAAGGAAGTATTATCTATGAATCGCCGCGGTTCGCTGTCGATTGGCGTTGAACAGTGCAGCGAATGTCTGAATGTGAGATGCAGTGCATACTTTGAGTATGGATATGGACTACCGAGCGGTACATAAGGTTAAAATGACTAAATATTCACTAACACTAAGCGACTCTTTAAATTAATGCCTAAATAAAACCGCATTGTTCGATTTTCAACGTTCGGCTCAGCGCCTAGAGTAGAAATTCCAACAGTGCAATAATATTAAGCTTTCATGTAGGTGTTGCCTAGTGTTAGTAAAAACAAGCGGTCACGTAGTCATTGGCGTTCGTTCCATACAAACGTATTCCACTGTTTTCTCCTTAATGATACTAGTCCAAATATTTGTTTACGATATAATGTATATGTACCACTACAATATCGCTATGCTTTGTATTTTTGGCGAGAAAACAGAAATACGTTGGTATGGAATGAACGCCAACGACCACCTGACCGTACTCCTCTTAACACGTTGACTGCCAAGCAACAGACACAATAGAAAATCTATTGTTCGCGGTCACCGGTGACCGCGTTGGCAGTCAACGTGTTAATATTCGCTCGTAGCTTTAGGCAACTCCTTTAATTAACTTTGAATTATAGTCGATTGGTCTCTTCTATTCGATGTTGTATAAAGCGTGAGGTGTCTTTGTATCACTAGTTATCACACGAGTGCTTTCGCAATAGCGGTCGTCCGTGCATGCGTACAGCACTCATGTTATGAACGTACAGAGGCCAGCACATCAAGTTACCCCAATCTGTCAATTTTTTTTTTATAGATTTTCAACTTTATTACAAAGGAATAAGGTTCATATTCAATTGGGAAAATTTGACAGATTGGGGTAGCTTGATGTGCTGGCCTCTGTACATACACGAGAATAAATATATTTCTATGAAAAAAAAAAAATACAAAACTACAACAACACTACAAACAGCTAAATTAAACAACTGAACTATGAACAGCTTTGCAATATTATCTGATTTCATGCTTCATTCATTAATATCTCGTAATTTTTTTTATTTTTAGTATTGTTACGAGCTTTTGGGGTAGTGACAATAAAAATTGCTGATTTAATAACCAAAAAATAGACACTAATGAACAACACCAATTACAGTTTTAAACACACTAAAAACAAAACTCAATTGCACTTTTGATCACTTAGAGTCGCACTCGAAGATCACTTCCGATGTATTCGCTTGTATCGCTTATCCAAAACTGACTCTGCTCGTAGAGCGATCGCGACGCGCCCGTAAGGTGGCGTGGCGAGCGGTACCGGGCCAGAGCCCCCCGGCCACGAATGCTATACGTTGGCCTGTAAATACAGGCCCCTCGTTTTGTTGGCGACATTGCTCTGAAGAATATTTGGACGCACGTGAAATTACGTGCGTCCATGTGAATGATTGCATGTTATGTATCTGTAGACGCCAGGTGAGACCTCCAGGGTCCTGGGAGAGGCCCGGCGGTGACTCGGCTCGCGGCCCATACCGGCCTGATATAGGGCCTCAGATAGTTCCAGAACATTCTATTGCAGAAACATCTAGAATGTTCGAGTACATGTCGGCCCCGACTGACCAGATGTCGATAGTTCTAGAAGGTTCTAGCATCGAACTTTCTAGAAAGATCTTGACTCTACTAGTTCTGCTACTCGATGCTAGTGGTATCTAATGTCACCATGTACCAGGCATCAATTGTGGCGCGCAAGTTTATGGACGCTTTTAACGTGCACGTCTTTCTACGTTGATGTGATTCTGTCAGGGGGGCAAAGTGGAATAAGCCGATTAAAACTAACTAAGAAGAAAAACAGAAAAAAGAAATGACCCACATAGTCCTCACATTCACAACAATTAAATAAAAAATGCTTTACAAAGTAAATATTCATGTCATAAAATTCATCAATTTCAAAATGTATATAAAAACAGACTTGTAATGTTAAGACGCTGACAACCACTATTGAGCTCCGATGTTTCGGTATTTTTAGCCACGCCCACTATTTCTCAGATATCCTACCGCCATTCTTAAAGGGCGGTGATACAGCGAACTACCAAGTAAGGAACAGTGTGACGCGGTCAATAATAATTAACAATGAACCAATAGATGGCGCTCTTATATATTTATTGTTCTGTGTAAAGAGCTAGAAACAAACAAGACAAGGCGATTAAAAAAAGCGAATGTATATTTTATATCTTTTTAATTTTAATTATTTTACGACACTTTACTTACACTAAAAACAATATAAATGTAAGGATAATAAAATCTCTAAACTATATTAACAAAATTTTCATTTATATCACAAATATATAATATTCTTTAATTGGTTTTTTAACCGACATCAAAAAACGGAGGAGGTTCTCAGTTCGTCGGAATCTTTTTTTAAATGTGTTCCCCGATTACTCGAAGACGGCTGGACCAAAGACAAAGCATTTATTTCAAATAGGCACATAAAAGGCACTTTTGAACGTCAAAAATTACAATGAAATAGAATTGATTCTAGTCGCCCCTTCCAAAAGGTAGTTTTCGTATGGAGAAGAATGGGCAAGAAACTCCACCGTTACTCTTTTAAAATGTTTTACAATATTTTGCATACATTAATTATATAATAAAATAATATGTTAAGACGATGCACCTAAAATAAAATTACTATACCACAATAGATAAAAGAATTAAAAATGAAACCATGACATATAAATTAATAATCTGATAGATACATGGTGCTCACATATTTACAAAAATGGAAAAAGTAAACGATTTTCATAAAAAAAATATATATAAAAGCAATTTTAACAAGTAATAAGTCAGGGTGTGAGTTAAGAGTAATTACAGAATGTAAAAAAGGTAAAAAAAAAAATTACAATTAAATTAGCAACCAGTTTGATTTTGTCTAGACTAGATTGTCTTATGGAGCAGGACCAGCATGTTTCCAAGCGTTCTTATCCTGGATATAATCTTCTAATTTATAGTATGCTTGTTTACTAAGTGTACGTTTAATGCAAGTTTTAAATTTTCTTTTATTTAATTGCAATATATCACAAGGTATTTTATTGTAACATTTAACACAGTACCCCATAAAAGATGTATGTACTTTGGCTAACCTGGAAAATGGTTGATGTATTTTATCTTTATTTCTAGTATTAAAATTATGTCTATCGCTTATTTTATTAAAAAGATGTAGATTTTTTCTTACATACATAATATTTTCATAAATGAATTGGCAAGGTACCGTCATAATATTAATCCCTTTAAAAATTTCCCTAAGAGATTCGCGGCGACGTAGATTATAAATGGCTCTGACAGCTCTCTTTTGCAAAATAAATATGGATTCAATGTCAGCAGCTCGACCCCATAGTAAAATGCCGTACGACATAATGCTGTGAAAGTAGCTAAAATAGACTAAACGCGCAGTTTCTACATCTGTTAACTGTCTTATCTTTCTAACAGCATAAGCGGCCGAGCTAAGCCGCCCCGCAAGAGATGTAATGTGAGGTCCCCATTGTAATTTCTCGTCTAGCGTGATTCCCAGAAAAACCGTTTGGTCAACAAATTCCAGTTTTTCTCCATTCAGTATGATGTCACATTCGCTATTCTAACATTAGGCAATTTAAATCTAATGCATTTGGTTTTGTTTTCATTTAGTACCAAATTATTTACCGTAAACCAATCTTGGACCTGAAGAATAGAGTTATTCACGTCGTCAAGATTTTGTGCCCGTCTGTCTATCTTAAAGATCAATGAGGTGTCATCTGCAAATGACACCATCTTCGGTTGATTTTGAAGTAATTGGGGTAAATCATTAATGTAAACAAAAAAGAGGAATGGACCCAATATCGAACCTTGAGGAACACCCATTGCCATTTCAGACCCTAATGAATTTACGCCATTTACTTGAACTTTAAGCTTTCTATCTTTTAGGTATGACTTTAGTAAATCAAGAGCTAAATTCCTAACCCCATAGTGCTCAAGTTTCAGCAGAAGTGTCTCATGGTTTACGCAATCGAACGCCTTAGAGAGGTCGCAAAAGATTCCAATGGCATCTTGTGCTTCTTCCCAGGCGTTAAAAATGTTCTTTATTAGAGTGACACCGGCGTCAGTGGTACAACGCCCTTTAGTGAAACCGTACTGTTGTTCATGAAAGATGGAATTTTTATTAAAGTGACGTAACATTTGATTGAGCATCAACTTTTCAAACACCTTACTAAGAACTGGCAGAATTGACACAGGCCTATAATTGTTGGATTCTTTACTATCACCGGCTTTAAACAAAGGAACTACTTTACTGTGTTTCATGAGATCCGGAAAGACTCCTTGGTCTACACTGATGTTAAATATGAAAGCTAAATAGGGCGCAATTGTTTCGATGATAGATCTACAAATTTTTACAGACATTCCCCAGAGATCTTCTGTTGATTTAATTTTAAGATCCTTAAAAGCTTTTATAACAGCCTGAGGGTTTGTATGTTGAAACCTAAACTCCGAAGGGCATGCCTTAACATTCTTTCTAAGTAAGTCAGCAGAAAGCGCGGGTGAGGAATTTAAAGCTTCAGTAGTTTTAATGGGAATATTTGCAAAAAAGTTTTCGAATTCCTGAGCAATTTCCACATCTGAATTGATGGGGCCATGTGCAGTCTCTAAATTAAATTCAGTATTACGCTGTTTTTTCCTACCTGTTTCATTATTTATTATTTGCCAGGTAGTTTTTATTTTATCATCGGCTGATTTTATTTTATTGCTAATATAAAGAGCTTTAGCTGTTTTGCATACACTTTCAAAAGTCTTAGAATATGTTGCAACATACTGATAAAAGCTTGTGTTATTCATATGTTGCTTCAGGCCATAAAGTTCAAAAAGGTTTTCCCTGCTTTTACGAATACCTGGAGTCGCCCAATCACTAAATAAGAACTTTGTGTAAATACTTTTAGTCTTTAGTGGGAAAGTGTCATTAAATTGCGTGTTTAATATTGAAAAGAACTCGGCGTAGAACTCATTTGGGTCATATAAATTATTAAAAGTCTGAGCACCTAATTTACTGGCCAAAGAATTATTGAATTTCCCTAAATTTTTACTTGTAATTGGCCTAAACCTTATTAAGTTTTTTTGTAAAGGCATGTAGGCGCAAAATGTTATTGTTTGTCCACTGTGATCAGATGGCAACTTATTTACAATTTGTCAGTTACAGAAAACATTATCTATACAAGTGGCAGAGGAAGCTGTCACTCGGGTCGGTTCAATAAAAACATTTGACAAATCAAATGACCTAAAAAGACTTAATAATCTGATAGTATTAGAGTTCTTTTCTAGTAAATTAATATTAAAATCACCACAAATTATTATTGACTTACTACTAGCAGAATGTTTCTTTAGCACATCTTCCATTACAGAATCAAAGACAGCTAGATTCTGGTAACTTGGAGGTCTGTATACGCATACTATTACATGCTTATCGAGCTCAACACAGGACAATTCAATGGTGTGTTCAACAGACAGCCCGATGATGTCTTTTCGTTCCTTTGATTTAATAGAATTTTTAACTAGTATTAATGATCCGCCATGTATCATACGTGTTCGGCTGAAATGGCTAACTACACAATAATTTTCATAGTTAATTGACATTGCTTGATGAGCTTTTAACCAATGTTCTGTTAAACAAATGACATCAAACTTGGTATTTTCTAAAAACAATTCTATATCCAGTAATTTAGAAGAGCAACCTTGGATATTTTGGTTAAATAGTTTTAAAATATGTTGCTCTCCCTTTAGTTTGTTATTATTCTGAGTAATATTGCCAGAAGATACCTTTTTATTATTCTCTAATAGTAATTGGTTATTTGAAGGGGTAACTTCTGTTGTCTGACTAACTAGTTTAAAGATTTATCCAGAGTGACTTCCACAACTACGACTGAAGTGTCTAGGAAGCCCGTATGAGTTCCAGCAGGAAGAGAATACCCTATCTGACTGGTAGTGGCCTCCAATGATGTTGGTGTTATGGGTGGACCCTCCTTTGTACAACACGATTCATAATTATACCGACCGATTTCAAAAATTTTTTTTTTTTTAAAGGGGATAATGGTAGTCCCGTTGCCATCAGGTCAGGATCTGATGATGGGATCCTGGAGAAATCGAAGGAACTCTTCAAATATTATAGGCACACCTAACGATTTGTGTATTTTTTATATATATAATAACTCGTGCATTTGCTCTCGGAAAGCACCATTTGGTCAAGTGTAACTAATGATGAAGACCACAGATGGCCACTGGAACTACTAATTAATATGTATTTCACGGGTTTCGATTCGATTCTCAGTCTGCGAGCCATAGGGCCTGTTTCAATTTCAATTTCTCTCTAAATAGGCACAATATAAAAGAAATATATGTAAAAAAAACACGTGTGCGGTCGGCGGACCCCGGCGACCCCTCAGGAACGATGTTCCCCACGCGATACTCCCTAATTCCTGACGGGGCCCCCGACCGCACACATTTTTGATTTCCAAGGAACCGTAGACCTACGTATTTGATACTAATTTCAACTTGATACATCCACGCATAAAATCAAAATCAAAAGTCATTTATTCGAACTAGGCTGAGAATCAGCACTTTTCGAACGTCAAAATTACAAAAGACAGTCCCCCAAAACGCCCTCCCTTCACCACTTCCTAGTGCTTCCGCTGGGGAGAAGAAGTGGCGCAACAAACTCCCCAGCAGCACAGCTGTCTGTTCAGTTATAAAAGACTCTACTGTATACAAAACTAGATCTGCAAAGTATCTAATTAACATTTCAGGACACAGAACATTCAATTAAATTATTTGCAAACAAATACCATAAAATCTATACGTACACAAGCTAAAAAAGAATACTAAATCAAAATTAAAAATGTAATAAAAAAAAAAACTACCTAAATAAAAGCCTCTAGGTATAAAGGTCGTGACAACTTACATATTTATGCAATGCTGGGTTCTGTTCACATAGCTGTCACTTGAATTCACAAATGATAAACTAGGACTAGGACCATCAAAGTAAAATTAATAAACAAGTTATTACTAATAGCAACAATAAAATCATGGTCAGCAAGACGACCAGTCACCACAAGCCACACCTAAGAAGAAGGTTCTTGTTGTCTGTCTAGACATACAAACAACGAAGTGATCCATAAGGGTTTTGCTTTATACTTTTGAGGTACGGAACCCTAAAATTTAAATAGATTAAAAAATATATTTACCAGATACGTTAACCAAGGAACAGGTGAGTTAATCAAAATCTTGTTTCATATAAAAGGGTAAGAAAAGGATGATGATTGATGGTGATTTGAAACTTATCAGAAGAGAGTGAAACAGGCCAGCAACTGCCAACAAGTTATGTAACAGTAATGTTAATAAGTTATAATTACATTAATTACTATCTAACAATAAGGTAATATATACTATCTAATAAAAAGGTTATACAGGAACATTTTTTTATCACCATCCAAATTTTTACAGGTTGTTCTACCCATGAATATGAACAAATTTCACTATGGGACCAAATCTGAAATCACGAAAAAAATCTGCTGTTTCATACATTTTAGTCAAGTAGGTATTGAACTTTTGTATGAAACAGCTGATTTTTTTTTCGTGATTTCAGGTTTTGTCCCATAGTGAAATTTGTTCATATTCATGGGTAGAACAACCTGTAAAAATTTGGGTTTTTTTATTTTATTTTTAAATCGGACTGTTTGTATCAATTAGTTATTTAGTTATAATAATAACAATAATAATCGTTTATTAACCATATTGTGTTCTTACATTTCCTTATAAATATAGTACCTACAATTAAACTATTCCTAAAATTATTATTGCAAGGGAAACTTATTTATAATATTTTTACTTGTGGACTCCACACTAGGTCGAGCCTGTCTCGTGGAGTCCTTGAGAGATTTTTTAACAATTTAAATTATCAGTGTCGATACTGTAGTAAGTAGATTTTATTACATATTGGCATATTGGTTTAACAAATTAACGTAAAACAAAAGAAACAATTGAATGATAAAATAAAAAGTATAAATAATTGTTTGGCAAAAACAATTGTTTGAAAAAGGGTGTGTCGTAAATGTAGATATTTAATAAATTGAATTTTGGCAAGGATTCGTCCAAGAGAATGATAGTAAGAATGTATGAGTATGAAATGGTTGGAGAGTTAGTTTGAGAGTGAGGGATGAGTGAGTTAAAAGTATTTTTGATAGATATTTTATGACATTACTCGAACGAAGGCTTCGGTTTCTGAGTAGGATTGAGTTAACAGGAATAGTTTGATCATTTTTTTAACATTGTTGGTTTTAAAATTTTTTATATCATTGATTTTCGCAATTTTATTATAAGCGAAACTAAGCATGAATTCTTGCATATGTTGAGCAAAAGCGGTTTTTACTACAGTAAGTGGGCATTTGTAGATTTTTTGTTTAAGTAGTTCTTGGTATTCTGTGGATTGGATTGTTATTTTGTGTTGTTTTAGTACTAATTTCATGATTTATAACTGTCGGACATTAAGTACTGATGCTTCTTTATACAGGTGATTTGTGGGATAGCGAAAGTGTTTTCTGTACATATCAAAGCACTGATTCACATAATGTCCCATACACCAGGTGTAAGATCCTTTTGTTGGCCGAGTCACGTAACATTTTCATTACGTGAATCAACTTTCTGATTCGCTTAGCTACTAAGTCAATATGGGGTCTGAATGAAAGACGTTGATCTAAAAGAACCCTTAAGTATTTTAAAGAATCGACCTTTTTAATTTCCTCACAAGTGCAGGGGGCTGCGTTGCAAGTTGGAGAGTTTTATGGAAACAGATATACCTGGTTAGTTTTTTAGTGTTAAGTGAGAGAAGATTAAGGTCGAGCCATTTTTTTACATTAGTTAAGCCGTTTTGGGCTTTTTCGCGGACTGTTTCCCAAGATTAGCTATGAAAAATGATAGCCGTGTCATCTGCATAGCAGATGACTTCTGCGTTTGCGGTAATGGCGTGATGAATATCATTAATATAGGTGATAAATAGTGTCGGGCCCAGGACACTACCTTGAGGCACTCCAAATTCTACGTTGCTGTGACAGCTAATGGTATCCCCGATTTTCACACATTGCCTTCTGTTAGGTAGATCTCGAACCATTTGAGCGGCAGACCTCTTATACCAATGGTCTCAAGCTTTTTTAGTAGTATAGGAATGGCAACGGTGTCGAAAGCTTTTGCTAGATCTAGGAATATTCCTATGCATTTTTCATTCTTGTCTAAATAAGAAGTTACAAGATTGGCTAAGAGACTTACTGCATCTTCTGTGCATTTTCCCTGTCTGAAGCCAAACTGCTTGTTGGATAATATGTTGTTGGAATCTAGGTATGAGGTGAGTCGTTTATTGACAATTTTTTCCAGAATTTTGGAAAATATTGCTAACAGTGAAATGGGTGTACCTATAATTAGTTGGGTTTTGTTTTGAACCACTCTTATGAACTGGAGTGACATGTGCCTCTTTCCATTTGTAGGAAATATGCCAGATTCTATGCTAAGGTTTATAATGTGTGTTAACGGGATTATGATTTCACTTTTTAATTGTTTGATAAGTGTTGGTGTATAATTATCCGGGCCTGAGGCGCTGTCATTTTTCAGATTTGAGATTATTTGGTCTATTTCAAAAACGTCAGTTGGTTGCATAAAGAAATTTGTGTTTTGAGGCTCTCCTAACTGTAGTTTGTTTATAACTGATTCCTGGGTTTCATTGATGTCTGCGAGAATTTTACTGGCTAGGTTTTTTCCAACGGAGAAGTAATCATTGCAGAGGTTTATCGAAGTTTGTGCAGAAGACTCGCTTTTAAGCAGTTCATTAGGGGTACTTCTGTTGTTGGACTGTTCACTAATATGTCTGATAGCTTTCCATAAACCTTTAACATTGTTTTTGTTACCTTCTAATTGTTGACTGTCGTGTTCGCGTTTAAGCCTGTGTACGATATTTGTGAAGAAGTTCCTGTAACGATTATAAATTAGTTTTTTTGTTTGGTCATTAGGGTGTTTATTTGAATCACGATGAAGTTTGTCCCTGTGGTTCATACATCTAATAAGTCCGGGTGTAATCCAGGGTTTTCTGATGAATTTAGAGCGACTAATTGTTCTTACAACCTTGTGTTTTTGGACTGCACTTGTTAGAATGTTGTGGAATTCATTGGTTGCATTGTTTACGTCTAGTTCAGACATCACTCCAGACCAGTCTACGTTTTTAAGTTCTTCTATCAATGCAGGAAAATTGATTTTGTTTATTTTGCGTTGTTGATATTTTGAACCAGTAGGCGTGAGCATGTTGTACCCCATCATTACCATACGGTGATCGGTAATATCAATATCGCAAACTAATCCTATAACAGTCTGGTATCTTGATTTGAGGAATATGTGATCTAAGCATGTGTTTTGACGAGTTGGTTTCGAAATAACCTGTTTCAGTCCGTGTTCGGACATTAAACTTAGATAATCTGACTTTGAACTGTCTGTCGTCGATAAAAGATTGATATTGATATCTCCGGTCACAATAATTGTTTGATATTTGCTTATTGAGGTAAGGACTGGATCTAGAGAGTAAATAAAGCTATCTGGTTTACGTGATGGGGATCGATAGATGGCAATTAGAGAAATGTTATCAGAGAGTTCTACTAAAAGAGATTCAGCGTCTTGAAGTGGGGGTTCTGAGACTGTCGCGTTCCAGCAGTTCTTGTAATACGGTACCTCAGAATCCACAAGTTTATATTTCAAAGCAAGTTGCTGGTGAATAATCCTGGCTACTTGGTTATGCCTGTACAAATACTCGCCGTTAGCCAGACGAGAACAACCAGAGATAATATGTCTGATAGACTCACCCGGACGGTGGCATGCCCGACACACGTCAACCGTCCCGTCCTTCATAATATGTCTCCGATAGTTATTCGTCAAGATAACTTCGTCCATAATTGCACAGACGAAACCTTCAGTTTCCCCAAATAGGTCACCGAAACGTAGCCAGGATACGGACGCTAAGAAATCTTCTGGCGGTCATCGGTGGTAAGTACTACAGGTTTGCGCCATTTCTCTTTAGCCATGGAGAGCGGGGTGAGCTCCTTGTCCACTGCAACCACATCACGGTGCATACCCACTTCAGCTTTAAAAAAATATTCCCTGAGACTGCACACCTCGCGGTTGTGGAGTGTCTTCGCATTTAAGAAGCCTCGACCCCCGCACTTCCGCGGGATATTTATTTATTTATTGGAGAACCAACAGCTATAACAGAAGGATAACAATAGTATATGAGACATAAAGCCAATTACAGGTTCTCACGGGTAAAAACAGAAAATATAGTAGAAATCTTAGGATCACTAATAAGCACGATAGAATACAAATACAAGATATATAAGGTACTTAAGCACTATGCACTTTTAAAAAAGTTCAACAGTGTGCGTGCAGAATAGGTTTTGGTGGTAAATGGGTCAAATGAGAACTCTTTGCAAAGAATATTAAAGTCCTTACTCGCTCGCACCATATATGAGTTTTGCCTATATTTAGAAGAGGAAAAAGGAATAGAAATCGGCGGATTAAATCTAACCGATCTCTGGGGGACATTGAAACGCAGTCTATGCAGGAGATCAGGACAATCAATCTCGTTAGATATAATTTTTAAAAGAAAAGTGCAATCTGCTAGTCGGCGACGATTTATAAGCGGCTGCAGGTGAAATTTCTTGCAAAGATTTATGTAATTATCAGAATGATATGGTATACGTAGCCGAAAACATAGAAACCGAATAAATCTTTTTTGTATATTTTCAATACGATCAATGTATTTGCCATAGCACGGGTTCCAAATTTGTGACGCATATTCAAGATGACATACAGTGATATACAGTCTCATCACCGATGATCGTGGGTGATGCATCCGGTTTGCGGTCAACAGTGTACGGACCCTTCTATCTAGGGCGTCATGTTCGGTCTGAGTCCATTTGAGTATGCCGAAAGAGTACAGACGCCAGCACATCAACCTACTACAATCTGTCAAATTTATTTGATAGATTTTCAATTTTAGCGCTAAAGTATAAGGTTCAAAGCTGATTGGGAAATTTTGACAGTTTCGGGTAGGTTGATGTGCTGGCGTCTGTACATCAAAACCGGCATGACCCAACCGTTGAAGGCGCGCACCTTATTTCCGCCCGAAAGAATACTAATTAATACCATCTTCAGGCGACAAATAAAGCGCTCCTTCAACGATTGCTTCATGTCAGTATCGTTGATGCCTAACGCTTCGGACATACCCAAATACTTACAGCTTTCGGATGAAGAGAGGGATCTGAGGTTTATGGAATCCAAGAGTTGAATTCCCTCAGATTCCACAATCTCCCCTCTCTTTACATGCATGACTGCACATTTGTCCACACCAAATTCCATCCGGCGCTACTGAAAGTTTCAGTTAACTTTAGTAGCTCCATCAGACGCAATTTGTTGGGGGCAAAGAGTTTCAAATCATCCATGTAGGGGAGGTGAGATATGACCTGACCACCTCTCTTCAACCGATAGCCTAGACCTGAATCCTCCAGTAGTGTGCTTAGAGGATTCAGGGCTAAGCAGAACCAAAGTGGACTCGAAACTGTCGCCCTGAAATATTCCCCGTTTAATCCATACATGTTCATCATTCCCCTGGATCCGTCGACACCCTGGATAACGAAAGACTGTCTTCCATTGTCCCATACACGACTCAAGAAAGGTGCGTAGAGTTGCATCTATCTTGTACAACTCCAGCACCCTCATGAGCCATGTATGTGGCACTGAGTCGTAGGCCTTCTTGTAATCTATCCAACATGTCGACAGATCCTTGCGGGAACGACGAACCTGTTGGCTAATGGCCACATGCATGTCTATGAGGAGTAGCTCCTTAGTACCGCGGGACCCATTCCTACATCCATTTTGAGAGGCAGACATAATCGAATTACTGTAAATGTGCGTATTTTTTATTATTATTATTAGTTGTTGTTGTTGTGTGTTAAGGAATACTAACAAATGTATGGTTTCTACCTGAATAAATAAATAATTAACGGAGTTTGTCAAGTCAGCTTCTATATTCAGAATAGCTAAACTGTTTAAACTGATTTTTTTTAATTTCTTCATGCCTAGAAAGTCAAAAAGAAAGGCGCACTAAGTTGAGCGCGAGGTGCGGCTTACACCGCCTCTCGCAGGCTGCCGCCCCGGGCCTAGGTACATACGCCACTGCTCTTACCCTTCTCGTATCCGGCCTAAATCCAAACCGGAACTCATTGCAAAATAAAATGTTATCCCATTGCTCCTGGGCCCATGTCAAGTGTTCCCTACACCATTCGTTTCGACGGGCGCGATTCCCATGGCGTATAGGTGGGCACCTAATTGGGCGTCCTGCTCGTCGGCCGTATTCATGCAACCTATTTCTCACGGTTTGGTGGCTAACTACAACACCGCTTGAGAATTGTAGCTTTATCTCCCGGGCGGTGAACGTCGGCTGACGTCTTGCAGTCAGTTGTATGTATTGGTCCTGTCGAGCAGTTGTACACCTTCCACGTCCTGGGTGCTGCTCAGCAGGATCCCCTGTATTACCGTAACGCTGCCAGACGACAAATCACGCTCCTATTCTATTCTAATTCTATTCTAACTAGCCTGGCCTGTACTGTCCCACTGCAGGGAAAAGGCCTCCCTTTCCCTTTTCCACACAATTCTGTCTTTTGCGAGTGTCGGCCAGTCCCTACGGTAAGAGTCAAGCTCGTCCCGCCATCTTCGTCTTGGCCTGCCGCGATGGCGTCGTGCGTTTAGTGGGACCCAATCGGTGGTTCTCTTAGCCCAATTGTCATCTGACATGCGGCAAACATGTCCGGCCCAGTCCCACTTAAGTTTTGCGGCTTTCTGGGTAACGGCTGTTATCTTGGTTTTGGCGCGCAGTACTGTGTTCCTTATACGGTCAGAAATTCGAACCCCCAGGATACTGCGCTCCATGGCTCGCTGGCAAACCTCGAGTTTGGACCTTTGCTGAAGTGTCAAAGACCAGAGGGGCAATTCTAGTAATATTAAGAACGTTCACAGTCTGATCTCAGTCTCAATCTGTCAAAAAATACCTATAATTTCCCTACATTTTGACAAGTTTTTGACATTTGTTTGTCGCCGAGATGAGGAGACTGCGACTAGATTTTGAACGTTTTAAATTACGAGAATTGGCCTTCAGGTTTGAGCACCATATGTGAGAATGGGGAGAATACACATGTCCATAATTCTCCTTTTGAGGCACTCTCAAAAGGGACTGATTTCTTCCCGCTTGTAGCATTCCTACAGCTCTGCATTTCATCAGCAGTCAAATGGCGTCGCTCCATGAAATAAAAAATTACTCACCACAATTTTTTTTTTTCAAAACCTGTATTATATCTCAAAAAAAGTGAGATAAATACCAAAATCAAGCAACGAAAACACATGAAATCGGGAAAAAATAATTAAGTAGCTTTTATTTTTATGAAAACAAAACACAATCGAAAATTTCTATTTTTTAACCGATTTCCAAAAAGGAGGAGGTTATATGTTCGACTTTATGTATGTTCACCGATTTCTCCGTCAATTGTGGACTGATTTTAATTTTTTTTTTGTTTCTTTGAAAGAATTATAGTTGCTCTCGAGGTGGTCCCATTGTCATCAAGTTAGAATCTGATGAGAGGATCCCATGGAAATCGAGGGAAACCTTCAAATTTTATAGGCAAACCTATAGCGATTTGGGTATTTTTTAAAACTAACTTGAGCATCTGCTCTTGGAAATCATCATTTGGTCGAATTTCTTAATTTTTATTGAGCAGATATTTAGTGTATGACGTCGTGCAATTGTGTATGGTAAGTAAAAATTCCGCTAGGACTACGTCATCCCAGCGGAACTTTTTTTTTTCATAGGGCCGCACTAGAAAAAAAATACATGCAATAATTAGTGTGTAATGAGAGGTAAATGTGTATGTTGAAATGAAATTTGTGTGTCATATAAAAGCGAAGATAATCAAGTTTCCGCTGCGATGACGTTTGGCTATTTGATGAAAATGTTATAAAATGGTTTAGTGCAGAGTTGTAATTTTTTACGCACGTTGCTTCGAATTTGTGTGTAATGTTTGTGAAAACAGAATTAAAAAAAAAAACATACCGTTCATAAGATATACACGTAAAAGTAAAATAAGGTTTTTAGGTCCAAATACCTAAAATAGGAACTCTAGAGCCTAACTTAAAACGTTTATTTGTATCTTGTAAGGGTCTACAATGTTTTGCCAAGTTTCATTTATGTGCTCTTAGTAATTACCCATATAGCCATTTTTGGTCGCAGATTTGTAAAAGGTGTAACAAGTCGCATCAGTTTCGTAACTGATACGACATATTGCGACTGTGTGGGAGTGCACTTCTATGTGTCGTAACCGTTTAGTAACAAAGTGACAGAAAGTAGTTTTAGTAACTTTGTGTTGTAGATGTGTCGACTTGTTACAGAAAAATTTGTGTACACACGTTTTACACACTTTGCACATTGTATGTAACTAGTGTACAATATTGGTAACAATGTGTAGTAACTGAGTGGTAACATGTGTAGTAACGTTACGTCAATGTTCCGGAGTCCTAAAACACTAACTTGGATAAATGGTAATCACCAGATCCAGTCTTTCTCAAACTTGTCTTGTGTTAACTGCCGGTTTACCGTTTAATTAAAATAAAAAATGAGTAAACTACCCATAATATCACGTAGATTTCGATGGAATTCAACATTTTACAGGAGAGTTAACGAATTAACGAACCAAAATAAGTAAGTTAATCCTATCCTACTTACTTACCTACTAATATTTATAAATGCGAAAGCTTGTCAGGATGGATGTTTGTCGTCACGCAAAAACTACTGAACGGATTTTGATGAAATACAGTATTACAGCTGATACATCAGAATAACATATAGGCTACTTTTCATCCCACTGCTGGGCATGACTCCAACGCGATTTATCTAAATCCTACGCGGACGAAGTCGCGGGCACAGCTAGTAATTAATAATATTGTTTGATGTTGTGTTACGGCCCACTCCCTCTCACACAGAGGAGGCCTGTGTCCCAGCAGTGGGAACATTATAGACTGATTATGGTTATGATGTTGTGTTGTTCCTATTGTGACAGACTCATCATTCTGTTGAACTTTCTAGCGTATTCACTACCAAATCCAGAAAATAGTACTAAGTACCTCGCACTGAAGAACTTAGTGCCGAAGTATCAAATTTCAAACACTAGTGGCACCACTGGTGTTTGAATTTCTGTAAAAAATCTCACCGTGACAATTTAGGTGAAGTGAACTGTCATCAGTGTCAATCCCTAGCATCAAATGGAATGTCAGCTCACTTCACCTAACTTCTGACGGTGAGATTCTAACAGAATCGACTAACAGAACCCTGTTGCGACTTCTTATAACATAAGTAATACCAATGAGGTAGAGTCTGACTAACGAAAGCTGATTAAGAAAAAAGGCGGCAATTAGCTGTTACCCTGGCTATACACTGCGTAAACGCAATTGATACAATTTATTATTCATTGCTAATTTATTGATTTATTGACATTGACAATTAGGATTGACAATCCTAAAATGTCTCCATTCTAAAAGTTTTGAAAAAAGTTTATAATGTAATTCGTGGCAGCTTTCGTTGGCCAAACTCTACGACCTTTACTTTGCATTTTATTTTTTTCCAGTTTTCGGCTGGCACAGTGTTTTCATCTCGTCTTGGAGCTCTTGCTCCAAGTCGCTGTTTTTTTTTGTACGCGGCCAATAAAGGACGTTGTCTTTCACCCACGTACTTGGTACAAGGGATATTAATTGAGAAGAGTCTTTTTTAGTTAAAACAATGCAATATGGCATTTTGTCTGGCAAACTAAAGTTTGGGAAACTGTGGTCAAAAAATCAAAGAGAGACCATTTTAAAAATTCTGTTACTACTGTGATGACTTTACGTAACATGTCCACACAATGTCGACACATTATCGTAACTTTGTAACTTGTTGTGACGAGAATATTGTCAATTAACAAAAATATTTTTTTCATTATTTATCGTTAATACGGTTTATTACTGCTAAAATAGTTGTTATTAAATATTCAACTTTATTATTGCATTCAAATAAAAGCTTTTGAGAATAGAAAATAAAAATATCATTAAAATAAAAACAATATGTATTTTCGTCGGAATGGTTAAATTATGATAATAATGTGGCGCGTTGATAAATTTCAACCTTTCCCACTAAATTACACGATGAATTTAATTTCCCATTAAGATTTGAGTATTGAAAACCATATAATCAATAAAAACAAACTCTTTGTTTACTTATGTGATAATATGGCTGTTTCTTATTTTTTTAATAATTCACGTCACTTCACGAGTCATTGTCAACGAATGAGCGAGCGGTTATGAGCGATTGAATGAATGATTTATGGGAACTCTGGTTAAAATATGGTAATAATTTTACGACACAGCGACGTAAATTAGAAACCAAATGTTACTGTGTCGACTCGTCCCCAATTTTAGTTGCAGCGACTACTCTAACACGGAACGGCGACGAGATTATGAGTCGAGAATAAATCAGTGTACACACTAGGTGTCGAAACCGTTACGTCATGTTCCCAAAAATGGCTATATGGGTAATGAGCAATGGCATAATTTACTATGGCTGGACCACAAATTGTGTGACATCCGATTGTAGGACTTTTTAATGGAAAAACAAAATGAAACATATTCAGATATTTAGTGTATTAATGCAACTATTCACATGTAAAATTTCAGCTCATTACGCTAAATAATTAAAGAGATATAATAAAAATACCAGAACAACCGAAATACATGGATAAACCGACCAAGTTAGAATGGCTACAAAAAAGCGGCCGTGCAGTATAAAAAACTACATTCTAAAATTTCCAGTATAGTACCTATCATTATTGTGTTTAATAGCGTGTTGCTTATCTTTTTTGATTTGTGTATTTACAGAAGCACAAAGTTAACTTATTACACTAACTAAATCACAGTATACAAACAGAATCCTTAGCTGTCGAAGACGTATTACTGAGTACCGCACCGAGTCCATCACGTGTATCCGCTGCGGGGCGCTGCGCCGGCGCCGGCACCGAGCTCTCTCGGTGACTGCAGCTTCCTCTTCACATTCCATTTGATTTGCTGTTTTCCTGTAAACAATACGCAATTTTCTTGATTGATGCGAGTAGTCCAAGATCAAGTTCAAGGGCGTGCGATTGGACTTTACATCAAGCAGTGGACTGTTTTAGGCTAATGATGATAACACCAACTTATAACATGTGACACAGAAATGGTACCTGCAGCTGCTAGATGTGCTGTCTCCCTGGCCCTGGGTGGTGCGTGCGGCAAGTCGCGGCGCAGGATAGTGCGTAGCGTGGTCCGCGGCACCATCAACGAAAGTGCGCGCGCCCGCAGCGAAAGCGCCGGCGCCGCGCACACCGACGCCGCCACGTCTTCCATGCGCGCGCGTCTGTAGGTACACAAGTCACAAACTAAGACTGGGCTTAACTGAGTACACCTTGTTAGGGCGCAGCAAGTTCACTTTTATCTAATTAGATATAAAATATTGCTTTAAATATACATAAACAATAAAACTATAGGCATCTTACTTACAAACATGATACATTGATGAACACAAAAATCACTGCATAGAAGGAAAACTAGAAGCATTATTAAGTTAGCTGTACTGCACTGCTGCAGCTGTGATGAGCCTTGCAAAACGGTTGTGTTTTTCAGAAAAAAGCTTTGAAAATAAGCTTTATTTTTGTTTGTCATAGACCAGAATATTTCTGCTCTCATTTTCTTGCTCTAACATTAGTAATAGAGTTCGGACCTGTTGACCGGGCGACCAGGTCGGGGAGCATCCTGTACACTCCCTGTGGAGAACAGCTTGCGTTCCCACACTAACAGAGTATTCTTAGCCGGCGGGTCTCGGCCGAATCTCTGCCTGAAGTCAAGCTTTATCTGAATCAAATAAATACTTATGTTTCATTTAAAATAATTTGTTTAATTTATGCCTGGTATCTAGACAGGAATTAATAGATAATATAAATAATAATAATAAAACTTTAATTAATAGATAAATAAACTATTAGTTCATATTATGAGTATAATTTGAGGTTGTTAGCAAGATAAATGTAAATGATGTATTTGAAAAATAATATATTTTCTGAGTTACTTGGCTCATACTGTTCTTGGTTTGTTTCCGCTCGTGCACCCACACTGCTGTTACCAGCCTCTCCTCTATGCTGAACGTAGAAGTATCAACACTGCTCTTGTTTAGCACGGTTTTCTTCTCAACAGCTGGCGTTAAACTCTGAGGCTCAGGGTGTGCCTGAACACAGACAGGTTGAGTGGAAACTGCATGATGAGGAGCAGTTACAGCTTCAAAATGATTGTTTTGTGCAGCAAGGAGAGCTGGAGTTTTCGACTGTTCAGTGAAAAGCTGACAATGTTGCTGATAGGGGTTCGGGTGATAAAGTTCATGGGTCTGAAAATGATACATTACATTTGTCCACGGCTTCTAATTTTTTTCGAAAATTTTCAGTAAGAAACGCAACCAGTAATGTTCTGTGAACACAATAACAATTAACAAACAAATTTAAAACGGGTTCTGTTTATGTTTATAACTTCAACTTACAACATTCTTACTTCTTACAGGCTCTGTGCAACATTCCTGTGTTCGTGTTTTCGTGTTGTTGAACATTTTGGGTTGACATTTTGACAATCGGTGGTTCTCAGAAATTTCAAAAATGTTATTTCTCGATTATATAAATTGGTGCTGAAAACAAATTGTCTTAATTAAAAATACATGATATTATTATGTGCAGCTCACTGACCTGTATTAAAGTACTCTTTGCCTGTATTATTAGAAAAGTGTTTAATTTAAAAAAAATCCTCTATGGTTTAATTAGAGGCATGGACGTAATAGACTAACAGGACTGAGCACTGTCAAAATAGTGTTATAGTAAAACAAAACATATGTGTACGGCATAAGGTTTACTTTGGAAACCAAATTATAACAGAGACAAAACGAGCCGAGAGAGATAGCCAGTACCGATGCCCTCTGTCACTTTTTCGCACTTGCCCCACGAAAAAATAATTTAGGGCAGTAAAAAAATTTTGCCCATCGCAAGAAAAATATGAACAAGAGTTTGACTTAATCTTGTTTTAAACTGATTATAGCCACAAAAAGTATTTTATTATTAATTTATATTACCTTATAAGACAAAAATAATTAAAGAATTTCTCGTTAGAAGTTTTTATAATTAAAACACTGGTATCTTTAGCAAGTGTCATTGAGTGTCATGGCGTCTACATTGTCGTTGTGTCATTGAACTTAGATCCGGTCATTTCGTGTTTTTTTAAATTGTTATCTACAACTGCAATTTTTTACTGTGAAAATGGAGTGAAAAAGTGTAGCATCAAATCTTGTAAAAGCGAATCATATGGTGGTTCCGGCATATCATTTCACAGGTAAGAAATTTGTTAATAATTTGTTTATTTACGCTTATCTAGTGACCATGATTAAAGTTTTGCAAGTATTTTCTTTTTCAACTATAATCTCTTATTATTCTAGATTAAGGTTATATTTTTATCGAAACCTTTAAGTTTCTTACTTTTACTCTACTACAATTACGATTATTTTTGTAATTAAATAACAAACAAATTAATAAATACTTACAAACAGACTGTACCTAATCTTACATACATTGTGAAATTATTTATGTTACAGCTTTCCGACCAAGCAAGGATTGAAACAAAGATGGTTGGATGTTATACCTGTATCCCAAAACATCACCAAAAATTCTGTTGTGTGCAGTCTTTATTTCAAGCCTGAAGAATATGCAATTAATCAAGGCATTAGCAAATTCATTTTTAAATTTAAGAATGTTTCATCATGCGAAATGTAATGCATTGAGAAACTTAGGCAGTAAGATTGGCCTGCGCCAAAAGCTCAATAAAACTATTTTATTTAGCCATGCTTAACAGTAATAAATGATTTTCAATATTTTTTTTCCGTTTTATTGTCCTATGTCTTTGTCCTGTTTCTTATATACGGCTTTTTGATAAATGGTAAATGCATGGATGTATACACGGCACATATACCAAAACAACATTGTTTAAAATTTTGTGTTCCAACTTCGAAGCAGGTGGGCCGATTTTGACGAGACATTCACTGGCGGATAGAAAAAGATATAAACATAATTTTTTTGTTAAATACACCACGTGGACGAAGTCGTAGGAATCAGCTAATTAATATTATAAATTTCACACAAACACGAAATCAAAGTGCAGAAACGCCCTAAGATCACACAAAAATATTAATTATGCTTATGAACGCAATTATAATTTCTTGAATTCATGATTTTTACCAGTTTTATCATGCCCAAGACCGAGCCGAACTCCGTAACTAGTCTTCTATGTATAATAAAATACATGGTCACCCTATTAGAAGAGGACGCACTACCTCCGTTCTATGCATCTCACTCGGCTCCTTTTTTTAGGCCTAGCGCTCAGTCCTGTTAGTCTATTACGTCCATGATTAGAGGTCAGTGGTGTAGCTCAAATACATTTTTTTTAGGAGGAACGGAAGGTTACTTCTCTGTGGAACGGAACGCAACATTGACATTTTTTTTTTAAATAATATTTATTCATGACCATAGAAGCAAGTCTTTCAGTCGAATACATAATGGGTTTTTAACAATATTACAATAGTTAGAGTTACATATAGTCTCCCAGTCTTTAATAGAATAAGTTGGCAACAACTTCTATTAAAGAAAGCTAGATCACCTTCCAAAAAGAGCTAAAATAAGGCTAAATTTTTGGACTAAAAAAGAGGTAAAATAAAAGAAAGTTTAAAAATCAAAATTTTCATTATTGTTAAAGAAAAACGTAACATTGATATTAGTTATATCTTGTTAGATTAAAGAGACATATTTAAAAATACGATTATTCGTCATCAGAACTATCGAAATTGTGTGTCAAATTCACTAATTATTCTAATCCACTTGTGATTGGTCCTGAGTTTTCCACATCATAAGTTGCCATGGTAATTTTTTTTTTTAATTCGCACTACAACTACACAAATTCAACACAGTACTCCACCACGAATCACGATCGTACACTAATTACCAAAATCAAGGAATGTTTTCCTTCAATGAAACGGAACGATATAAAACAATACGGGGATTCCCCGTTGAACAGAGGGGCAATTCTCGTAATTTTAAGAACGTTCACAGTCTGATCTGTCTCAATCTGTCAAAAATACCTCTTAATTTCCCTACATTTTGACATTTGTTTGTCGCTGAGATGAGACTGCGATTAGATTTTGAACGTTTTAAATTACGAGAATAGGCCTTCAGGCTTCGGGATGCTTTCCCAGTCAGTCCTTTTCCTCTCCCTGTTTTGAATTCGCCGCCACTTACACTCGCCCATCGCTGTGAGTGCGACAAGGACAACACATCGCTACCGCCATCTAACGGCGTGAAGTCAAAAAGTCAGTTCGAACTCAACGCGAAGACCGGCCGGCAACAAAACCGCGCGCGCGGTGATACCAAAATCACACAAAATATCGTGAAATACGACTGCTAGTGATACAGTGTGGTGATCTCCTGGCTCCCAGCATCCTGTGAGTACCTGACCTCTTTCAATTTACATCCTTTAGCCTGTTTCTGAGTAGGAAAATTCAAAAGCGTCCTTGGCAATACTCAATCATCCGTAGTTCCAGTCATAGACTAAATATGGCTCTATGTATTAATTTACTCGTTGGTTTGCGGATACATCTAACATTTTGAAAAAAAAAAAAAGTGTTTTTTTTATTTATTGGAATGGAGCTAAAATTTTAAAATTAAAGAACTAAAATTGTTTTTTTGGACCCGATTCATTTAAAATAGAGCTAAATTTAGCTCTACTAATTGAGCTAAATTGGCAACACTGAGCCTGAGTGTGAGTCTTTTGGTCTTTCGCCTTTCTTTTTGGGAAAAGCGACCTCAATAATCTGACCGCAATCTACAAATACCATACTTCATAATAATTATTACAAACGTAGCTTCCGCCCGCGTGAAATTTCTTGGTCGCCCCAACCCACCCCTGCCCACCCCGTCGAATCGCATTGCCTGCCCGACGCGTTACTTACGCTTACTTCGTTTTCGCGTAGCATTCTTTGTGTATTCTTTTTGCTCGGCTCTTAGGGTCCTAGCGTGATGTTAAATAGCCGATAGCCTTTCTCAAGAATTGGGCTATCAAATCCAATAAGAATTTTTCAAATCCGACCGGTTGTTCCAGAGATTAACGCATTCAAACAAACTCTTCAGCTTTATTTTTATTATAGATTGAAACGAATCTAATGAGACCATTTACAGATCCAGTGAAACTGGTGTTTATCTAGCCCATGGCGAGTGCCACAAGAAGATTGACTTTAGTAGTTTACAACTTGAGTGACATCTTGTAGGTACTTAAGGACGCGTTTACGAATTGACGCGCTTAAATTTTAGGTATTGAGTCTTACTACTATACGTGCACGGCTCACACACACAGCGACATGCGCGAAGCGGCGAAATTATGAGTAAACTGACACGACTTCATACTTGAGCCTACTTTTATTTAATTTTTAGGCATGTATTTTTTTAAGCTTACTATGCGTTGTTGTCAAAAAGCTCAGAACAATAACTAAAGCATAGAAGGCGCTTTAAGACATTAGAAGTGTCCGCTGTCATAGACAAAAGAGTATTAGCTAGTGATGTGACTATGCATAAAATAAATAACGATATCGACTTCATATTTTATGGTATCGCTCCATCTCCATGACAATAAATCTAAATATGCTAAATGAAATAAAGAACTCACTTCTATCTGATCAACTTATTTAAATAGAAACACAGGATAAATTATTAACAAATTGAAATTGCCAACAGAACACTTAAATAATTTTAAAAGAGCGATTGGCCCCGGAACGAGTAACAAAAAAAACTTTTTAACAAAAAGCTATACCGCCGAAAAAACTGAAAAGCAAAAAATAAGACTTAAACCTTATTTATTTAACCTTAATAATCAAGTTCTTAAACTGATGTACAGTATTCCTAAGTAATTTTAAGTCGGCACCAAAGTGATTTAGTGATCTTTGTTCATTCATTGATTGTTTGGCGCCGGCTCAAAATTACTTAGTATATTTTACATCAGTTTAACCTTTTCACCTTGGCTCATCTTGGCTAAATATAAATGCCGTGCCCCTGGCGCGCGCGGCGACAAATCGATAAAATAATACCTACAATAAATAAGGAGGAGCAAGCGCTGTATCTGACCTCCACAACCCAGTTACTGGGTAATACGATACCCCTTGGTAAGACTGGTTGTCAGACTTTCGGGCTTCCGACTACCCGTAACGACTGTCAAAGATCCACGAATCAATCCGGGACCAACGGCTTAACCTGCTTTCCGAGGCACGGAGGGGTCTCGATATGTAAAGATGGTCACCCATCCACAGACCAACCGCGGCAAGCGTAGCTTAACCTGATCGATCGACCTGTGCGGCTGTTCTTATTTAGCCACGGGCCCCACTAATTAAAAAAAATACGCGTCGAATTTAGAACCTCCTTCGTTTTTTCATCGCTGAAATGTTCGGAACAAATACGATGTTGTTTTTTCCATTCCCAGTTGTTACGTGCAATAGCGTTGATCCATTTTACCTCATATCAATATCGAAGGGAAATCTGAAAATTACAAAAGAAATCATAGCCACACATGAGTTTTAAATTATTATACCATGAGCCACACGGATTTTTGACAACTGTCATTTCATTACTCATACGTACGATTCGCTGGCAAGCCCGTAGGTATTTATTTCACTCTTAAATATTTAATCCTTCCCAAAACTACGTCTAAAAAAATATAATGCAATAATTTAGATGACGCTAGTTCTATCGATATTCTATCGATATTCTATCGATAGTTTTTGCAAGCACTATTGCTAGCATTATACGAAAAAATGCGATGAACAAAGTCATAGACAAAAACCTGAGACGTTAAGTAGCTTTTAAACTTAGTATCATAAAGGTAGCCAAGGTAACCAAATTGACGTTTGCTTTGTGACGTTTTGCATTTTGAGCAACCTACATGTGTCTCTTTCTAATGCTGTTATGAGTGTATAAGAAAACAGAGACGACTATATTAGTTAAATTTAGCTTCCTTCTATGCTTTAGTTATTCTTCTGAGTCAAAAAGTTTGTACCGTGAAATGTTCATAAAAGTAGATACCATTTACTTACTTGATTCGTAAGCAAGTACATGCCAAAGTACCTATGTATTAACAATTTGCGCGACAAGCTTTTTGAAAACATATAATTTAAAAAAAGCTTATGTATATTCGTTTTATTTAGTATTTTTAACCGACTTCAAAAAAGGAGGAGGTTCTCAATTCGGATGCTTATACATATATTTTTTTTATGTAAGGGTGTTAGGTTAGATAACTCCGTCATAATAATATATAGACGGACTTGCAAAGATCTTTTTTTGTTCGAAAGAGGTTTAACTTTATTCCGAAATAGACCATTCCGGAATAAAGTGATGAAGAGTGATGAAGAGTTTCGGAGACGGACAACCGAAGGCTTCAATAAATGCCAGCAAATCAACCGCGATTGCTGCTATCGCATATGTATGCATTGTTTACGCAATCACACAATATAACATCACGCCTGTACCCTCTAAAGGGGTACGCAGGTGTGTTTAGTATACCACGGTACACCCTCATTTCTGTCAAAGTTGTTATTGGAGTACCTCTAATCTTGCAAGTAAATTCGGGCATAACTTTTTGTTTATAAATTGATTTAATAATTAACCGACTTCAAATAAGGAGTATTTCTTTTTATGTATGTTCGGGCATAGCTCCGTCATATCTCTATAGACGGATTTGCAAATTCTCTCATTTTTTAATGGATAAGGTATTTATTTATTTATTTAATACTTCAAGCACAAAAATGTACAGAGGCGGACTTAATGCCATAGGCATTTTCTACCAGTCAACCTTTGGGTGATGCAGAGACAAACAATGGTAGGTGCAATAATGAAAATTGAGGAATAAATATTAGGTATGCCTCAGGATAAGGTATACCTTTATAAGGTATAGCTTTATGAATTTTGCTTAAAGTAATTTAAATTTGTGTTGGGCAGGTACAAATAAAAAATGAAAAAAAAAAAAAATTGTTTTCCAAAAAAAAAAAACAACGGACTTTCAAAAAAAAAACACTACAAAGTAAAAAATAACTTTTTGGAAGGTGCACCTTCAGGTCAGTCCATCAAATCCGGAGGTAAGGTCTCAACATAACTAACAAAATGAGCCCAAACTCGGCACACCTAGCTCAGCTCGTCTATTAGTTCCAGTAGCAGTCTTCGAAGTACACCTGCAGGTCACTTCATCAAGTCCGGAGGTAAGGTCTCAACATAACTAACAAAACGAGCCCAAACTCGGCACACCTAGCTTAGCTCGTCTATTAGTTCCAGTAGCAGTCTTCGAAGTACACCTGCAGGTCACTCCATCTAGTCCGGAGGTAAGGTCTCAACATAACTAACAAAACGAGCCCAAACTCGGCACACCTAGCTCAGCTCGTCTATTAGTTCCAGTAGCAGTCTTTGAAGTACACCTGCAGGTCACTCCATCTAGTCCGGAGGTAAGGTCTCAACATAACTAACAAAAACGAGCCCAAACTCGGCACACCTAGCTCTTCTCGTCTATTAGTTCCAGTAGCAGTCTTCTAAGTACACCTGCAGGTCACTCCATCTAGTCCGGAGGTAAGGTCTCAACATAACTAACAAAACGAGCCTAAACTCGGCACACCTAGCTCAGCTCGTCTATTAGTTCCAGTAGCAGTCTTCGAAGTACACCTGCAGGTCACTTCATCAAGTCCGGAGGTAAGGTCTCAACATAACTAACAAAACGAGCCCAAACTCGGCACACCTAGCTTAGCTCGTCTACTAGTTCCAGTAGCAGTCTTCGAAGTACACCTGCAGGTCACTCCATCTAGTCCGGAGGTAAGGTCTCAACATAACTAACAAAACGAGCCCAAACTCGGCACACCTAGCTCAGCTCGTCTATTAGTTCCAGTAGCAGTCTTTGAAGTACACCTGCAGGTCACTCCATCTAGTCCGGAGGTAAGGTCTCAACATAACTAACAAAACGAGCCCAAACTCGGTACACCTAGCTCTTCTCGTCTATTAGTTCCAGTAGCAGTCTTCTAAGTACACCTGCAGGTCACTCCATCTAGTCCGGAGGTAAGGTCTCAACAGAACTAACAAAACGAGCCCAAACTCGGCACACCTAGCTCAGCTCGTCTTTTAGTTCCAGTAGCAGTCTTCGAAGTACACCTTCAGGTGACTCCATCATGACCGAAACGAAATATGAATAATCCCTATTTACTTCTAAAAAAATAATATAAGACTGTGAATAAAATCTTTCATACGATAGTCATACAGAATGCGTGAAGTATCAAGTTTGGTATGTCAAATATTTTCTATCCGTACAGCGATCTTTTTCAGCACAAGCTGCTGCTTACAACCGACACAGAGTCCGCCCACGACGGCGGCTGAGCGCAGACCTCTATCAAAAAGTACTCTGTGGCGCAGACTAATATTTCATTACAAATTTTTGTGTAATAAAGCAAGACAGTGACCAGTAAAATAACCCTTAAGGGGGGGCATAAAGCCAGAAAAAAATCAAATTTCACCCGCGCTTCCTTGCCTACCCCTCTCATCAAACACGACAAAAACAAAACACAATCCTTTCCCGCCAGCAGAAACTTTTCGCCCGGCCAAGTAAGCCAGAGATTAAAACAGAAGAAGAACTAGCAGGGGATCGAGAGGAGGGGGGGGGGTCTCAGGGGATCAGACCGGTCGGTATAAATCATATATTTGTGTTTGAATTTCCATCTTCTGTAATAAGTATACGCAAAATAATCAGATGAAACGGCTCTATTCAATGTAGGTACCTAAGTATGATAGCAGGCTGTGCAAGTAGATATCTTGATAGGGCAATATTATTGTATGTCCGTGAATCTGTTCCGATGCTGGTAACAGATTCACGGACATACAAGTAATACAGCCTATCTATGAATTTCCAATTCTGGATTGAAGGACTAACTTTACTATACTGTAAAAAAATATCTTATATTAGAGAGCAAACCGAGTTAAATGCCTATACATTTTCGATTCCGAATGAAATTACAAATGAACGATTTTCGGATATTTTCCTGTACCTATTTATGCTGTGAGACCTTGCTTCTTGCCAATTTTCATTATTCTAGGTCAACGGGAATAATTAAAACCTATAAGGTACACCCAAGGATTTAAATTTCAAAACACGCGACATGAATGGCAATTTATGCCAGCTTCTAAGTCAGCGTATTAGAGGCTTGATATTTTTACAGCTCCAAGAAACCGTAGATCTAAGTATTTGATATCAATTTCAACTTGATACGTATTCCTGAGAAAAAGGCACAGACGGATGGACAACGAAGTTATCCTGTATCTTATGATTTTTTACTTTGAGCTATTTTAATCAAGCCTTTTTAGAATGACGACGTTATAATGGTCGTATTAAGGACAAAGATGATTGAAAATATCTATCAAAAATCTTAGAAAATTTGTTGCGCAGTGATGAGCAACCCTATTTAATTTTCTCGTAATGGTTTCTCAAATTACAATATTTAAACAAAATGTGATCATTGTTCATTCCCTTTATTTTCAATGCAATTCTTTAGTAAGTAAAAACATCTGTTTATTTTGCATATACTTACTATACGCTAAGTTTGAATTCAGAATCTAAGAATCATGTATTAGTATTTTTTTTGGAACTAGAAACTCAATGTTGACGTGACAAAGTTCAAATTACAATGTAATCAAATTTTGTTTAGGACCTACAAGTTGGACGTCACTACATCTTGATGAAAAACAGTGTTGACCAAGAAAAAAATTACATTTGTATATCGTGGATTTTTCTTTGCAGGATCGTGCAAAGTCAATAAATTAGCAACAGTGATACCCAAGTAAAAAATAATATTCGTATAATGGATTTTGCACTGTAGTATGCAACGTCAAACGGCATGTGTCATAAAAGCCTTTCCTGCGCGAAGTGCGAGTAGGAAAAAATCCCCGCCGAAAACATTTGTGGAAAACGAGCCCAAGTTTGGTACAAAAGGAGTACATGTTTGTCGGATTTACCGATATGGCATCTATGTAAATGGGTTCCAAAGTCTAAAGTTCATTAGGTTCCTCTTTTGTAACTGTTGAAACTTTAGCTTTAAAAACTTGCCAAGTTATAATATGAACTTTAGACTTTCTCTCAACTCTATAGAACTTAGCACCTATTTAGAGCTTAACTCTTTTATCGGCGAAGCCGACAATCCCAAACATGTTGATCCGTCACAACCTTTACTCATCCTCACCATAAAAAGAAGGCTAGTCATGAGAACACTATCTGTATGAAATATTGCATGTGCACACCGTTTCGTACTTTTGTCCAC
Source organism: Gortyna flavago (assembly GCA_963669345.1). Classification (NCBI taxonomy): domain Eukaryota; kingdom Metazoa; phylum Arthropoda; class Insecta; order Lepidoptera; family Noctuidae; genus Gortyna; species Gortyna flavago. Next base: position 17,522,571 of record OY770141.1, on the reverse strand, counting down.
AATAAACTCATTACGCATTTAATTTCCGATATTTCTTTTGTATGTTCCAATAATAAACCCTTTACGCTGAATTTCGAGTTTCAACTTGATTTAGGGAATAGTAATTACTAAAACCTTATACGGAGTTTGTCAAGAAAAGTGGAAGAAAACGAATTTGGATTCTGAGTTAATCGCCGTAAGGTCTAAAATCTCCAGCACGAACTTTCAAATGAACGCTAGTTGGCTATGTTGCAAATTTTCTCCGCAAGAAAATGAACCGAAATGCAGAACAATGGCGCTAGTGGTACTATACCAGTCAAAAATCTGTCAAATAAAATGTATGTCATCTTGACTTTTCAAATATCAACATTGAATTATTTCAATATTTTTATTTTATAGTTTTGCCTCGGTATTTGTTTAGTTTATCAAGTCTTATTGTTTTTAATAATCGTTTCGGGAGTGGTTTTAGTTATTTTGCCATATTTTCTATTTCACAGTGTCTTTCCTACAAAGTGATAAATTACGAAAATATTGTTTACGTAAATTAAATATATAGCAGCGCAGCCGAAAATTCGAGCGCAGTCCTCTCGTCTCAACAGAGCGGGAGCGACTGATTTGTGAAACATATATAATTCCCGCAACGTGCGACGGAAGATGATTTCTTCCACGAACTAAGAACGTCGAAAGTGCTATAAGCTTATCGTCATAATAAAACCACAAATAAAAGTAATAAAAAAAAATGCTTCCACAATCTAAGTCACTTTATATCAATAAATTAATCATCAAATTTTCATTCTAGTAGTCATAAGCATATTAAGTACAAATCGAAAAGTCGTGAAAATTGGAGGTAACTTCGTGATGTTTTTTATTAGAGAAAATTTTACTATTTTGTCTTTCTGTGCCACAATAAGTTTGGAAATATCATGTAGTTATTCGTGTTATTTTTATTTTATACCTAAGTCTCATCAATTTCATGAAAAATCATATTGAAGTTAGGCTATTTTGGTTGATACCTGCTCTTAATACAGTGCATTAAGATTCACATGTTACAGCTAAATATGTGAAAAAATAGACTCGATTTTTATTTTTTTTCTGAGCCATTTGGTAACATTTTGATAGTTCTTTATACCATCATTTTGAGTTGAACATGTCTGCTTACATAAAATATTTTTAAATACATAAATTTATGTTAATAAATAGAAGAAAAATGTACCTAGTCATTACGATATCGTCAATTTTGTGTGAAGAGGCGACGGAAATAATTTTTTACAATATTATAAACCGAACTTTTCGAATAAAAATTTACCAATATTTGAAGATGAAGGAGCAATCTATCTGTGGTAATTATTAGTTAGATTTGGTTTCGTATCATTTTCCCGCAAAATGTACCGAAAAACTGCTTATTTTTGTAAGATTCGTAAACGCCTCCTTAAATAAAAAAATACATTGCTAAGGAGTATAGTTTTAAGGGACCTAATTTTTTGAGCTGTTATTTAAATATTCGAGATGTTATTATGTTCAGTTGAAAAACATATTGAGCAGTTATTTAATTTAATGGTGGTTGATTAATTATTGCGACAGTAAAACATGGACAGTAATTAAAAATCAATTAGTCGGTTATTTTATCATACAATGTCAATTCTTAAAATAATTGAGCAGTTCAATAACTGAATGAGCGGTAAAAATGGTGGAATGAGCGGTTCGATAAATAGTTCGGCAGATCATAGCGAGCGGTGACACCCGAACTCAAATTCATTGAATATTGTTTGTTCGGTGTATTTTTCCATGGTATTTAAATGAACTATAAAAATAATGGTTTCTTATAAGCGATCTCGGGACCTGGGGCACCCCGACTTGGGTTAGGTTAGGTTCCTTTAAACCCTGTATACAGAAATAGGGGGCCGTCGACTACGTCTTATTATTGCTATTTCTTGCCGACAAATTCCGATTTATTACTGCTCACATGTAACCGCTCGTTCAATAATGTTTACCGCCCATTTAATTATTTTCCTGCTCAAATATATATTCACTGATCCATTTCATTATTTTTTATTAATCATTTTTGTTTACTTTACTTAAATTTTTAAACAAACGTGCCATTTATAATTTTTAACTTACCAAAACCGCTATTTACAACTGCCTCTTTAAATCAGTGGCTAATTTTAATAGTAATAACCGGCCAAGAGCATGTCGGGCCACGCTCAGTGTAGGGTTCCGTAGTTTCCCGTCCGTCACAATAAGTGTTCCCACTTATGAGTTTAAAGGTGGGTATCCATTATGTTCGCGTTCCAGCAGCGCTCCGCGCTCCTGCAACTGGCTTAAAAAAGGCTATTTGTTACGGAACTCTATTACTTCTTTACCACGGTAGGTCATGAAAGCACGGAAAATCTTAACATCGACTTTTAAAAAAATGACGTCATTACGCAACGCCATCTATCGAACCATTTATGAACTGGTTTTTACCTTAACATTTTGATGGCGTCAAAAAAATTAATTTTAGTTTTGTTCTAAATTGCCTTAGCATGTTCCTGATAGAAGTTTTATGTAGTTATAAGATACCGCCAATGCCAAGGAGAGACCAACAGAACAATTCCCGAAATTTAATAATACCCGACCCAATGTAATAAGTACCTACAGCACCATCTCTCGGGGAATTGGGTTACTAATTAATACATAGACGTGCCAGAAGTTTTCGGTGGTAATTTTGGATTGCGAGAACCGATTTTAATAATTCTTTTTTTCTTTGAAAAAAAGATACGTTCAGGATAATAAAATATTAAACTTAGTCCAGAAATTATTTTGTACAACTTTTTGTCTTTTTTGTACAAAAACTGTTGTTTCCATCAAGTTCAAAATGATTTTCATAGAAAGTTCTACTTTTCAGATTTTTTTCTTATTTTCTAAACTTATGGTTCAAAAGTTAGAGGGGGGGGGGGGACATTGTTTTTTACTTTTGGAGCGATTATTTCCGAAATTATTGACATTATCAAAAAATGATTTCAGTAAACCCCTATTCATTTTTAAATACCTTTCCAACAATATATCACACGTTAGGGTTGAAAAAAAAAAATCACTTACCACTTTACATATCTACCTACCCTAATAAAACATTTTTTTCCCATTTTTATTTTACCACTTTGTCGGCGTGATTGATATACATATTGGTACCAAATTTCAGCTTTCTAGTGCTAACGGTCACAGAGATTAAGCGAGGACGGACGGACAGACAGACATGGCGAAACTATAAGGGTTCCTAGTTGACTACGGAAACCTAAAAATGAGATACTTAATGACTTAATGATGATATGATATGATGATGATGTGATATAAGTATATGTAATGTATATATATATATATTATATTCTTAATCTTATTTATCTACTCCTCAGGAGCAATATTGGAAAGTTTTCAGTCACTAAATAATCGTCGTCAAAAATAACTGCAATGTTGAGCTCGAATTCTGAAACAAAATGTGAAATAGTAAGTAATCTTGCACTCACATGTAACTAATTTAGTATGTGATGTGGTACCTATCTTGAAGTTGACAGTGGTGGTGGTGGGGCAGGTGAAGAGGCGCGGCAGCACCATGTGCAGCGGGATGTCGCGCGAGCGGCACACGTCGCCCTCGCCGATCTGGATGTTCTGGATCTCCGTCGCTGGGAAAACAAGCTCTTATGATTTCTCATACAACATAAGGGGTCAGATCTTCAGGAACTTATCATACAAACGTTAAGTTAGTTTCGATTTTCCAGAGTGGATTCTGAGGAGACCCTGGGCCTGGATCTGCAAGTAGGTAAGTAATTAGTTAAGAAAACTGCACTGACCGTCTTTAGAGTACCCCTCAGCGCAGCCGCAGGTCTCGACGCGCACCAGTTGCAGTTCTATCGACCTGATCGGCACTGAGCACTCGTCTACGCGGATCTAAGGATGTGGACCAATCATAGTTATCACCATGTATATGATGTGACATCCGCGCTGGGCCCGCGTGGTGGATTACGGCCCACTCCCACTCACGGAGAGGAAGCCTGTGTCCCAGCAGTGGGAACGTTATAGGCTGACGTTATATGCTTATGCTATACCATAATGATATGTGTAGGAAAATAAAATTCTCTTCAGCACAATATTAAAACTAGTGGCGGACTAAGACTGTCGGGGGATCGGGGCGGTAAAACAAAATGAGCCCCCCCCCCGGTCTTCTCAGTTTATGTGGGTACTTGTATTTCTAAATACATTTTGGAAAAAAATAATAATGCCAAAAAAAAAAGAAATTTTAACGTGCGTAATAATTATACTCTACCTATATCACTTGCCTCGCAAGCTGTAGGACATTTTTTTATGGAAGTACGAGATGCATTCAATAAGTACCTAGCCTCATCGCCAGAGGGCGCTGTAGTTTCAAAAGAGTTTTACCACAGTGTAGCACATTCTTTTTTAATAATTTTTTCAAATTTTCATTCCAATCCCTTCATTTGTTTTAATTTGACAACTTATGGAAGCGAACGTGTCGATCGGTTTTACAAAAATGGAAAAAGAGAAAACGCGCATCGAAATAAAAGAGCGCTTGGATGCTGTGTACGGTGACTCTTCTCCATCGATGGCCACCGTCAAGAATTGGTTCAACGAGTTTGCACGTGGCCGTACGTCGGTTTTTGATGAACCACGTCCAGGTGCACCGAAAACAGCTGCTACGGAGGAAAACATTAAAAAAATCCATGATCTCGTATTGGCAGATCGCCGATTGAAGGTTCGCGAGCTAGCTGAGACTGTAGGCATTTCAGAAGGAACAGTGCATCATATTCTTCACGAGGAACTCGGCTTGAGAAAGCTGTCGGCGCGATGGGTGCCGCGTTTACTCACACCAGAAAACAAGCGCAACCGTGAGACCACATCGGAGACTTGTTTGGCGCTGTTTAAGCGGAATCCAGCGGAGTTTTTGCGTCGTTTTGTGACCGTCGATGAAACCTGGATCCACTGGTACACACCAGAGACCAAGGAGCAATCAAAACAATGGATCCAGACCGGGGAACGTGCTCCAAAGAAGGCGAAAACTGTAAAATCGGCCGGAAAAGTTATGGCTACCGTTTTCTGGGATTCACAAGGTGTGATCTACATCGATTACCTCCAGAAGGGTAAAACAATTACAGAGCTTTACTATGCCGATTTATTGGGCCGATTCGACGCCGAATTAAAGAAAAAACGACCCCATCTGGCGAAGAAAAAAGTGCTGTTTCACCACGACAACGCACCGGTTCACACGTCTGCCGTTGCCATGGCCAAATTGGTCGAATTACGCTACGAATTGCTGCCCCATCCACCGTATTCTCCAGATTTGGCCCCTTGTGACTTCTTTCTGTTTCCTAATCTGAAGAAATCACTCGCCGGGAATAGATATGGATCAAATGAGGAGGTCATCGCCGCCACGGAGGCCTATTTTGCAGAGTTTGACAAAAACTATTTTTCGGACGGGTTAAAAAAGTTGGAGCATCGCTGGGCTAAGTGTATCGAACTAAAAGGAGACTATGTTGTAAAATAAATTGTCACTTTTCCAAAATTTTCGTTTACTTTTTGTAGGCTAAGTATTTATTGAATGACCCTCGTACATATTCTTATCCCCATTATGCTGTTCAAGAAAAGCAAACAAGGATGCAAGAGCGAGCGACAAGAGCTCGAAAATCGAAATATTTTACACCTTAACTCTGAATACTCGGTCAGGTTTCTTTTGAACATTCGTATTCGTACGGAAATAGAAGTTGCTTTGTCGACTTCTAGCAAACAATCTTAGGAATAAGAGAGTAGCCGAAGCGAGCTCGAAAATGTTCAGCACCCGACATTTATGTTTTGCATAGGTTCATACGAAGCCTCCAACTCGAACTATTGCTTACTGAACATATTTTTACCTTGTTTGGGATTGATTAAAAACTTCTTAAGATTGCCCCACTGCAAGTGGACCAGAAGCCCGGGGTGGGCCGCCCTGCCACCCCCTAGTCCGCCAGTGATGTAGAGACATGGCAGTCAATTTTTTACCCGGCTACGGCAAAGCAAAAAGGAGGGTTAAGATTTTGACCGGTATATAATGTATGTTCATCTGTTCTCTAATAACGTCTACTACTTGTCATAATTTGACAAATGAGGTATCATTGGAAGCGTTTTGATGGTCCGTATCAGAAAGGGCTTAATTAGTACATTTATTCAAAAATATAAATATTACTGAAGTAAACCCTAAAACAATTATATAAAATATAAGTTTAAAAACTAAAACTGACTACTGAAAACGACGAAAAAAGAAAGTACCTTCCCGTGGTGGCATGCTACTATAGCTTACATGTTAGTACAGCGGCATGCGACCACGGGAATGTAGTTTCTTGTTTTCATCATTTTCAGTAATCAGGTTTAAGTTTTTATTAAACTTTTTTTTTAGTTTTTGGTATCTGCGAAATCTAGGACTATTGTGAATTTACTTACTTCTGGCTACCCCTTCGAGCAATGCAGGCGCGTGGTATGTGGCTTAATGGAACAAATTGATGCAATAATGCAGTACCTTGCCAGTGAGAGGTTTGTCGAGCGGGCACACAGTGGAGTCGATCTCCGCGTAGATCTGGAACTGCGGCATGGGCGCGCGGCCGCCGCCGCCCGCGCGGATGGTCGTCGGGTTGATCTCGCAACGCACCGGCTTCACCGGCGCCGGCTCTTGCTGTAAATAACAGTAACTAGTGATAGTGACATCTTGAACTTTGAATAATAATCATGTTTTAATAAAAATAACAACATGAAACATTTATTCAAAGATAAATAATTACGATACTAATTATAACACATTGTATCTTGTATGGTGGGCTTCTCACATAAATTAAAGTACCTATTAATTTTTAACCGAAAACGACCGCCCGTTGTGTCACCCTTTGTATAGTTTCTATATTTATGTCTGTAATTAATATCGTGTGCATAATAAAGAGTATACAACGTCAAAAAAAACCGGCCAAGTGCGAGTCGGACTCGTGCACCGAGGGTTCCGTACAAACCTGTAGGTACATAAGTAAAAGTTCACCTATCACGACAATAGAGTCATAGTTATGATATTTTTATTGCAAAATGATGAAAAGGGTATTAAGTTTATAATTATTAAAAAAAATATATGTGATGTAACTAAAAATTTAAGGTTTTTGAAATGTTTCCTTTAAATATGTGCTATAAAACATTGCTTCATGCCAAATTTCATGATTCTAGGTCGACTGGAAGTACCCTTTAGGTTTGGAAACCTTTGCGAGTTTAAGAGTCCTATTACATTTTTTACGCAAATTCATAATTTTTGACGCTGTAATTTTCAGCAGCAGTAACATATTTAAATTTTTTGATTATGAATAACGATAGTAACATTCTCTTTCTTGTAAGTTGGAATTACACATTTTAATTTTTCTTTTCGTGTAATTTACTATAAATATTTTACGAACTCCGTTTGCAAGAAAAACCGTCGGCGATGGAACTTTGACGCTCAAATTCACATTGTTACATTCAATTCTTATAAAAGCTAAAATTACTAAAAAATAAGTTGAATGTTTTACTTGTTTATTGGAGTTCTAGAATTTCTTTAAATTCCTTGAGTTTTCACTAAAAAAATCGAAAAGAAAGCCTAATTTAAGCCATAAATGTCTTGATTCAGCGTCCATTATATTCCAAATAAACACAATTTTATCAAATAAACTAATATGATATAAAACTTCGATCTATAATGAATACGTTTTATTAGTTTTCGTTTGTCAATATTATAAGAAAAAATTACAATAAATAAAATTAAAGTAGTATATATTCTACGTCGATTCAGCGCGCTCCTCAGTCTCGCGCGAGCGCTTATCGAGGTAGGACCTGTACATGAAATTTTCGCGCGCAATCGTCCGGAGATCGCTATTATTATCGACTCGTGTACGCCGATCGAAATAATTTGATCCAATAAGATTTTTTTACATCATAATATTAAATGTATTATTTCTTAACAGACTTCTAAAAAGGAGGAGGTTCTTAATTCGGATGTTTATATATTATTATTTTTTTAAATGTATGTTCGGGCATAACTCCGTTATATTTAGACGGATTTGCATGATATTTTTTTTTGTTCGAAAAAGTGTATTCCGAAATAGTCCCATTTAAATTTTGTACAGATCTGATCATGAGTTTCGTAGACAGACAAGGTAACTCTTCAATAAATTCCAGCAAATCAACCGCGATTCCTGCTATCGCATATGTATTCATTGTTTACGCAATCACACAACATAACATCACGCCTGTACCCTTTAAAGGGGTAGGCAGATGTGTTCAATAGCTTCCTGTCACTGATATTTATATAGCAAGTAGTGTTATATGAATTTGTGTGGGGTAGATAGGTACAACTAAAAAGTAAAACATTTTTTTTTTTTATCTGTTTTTTTTTTTATTTTTGTAAAAAAGTTTTAGTACGAGTGCGTCTTAAAGGTAATCAATATTAGTACATACGTACATATTAGACTTTAATTTTTATCTTTTATTTATGGTAGGTAAGGGTCGGAAAACACCACTATACGCCTGCATAAAAAAAGGAAGAGACACAATTATGCCCGCTTACAGACAGCATTACAAGTTAAAATGTCACTAAAAAGGTAGATGCAAACACGATGTTATTAATTTAAACCGTATTACAGAACAAACCAAACCACAAACAAACCTTAAGTTCCTACCTAAAATATACATTTTATACTAAAACAAACATAAATCAGTATTTTCTTTTCCAGGACACATAACCATAATAATTCTGAAACATCTACAGAAAGTAAAAATATGATAGTAGAACCAACAGTGAAAGAATCGTCTACTCTAGATCAGCTAAAGTAGGTACCTAGCTACCCGTATATTACCTAGCCGGGCCCACTCTATGCTCAAGGTCAAAAATATCGTAATTTATTTTCGTAATAGAAAAGATTTTCGTAAAAAAAGGTTTTGTTTTAATGATATTTGTAATTATTTAGGAACGCTATAAAAAATTACAAAAGAAGTAGTTATAAGAAATGCCTACTGGATACCTACCACGAGCTCTTAACGCGATCCACTTTAGGACCTAAACTGAACTGTTCTTCTAATTCGTACCATGATGTCAGTTTAACGATTCAATTTAGGCCATGCCATCTGGATACCTACCACGAGCTAGCTCATTAGCGAGCTCATTCACTTTCAACGATCCAAATGCCGCTGAGCGTATTGGTTGTCATGGTACGACTGTGAGCGATGCTGTTTAAGAACCTAAACTGAAATGTCTTGCATTTGAATCGTTTTTAAATAGATCATGGTAGGCCTCCTGTTCTACGTTCTGATTGTGAACATTTTGTGTAGGTATATTTTTGTCTTTTCTAAACATGACTATAAAGGAGTGTGTCTTCTGTATTCTATGTCGGGATTATGTGACGTAATTCATGAAGATGTTAATAATTACTAGTTGATTAATGCATTCGATTTATGACCAGTAACTACTTACGTAGTTTTTTTTTGAATCAAGAGGCTTCTACAGCATCAGAAAAATTTATGCTTTCCAGTTCTGTTCTGTTCAAAGGAAAAAAAAAACACGTTAAATGCCATTACGAGAGATCTTTTTGTATTTTTTTTTCTCAAACTTTATAATTAGGTACATTTTTAATTTGTGGACTCTTTTTGAGTGTTTTGATTTATACTCACCCCTGATTACCTGTCTAGTAGTGTTCAGTTCAGACTCTGGATTAATAAAAAAAACTATCATCCTACTCAGACTGGTATCAAAATTGTTTCGCGGACTTTAGTTGTACTCCCAACGCACACTAACGTAACTTCGTGTATTGCAAACGAACACAAGCGCGCGTTCGCGCTAAGCGAACATTTACGATTTGTAATAGGACTCTTAAAAAAAAAATGCAGCTTAAATTGCTGTTTCTTTTGATTGCGTTCACATAGAAGTTTGATTTTGTTACAGCTTAAAGATATTATAGACCTGAACATTTGATATGAATTTCAATTTAATACCTCTACGGGTTCATGAGGAAAAGGGGTAGTAAGTTTAAAATTATTAAAAATATTTTTATAATACTATGTAACAAAAAATTTACGGTTTTCGCAATTTTTCCTTTATCTGTGCTAGTTGCTTAGTACGGTACCAAATTTCAAGATTCTGAGTTCACGGGAAGTACCCTGTAGGTTTTGATTCCCTTGCGAGTGTCGAAAATTTGCGGCATAAAAGGCTGTATCTTTTGATTGCGTTGGCGTAGAAGTTTGATTTTTTCACAGCTCCAAGTCTACTGTACTTGAGTATTTGATATAAATTCCAGTTTAATACCTCCACGTGTTCCTGAAAAAAAGGGTCTTGACATACAGACAGACGAACGGACAACAAAGTGATCCTATAAGGTTCCGTTTTTTCCTTTCGAGGTACGTAACCCTAAAAGGGAAGAGGTTCTCAATTCGATTGAATGTTTTTTGTATGTAAGTACGCGACATTTCCGGCAATTGTGAATAGATTTCAATTTTTTTTTATTGGATATCCTATACCTCGGGGGTGGTCCCATATGGGCTTTAAACGTATTGGTGTCGCCTTGGTCCGCCATTTTGTTTTTTTTTTCAAAATGGCGTCGCAGGATAATACCTTTATTTATAGATAAAGGACATAAAGAGGAACAAAAAGTGTCATATAACACGATTTCTTAGTGTCACATTACCAAGATAAATAGAGCTAAGAGACAGCTTTAATGAGTCCAAATATTTTCACGTAAACATTAATTAACGCTGAACACCGCTTCGTCAGATGATGAATGGTGTGTAACAATTATGGTTTTTACTTCAGTTATGTAATTACATCAAATATTATTATTATTAAGTATTGAAGGTGGTAGTATAGCGGTATTTACAACGCCACACGCGAGCTAAGCGTCATACGCCAGCACCCACGGCTACAACGGGTATCCTAGCCGGGAGTCGTCACGCGGCTCCCGACGCCCGGGCGTCTCCCGCGGCGGCTGGGACGGGCGGCTCTCGAGGCTCTCTCCCTCGCCCATCCCGCCACCTTCTTCGCTAGCATGACTGCTTCGCAGAAGGAGGTGACTGCCTCCCACTCCCTCTCGCCCCGGACCATGGTTTGGACCAGGGCCGGACGCGAGAGGTCGCCGCCGCTGCCGATCGCCTTTACGAGGACACGGCGGTGCTCCGCCCAAGCGAGGCAGACCTCCACCGTATGCTCCACCGTGTCCTCTGGGCGATCCTCGCAGTGGTGACACACGGGCGTTTCCTCCCGCCTGATGATGTGCAGGAACCTCCCGAAACATCCGTGTCCGGTGAGTCCGGTGATGGTAGCGCCACGTTGTATGTTCGACTTTATGTATGTTTTTTTTTTATGTGTGTTCACCGATTTCTCCGTCAATTGTGAACATATCTTTTTTTGGTTGAAAGGGTATACTCTCGAGGTGGTCCCATTGTCATAAAGTTGGAATCTGATGAGAGGAACCCATGGAAATCGAGGGAAACCCTCAAATTTTATAGGCAAACCTATTCCGATTTGGGTATTTTTTAAAGTAACTTGAGCATTTGCTCTCGGAAAGCATCATTTGCTTAAGCGGAGCTGATGATGAAGACCACAGATGGCCATCGGCATCGGAACTACTCAATGATAAATATTTCACGGGTTGCGATTCGATTGACATTCAATGTGTATATAGAAAAAAAAAACATTCAAAATGTAAAAATTGGAAGCAGCTCAATCTTAAGCCTTTTTGTCCTCAATATAATCCTTAACAGTATAAAAGGCTTTCTGGCACAACTTACGTTTAATGAATGGTTTGAATTTATTAAGGCTTAGATCTTGAACGTGGCTTGGTAGTTTATTATAAAAGCGTATACATTGGCATCTGAACGAGCCACCTATTTCCTTGAGCCTTGTTGTAGGTACAACAAATTTGTGTTTGTTCCTCGTATTTATTTATTATGGATATCACTGTATTTTTTAAACAATGTTGATAGTAAATTTTTATGGGCATATAAAAGATTTTCATAAATATACTGAGAGGGCACAGTCATCACATTAATCTCTTTGAATTTTTCTCTGAGAGAGTGTCTCGGACTTAGTTTATAAATTGATCGAACAGCTCGCTTCTGCAAAACAAAGATAGTCTGAATATCGGCGGCATTTCCCCACAATAAAATACCGTACGACATTACACTATGAAAATAGCTAAAGTACACTAAACGGGAAGTCTCTATATCAGTTAAATTACGAATTTTTCTAACAGCGTATGCTGCGGAACTTAGCTTTTTTGACAATTTATCTAAATGTGGTCCCCACTGAAGCTTAGCATCGAAAGTTATGCCCAAGAATACTGTGCTGTCTACAGGATTCAATTCCTCGCCCTTTATCAACACATTAGTTTTCACCAGCCTAACGTGAGTGATTGATATAATTTTAAAGTAAATAATTTCTATAAGCATATAACAGACAATTAATATAAAATCGTTTGATATACCACTCAAAAGACATAAAACCTATTTAGACAAATGTGATAAAAAAAATTGTAATTTCTATCATAGTGACTGGTCACTATGATAGAAATTAAAAAAATTTTCACTCAGGAGTGGTTCACTAAAGTTTCACCAAAACTCCATTGACAAATTTTCATTTTACAACCAACGTTTCGTACACTATTTATTTCGAAAACAACGTATTCCGCAAATGTTTTATTTTAAAAACACTCGTTTTACAAACATTTATTTGGCAAACAATTCTTTTCACAAATGCGTCTGGTGATATTTAATCATTTCTCATTTAGATTCATTAGGATAGATCGTCCCGTCTAGGGTTAGGGTTTCCGTCAGCAGGTTGACGGAGCCCCGCAAAGCGGGGCTCCTGTTTCTGTCTGCAGGGTTTAAGGGAACCTAACTAACCGAACCTCGGGGTGCCCCTGACGTCGACCGTCTAGGGTTAGGGTTTCCGTCAGAAGGTTGGCGGAGTCCCGCTGAGCGGGTTCGCTTAGCGTAATGACGGTATCAATATATATTATAAACGGTAGACCTATTGATTTTCGATTAAATAAACTTTAAACATAATAACGTTATACGAAATAAGTTTTAGAGCAAACAAATGTTATACGTAAAGAAATTATAGCAACAGTTGGTATATTTCACGTTTATTATATCTTGTGAACATTATTGAAATTAAAATATACCAAATAACTTTATATGAAATAGACGCACCCATATTTTTGACTTAGTAGTGTCTTTTTTGGAAGTTGGTTGTTTTTTTTTTTTTGTTAATATTTTTTTTTATATCCTAACTTTAGTTATAATCAATAATTTAAATAAAAGATAACCATCTTTCCATACCTGTCTGTATTGTACAAAAAACTGACAGCTAGCATTGACCGGCTTGTTCAGAAAGGATCTCTTCATGCTGCACTTGAGCGTGTACATGATGTTGACAAACACCCCGTGGTAGGTCTCCAGCAAGCCAGGGTACCCAGGTGACACCGCCTGTCGCGCTCGCAGCGGCAGCTCGAAGGGTATCTCTGTCACACCCACGGGGATCTTCCCAGGAGGAGCCAGCTCAATGCATGTGTTTATTAGATTTATTGGCTAAAAATTAAATTACTTTGTTGTAATTGCATCCATATTTATTTAACACTAGTTTACCGCCAGATCTTGTCCTGTCTAAGTATCAATAGTTCAAACAAAAATTCCATAGAAAACAAGAAAATTCAGATTTTCTCAATTTTGGAAATTTTTCATGAGAGTTCTCGAGTTTTTCTTTGCTTCAAAAAAATACCTATACTTACATACATTTTAAAACCGCAAATGGCCAAATTGGTCCAACCTTTCTCCAGTGTTGTGCTTGTTAGTTGGTAACAACATTTAATTTTTATTTTTATTATAGCCTAGCTGCGCCCCACGGTTTCACCCGCATAAGTGTCGATCCCGTGGGAATATCGAGAAAAAAAGTAGCCTATAATATAGGCTAGCTGACACCCTGGATTAACATATTATGTTAATCCAGGGTGTCAGCTCGCGTGACGACTCCCGGCCACCGTAGGCGCGGGCCTGCGGACGGCGAGTAATGGGTAGCTCGCCGTCCGATCAGGACCACGCCCGTGCCGGACGGCGCGTATGTGTTCCACGAGCGCCTCAAAGAGATGTCAGCATCAGAAGAGGGGCCCATTAGGGCCGAAGCCTGCCGGGGCAGCGGGATTGTCCGAAAGGCTATCCGGGAACATAAAGGGCTAAGGAAGGAACACTGATGGGTTTTAGTCAGTAAGAGTCTGACACTCCCTTCCGCTCCACCCAGAATCGGAGGGGTAATTTGATGATTTCCCATACTTTAAAAAAAAAAAACACCACACGCACGCACAAACCTTCGCCTTTATAATATTAGTGTGATAATGCTAAAACAGTTGTTTTACTGAGATGAAAGGTGACAAATTAGCATAAGTTGTACCGTACACCTATAGTCCAACTTTTAATTAGCTGCAGTAAAATGATACTTCTTACAGTCAATTCGTTAAAAAATATTGCCACACACTCTACTAGTGATGTAATTAAAACGCAATGAAACATCGTTTTAATTTCAATATTCGAAATTCTCAAATTTTGATTTAACCATAAACAATAAAATATTATTTGTATTGATCAGATAAAAATATATGCTGTAGTTTAAAATCTGCTTAAATACATAGTCTATTATAGATAACAAATAATAATAAGAAACTCCTACTATATCGATCTAAGTATTTTTTTTTTTATAAATTAATGTTTTCATTATAAATAACGTTTAATATACAGGGTTATTTACAAAACACCAAAACCTCAAAACAAAGAATATTTAAAAGAAATGTTTGTGATTTGAATTAATGCTCTTTATAAATTCAATCTGATCATTGATGTGATGACAAAACAATAATAGGCATTGCTCAATGTTTTTGTTTATATATTATCCTGAATTTAATTATAAATATCATCCTCTAATAATATAATATTATCCTCTTTACAAAAACCAATTTAACATGGATTGATTCTGAACTGAATGTTACTTAAATAAATTGATTCTTTTGTCACATCACTATTTAAATTTCGTTAAAAAGTGGTAACACATAAGCTGTCATTTTCAGTGTTGCCAAATCGTTCCTTTTGGAACATTTTGCGTTCTATTTTACGGTCATGCGTTCCCATCTTTTATGCGTTCTCTTCGTTCATTTTGTTTAACTGGTACTAAAAGTACTACTTCATCTCAGTCTATCAAAAAGCACTGTGACCTCTAGCAACGACGCCGCATCTGTAGAACGTGTCTTCAGAAAACTTAAATTAACTAAAACGGAAAACCGAAATAAATTAATATACAGACACTTCAACAGCTCATGCACGCCAGTGACGGCATACATCTTCAAGGAGGTTTATGCAATGAACGTATTTTCGTTCACTGGGTATGAAAATATGAGCCTACACAAAATGAAAATTTCTGCTGCAGTATTAGCTATAAGTAAGACTGAGGCTGCAATCAAGCAATTTTTTTTTAAAACAAACTGGTACATATTTATTTATGTACTTTGTGACCGATGATGATATATTATTATAATCTGCAAAAGTAATAATATAAGATGTGACGTTTGCCGCCTTCATGATACTGAGTATACTGACAAACTAACATAACTTACTACAAAAATTGATTCATAATGATTACCTACATAGATTTCTTAAAATATATTTTTGTGTTCCTTCTACGTTAATTTTGTTCCTTTTCAGACATCCCAGCGTTCTAAATCTTCAATCACTACTGGCAACACTGGTCATTTTACTGCAGCAAATTAAAAGTTTGACTTTAATATTCTCTTACTTCATTTAAGAACTTTGGTGATAAACTTCCACTTTTTAATAGTTGGTAAAATAGTACATACTTATTTACCTTAATGCTATTAGAGAAGGCCTCAAAGATGCCAACATTCTTGGTGCTGAGCTGTAAGTTTACAGAGCCCTCCATGGTGAGGGACAGGCCCTCGTGTCGGACGTCACTGTTGCTCTCCACCACTGCCACACCCGCTATAGTCTCCTGAAACCGTAAAGAATTCTCAGCAATGACTCTAACATCACAATTTTTAACTATAATATATAAGGGAAAAGAGGTAGTTGCCGTAAAGAATTTTCCACTATAAAGTTAGTTATTTCCAATGATGTTATATAAAATAAAATCTCATTGGTTATTTCCGACTTGAGCTGGAACCAAATGTTTCAAAATAAAAGAATGTACATAACTTACTCCCTCATGATAAACTTTGCTGGCTCTTTTTAGAATAATTACTGTTGAAATCGAAGACATTTTGAGAAGAAATACTTGGCTTTTTATAGCAAAAATAGAACTAAGTATTGTAAACGAATCCTCACAGCAATCAGAACTTAATGAATTCAATAACATTTACATCATTTTTGCTCTGTTGATAACACCCATCACTCTATTAAAAAGTACTCTGTGGTACTCTGTGCACCGTAGACAGAGTAAACTACTAGTTTACTCTGTCTACGCTGTGCACCCATCATTATCATCACCACAGAGCACTTCTCCCATAGACTATCAAAAAGTACTCTGTGCCCATAGAGGAAAACTTCACCCCATAGAGCACTGACCTCTTACAAGTACGCTGCATAGACTAATATATATAAAATGGCCACGCGTTGCTGTGGCTAACGTTTTTTTGTCATATTTTTTTTCCATCCTATCTTTCAAGTTGGATCAAACTGCACACGGTGTACAAATTTGATTAAAATCGGTTAAGTATTTAGGCGCGTTAAGGCGCCGTTTCTATGAATGAAACTCGATCCAGTTGACAAAGATGTATATTATAGATCACACGGCACAGTATCCGAATGACAGCGGAGGAGATAAGTAAACACAATCACCAGGTAGAATTCTGGCGTTTTAAATCACACAGAGCATAATGATATCTGACTTAGAATGTTTTACCTCGTTTTTTTGGTCCTCTATTTAAAACATGAGTCCCACTTGATATTACTGTGTCATAGACATAATGCTCTAGATCACTGCCTGTTGTCTTTATAATATGCAATAGTGGGAACCATAAACAATTAGTTTGGTTCGCCACACCACCCCCCCACGGAGAAATACAAGGTATACACACAGAAAAAATTAAATAAAACAATATAAGAAAAAAAATTATAAATCTAGAATGTCCCTAAATTTAACCCGTCTGCCAGCTCTGGTGGTGACAGTGCCTGAGGGGCATGGAGTAGTTGGCGAGGAGGGAGTTGGGTGTGTGGAAGAAGAATCTGAAACGGGAGTTGAAACAGGTGGTGAAGAAACTAGTTCAGAGTCCAGGTATGCTGGCTTAACACGGTCTATGCTGACCGTAGCCTCTCTTCCGTTCATCTCCAAGGTAAGGGTTTTGTCCCTTCTCCTTAGGATACGGTATGGCCCAGTGTATGGAGGTTGCAGAGGCCGTCGAACAGTGTCGTCACGGAGTAAGACATGGGTCGATGTCGCCAAATCTTTGAACACGAAGGTTGACGGTCGAGCGTGTCGTGAGGCTGGTATTGGACGTAAGATTTCCATTCGGCTCCTCAACTCTGTGACGAAATCTGTGATGTCGTTTGGGCTCCTGGGTTCTTCCGGTGGCATGATAAGTTCTCCAGGAAGTCGAAGAGGTTCTCCATAGACTAGCTCAGCGGACGAGGTGTTCAGGTCCTCTTTGAGGGTGGTCCTCATGCCAAGGAGTACCAGTGGAAGGCCTTGCTCCACGTTTGGGGATGGCACATTAACGAAGCTTTTAGTTGGCGGTGCATGCGTTCTACCATGCCATTTGCGCATGGGTGGTAACTGGTTGTGCGAATCCGCTTTGTTGCGCATACGT
Source organism: Gortyna flavago (assembly GCA_963669345.1). Lineage (NCBI taxonomy): Eukaryota > Metazoa > Arthropoda > Insecta > Lepidoptera > Noctuidae > Gortyna > Gortyna flavago. Next base: position 17,504,716 of record OY770141.1, on the reverse strand, counting down.
TCATAAGGCGCCGAAACAAGGCAGATTCAAATTGGCGACCCTGGTCGGTCGTCACGGTACTTGGCACCCCGAAACGGGATATCCAACCAGTCACCAGCGTGTCTGCTACTTCTTCAGCCGTAATAGATGTCATAGGCCACGCTTCGGGCCAACGCGTAAATCTGTCAACCGCGGTAAGACAATATGTGAAATTGTCTGAAAGCGGCAGTGGTCCTATGATATCAATGTGAATATGACAGAATCTTTTTGATGCTATCGGAAAAGACATCAACGGTGCAGATGTGTGCCTGGTAACCTTACTGCGTTGGCACTGTAAGCATGACTTCGCCCATTGGCGGCAGTCGGTGTTAATATGCGGCCATACGTATCGCTCAGCCACCAACCGTAAGGTTGCTCTCACGCCAGGGTGACTAAGGCCATGCAGTCGATCGAAAGCTGCTCGACGGAAAGGTAAGGTGAGGTATGGGCGAGGTCTACCTGTCGACGTGTCGCAAAGTATGGAAGTACCAGTTCCTGGGACAACGATTTTTCTCAATTTTAGAGAATTAAATGATTCCGCCTTTTTGAGTTCCTCATCTTTCTCTTGCGACTCTGCAAGGGCTTGGTAGTCCTCCTCCAATGAAATGGATTCAACCCGCGACATAGCATCTGCGACTACGTTGTCGGTACCCTTAATATATCTTATGTCGGTGGTAAATTGGCTGATAAAAGTTAACTGGTTGAGTTGTGTTGGTGGGAGCTTGTCACGACGCTGAGTGAAGGCATACACGAGGGGCTTATGATCTGTAAAAACTGTTGCGTTCTGCACTTCTAGTATGTGCCGAAAGTGTTGAACGCTCTCGTACACAGCTAGAAGTTCCCTATAATAAGCGGGCCACTGAGATTGTTTCTCGGTAAGCTTTTTGCTGAAATATGCTAGGGGTTGCCAGTTGTCATCGACCTTTTGTTGTAAACATGCACCTATGTGCAAGCTTGACGCATCGGTAAAAAGACCTAAAGGGGCCTCGCAATTTGGGTGCGATAGAGTAGTAACATTAGCTAAGCTCTTCTTGCAGTCATCAAAACATTGTTCAAGCTCGGGCGTCCATGGAAATGGTTTTGCGCCTTTGCTGTTAGTTGCAGCGACTGCGTCGATTAAAGGAGCCTGATACTTAGCGGCGTCGGGCAAAAATCTGCGGTAATAATTAACCATGCCCAAGAACCTACGTACGCCTTGTACGGTCTTGGGGAGAGCGAAATCCACTAAAGCACGGATACGGTCTTCGGGAGGAAAGGTGCCTGCAGCGTTAATACGGTAACCCAAAAACGTTACCTCGGCTGCCCCAAGTACACACTTCGCCGGATTGATGACAACTCCATACCGGTGTAGTCGGTGAAACAAGAGTCTGAGGTGTTCAGCATGTTGTTTTGAGTCTCTCGAGTACACGAGTATATCGTCGACGTAGGCAAAACAGAAATTAAAACCTCGCACAACTTCGTCTATAAACCTTTGAAACGTCTGTCCAGCGTTTCTAAGGCCAAACGTCATATAGGGAAATTCATAGAGTCCAAAAGGTGTAATTATGGCTGTTTTACAAATATCATCAGAATTTACTGGAATTTGTTGGTATGCTTTAACTAAATCAAGGGTGCTAAAAACTGAGCACCCGGACAAATTGTGGCCGAAATCCCCTATATGGCGGACAGGGTAGCAGTCCGGAACTGTGCGGGCGTTTAGTGCGCGGTAGTCGCCACACGGACGATAAGTCTCGTCTTTTTTAAGGGCGAGGTGTAGCGGGGAGGACCATGAGCTGCTGGAAGGTCGAGCGGTGCCTACGCGAATCATCTCCTCGAATTCTGTCTGAGCAGCTCGGAGCTTTAGTGGGGCAAGACGTCGTGGTCGCGCTGTCACGGGTGGGCCATTGGTGGTTTTGATAAAGTGCACCGTAGTGTGCTTCACCTCTTTAGGCGCGCCAGGGGGACGTGATATGCTCGGGAACTCGGTCAAAATGTGCGAGTATGGTGAGTCGGGCGATTGAATAAGTTTAACACTGGGTTGGTCAATTGAGGAGAATTCGGTTTCCGCTGACAACCCCGTTTTATCGTCCCGCAACCTTCCATGAGCACAGTCTGGTAAAAGGTGGTAATGAGCTAGGAAGTCTGAACCAATTATAGGAGTTCCTACTTCTGCGACGATGAATTTCCATGAAAAATCGCGTCTTAAACCTAAGTTCAATTTAAGTTCGACTAGACCAAAAGTATTTATTTTAGTGCCGTTGGCTGCTAAAAGTTCGTACGGAAGTGGCTGCTTTTTACCCTGGGAGTAACGTCTAGGTAGGCACGAAAGATCGGATCCGGTGTCAATTAAAAATCGTCGGCCCGAATACCGATCGGTAACAAATAGACGGCGACTTGCTAGGGAGCAGTCAGTGGTCGCCACTACTGACTGCTGCTTGAGTTTCCCTGTGGTACGGGACCAGACCATGTGCACGGTTGCAAACATCTGGAAGCTTTCGCCGCGAAACGCCTGTGATACCAGCATTGGCCGTTAGGAGTGCGTGAGCGTGAGCTTGAGCGACTGCGGTTATTTCTGTCATTACTTGTGGTGAGGCCAGACACAAGCCGTGTTAGGTCCGCCACTTGTTGTTGGAGCATTTTAAGTTGTTCCTTGGTGTCATCACTAGATGATGATGCCTTACCTGCTGCATGGACATTCATTGGTTGTGGACTGATTTCTTGCAGCTTATCAGCCAGCTCACCCAAGTCCTCAAGGGATGAATGCTTTTGGGCAACTAAAATACCTTGCATGTAATGAGGCAACCTATTTGTCCAAATACTTTGAAGAAGCTGCTCCGGGAAAGATGAACCTGCAAGAGTCCTGAGGTGACGGAAGAACGATGAGGGCTTCCTATCCCCAATGTCCTCTTTCTCCAGGAGCCTTCTAATTTTCTCTTCATATGACTCGGAGAAGCGGGAGATAAGGGCTTTCTTAAGACGAGTATAAGGTTGATCCTTAGGTGTCTCAATAATTATGTCCTCAACTTCAGTGGCAGATTTTGTGTCGAGTTGACTTACGGCATAGTAGTATTTAGTCAACTCTTGTGTGATGCAATTGATATGGAACTGTGCTTCCAAACTCGCAAACCAGAGACCAGGCCAGGCCAGAAAGGAGGAACGCGGATGGATACTCTATTGACTACTACAGGTTGAGATGTAGATGGGGACGGGTCCGGGGACTGTTCACCACCAGTTCCAGGTTCAGGATCCAGGAAAATATCCTTTCCTTCAGTAGACATTGCGTTACTATACAAATTATTGTTATCTCACAGATAAAATCCTAAGAGGAACACAGTATAACTTATACAATAGTAGCACAGAGGTGGAGTCAAAGAGTTAAATTGTCACCATGAAAAGGCACTTTCATAACAAGTAGGACAAACAAAACTAAAAAAAAAAAAAAAAAATATACATGCAGCACACAAAGAAAATAAAAGTAAAGTGTAAAATAAATATAAACTGTAAAAAGTAAAAATGTTCTCCAAAAACCTCTTTTTAAATTATTTGCATAGCGTCCATGCTCCCAGTTGAATGTTACAATTAAACCAGAACAATTATTATAATCAAAACATGCAGAATGCACAAAACATAAAGAAGAGACACAATAAAATTTTATCTTTGGGCATTTAGTTTAAAAGTAAGCACTTATTGTTCATAAAGAAACACCGTTGTATTTGAGGTTGGTCGTAGGAATGTCCATCCATGCACAGTTGAGAAAAAAAATAAAAAATAACTTACAAGGCTTCTGTTGTCACACTATTGATTATGGAACACACCCTTTACGTTTTGAGTTCTCTGGAACGCAGCCGGTTTACGTTTGACGTTTGCACACAGATAATGATGACAGTGACAGAGGACGTGTCAGGATCAGGCTGTCAAACTTCGCGCGCTAACTTTGAAGTTTCCTTACAACTCCGCACAAGAAAAATGGCGCTGCTATCGCGAAACAATATGGTTTTTCTTGTTTCAGGTCGATAAAGTTCAAAAACGGTGTAATTTGACACAAAGGTATGCACTTCCGAACATTTATCTCGTGAGTCAATGCACCAATAGCACGAAAGTTCGAAAACTCCTCGATTTTCGTAGGTAAACTCGCGTAATGACGGCGAGTAGGTACCGGCTTGGACTTGTTCACGAAGAAACCCGCTGCCCGGGATGAGTGTGAGCTCGTTGCGCTTCACAATACTGGATTCTACTTCTTCTTTTTGCACTTCTTCTATCGTCGGGGTCACCAATTTAGGCGCGTTAAGGCGCCGTTTCTATGAATGAAACTCGATCCAGTTGACAAAGATGTATATTATAGATCACACGGCACAGTATCCGAATGACAGCGGAGGAGATTAGGAGTGGGCGATACAAATCGTATATAGATACAATATCTATGTATCGGCACAATATCCAATATCTATATATCGGACGGCACTGAATCTATATATCAGGTATCCGCGTACCTATAGCGAATATAGCGCGATCAGGCACAGAACAACACTCTATACCGAATAATACCGATATCGTATGCCATGATCTATGATATTCGGTTCAAACTGATTCGGGTATTTCGGGTAGAGTGGTACGTTGGTCCATGTGTACTAATTGATGAAAATATACCTAAACCTAAAAAACCGAAACGACTGTACTAATTTCATTACAGTGCCATATCATCAACATCAACACTACCAAAAAATACATAATCTGATTTCGAGTATACAGTTACAAATAAAATACAATGATGTTACATGAATCGGACAACACCGAAACCTAAAAATCACAGTACCACTTTCGATTCCGAATTCCACACTGATTCAGCCAATATATAGATATTGAAATATATAGATGCGATATCCGATATTCTAAACCGATATATAGATACGATTTGATATCGTGTAAAAGCGATATTACCCATGCCTAGAGGAGATAAGTAAACACAATCACCAGGTAGAATTCTGGCGTTTTAAATCACACAGAGCATAATGATATCTGACTGACTTAGAATGTTTTACCTCGTTTTTTTGGTCCTCTATTTAAAACATGAGTCCCACTTGATATTACTGTGTCATAGACATAATGCTCTAGATCACTGCCTGTTGTCTTTATAATATGCAATAGTGGGAACCATAAACAATTAGTTTGGTTCGCCACAAGTAGTTTAGGAGTCCATCGCGGACAAACATCGTGACACGTAATGATCGTATTTCTCAGTACCTAGGTACCTGTTCCCGTTTACCACTTTAATCAATCTAGAATTCTAGACATTTAAGGAACAAATAAAATAAACACGCGGCTTTTGAGCCTCTGTGGCACTGAAGTTTGTACCGTCCCCAACTAACATGGGACAAGGAAGGAAGATGTTGATGATGATGTCGTGTTTTTCTTTATATTTTGTATGAATAAAACATTTAATTTGGAAACAAAATTCTAATGATTTTTTAAATACAACAAAAAGACTTGGGTTTACTTCATCTTAATATCTAATTTGCCATAATATGCAAGCAATAAACAAAAGCAAAGTAATAATTTAAAAATACTTTTTTTTCACTTGCAACAAACTGTTTTCAAGTGTTTTCCTGCCTGTGCAAAGCAGGGCTTGTTAACGTTACCAAATAACAAAATAATAACCGTTAAGTAACGTTAATTTCAATTTGATACCTTAATAACGTTCACAAAAATGTAACGTTACTTGGTCACATTACCAGTAAAGTAACGTTAGCGTAACGTTACCGCAAATACATCAGTAACGTTATATTTACCGTTAATTTAGCTACGTTGCCGTTCCGTCTGTTTACATTTTTGTGCGCTCGCGCGGGCGCCTCGCTTAGCATTGGATTAGATGCACTGTTGCCGCTCCGCCACGCGCTAAGCGCGCCGCCTGCGCCGTCGCCACGTAATACGTAATACGTGTCGCGCACAGTGGAACGAATGTATGGGAGCGGTTGGACGTAGACATGTCCGAAAAAAAAGAGTAAAATTATGCCAAACTAATGATGCCATCTTATTCGATTACTTAATGCCTTCATAACTTGTGGTGATGAATTTCTTCATAACTCCCATATTTCGGGAGTAATTTGAGAAAATGTGAAATTTTACTATGAAAATGAGTGTATCGAGCTCTCTCCCTCCTGATTCCGGGCTTGTTTCAAGTAGCGGTCTCTAATATCATAATGCTAATACTAAGAGCTATATTTAATACTAAGACACATAGTGCGCCAAATGTGCACTTTCTGGGATAAAGAGTGATGTTTATTTTATAACACAATTTATTTATTTTTTGTTTATTTTGTTGATTAAAACCGTTTTTCTAAAGGTTTACCTTATGACAATAACATTTCTGAGCAGCCAATTAGAGAAGATATAAGCTAATTAGGATATATAATTAGGGACTTAAGGTTTACATATAAAACTGATGCACTAATGATTACTGATAAGAACATTGCTATTATTTAATTACTAAATGGCTCTTAATACACTAATTTAGCATGCATCATTTACTAATTATCACAATAACTAATTACCTTGCAATATTTAACAAAGGATACCTGGGATACCTGGATTTTATATAAATAGGTCACTATTAGTAACTTTAAAATCAGTGTTGATTTACACCTCGTTGTATCCAAGCTAATCTCGCAATGTATTTTCCAAATTTTAATACAAATCTTGATATTCACGTTGCTTTATGCGCACGCGCACATAAAGATTTACGCGACTTTAACTATTTGTTCAGTGTTTTAAAAGATAACAGTTGTGTTCAGTTATGTGAAAGTGCTGAAACAAGTTTAAAAGACTGGTGTCGTCGATTTTGCTACCGCATTTATGCAAAATGGACACAGTCTGGAAGAAGCACAGATAAGTTTCGGAAGAAACATGAGATTTGGCTACAGGCTGCAATTCAATGGCCGGAATTACAGAATGAAAATATGGAACCTTCTACAGAAAATATAAGTGACGTCATCGAGCCCATAATTTCTCCTGCTAAATCTGATGCTTCAACTTGTACACATCCTAGTCCTCGTAAATCTTTTGAGGACCTTAGTAACCGGCAAAAAAGAAGACGCACTGAAGATAGTCTTTCATGCAGCAGTAGCAGCGCTGAAATTATGTTTTCGGCCGAAAGGGCGCTTCAAAAGGCAGGACAAAGCGATACAGCTTATGTTATGAAATACTTGACGGAGAATCCAGAAGAGGCCTCAAAAATCAAAGCCTTCATTGAAGGTAAATCAATTCAGGTACGGGAAATATCCCCTTTGAAGGCATTGGCTCTTTATGTATCGATGAACTTATCGAAATGGCGCTATAACACTCTTCGGGATTTCAACACTCAAGAAGGAGCTCTTCAATACCCGAGTTACTACATGTTGGTTAAAGAAAAAATTAAGTGCTATCCGGCCAAAGAAGATCTCACAGTTACAGAGAGCTCTGCAAAAATCAAATTACAAGCCTTGATGGATTTAACCTCAAGAAGACTTATTAGGTCGTTAGAAACCCCTGTTGATCCCAATCAACAGCTCGTATTGACCAGCAAATGGGGTTTTGACGGATCATCTAGCCAAAGCATTTATCATCAAAGGACGAGTGAAGATGAGCAAATCGATCTTGCTAGTAATTTTATGATTAGTCTTGTACCACTGCGGCTCGTCTCAAAAGGTGTAACAATTTGGGAAAACGAGCGACCATCTTCCACTTCATTTTGCCGGCCAATATTGTTTAAGTTTATAAAGGAAACCAAATAAAATGTGCAGAGAGAGATGGCTGAAATCGAAGCAGAGATTGAAGCCTTAACTCCATCCACCATCACTGATGGAATTAGTGTCAAACACCAACTGCTGTTGACAATGATTGATGGTAAAATTCATTCCATTATATCCAATACAGCAGCTTCAGTGTGTGACATATGCAAGGCTTGTCCTAAAGAAATGAATAATTTAGAGTTAATCAAAGATAAACACGCAAACGAGGACATGTATAAATATAGCTTAAGCACCCTTCACGCTTGGATTCGCTCAATGGAATGCTTATTACACATTTCCTACAAATTAGACATAAAATCATGGCAAGTAAGGGGTGATATAGCAAAAAGGCAAGTTGATGACAGGAAGAAAAGAGTTCAAGAGGCTGTAAGAAGAGAAACGGGCTTACTTCTCGATGTTGTGAAACAAGGCAGTGGATCCACCAACAATGGCAACTCGGCAAGGAGATTTTTTGAAAACTACACTAAATCTGCTGAACTGACCGGAATAGATGCTATGCTTTTAAGAAAAATCTGTGTGATCTTGCAGTGTATTTCATCAGGAGAGAAGATCAACGTAACTAAATTCCGAGAGTTCTGCTTTGATACTGCTAAGCTTTACGTGGAGTTATACCCATGGTATTATATGCCTTCTTCACTTCATAAAATTTTAATGCATGGGCCAGACATAGTTCAGAACATGTCAATTGTGCCCATTGGTTTTCTATCCGAAGAGGCATCTGAGGCTAGAAATAAAGATTTTAGAAAATATAGAGAGGGGCATTCTCGAAAGCATAGCAGTATCTCATGCAATGAAGATATTATGCACAATCTTTTACTGTCTTCTGATCCACTTGTTACAAGTATCCGTCCAAAAGGAAATAAGTTTGTAAAAAAATCTTCTTTTAAGGAATTTTATGAGCTTACGGATTCTGAGAAAAGTGATATCGAATTTGTTAACATAAATGATTTAGCGGACATCGATTCTGAATTTGAATTAATTGATGATGATGATGATGACGAAGATAATTAAATGATGTTATTGTTTTAAAATGTGTAACTTAGTAAATTAGAGCTTACATCTTAATTATTTATTGTACTTTTAATGAAACTAGGTAATTTATTATCAACTTACTTAAAAGTCATACTCTCATCAGTTCTTGTGAATATTTTTGTTAATATATATTTCTGTATATATATAATATATTTATAGACCTCTTAATAAGTCTGTCTGCGGTTTAAAGTAAATACAAATGGGGAAAAAACGTTTTTTTTTTTAAATTTTCATTTCCTTTTATCCCAGAAAGTGCACATTTGGCGCACTATGTGTCTTAGTATTAAATATAGCTCTTAGTAATAGCATTACGATATTAGAGACCGCTACTTGAAACAAGCCCGGAATCAGGAGGGAGAGAGCTCGATACACTCATTTTCATAGTAAAATTTCACATTTTCTCAAATTACTCCCGAAATATGGGAGTTATGAAGAAATTCATCACCACAATTTATGAAGGCATTAAGTAATCGAATAAGATGGCATCATTAGTTTGTCATAATTTTACTCTTATTTTTCGGACATGTCTACGTCCAACCGCTCCCATACATTCGTTCCACTGTGTCGCGGCGTAATACCATGATGTTCGACCTTCGCAATTTATCACCCTACAGTAGGTATGCCTACTCAAATCCAAACGAGTATGAATGTTAAAATCGTAATTTGTAATTCGTTCGTAATTTGGCCGTACGAAGAAAGAAAGGGATGGATATTGAGATTGGCGATAGTGAGATAAAAATGAAAATCCAAGATGGCGGCTGCACAATTTTTTTTTTATCATGGGTTTCGTTTTCATAGTATTTAAGGGTGCTGAAGCCAATAGTGAGGTCAAAATGAAAATCCAAGATGGCGGTTGTAATTTTTTTATAATTATTCATCATGGGTGTCGTTTTTATGGTTTTCAAGGGCGCTAAAGTCGATAGTGAGGTCAAAATGAAAATCCAAGATGGCGGTTGTAATATTGTTTTAATTTTTCATCATGGGTGTCGTTTTTATGGTTTTCAAGGGCGCTAAAGCCGCAAATTCCGTGGTAGTTAGACGTTGGACGTTGGCGTTAGACTATTAATTCCTGCATGTCTAAACAACAATTGTAATAACCATAAATAAGAACAATTAATTACCTTGATTATTGTCTTCTGCATGAAGTACGCCACATCATAAATGTAAAACATAAAAACACAAAACAGCCGCTACCTTTATTCTATGTAGATCTTGAGCACAAACACAACAACAAAGAAATCTTTAAAATCAACAGAATGAATTACGTAAAAGTTTCATTTGAAGCACCATACAAAAAGCTGGACATTTTACAGTGTAAAAGATGTCAAAGATTCGGACACGCAAAAAACCAATGCAACAGACCATTTAGATGTGTAAAATGCGGGGAAGAACACTCAACAACATGCTGTTTAAAAAGACCGGACACCGAGGCAACTTGTGCCAACTGCCAAGAAAAACATCCAGCAAGTTACAAAGGCTGCACAAAATACAAACAGTACAAAGACCTACTTACGAAAAACAAGTCAGGAAAGGGCAAAGAAACTAATGAAAACACAAACAACATAACACAAAATCAATACCGCAAAATCCCAACACAAACTGTACAAGAAAAACATCAAACTAAGAACCTCTTCAATCACTCGAAACCAAATATCACATACGCACAAGCGACAAAACAAGAAAACTCAGCAGGATCATTAACCGACATAAAGGACCCAAATAATTTTGGGGAAGTACTGGACGCCATGTTCAACAAATTTCAAAACATAATAAATATTATGTTAGACAACATGATGGATCGTATGATCCAATTAATCACAAGCCTTATAAAACACCCCTAAACCTTACAATAATCACCTGGAATGCCAACGGGCTGACAGAACGTCGACAGGAACTTGAACTGTTCTTGAAACTTTAAAGAGTTGACGTGGCTTTAATCTCGGAAACAAGGTTCACGCAAAAAACCCATTTCAGACTTAAAAATTACATGGTGTACGCTACAAACCATCCTTCTGGTAATTCACATGGAGGAACTGCAATCATAATTAAAGAGAACATCAAACATTATTTTTTTGGGGAAAACAGAACTGAAAAAATACAAGCAACTTCAATCAGGATCCAGGATAACAATATAGAAACAACAGTGTCTGCTATCTACTGCCCACCTAGGCCTGTTATTACAAGAGATGAGTTCAAGAATTACTTCAACACTCTAGGAAACAGATTTATTTGCGGTGGCGATTGGAACGCAAAACACGCCTCCTGGGGCTCCAGACTAACCTCGCCACGGGGTCGACAACTCTATATAGCCACGAACGAACTTAACCTATATTGCGCTTCACATGGTATTCCTACATACTGGCCTGCGGGCCCACAAAAGGTACCAGACCTATTGGATTTTTTCATCACCAAAAATATCCCGCTTGGACAAATAAATGTAGAGGAATGTACTGACCTGTCGTCAGACCATACACCAGTAATTATCAATGTTCACTCTAAGGCCATTCTAACTGAGTACCCACAAAGACTGTATAACCACACAACAGACTGGGGCAGATACAGAACCAAAATATCAGAATCCATTAACTTGAACTTGCCATTAAATAATGTAGATAGCGTTGAAACAGCTATCGAAACGCTCAATAAGCTTATTCACATAGCGGCCAAAGAATTTACGCCTTTTTCAAGACCAAAAACAACACAAATTGCCCACTATTCTAAAGTAATAAAGGATAAAGTAAATGAAAGAAGACTGCTGCGGAAAAAATGGCATTCTACGAAATATCCCCGTGACAAAAAAGTTTTCAACATGGCCTCTGAGGAACTTCAACAAATGATCTGCCAAGCAGAAAACGAGCGTCTACAAAAACAATTAGCAGAACTTACTCCTAATAAAGACACCAACTACTCTCTATGGAAGATAACAAAAAGGCTGAAATGACCGAAAGAACATATACCACCCATAAAAGCTCCTGATGGCAAGTGGGCAAAAACAGATCTTGAAAAGGCCCAAGTATACGCGCAACACTTAAAAACTTTCAGCCCCTTACCAAGCAAAAATCCTGAACACGACAAGGAAGTCTCCGAATATATGGACGCACCACTGCAAATGAACCTACCACTAAAAAGTGCAAGCCCCAACGAACTATGGAGAGAAATCCTAAAACTAGAAAAGGGTAAAACACCAGGCTATGACTTAATCGACGCACAACTTCTCAAGCAGCTGCCTAGAAAAAGCATAATTCACATCGCGGCCATCTACAACGCCTGCCTAAGACTAGCAATTTACCCCGCTCAGTGGAAAATTGCGCAGGTTATAATGATACCCAAACCAGGCAAACCGCTCCACGATGCAAGCTCCTACAGACCAATAAGCCTACTCCCCGTGTTGGGTAAACTCTTCGAAAAAATATTGCTGAACAGGATGCGCCCCTATCTACCGGAAGTTATTCCTCTTCACCAGTTTGGCTTACGAGAGAAACATGGAACTATTGAACAGATACACCGTATTACGGATACTATAAGTCGTGCACTAGAATGCAAACAGTTCTGCTCTGCTGTCTTTCTTGACATTAGCCAGGCGTTCGACAGAGTGTGGCACGAAGGACTTCTCTTCAAACTTAAAAAGTTACTGCCTCACTCTTTCTTTCCGATTCTACGATCGTACATACACAGTAGATGCTTTGAGGTGAAATTTAACAATGAAGTTTCTTCTTTAAATGAAATTTGTTCCGGAGTACCACAAGGAAGCATATTGGGACCCATCCTATACTTGTTTTTTACCGCAGACCTTCCAATGCACGCTGATACTATAACTGCCACCTGCAGATGATACAGCCCTTTTGTCGGTACATGTGGATCCGGCTATAGCATCAGCCAACATACAAACCCACATCCATGAAGTGGAAAAGTGGCTAGATAAATGGCGTATTAGGGTTAATCAAGGAAAATCTGCTCACGTGACCTTCACCCTGAGAAGGCAGACTTGTCCCCCAATAAGACTTCATAATGAAGAGGTTCCTCAAGCTGAAGGTGCCAGATATTTGGGTATGCATCTGGATAGAAGACTCACCTGGAGAAAGCATATCTGGACCAAGCGTAAACAGCTGGATACGAAAGTCAGATCAATGAACTGGCTGATAGGTCGCAAATCAAGCCTGTCACATGAAAGCAAGATAGCTATCTATAAGACCATTCTCAAACCAATCTGGACTTACGGAATCCAGCTATGGGGTACTGCTAGCAATAGCAACATAGAGATTCTTGAAAGATTTCAAAGCAAGACACTGAGAACCATGCTAGATATACCCTACTATGTAAGCAACAAATATATACACGAGGACCTAAGTATCACTACCGTCAAACAAGAGATCGCTAGATATAGTGAAAGCTATCAGACGAGAATATCAACTCATGTCAATGAACTGGCATCCAAACTAGAAGGCACAGGAAGTATTAGACATTCCCGATTGAAACGGCATAGTGTCTCTACACTTACCGTGAGATTTGGTGACATATGATAAAAGGGATTCATAGGAATTCCTTACGCTATTAAGACATAGATCGAGATACCTCATCTGAATGGCTTATTGTGTTAACACAGATTGCCAAGTTACTGTATTCATAATTAAAAAAAAAAAAAAAAAATTGTCTTCACTCATCTTCATGTTGGATAAATTATCTTATCAGTTAGGTATCTCACTTATTACTTCTCACGCGTAAGAATCGGCAATGTTTTGATCGGCACGGCATCACAGAGCGGGGCGACGGCGGGTGGCCTGCCCCCGCGCGTCTCGTCCCTCTCTACTTCAAACTCACTAGGTTAACCGTTCTAAAAGTATCGATAAAATTAACGTTAATAAACAACTAACGTTAATAATGATTACCGATAAAATGGAGCTAAAATAACGTTAAATCCATTAACGTTATTTTAATATTAACGGTAACGCTGTCAAATCAAGGAAACGTTATGAAGATTTTACCGGTATTTAAAGCCCTGTGCAAAGTGCATAACTGTCATACTGTTTGCTTCGGAATTGAACAAAATAATAATATTCTGCATACGATATAATGCATTATGTCCATGGAATAAAGCATATAATACGATTGTCATCATTTTTCCTAAAGTTCAATTTGGGCAGCGATCGCTGAAACTCGTTTTCTCTGACATGCGCAGCGGGAAAATAAAGTCAAATCAAATGAAATCAGTTGAAAAGTAATGTCGCTTGTGGCGGCCGGCTGCCAGACGTCTTGTAATAATAAATTTACGATTTTTGTTTATTTTCATAGGTTTCTAAATATTTAATCGTGTTGTTCTGGTTTTCATATTGTGCGTTTGTATAACGGCTGTACAGTTTTGGTTTTCTACGGAATCTACTCGAACTGGTGATGCCGATAAGGGCTCCTCGAATGGATCGATATCGGTGACTTTGAGCTTGGACAAAAAATTACGCAAAGAAAGGGGTTGTTCTAAGATGGAGAAGTCGGCTCGGCCGCGGACGGCTCTCAACGAGTGCGTAAAGGTGGTGGTGCGATGTCGACCGCTCTCGGAGAAAGAGAAGAACGAGGGCTTCGAGGAGGTGAGGAGCAGTAGATATTGTTTATATCGGGCGCCAGGCTGCGCAGTCTTGCTGCGTCGCCTGCACTGCACTCGATTGTGTGCGAAGTGATCTGTTTGTGTTTTACGTTTTCAAAATACGAGCAGCACGCGATTTTGTCCAGCAAACTTGCGAGCGATGTTGTCCCATGTCCAACATGAAGGGTGTTCATGAGTTATTAGGCAGTTGTTACATGCAGTCGTATCGAGTTGTTAACTCGTAGTTGAAGAAAGGGGACAGGCGTGAATCAGGTGCGTGGGCCCTCATTACTTGCAAAATCTACGCCTTTGTAAACATGAAGTACTAAATTTCGACAGTTCCCTTCTACAATGGAGCTCATTAATAAATTAGATACCAACTACATAACAGAATGTAATGATTACAATAATCAGTTGGCCAGCTTGTGGTGCAGTGTTCAGTACTGTTCAGTTACATATTAAAATTATCTTCTACCTTCATTAAAACATTGTAAACATTAGTAGAATGCTAGTGAGCCAATCTTTTAACAGAACTGAGTCTTTCACCTATGACCATAGATGAAAGCCATATCACATGTAGGTAGACAGAATTATTATTGTAATATGTATTTTGAATGAATTTTAAATGGTACAGTAAAGTTTAGCATGTTAACAATATTTTTTTGTGCTAAGTGGTTTATTAGATAAAAAATTATTATCCTATAAACAATAATAATCCTGGACTATAAGACAATTCAAATCTTCAAAGATAAATAAAGCAATACTGTTAAAGTCTCAAAATAATATTTTTATCCATAAGTAAGCAATGGCAATGCTCTCTCTACAATTTGTAATGTTTCATCCTTTGCTTCTGACAAGATTTGAATGAAACAGTTGCTTCAGTATATTCAGCAGGTTGTGTAGTATACTATGACAGCGGCATGTTTGCATCCACTTAGCACAGTGATACAAATATTAGTTAGAGAACTTCCTACGGTGGCACAAGCAGGCACCCTCGAACACTTGAAGTGGCTTAAGTAAACTCAGCTCTGAATCATCTTACATTTGTATTGTGAATCATGTCCACAAGATAATGAACTTTAATTGTAAACAAATTACTAAATAGGAAGAAGGCAGCTTATCTGTGATGTTATTTTCAGTTTTTAACATATCTTTTATCTATACCTTTATTTGCTAAACTTTAAAAATGAAATACTTCCTATATACAGTAGAATAAGTTTTTAAGGAAATAATTGAGTTTATTACGGGTCATGAGTGGCCTATTTAAAGGAAACACTTGCATGTTCTAAGAATAAATCCTGATATATGCAACAAAATTCACCAGAATATAATGAAACATGAAAAGTTAGACTGGAATTCGACCCCTAATATAGTTGGGAAAAGGCTAGGCAGTTGATGATGATAATGAAGCATGAAAAGTTTCAGGAATCATTACCGGTGTTGATACTTAAATTACCTACTATTAAATTGTTTATGCCTGCATCAAATAGCACAGGACATCATTTTTCTTAATATGCTGCTATAAATAAAATAAAGCAGCATACTAATGTATAGTTTTTTTAGTTGTGTAGTCCCGGCTGTCATTCGTGGATCTTTGACAGTCGTTACGGGTAGTCAGCAGCCCGAAAGTCTGACAACCAGTCTTACCAAGGGGTATCGTATTACCCAGTAACTGGGTTGTGGAGGTCAGATAGGCAGTCGCTCCATGTAAAATAGTGGTATTCAGCTGCATCCGGTTAGACTGGAAGCCGACTCCAACATAGTTGGGAAAAGGCTGGGCAGATGATGACTAATGTATAGTTTCTGTTCATATTCAAATTTGGAAAGAATGCTGGAATGTTGCTCAAATATTTGATACTTAAGTCTAAACTTGCAGTTCATTTTAGATTTAAGACTTTTGTTGCCATCCATCTTATTAATAACAAATAATTAGAGACCAAATCATTGGCTTCCGAGATATTGACGACTTTAATAAACATGTGCATTGATACTTTCGTCGCACATCGCTCCGGCGATCTCGAACAGGTTCCACTAAGTAGGTTTAATTACGTAAACATGATCCTGTGGCACGTCGCTAACTGAAGTGTCTCGTGTCTCGAAGACAAAGGGGGCCGGCTCGTCCCGCGAGCTGCCTGCCCTGCCTCTCCGCATCACTAGTCGGTACCTAATTAACTCCATTGATAGACTTGGTTTCCTTGTGTGCCCGAGATTTTTTATGGTAATTAAGTAGGTAGTAAATGTATACGAAGATTTCCGAGACGACTAAGATCTTGTTTGCCTACATAATTATAATTAAAATCCTTGTAGTTTTCTATGAGTAGATAATAAAAGTCGTAGTGCTTCGTAGATGAGCTATGATGATATACTGCGTCAACTGCGTGCGTGTGTAACATAATTTGCTGCGTTTTCCATAATTTCCTCACCAGTCCGTAATACAATGTATAGCTTATTCTTAGAAGCGACATATCTATGGAAATCTGTGGAAATTTGTCGAGATACAATAGATATAATCTAATCAGTCAAATCAGCCTGTACATAGTACAGCTAAACACTAGGCTTCCCAGTTCCCTGCTAATTTAAAGCCATATAGCTAGCAGCACCCTTCGCTGCGTTAGCTGATTCATGGTTTCCACACTACAAAGGTCAAGGACTTATGCTTGGTTCCTATAAACAAAAACGAATCGTTTTGCTTACCAATGGTAAATAAAAATAAATTTTA
The DNA here is from genome assembly GCA_963669345.1 of Gortyna flavago. Taxonomy (NCBI): domain Eukaryota; kingdom Metazoa; phylum Arthropoda; class Insecta; order Lepidoptera; family Noctuidae; genus Gortyna; species Gortyna flavago. Next base: position 17,487,609 of record OY770141.1, on the reverse strand, counting down.
ATCAATAACGGTCCGTTAATTATAGGAATTTAATTTAAATTATAGGAATAGCGCCCCAACCTTCAACAACTATCATGGTCCTAATTTTATTTAACGGAATGGCCAGCCGTCTGCCAATTTCGTGTTGCTTTGCAAAGTTTCTAGCTATGTCGATAGATCTGGTTCCTCTCCGAATATCATCTACACTATAATAATATATAATATAATAATAATAATAAAATATTATAAAGAGGAAAGATTTGTTTGTTTGCTTTGAATTTAATAAGCTCCGAAAAACTTCATCGATTTGAAAAATTCTTTCACCATTAGAATCCTACATTATCCCTGATGAACATAGGCGCTAGAATATTTTGAAAAAGTTAGGGATCCGTATGAAAACTTCGATAATGTAACCCAATGTGTGAAAAAATACCAAAAAAAATCCTTATATCGCGTACGCTGGGGCAACTATTGACAATAGAACAAAGTGATGTACCTACTACAGAAGAGTGTGTAAATTTTTTTTTTTTTTGTTAAATATCAATATCTACCTGTGCGAAGCTGGGGCGGGCCGCTAGTCTCTGAATTAAAAGCCAATGTTTACTTATTGTTATTACGAATACAATTTATTTGAATATATGTATAGGTAAACGACGAGGTCATGTTTTTGCGGAAAATCTTAACTCCGCGATTCAGCGGAGAGTGCTTATATCGACAACGCCGTCTGTCGATATAATAAGAACTAAAATCGTTTAAAGTATCTAAACGTAAGATTGTGCAATTTCACTGCGGTTAATATGCTCTCGAAGAAACTCCGAGCTCTTCAATCCATACACCCCAACAATTCGTGTCCATGTTTCAACCAGCAGCATTGATCATGACTTTCCACGATGTAGAAATAAAACCTCTCGTCTCACTTATCACAAGCTTTATAATTACTGCAGCCTAGCATTGTTTAAAATGAATCAAAAGGAAAGGAACGCAATGTGTTGACCCTTGCGTATGTAGGTGAGTGGTAATGTCCATACGCAGCTGTGCCATATTAGGCGCAGATCATCTGGAGCGCGCGCGCCGCGCCGGCCTTCTGCCCGGTGACAACGCGCGCTGCATTGTACTTAACACTTTATTATTATCTTGCTTTGGATCTAGGGTAGGTATACCCTAATCACAGATAATATAATTATACAGGTTGAAATTGAATACATGCGACAAATCGAAATGGGAGATTGTACTCATCATTATGAACAACTTTTACTATGGGACCAAACCTTAAATCGCGAAAAAAAAAACGGCTGTTCCCTACATTTTGACGAGTTAAGCGAACATAAATGTAGGAAACAGCTGATTTTTTTTTCGCGATTTCAGGTTTGGTCCCATAGTAAAAGTTGTTCATAATGATGAGTACAATCTCCTATTTCGATTTGTCGCATGTTTTCAATTTCACCCTGTATAATACCCCTAATGAACCAAAACGGCAATAATACTTGTAGAAAGGCCCAGTTTGTCCTTCTTTTCGGGGTATGGTGATGTCATTTCTCACAAACGAACTAAGTATTGGTTTTTTACGACAAAGCTCACAAAAAAATGTCAAATTACGTTAAATTCAAGTTTACAAGCATACCACGGTCCACGTCCAGCACATCTCAGTCGCCAGAAATAAATTCTCTGTACCTACTTGGTAAAAATTTTTTTTTCTATAATTTGTAACGGCGGCGCTGACGAGTCGCCAAACAATTTGCCTTTCGACACTCGGGAAAATTCAGTAGCGAAATAAAAACGCTACAAAAAGGGTGTAAGTATCTCACGTATCTACAGATTGAAGTTTCGTAGGTCTGTAATATCTTTTTTGGAGCGATCCACTTTTCGACATTGTGTTTTAGACGGCGAAGTGGTAAACACTAGTTTTTGCTGAGGTGAAACCTAAGCAGCGGTTAGCGGTGTCTGTATTGCTGCACCAACAATACATTTGGTCGCAATTCGGAAATTTAACAGCTTTGAAATCGACCTTGGAAGCAACGAGATTAATGATCAATTTGGTTAGAACTTGCGCAATAATTGCCTGTTCAATTAGGTGCATTATGTTACGAAAATGTTATTTTCCAGTGCGGTTGGCGCGTGCTATAGATGCAGTTTCGGCAACCCGGCCATAGAGATCGCAATCTAATACTTTATTATATTTTTCGATGTTTTATGCGTGCAGTGTTGTGCTACTAACATCTTCGTAGTGAATCACACTTCGAAATAGAGTATAGGTACTTATAAAGCTTAGTAGACAGATCATTGAGATAAAGTATATGTTTTGGTAAATAAATTAAGTCAAAGCATTTATTTCAAATACGCACATAAAAAGCACTTTTGAACACAAATACGTGGGACACTCAGAAATTTTTGCGAAAATAATAAAGAATGTTTATACGTAAATATTTTTTTTTTAAATCTTTTCAAAGTACTCTCCTCTGCCTCTTTTCATGCGTCTAACCAGTTTTCGAATCACTTTTTCCAGTCCGCCGCAGACACCTCGTTTACAGCCTGCTCGAACGCTGACAGCGGCACAGCATTTTCCGGCGACGAAAATTGTATCCCTTTGACTCGGTCCAAATAAAAAACCAAGACAGAGCGCTGAGAACCATACAGTGAAGCAAGCCAAAACCACACCTCCGCTCTATGCATACACGCTCACACGCATACATTTACAATCAAACTACACCTCACTAAGTGCACATGTTTACAAAACCGGCTACACTTTACTCTGTCTTGGTTTTTTAGGGTTCCGTACCTCAATAGGAAAAAACGGAATCCTTATAGGATCACTCGTGTGTCTGTCTGTCTGTCCGTCTGTCACAGCCAATTTGCTCCGAATCTTATGGACCGATTAAGTTGAAAATTGGTACACATATGAATCTCTGTGCACTTGACCGGTTTTTTTTTATTTTGTCGGAGCCCTTTGAACAGATTTTTTATTTTCGGGAATAAATAGAAGTCACACGGTGCTAGGTCAGGGCTGTAAGGAGGATGACCCAGGAGTTTGACCGGCGTGCTGTCCAGGAAGTCCCTTGTTTTGAGCGCAATGTACGAAGGCGCGTTGTCGTGGTGGAACAGTAGCCCGCGGAGCCCTGTGTTTGGTCGCTTGTTGCTCACAACAGAGAAGACTTCTGCCAAGCATTTGTTAGTATACCATTCAGCGTTGATGCTGCTTTGGTTCCGTAAAGGCATTGACACCAAGTAGCTAGTTAAATTGAAAAAGCTCGCGACCAAAATCTTCCCCCCGCTTCTAGATCGCTTCACTTTGATAGGCGTTGATTTGTTTTGAAACACCCAAACCGTCGACGGACGCTTCGTTTCTGGATCCTATTCATAAATCCAAAACTCATCACCTGTAATGATGTCGTAAAAACCGGCGTGTTTACGACATCATTACAGGCTGATTACAGGTGATGAATTTGAAGCAGGCTCGTTTCGGCAAACGAGCCTGCTTCAAATTTGTTTATCATATGATTATATCACGACACCATTCCACCCGGGCCTGCTTCTGAGCATCGGTGAGGTTGGGCGGCACCCAGCGTGAAATTATCCTCCTCACGTAAAGATGCACATGTAGAATTTCGCGAAGGCTTCCCGATCCAACCTGCAGTATGTGCTGAATCTCTTGATACGTAACTCGCCTATTGGCTAGCACGTTTTCTTCCGTAACAGCAAAAAACACACAGCGTCAAAGGGCGACCACTTCTTTCTTCATCCCCCAAAGTTAGTCGACCGCGCTTGAATTAATTATACCAACGATACACGGTTGCCTTAGAAGGGCCTTCATCCATGAATGCCATTTGAAGTATATCGTACGATTCGTCCTGTTTTAGGCGACACTTGAAATCGTACAAATTCACAGCGCGAAAATGTTCCCGGCGCAGATCCATCGCAAACAATGTGGAGGGAAATTTTGTAATTGGAACGTACCTATTTTTACTTACAAATAATCATATTTTAAAAATAGATTACAACTGAACAGTCTCTCATACTTAAAAACTTTTTTTCGCAATATTTTCTGAGTGACCTGGTTATGGTTATGAAATTACCTTACCCAGTTTCAGTAAACCTTTATAATCTTTTCGAAAACCTGTTATCTGGTGAAAACCCGTGTAGGATCCGCCGATACCCATTCAATAGGGGACTTACAATACCACTTAAGTAATGTTACGAAATCGCACAGATACCTATCATTTCCAGCGGTCTGATGGCGTGCGGAGCGGCGCTGGCGCAGCGCACTGCCCTTCTTTCCTATATCTATGGCACTGCCTGTGGCACTGCTCATGAAAAGCGGCATTCTATTTGATTTCCTGCTGTGTCTGCGACGCGACGCACTGTGTCGTACGATTCCTTTCAAGGTTCCGTGAATTTGCTACTAAATGAATATTCATGATTTAAAATGCTTCACTTTTAGGTACCTTTCAGTCACTTAGTGGAGATTAGCGACGAAACTAACGTCGCTAACCAAGACATTTTTAAAGTAGAGGAAGCATGGCTCGGTCTAAATTGTCATTTGACATGCTTCATTACAGTTGGTCTGTACTGAATTAAGGAAATTGTTTTGTTCTACAAATAGTGAACGTTTAACCCTCAGTCAGTTCAGGGTCTTCAGCCACTTCTTAATTAAGGATTTTTGTTGTCCTTCGTCAGTCCCTTGTTAGGTACCTTTATATTTTCCTAAACCGTGAAATAACATGAATGGTAAACGCATTACACGAGCTCAATCACTGCAATTTGCATAACATTATGTGTGTAGAAGTACGTCTGTAATGGATGTTTACAATTGTAAAACAAAATTTGCGCAACGCAGTGCGTAAATAGAGATAAACGATGTTTTTGTACGGAACACTGAACCACATTCGGAAAGTTAATGGGTGTAGGAGTACCTGATTGAAGTCTTTGGCACTGTCAAGTGGAATCTCTCATGAAAGTATGCACAGTTTCTTAGCAGACTGTCTAGATACGAGTGCACCGCTAAATAACCGCGTAATAGATAAACGAGTACAATTAATATACCTCCGTTAACACTGGAGAAATCTCGTCTTAAACTACAGCTTCGCGATAGATAACAAAACCTTCTAATTGTGTGTCCTTTACTTCGACAACATTTATGAGCCAAGGTTGATTTATATAGCCAAGTCCTTCCTTGACAACATAAATGTTACCTTCGGGACAATTTACTCTGCGAACCACAACCGCCATCTTCGTTTCGTCGAGTTTAGTACTTGGCCCAAGATGCTACGCTACATTTAGTGCCTAACGTCTTTAGCAACCTTCGATACTATTGGAAGCTTTTCTCAAGCAGTTGTTTCAAATTGTATAGGTAAAGAAGACCCGCGCGGAACAGACGTGGTACGAGCGGCTGTCCACGAAGGCGCCGGTGGACCAAAAAAAGTTTGATGCCCGTTTACAGGTACTCGCCTGGCGGTGATGTGGTGACAGACATCACTAACACCTCGTCGGATTGGATCACAACGCACTAACATGGTGTGGCCGCAAGTAGCTGCTCATTGTCCCAATATTATTGTAGCGAACAAAAAGTTCCAGCAGTTTTTATCGAAGAATTTGTGATTGTGCAACTTAATACTGCTGTGGTACACTGAATTCAGTTTCAGTTGAATGTTTTTGTATGATTTGTCATCATTCCGAAATTGGGCAATCTAAGAAAATTCCTTTAACACTAGGATGACATGGCAATTCGAACGGACTCAAAAGTACATCACTAATAGCAGGTTTACGGCATTTTGGTTGGGGGACTAATCTAGAATAGTAAATTAACATTTAAGATGGCTAAGTATAAGTACGTAATATTACTAGAAGTAGACACAGTTGTTAACAAGGCGGTGGTGGTTGTTGATATCGATGCTTATTCATTACCTGAAGGCAACGTGCGCAGCCACAAATCAATACGTCGACGCTTCCATATAACACGCGGTAGGAAATGTACCCACTAATGTATGGTATTCGGCAGTTACTGTTCAAAACTCATTAAAGCAGCCGGGTGGGGCACTCATATTTTTAAAAGCATTATAGCCCAGGGAAGCTATTTTCAGCAATCGTAACCTCGTTGCATAATTTGGATATCCTATGGGGAAGAAACGTCGCGTGATCCAAAGATAACAATTCCAAATGATTTCAATTGATTATCTTTTCTGTGTGGTTTCTGGAGATAACGGGCTCAACCCTTCAGGAGAGTCTTGTAAAAATGACTAATAGAGAGATCAGGAACCATGGACACTGATAATACCAGCCATTCCAGTCAGCCAGAGGTGGTGAACCACGGCAGAGTTCCGCCGATGCAGTCATTGCTTTCCTTACCAACGGGCTATGATCAGACTATATATTTTTCAGTGGATATTCAGTTGTTGATGCGATGTCTAATGATACAAGAAGACTCTGTCTCGGGGGTTGGACAAGTATGTAGATTTATTACATGCCTTGGAAACTACGGAGCGATAAACGTCTGACGTCTAGACGCGCATCATTTACTTTAATAACTTCATCGTAAAGTAAATCGCTCTCTACAAGTTTTCCACAACGTCCTCTTGTCGGTATCATTCGACTAGGACTGTTGTAGCTGTTTTTGTTTTTCTTACATTTATTTATGCGTCACCTTCGTTCGGTGGCTCCTTTGTATCAGATTTTTTAATCGGAAATCGTTTTAACATTTTCTTGCTTGCCAACAAAAAGAGTAGCTGAGGCGCAAGAAACTGTTCATGTAATTCAAATGGGCCTTTTTTTCTAACAACTAGAGGCTCGCATAAAGTTGCGCTCCCTGTCCTGTAGTTACAAGTTTATTTACCCGCGCTTTGGGTGGTTGGTAATGGCACGGAGTATGGAACAAATGAAGTGCTAACGATCTTGCGAATGCCATCACGCATTGCTTGGTCTTTTTGCGCGGCTATGAGCACTTCATTTGTCACGTACTTCGTGAAGTCCCTCAACAAACTATTTTATGTAACACATGTTGCTGTGCAGGTGGTGAAGGTATGGCCGGAGCGCGGCGCCGTGCAGGTGTACAACCCCAAGGGACAGGACAAGATGTTCACGTACGATGCCGCCTACGACGCCGGCGCCGACACGCAGACCATGTACGACGAGATGGTGAGTATGTTGACCAGCTATTTACTTGTAATGTAAGAAAGCCTGCTAATGATGTTGTTGCATCAAGCATCTGCCTGTCACGCGAAGATATAGAAGATGTCTGATGTAATAACAATCAACTGTCTGTGTCTACTAAAATTGTTTGCGCCCCGAATAGCAGAATAGGTAACTATTAAAACAGGGGAAAATTTCACAAAAAAAAATAATAATGAAGATATTTCATTTTCTTATACATTTTGTAATAAAATTATTGATTCTGAGGCGGTACAAAGTTCGCCGGGTTAGCTAGTTGATGATAAAATGAAGTTGCGTTATAAATGATAAATATTAAAACGTTACGTTACGTTTAAAACGTTGTTGCACTGAATAAACGTTTTACCTATCTATTATTACGCAATTATGCTTGACTATTAATGTAGATAATCTCTATGATGATGATAACAAAGGCTCTTTGACCAACTGTTTCTTAGCTTATTTTTTTCGCCAAAAAAATAAGAAAGCCCGCTCCATACAATTAATTGAAGCAAATCTACCTAACGAAGCTAACTAAGCTAGTAGTATACAGGGTGGCAGGGACATCGACGCGCAAACGTTGTCAAAAGGTTACACCTGATGCCATAAACTAAATTACGAAAGTCATTCATCTCGGAAATGACCGGTTAAAAAAAATTACATTTTTGAGCGCGCAATGTATTGCAAACAACGCGATTAAAACGCTCCGCGGATGGCTAGCGCGCGCGCGCTGCCTAACCTACACACACATACAAATCTGTGGCGCGGCCGCCCGCCCCGCAGCCGCCGCGCCGCCACCGCCGCCCGCCGCGACCGGACGAACGTGAACGTACCTACGAAATATCGCCTAACGACAACATTGATAGTACCTACCACATAAAATCATGTTTAATTAGTATTGATACCTTAATCTCGCTCATTCCTAATGAGATAGGGGGTAGGTAGGGTTTGAAGTGGCCGCCACCAACCCGCTCGCAGATCTGAGCGCGGCGCAGAGTTTCAGCATGGACACGGGGCAAAAAAGTGGGATCCTGGACACATTTTTCACGCAGCGTCGCAAACACATTCACAATGCGATCTCATTTCTGCTGCGGTATCGCACTCGGTCATAAACACCTTATCCTTGACGTAACCCCAATGAAAAAAATCTAATGGAGTCAAGTCCGGTGAGCGAGCTGGCCATGGTTGTGGACCGAATCTTCCAATGCACCGGTCTCTAAAAGATACGGTGAGGCAGCTTCGGACAGGAAGGGTCACGTGTGGGGGAGCGCCGCGCCGTCGTGTTGGAACCATGTCTCGCGGAACTGGAGCACAGGCACCTCCTCGATTATTTCCTTGAGAGTTGTTTTTAGGAACTCGTGATATCGTGGCCCGTTTAGTCCTTCAGGGAGAAAAATGGGTCCAATCACGCGGTCTTTATAAATACCGGCCCACACATTTACCGACCATCGAGTTTGGTGCCTGAAGAAGGTCTGGAAGGCATTTTGAACGTCACTCTCAAACACACACACACAGAGAAAGAAAATTACTTTTGATTTTAAAAACTACGCTAAGATCACAAATTCGCGACAAACAGCACGCCCGTTTGCGATCAACGAAATCTAGGAACTGGCAAAAATCCGATAAAATCGGCGAAATCGAAAGAAATGTACTTAGCTGATCTTTCTTTCCATTTGCCGCACTTGCTGCCGACAGTTAGTACTTGCATTTATTCTGTGAATACAGTGCCTACACCGAACACAGATCAACAAAATGATAGAGTGTACAAACACATTTAGTTGTACCTAGGTACCTACTCACGGAATTAATTGCGAAAATGGATGTATTATTTTTTAATGAAACAGTAAATTACATTGTTGAATTGCATTCAAAACTAAAATTAATGTTGATAATAAAAAAATAAAAAAAATTACGTGACTATCAGTACACTTCTACACGTTTTTTTTTTAATCTTCTTTACTTAAATCGATGAAGCTTTAGAAAAATAATTATCCCCATAATGAATCTAAAATAAAAGTAGTAAATGGGTCATTCATTTATGTAGATGATTAAAATGCCTCATGTGACGCGTCTGTTAGATTCATTGGGATACGTCGCAAAGCTTCTTACGAGACCGCTCGCCGCCGCCGCGCCGCCGCCGCCGCCGCGGTCCCTTTGTCGGCATTTGAAAACGAATAGCGTCAAGGTACTAAACCAGTGTTGACCTCGCAAATGAACTTTTGCAAACAGCTGATCAGGTAGCCCTTTCGAGTTTTATTTACATTGCTGTTTTAAGTGAAATAAGTGAATTTACTATTTTTTAATTAAAAATCTCATTGGGTTAGATAGAAATAATGATTTTATACGGTTTACAATAAAAAAAATTGCAGAAAAAAACGTAAAAATTAAGAAAAAGCCGACGAAAAATTTCAACGCAGGGGGGTCCAGAATCATGTACTGAATCCATGGTAAGCGGTTGCGCGTCGATGTCCCTGCCACCCTGTATAGCTGTTTTGTTCGTAAGCACTACGGCTGAAAAGACCGCCCTCTCTGTAACTAATCGGTTATTAGGGCAAGAACACTATTACGATGACAGTACGTTTTATTGAATTGCCGGCGTCTATAGAGTGCGAAAAGGAGTTAAATAACAACTGGCGGGTTTTGACATAAAGATTAAAGTGAAATGTTTATAGAGTATTTAATAATATTTCTGATGGTATTATTGCAATGAGCACTCGGTCGCCGTAACAAAGAACTGATCGCTCAATACCCGCCCCAGATCAGCCAAGGTGAGGGTCAAGACTCACGCGGTAACGAATTAACACGATTATTTGGACAAACACGCGATTGAACCAAACATTAAAACTGTTGACCAGCTATACGATTGAACCAAACATTAAAACTGTAGACCAGCAGCTATAGGTAGGTACGATTGAACCAAACATTAAAACTGTAGACCAGCAGCTATAGGTAGGTACGATTGAACCAAACATTAAAACTGTAGACCAGCTATACGATTCTTTAAATTTCTATATGGAATTTCGTAGTAGGTATCTATATTTATAGTTGTATAATTTCAGCTCGAAGATGGGTTCTTCTGTACTGTTTACGCAGTCTTCAGATTTTTCAACGTCGTCGTACTTTTAAATATTTAATAGCGATTGGGAAGAACATCATCATCATCATCAGCAGCAGCACTGCTGGACATAGGCCTCTCCCATTGCACGCCATTCAACTCGATAAGAACATAGCGTTCATTAATATTTAGTGCGCATCTAATAGGATAAATCTGTGATTTAGTGCATTTATTTTCGTCTCAGTATGTTTATGAGGTTTCATCACTATAAATATTTTTAAATTATTATTCATCATAGCTCGCATCTGCTTCAGAAACATACATAGAATTGGTGCTTACAGTCTTAGGTGTTTTAAGCATCTAAAATACTATTTTAAAAGCGTGCAGGCGCTATAAAATGTACCTGAGCAAAATAAGCAGTCTTAATAAAACTAATAAACTCCCGGATGTTTAAATCTGTAGCGAAAGACACTTGTTTTCGTACAAAATGTTTTATCTAGTGTTCACGTAGGAAACGTGTCGGTTTCAGCGGAGCGTTGTATAATATATCGTAAACGTAAGAATATCAGGAGAAATCTGTGTGTATGTCCGCGCGCGTCGCATTCCCCCGCGCTATACGCACGCCGTGCCGTCCACCGGCCGTCGCTCCAGCATTGTGTCCAAAAATATTACACCAACTCACTCACACCGCACCAAGCAGACAAGGACAGAAGCTTCATCCTATGCTGTACCTGATGTGAAAAAATCCATTCAGTAATCGCTACGATTGAGTTGATACTGATTCGGAACAGTCTCAAACATCTGACAGAAGTGCGTATGGCGGATTTTCGTTTTATTCGGCGTCATTGACATGTCTGACGGTTCGTGCATTTTAGTAAAGTACCTACTAATGTGGGGCTTCTGTACTTTAGTATTTTGTGTGCTCTGTGCTCGATTTGACACGAAGTTTTAGAAATGTTCAGCACATTCCCCGGGAATGTGATGTTTAATATATGAGCCGGACAACATGTGAACCACTGCGCGAAATTGTCGACCTATCACGTGATTTATTGATCCGTAACACGCCGCGTATTGTAATTATGTATTTATTCGATAATTACATGGCTTCTTTATGGAATTATCATACAAATAGATTCTACTGAAGCTAAATCGTCCATATAAGCAAATACCTAATAAGCTACTTACTTAATCTTTGTAAGAACTAGGCATTCGGTAATTTCAACTACCGTACATTGAAGATTTCAAAATTGGATTTGCATAAAAAGGCCATAGACAAAGAGTAAATTGAGGCAGTCAGGTGATGCTAATCATATAATAGCGTGTGTCGCGGCGGCGGCGGATTGAGCCCAAATGGGGATTGTCCAAAATCTCTAACCATTAGATTTTATTTTATTTTTTGAAAATTTAGAGCATTTTGAGAAACTAATTTGAATATTTTGTTGATTATGAGGTTAAAATTTTTTAATACTTATAAAAAAAAAACTATTGAGCCATAGTTATATTTTTTTTATATTTAAAATTTTTAAGGTAGGTTGCGTCATCAGTGGCACTAAAGATTAAGTGCTTCACTAGTACAGAAATAAAAAAAAATAATCTGTCAACACAACGTCATCCACACCAGTCAAAGTGTCAAAGTATCAATCTATTAAAATTTTTCATTCCATAGCATTTCATTCCATTTTTTTTGTATTCCATAGCTCTTCCGATATATTATTAAATATTGTCGATTGTTGAAACAATGTAATCAGATTATAAACGAGATGAATAAGAGGCAAGTCGGAATGTTTAAATTTAATATATTTTTGACATTATATTATAATTTTACACTTGACACTGACGGATTGTTGACAATACTTGCCACTTACTTTTTTATTTTATTTTTGAGGCAACGATACTAAACTGTACGGTCGCAGGTGACGTAATTTGAAGGGCACAGAAGGTCAATCGTATTTTATCAAAAATATCAATAAATATTAATATTTTTCGTAAATTAATTAGTCCATAATGATTAGTAACGCTATTTCTCGAAATGGTTTTTCCATTACAACATTTAAAAAAATATGAACAATGCCCATTGAGCGGTTCTTGACAACGCGCAACGGTGGCACGCGACAACGAACTGTAACTACCGCGCGTGGGACTCCGAGGAGCTTCACCTCTCCGAACATTCATAGTGAAATAGACAGTTACCCTTACCTGAAATTGCATGAACATGTTTCATGATATCAACAAAGACAATCATCAATTGAAACAGCTTGCCTGCCAGTAAGTAGAGTCTGAAGTCAAATGGCACGTCGTGGTAAAAAGATTACCTTGTCTCCAAGAACGTTCTTACTATCAGTATTTGTCCAATAGAGCATTAATACTATTCTACGACAAAATATTCTCTACTCTACAGAGCCTTCGGCAGCGACTGGGTCTTACCAGGCTTATCAAAAAGGCAGGGTGCACGAAATCGACTGATTTTGATAAATTTTGTTCATTATATAAGAGAAAGGGAAAAAGTATTTAAACAAAATATGTCGTTTGAAAATTCTAGTTCTTTGTTTTACATGTAGGTGGCTGTAAGGGATTATTAAAATAAATTAAGTATTCATGGAAAATCTACTAAATTTCGTAAAAAAAAAAAATACGCGGGTCTAACGTTCGATAATTTTTTTACTAGAACCTACTTTTGATTCAGAACATTTAAAAATATCATCTACATCAATACAAATGATTTACTTGCACGTAGACACGTGCAAGTAAATCATGTATTGATGTAGATGATATTAAAAAAAAGAAAAAAGAAAACGTGGTCCAGACGGAGCACGTTTTTCATAGCAGAAAAATAATGTTGAAAAAACCCTTTTTTTTTCGAAAAAAAAAAAGCAGTCTATAGTATATTTATTCATATTATTTAGCAAACCATTTCAAGAACTTTAAAAACACACATTAGTCTTCAGCTATCCTTGAAATAAAATCAAAATTTAATTTTATGTTAATACAATACCTATCTTAAGAAAATCAGAGGCATAATAAACTGTTTTCGAGAGCGCAAAAGTGACAGGTGCTGTTGTGACTGATACGAATTGTTTAGCGTCACGATAACTGTACTTTTAGTCACACACACATACTTATAATATTTCAATTATTTCAAGCTTTCTCAGAATAATTATGAGGGCTTTCTTCGTGCAACAAACAAATGCCCCCTTGGCTCATTCATTTGTGAATCCGTGAAATCCGTCGCGGTGACGACGACGTGTCAGATGCAGGGCTCGCCTCAGCGGTGATTGGTCGTCGCAGGGTTTTATTAATGTTGTCCAGCTGATCGCTTGGCACTTAGCAGCGCTCTTGAGCTTGACTTTGAAATTATACGAGCTTGTTCACGACACGATACGTAATTCTATGTAGAGTGTAGACTAGCGCTAACAACGGTCGGTGTTTAATATTCTTCCGTGTAACTGCTGCGTTAGTGATTAGTTGATTACTTGCAAATTGACGCGGATATTTTTCGTTTGGCCGCATATTCAGAGTTTCTGAAAAGAATAGCGATGCAATGCTAATATACACAAATGTGTCTGTACATAATCTCAATGTCAATTATCGTGTACTACAGAATAGTTCGCAAGTGCTCGAACGCGGAAGGTACCATCTTGGTCCGTGCTTCCTACGCGAGCTTGTCGTGCGTTCCACTTTCAATGCGTCGCCTTGACGTGATCGAAGGTCCCTCCAATGTTAGATGTTTTCTTCAAAATGCTGTGATTCAGCCGCGGTGTAGGTGGCTGTGTACAACACTAACCTCGACGCGTCAATAGGCGGTTGTTTTGAGTTAGCGATTAATAATCCATTGTATTAGCACTAGAATAGGAAATAACAGACAGAGCGCGTGTAGACGCGGCGACTCCTCGAAGCTGTCGTGAAACAAGAACAATCACATGTATTAAATACTGTCATGTCAAAATGAATAAATAGCTCTAGAATTCGCGGGACATTATTTTCCGCGTTATGTCTTGTATGTTCGTGCCATAGTTCAGCGCCGTTTACTAATATGACTTCATATTTTTCTTTCTGCATGTATTCACGTCGCAATTTAAACGCTTTTATGGCAAACTACTTGCCTAAAGTTATTTTATTGAAGTTTTTACTACAATGTGTGTCCCTGATGACATCATGTAGGTATAGGTACAGAGCCAGTTAAGATACAGCCTCCGATAGAGCACGCTCTTAATTAGTTATGCGGTAAATGTAACATTAATAATTGTTGATTATTTGCGCTTACGTGTTCCCAATCATAGCGTGAAAATAGATATTGTTGAGCGTTCGCCTTTTGTTAGGCAAATAATTGATTACCCGCGCTTGCGCCGACATTTGTTCGAATATTGTTGTGTAGTAAGTAACTGTGCACAGTATCAACTGCGGCTGCAATGTAGAAAGTACAGAAAGTCCATTCATACAGTCACTCACTAAATACGGCGCTTTCAGGACGAGAACGTTGACTTTTCAAAAAGTTATATGTATAATGTTGAAATTCCATAAAGTTGTTTTTTATCAGTTTTTTAACCAACTTCAAAAAAGGACGAGGTTATATGCTCGACTTATTTTTTTTTTGTATGTATCTTCACCGATTTCTCCGTCAATGTGGACAATTTTTTTTTGAATGGATATACTCTCGAGGTGGTCCCATTGTCATCAAGTTGGAATCTGATGAGAGGATCCCATGGAAATCAAGTGAAACCCTCAAATTTTATAGGCAAACCTATAGCGAACCTATAGTAACTCGTGCATCGATAAATGATGATAAATGATTTTATTTTTGTAAGTAGGTTTGTACATACGGCTACACATCATGCTATATATAACCAGTATAAGCTGACTTCCGATTGTTCGAAAAACCTATACAATGCGAGGTCAACTTAAACTGGAAATGTAAAGCTTAATGTGTAGCCATGTGTACAAACACTTTTACACGTGAATCATATTTTTTTTAAACTAGATGAGGTCGGCGTTTCCTATCTGACTACTCTGAAAATTTCTCATTTGCTCTCGGAAACCACAAGTTGGTGAAGTGGAACTGATGATGAAGACCACAGATGGCCACTGGAACTACTCAATAATAAGTATTTCACGGGTTGGGATTCGATTACTTTAATATGGTGGCTAAGCAATTTATGCTCATCACAATGCGAATGGTGAAATGGAGATGGAGCTGATGGTAAAATACCAGGAGAACTCCTCAACAATTAACGTCCCTGCATCGGAAAAGCAATATTTTGTAAAAGGCGATGAGCAAGTTGACATTAGGCTATTGTAACTTAGATAAATTTATAAACAGTCCCACTAAAAAGCGAGAAATAAAAACTTTTTAACAAAAAAACCGACTTCCAGAAAACTAACTTTAATTTCGGAAGTGGGTGTCAAAAAACGAAAATGCTGAACCAACGACACCCACTTCCGAAATTTAAGTTATCTTTCACCTTGTAGTGTTTTTTTTGGAAGTCGGTTTTTTGTACAAAGCAAATAAACCATTACATAATAAAACGATGTTTCAGTTCAGCGTCTATGCATGTGAGCTGGTTTCGCACGTTACTCTGTAGAACGTGTGATCCTTCTGTAGACGTATGTATGCGGCGGCACGCGCCACCAAGGAGCAGTACGGGTGCAAAGCTCACAGTGACGTAACTCTTCACAACATCGGATCGACCTTTTTCAGAACGATGATGTGTTTGCAGTTATCGACGACCATAAAATTACATAGGTATATTTATCTCAATGAAATCATCGTGATACGAACGTTTGTGCTGTATCAACAATCGATTAATGATTACTTACTGTAAATTTCATTATACGCTTTGTTTTATGTATGATTTGTTTTTTCATCATTTATTATTTGACACGGTTGGCGCAGTGGTTGAGCGATTGTCTGCTGCGCAGCATGTCGCGGGTTTGATTCCCGCATGGAACAAATTATTTGTACGACCTACAAGTATTTGTTTCGGGTCTGGGTGTTTTATCTATATCTAATATGTATGTATTTACAAAAAAATAAGTATATAAGTAGTTTATCAGCCATCTCGTTACCATAACACAAGCATTAGGTTGCTTAGCTTGGGACTATATGGCGTTGTGTGAAATGTTCAAGGATATTATTATTATTATTATTAAGAAAGAACTTACTTGCATCATTCTCTGAGATGTTTGTAATGTTTTGTCGTTTCCCGCCTGATAAACATTAAGGAAATGAAAGTGCTCATTTGCAGAGATCAAAAACCTGCATGACATAATAGTAGATTGTTTGCCAAGGGAGCAAACAACTATTTTAAAGGCGTGAGTTTCTATTGGAATCATGAGCGCAGCGAGGGATTCAATGTACGTCACTCGAGCTTAAAATAGTGTTGCTCCCGAGGTGGACACTACTTTTTATCACCCTCTATGAAAAAAAATGTAAGTGCAACTAATAAGAATAGTACGTTTATTTACATACAATTACTTGAGGAAGACATAAGTACTCATCTTTTATAAAACTCAAGTAAAATCCTCATTTGTAAACTGTTACGAACGAAGCTCGAAGCCAGAATGCTTTTCGCGCGTTTTTTATTTTTTCCCAAACTTTTCTTTTTAATTTGGCTCGCACTTTTTACTTTATCATACCCTCCCACAAGGTGGACCGACGACCTTGTGAAGGCCGCAGGAACCCGTTGGATGCGAGAAGCACAGAACCGGCGAAGTGGAGGGGCTTGGGGGGCCTATGTTCAGCAGTGGACGTCTTTCGGCTGAAATGATGATGATGATTTTACTTTATCATACAGCCTGTTACTTGTTCATACAATGTTCTTTATTGATCTCTTTGGTGATTGGAACTTTGAATAACAATATCCACATTCCAAATTCAAATCACTTAGTCCCTAGGGATTAAAGAGCTATTTTAGTCTCTGTTTACGAAGAATACACTAGCTCTTTTTAAATAGATGTGATAAAAAATAAATTAATCACCACAACATATTTTTGTGTTTACGGATATATTCGCTATATTTTGTGAAAAATTATAACTGAGCACACGTTTTTAGGGCTTTAA
This sequence comes from Gortyna flavago, assembly GCA_963669345.1. Classification (NCBI taxonomy): domain Eukaryota; kingdom Metazoa; phylum Arthropoda; class Insecta; order Lepidoptera; family Noctuidae; genus Gortyna; species Gortyna flavago. The sequence continues at coordinate 17,470,384 of OY770141.1, read as the reverse complement.
TTATATAAATGTCTAGTTTTTGTCGGCGGACTGTTTCACTTGCGTGCGACACACTCTAAACATATATAGACTACGGACAAGTTGGTACTAGGGATCCCAAGCGAATGAATCCCTCCCACTAAACTTTCTCTTCTTTTCAAACTGCATCTAGCTTTAGGAACCTTAAATTGTCCCCTAAAACTTGGGGTTTGGGAAAAGTGTAAATTTACAGTTAAAAAAAAAAAAATTTGTTGATGCGTCTAAGTATTTAAAAAAGGAGCACTATAACTTCAATGCTGTGGCAACTTCAGCCTATGGGTGATATCGACGTGGGTAGCTCGTAGAAGGTCTAGTCTCTTTGTCATGGCCGCGTCAAGAAGCTTGCTATGGGATTGTATTGTATCTTTGAAACGCCTACGGGCTACAGCTTACGCTTACCCAAACGTCACCTGTGTGTAAAAGGAGAGCCAGCCTTAGTGATGTGTAAACCATTGGTGTTTGTTCCAGGTGCGGCCTCTGGTGGCGTCAGTGCTGGACGGGTTTAACGGCTGCGTGTTTGCGTACGGCCAGACGGGCACGGGCAAGACGCACACCATGGAGGGCACGGCCGACCACGAGGGCATCATCCCGCGCGCCTTCCGCCACATTTGGGCGCACATCGAGAACAGCGCCTCGCCCGACGTCACGCACCTGGTCTCCTGCTCCTACATCGAACTGTATCTGGAGGATGTAAGGGACCTCCTTTCCAAGGACTGCAAGAAACTCACTATTAGGGGACAGGTACTGTGAAATATTCGCTTACTCGTTTTACGCATCACAAAGAAAAGAGTTCTAGTTTCCGGATACTCGTCTATCAATCGAAGTATTCTCATATATCGGTATTCATTTGTATCACGCAAAGTAAACTGTGAACTTCGAACGTAGTTACTGAGCAAGTACTACGTTCGAACACTTGACGCGTGTTTACATTCATCAACATTCTTTTTCGAGCCACTTTTATTTGAAGTAAAGCAAATATTAGTGTTTGCGAATCACAGGTGCGTGGTTGACCCCGCTGCCCGCTGGTATCACGGTAAACCATCGTCATCCGTGTCACGGTCATGTTTAATGACTTGTTTTACAAACAGTGTGTTTTGTTGTATTTGTCATAGCATCATTATCCGGATTTCCATATACATATGTATGTTCAACAATGGTCATTTGTAGTAAATACGTTTCATGAGAATTTTAGAACCAAAAAAAATTTGGATATTATAATTGGTCAGTATGTAGCTACAATGGCAGCAAATATCGTACGGTATTAGGTATGTTTAGGTTTCGTAATTTCCCGTGGTGCATTGGCGCTGACACTCGTGGCTAACTGTCGCAGCGGCGCGCGTCAACAGCTGCACACTGACGCAACGTGACGCTAGACGCCTCACACATTCTTCATACATCACGGGACGGTGCAGAAGAGTGAAGAGTTCATGACGCCAAAGGAACAAGCTGCTACATATTGAGTAGCTCAATACTTCTTCATCTCTCAGCTTTTTGCCAGAATCATAATGTCAAAACGGGACATCCTTCTCTCTCTCTCTCTCTCGGGCGTGTCGCTTCCTTTACGGCACACTGTACCTATCACTTCTTCTTCGCGTGTAGTATGAAGTAAACCTTCCGCACTTTACTGTTGTGTGACAAGTACTTGTTCGACAAATACGATTGTAGAACCGTGACGGTATCGGTATGATATAACAGGTACTTAGCTCGGTATGATATAACAGGTACTTAGCTCGGTGATGCCCTAACGACCAATATTTTACGCCACATTAGCACAGAATGCTGCCTGTCCGCCCCCCGCCCCCCTGCCCCCGTACCTCCATACATACATACAATGAGGAAACATTTAGTCTGTCCAAACTGTTTTGAGCATAAGAATGGATTCAGAAAAGATTAGCTGCAATTGTTTTCAATGATGAAAGTTATACGTACAAATAAATAAAATTGAAGTGTCTGTTTGTAATGTCAAAATAACAGCTTTTTACTAAATGCGAAAGTACAATCATAACGGTACTTATAATAAAAAAAAAATTTAAGGTTCCGTACCCAAAGGGTAAAAACGGGACCCTATTACTAAGACTTCACTGTCTGTCTGTCTGTGTGTCTGTCACCAGGCCGTATCTCATGAACCGTGATAGCTAGACAGTTGAAATTTTCACAGAATGTGTATTTCTGTTGCCGCTATAACAACAAATACTAAAAACAGCATAAAATAAATATTTCAGGGGGTTATTTTATATACGGAACCCTTCGTGTGCGAGTCCAACTAGCACTAGGCCGGTTTTTTAAATTGATGTCTGTCTGTCTGTTATGGCAGATCTCCGTAACGGCTAGACCGATTTTGGCAGAACTTTCACTGGCAGATAAGTGATGTTATAAGGAGTAACTGTTTCTGTTTTAGAAAAAGAATTAGTTAAGGGACACATTATTGTTTTCCGACAACCACGCCAACGAAGTCGCGGGCACAGCTAGTCTTTAATAACCCTTAGCACAAGTCATTGGTCAGCTGCTGAAAGTGTTAAATTAAATTGGAACAATACTTATCGTTAGTAATTAATGTCACTTTAATTGGCATAAGCAGCGCGTAAATAGAGAAAGAATAAAAGTTTGTCGGATCAATAACATCAATATTTCCTGAAAGGAGCCACACGCAGCATGTCATCGTGAGCATGTCTACGTGCCCCTCCGCAGGTCCGTCAGGGTCGCACTATCAGTTAGGTACTAAATCAGTAACCTATTGATTATTGTGCGATACCTGTGACGCGTCCACTCGCGCGGCGGTGCTCTGCTCCACATGGTCGTAGCTTGCTCCTTGTGCTCGCGTTGCACTTGGCTGCTAGCCAAAGCGATTCAATTTTAATAACGAACTCAATTACTGAATTACGTAACTGGAAGCTTTTTCTCTAAAACTTTCAGTTTGGCAAATGTTTTCAGAATGTAGCTATGAGCTCATTGCGCGCGGTGCCCAGATTTTTTTTCACCGAATGTGAATTTTAATAACTTCCTCATGACAAGCTGCGCACGCGCTGACAGCGGTTGCTTTAGCACAAACTGTCCAATTTTAGGAATTGTGCCAACCAAAATGTTAAATGTACGCAAAGAGATTTTGTATTATTGGTACTGTTCCTTCTAAAGCGATCCTTCCTTACCTCTGCTGAAGGCGCAACTGCCACACTTTTTTATCAAACACATCTTGACAGTTACAAAATATGAGTTCATAGGTCCGAAGATTAATGAACACCGCACCTTTTAGTCGTTTAGATACGAGACACGCGACTAATCAGATGATCTAAGCGGGTTACGTCCACTTTATAATTCATGAGCGAGCACTGAGCGCGGGTCATTTTTGACCATCGGCGCCTCTCCGTCAGGCTGCCACAACGTGGCTGTATGTCTGTACTTTATAGTCGGCAGGTCAAGGGGAGGGCATGCGTAAGGCTTATTTACCCACACGCAAAAACAAGAAAGAAGAAAGAAAAATAATTGTGTATTCTGCACAAATTAAACGCACATTACAAATAAAAAAATAAAACAAACGCAGCCCTTTCTAATAGCACACACAATTGCCATGAGTAGTTTAAGACAAGGACGAAGCTGGTACAATTAGTTATGAACAGTCAGGTACTCCGCAGCGAAACAAAACATCGCTGCATCGTAGCGATATATGACTCAACATTAGTCCAAGGAACATGCAAATATTGTGTTATCCCACCAAAAATATTTTCATGTAAAATGTTGCAGAGACCATAATAATATGGCTCGCACTGTCAAAAAGTTATCAGATCTCATGTAGAGCCAAGCTTCTTACTCCACACGCCCTAACTTCACAAACTCCACACTTTAGTCAAAATATGAGGCTCGGCGGTTTCGTTACTACAAGAACTATTGTATAACAGAAAAGTAATGAACAGTGAATAAATGTTTCACCTTACGTCCATGTGATGGTAACGAAACGGCAAGCCACATATTTTGACGAAGGTGTAGAGGTTGTGAAGTTAGGGTGTGTAGAGTTAGAAGCTTGGCTCTACATAAGATCTGATAACTTTTTGACAGTGCGAGCCATATGGTCTCGTCAAAAATTTTTTTGGTGATGATTTACTAAAAATCCTGAAACATGTACCTATTGCATTTTATTATTTATAACAAAGAGTCCCTGTATATTTTTCTGACCTCTAGCATCAAAATTTGCAGAAGTCTCATATAAACTTCCATCCCCTAGTTTAAGGGGTTGGGGGTAAAAGTTCCAAGTTTTAAAATGTTTTTGTTGTTTGTGTACTAATACTAGCTTACATGCTTCAGCTTCCTAGGACTTCAGGAAGTACCCTAAGGGTTTTAATGATCATCAGCGAGTCAGTGAAGAAATCGGGGTTTTTTAGATTTAGATATCAATAAAATTTAAGTACTTATACATAACACATACATAATCAGCCTACAACGTTCCCACTGCTGGGACACAGGCCTCCTCTCAGTGAGATCCAGTGGGCTGTAATCCACGACGTGGGCCCAGTGCGGGTTGGTAGATGTCACATGTCTTCGAATTATTATTTTTAAAAGTATAAGAGCTACTGTGCAATTGAAACTTTATGTTTACTAGCAGCACCCCGCGGTTTCACCCGCGTTAGTTTCGATCCCGTGGTAATATCGTGATAAAAAGTATCCTATGTGTTAATCCTGGTTATAAACCAAATTTGTGTACCAAATTTCATCCAAATCCGTGTAGTAGTTTTTGCGTGATTGAGTAACAAACATCCAAACATCTTCACAAACTTTCACATTTATATAAGTCCACTATTGACATCATATCCCGAGAATCTTGTTTATCTACACTAATATTATAAGGAGGAAAGATTTGTTTGTTTGAATTGAATAGGCTCGGAAACTACTGGACCGATTTGAAAAACTCTTTGACCATTAGAATTCTACATTATCCCTGATGAACATAGGCTCTGGTGTGGGTGTGAAAAAAATACCAAAAAAATAATCCTTATATCGCGTACGCTGATGAAACTATTGACAATAAAGCAAAGTGATGTAGGTACTACAGTTTTATAGAGGACATCAATATCTACAAAAATGTCTGCGACAGCATATGTCTATCTTTTAAGGTTGACTTACTATAACCTTTTTTAAGGTTACCAAATGTGTTCTAAAATAATGTGTTATTTGCGAAGGTGTTTTATAAACATGATATTAATGATAAATGATTTTTATTTTGTAAGTAGGTTTGCACAAACACTTTTACACGTCAATCATATTTTTTATAAAACTAGATGAGGTCGGCGTTTCCTATCTGACTACTCTGAGAAGAAAGGCTGAAACAAATCAAACAAACTCAGAGGTCACAGTCTCTTTTAAAGTCCAGACATAATCTTGGTCAGGTTATATGAAGACCATGTAGATCGATGTCTGAGATGGTCTTTTGAGGAAAGAACCACACAGATTGAGAGGACCTGTCCAGTCAGAGCACGCATTTGTCAGAAATCGTGCAGCTCAACTCAAAACGTAAAGAGCTCAATGATTCGACGAACAATACCAAAGAAAGGACATTTGGGTAGGCCACATAAATTACTCAAACTGCCAGACCTAGAAAAAAACTAACAGAACAAAGAGAATAATAAAAATTAAACAAAAAATAATAATAAAATGACCCACATTGTCTTCACATGCACAATAATTAAAATAATATAATACTTTACTAAGCAAATGTTAATGTGTATATAGAAAAAAATAAAATCATTCAAAATGTAAAAAATGGAAGCAGCTCAATTCCAAGCCTTTTTGTCCTCAATATAATCCTTAACAGTATAAAAGGCTTTCTGGCACAACTTACGTTTAATGAATGATTTGAATTTATTAAGGCTTAGATCTTGAACGTGGCTTGGTAGTTTATTATAAAATCGTATACATTGGCATCTGAACGAGCCACCTATTTTCTTGAGCCTTGTTTTAGTCCTTAATCCTTATCCAATTATATACGTTATTCATCACAAGTATTTAATTTTGAACAAAATTGCCCTTGACATCACTTGTATTCAATGAATATCTTAGTAGATATTATCATAGTCTTAAAATAACTCCGCAAGGCGGCCGGTCATGAGGAGGGTGGAATATATTTTTGTAAGTTTTTTCCTCAAATTAACGCAGGTGAAACCGCGGGGCACAGAAAGTCTGGTATAATCCAAACCCAAGTTCAAAAAAACGACGAAGCGCTTCGAGAAAAGATAGGTAGTGCCCTTACCTAGCTTGCGCTTCGCTTGGCTCGTCTTGGCGATTTCCTTTTTCTGGCAGATTTCCTTTTTCTGAAGCAAATAGATTTCCTTTTCAGATAAAGATATTTATTTAGTCAGTACAACTTTAGTTTCCAAGGTCACTGAGTTTTGGGCTGTCAATCTTGATTTATGAATCATACAACCGTTTTGGTTCCTAAATCAAATAAAATATACTCCACTCACTTGGAAAAGTGTAATTGTAAAGTAGTGTAGGGTGGTCGTGGTGGTGGTGTAGTCAATATCGCTAGGCATAACATGTGTCGCGCGCCGGTCGCTTGGCGACGTCCATTCAAACAATAGCACATGCGGTACATGTGTACATACGTCTACGTGGTTATGATAGCCTAGTGTGGCCAAGTACTCCACGCGTGTGGCGAAAACGAAAGTAGACACATAGGTACTACAAACCAGCAAAAAATAACATTTGTACTAATGGACTGAATTCAGTTTTATTACATTATGCATGACAATGATTATATTTTGAAACTAGCATGACTCACCGCATCATAATATATTATAGTGTGGAGGATTATCTGCGGAGTATTTCATTAAAATAATATGTTCTATTTAATTATGAAGTACAAGAGGCAGCCATTCGCAATAACTCACAACCTTGGCGCGCGTCACTCGGATGTGTCCAAAAATGTCTACTTTCTGCAGCGCATTGTGCAAACGATCACTTTACGTAATACATAATGTGTACGTTTATGCAACAACACATATTGTTCAGGCTAGCCTTAAACAGTTATTAGCTCAGATCGCCCGTGTCCTGGCAGGCGCAGGCGCACTTAAGATCAAGGCCCCAATTAAATACGCATTCAAAATAATTACGTTACTACACGATTGCTCTAAAATATTAATGCAGAAATAATTTCGTGTTTTATTAGTTTCCTTAAGGGGTTTGTGGCTCCGTGCCGGACGGCGCGTATGTGTTCCACGCGCGCCTCAAAGAGATGTCAGCAGCTAAGGAGGGGCCCGTCAGGGCCGAAGCCTGCCGGGGCAGCGGGATTGTCCGAAAGGGTTACCGCTGCCCCGGAACATAAAGGGCTAAGGAAGGAACACGGATGGGTTTTAGTCAGTAAGAGTCTGACACTCCCTTCCGCTCCACCCAGAGCGGGAGGGGTCATTTGATGATTTCCCATCCTTAAAAAAAAAGGGGGTTTGTGGCTAAGTAATAACAGCCGCACGGGTCGATCGATCAGGTTAAGCTACGCTTGCTGCGCTTGGTCCGTGGATGAGTGACCATCTTAAAATACCTGAAAAGAAAACCGAAAAATAGAGCAACGTGGTCAAATGAACCATGAGCTCGTTATTGGAAAAAACGATTGAGATCGTGCAAAAATCATTATCAAAATTGGTCAATTTACGTATATTATCGAAAATATATTTTACGTATAAGGTATATTATATTGGTTTATATATTTATCGTACAAGTCGGCCTACTTAGTAAGACACTTGACAAATTGAAATACTCTCCCAAAACTAGCATGTGAGGAGACTGGTAATTGAACAAGCTGGCACTTAGCTAATTACGATGGGGTAGCTCTTAATTATACAACCGTTATTAAATACAGTGCTCATTAACGTTTCGCTTTCTTTGCGCAGTGCCACTTGTTTGTGTCTTGTTAGCGTTTACCTAGTCTTGGCAAATGACATTCACTCTTCACGATCCATGTTTCCTGGTAGTTGGTTCTAGATCCCCTAAATAAATAATAGACAAACAGCAACAATTCTCCAAATAATCAGTCCTCCGAATACAACGACCATCTTTTTACCGACTTCAAAAAAAAGGAGGTTATTAATTCGAAACGTATGTATGTAATATTATAGGAACTGCATTATTTTCACATAATTATGACAATCTATTAGGGCTTCCAAACAAAATACAAAATTTTATAGATGTATGTATTTGTTGTCCACGCATTTCTCCGCAACTATTAATCGGATTGTGACCATTTTCTTTATTAGCTTACATTTACTTCTACTTGGGAACAGTGCAAGTTTCATCAAAATCGATTCAGTAATTTTTAATATATGGACTAATAGGTACGTATAAGTGTGACGGCCTGGCTTATTGATACGAGATACGGGTGTAGTGTCAAAGGGAAAACATCTCAAAACCTTAGTCAAATTCTAGTGCAATATTTACAACAAAACTTTTACCTACAAACAACAAACAAACAAACAAATACAACACACAAACAAACAAACAAACAAATATAAGATCCGCCATTTTGTTACCCTTTGTACAGTTTCTATATTTATGTCATTAATTTATATGGTGTACATAATAAAGAGTATTCTTCTATCTATCTATACACATATTTCAGTTTTTACTTAAAACAAAAAATTATGAAATAAAAAGTAATTTAAAAAAATCGACTTCGAAAAGAAATTTAAAAAATTATGAAATAACTTTAATTTCGGAAGTCGGTGGCAAAAAACTAAAATACAGATCCAGACACCGACTTCCGAAATTAAAGTTATTTCATAGTTTTGAGTTAATTTATTTTTGAAATCGTTTTTTTTTTTAACTTACTTACTTTTTTTATCCAATGATTACTTACAACAGTAATCCTAAACGAATACAATAAATTGTCTGATGGAATCAATGCTACTTTCGATACTACCCTCAGTAGTTGTGTTGGTTCTGAAAGCCGCTTTTGAAACATCCTGCGAGTTCTCCCAAGGACTTTTAAAAGGTCGTTTCATTGTTTTTCTTTGTTCCTTTTAGTATTTGAAGCTGGATCGCAAGTCAGCTCTGTTATTATGATCTTGTCTAAGTATCAATGTTATTTTGTCATATTTCCACTTTTTCAGACTTTTGGGAATCTCTCCTAAAATCTTTTCAGTTGTGTTCCGATCCAATCCATTTCTTTTACTTCGCTTGACACTGCCGTTAAACCAGCGTATCGTTACAGGAGCTAAACGGTTTCTACATCCCAGAGATGACGTCGGTAGTATGCAAGAGTGCAGCGGAGATGGTGCGGGTGATGCGTGCGGGCAACCGTAACCGCGCGGCGGCCCGCACCGACATGAACGAACACTCGTCGCGCTCGCACGCCGTGTTCCTCGTCACCATCGAGACGGCGCACCGCAAGACAAACAGGATACGGTGAGCGCACACTAACATACACTGACGTAGACAAGCCTTTATAAGGAGTATGTTGTAGTAGGTAAGTCCGTAGTGTGAAGAGATCCCGGGAAAATATCGCACCACACCTTAGGTGACGGAAATATTGCACCACACCATATTTGATGGACATTTTTGCTGTATAACATACAACATTATAATTTCATTAAAAACTAACGCACACGAAGTGTCTGCGTCGTGTTTCGCTGACTGGTGTCAAACTCAAACTCAAAGCATTTATATTATTATTATATATATATATTATAATATTATTATTATTATTTTATTATTTTTATATTATTTTATTATTATATATTATTATTTTATTTTATATTATTATTATTATATTATTATTATTATTTATTTATTTTATTTATATTTTTTGCATTTATATTTTTTTTTTTTTTTTTTTTTTTTTTTTTTTTTTTTTTTTTTCAATATTAAATTAAAATAAGCCATGGCAGCAAAGAGATGACCAGTCCCTACTGACAGCGCCCGTTCACGAACATGTGTGTGTCTTCTAGCCGCCACGACACCGGCGGTACCTACCTACACACCGTATACACCCTTCGGTCAGAACTCTTCCTTGAGAGAGAAAAAAGAGGTACTCGTTATTATCTACCGAACTAAAATCGCTACTTGCTAACAACTTCATCCGTCTAAGGACAAACCGATATCATTGTTAGAATCAATATAATTGGTAATAAAAGCACTATGAACAAGGCATGTGACTCACCTGAAGCGCCGCTCGAGGTCAGCGCGCCCTTACCGTACTATATGGGTCACACTGTGACGTCACGACTAACGCCAATAAGATATCTGCCTGACCTAGACCTAGGGGAAGAATATATGCAAGTGTCTAATTAAATAGCTTGTGTGGCTCCCGGGGCGGCGGTGTGGGCGTCGAGACAGTTGACGTCAATAATATGGACAGCAACGTTGATCGACATCGTAATGACTGAGATTGCATACTGAAGTGGCCTGTCTATTCCAATCAACTCAGCCTTTCGCATTCCGCTACTGTATATAGGCATCTTCTCCAAGTCGCGCCACAACATCGGGTTCTTCCAGTATCCGTACCACATTTTAAAGTGGTTGGTCAATCAAGTCTAACCAATTTCAGTAGTATGACTGAATACGATGAACTCAACTCCGCCTGTTCAAAAATTCAATGAACCTGTTTAGACTGGAATATTCATTTGAACAGCAATTACTGCCGCACTAATTATTATATGAAGTGATGTGGTGTGAAGGATGAGCTGAACAGTTTAAGCCTAAATTGGTTTACTCATCCAATGTATTGGAACATTGACCCTCCTTTGTGCCGAGCTGGGCACGATTTAGACGAAAACCCAAAACATTCAATGAAATAAAAATGAATTGACCAACCCACAGGTAAACAAATATTCTAAATCTATTGATTTTGTATAGAGAAAGCTAGACTCACAAATATTTTTGCAAACAAATAATATTTTAGTCTGGAATCGAAGACTGTGCGCGAAATTTCTAAAGAAAGAGACCTCGAATTTCTAAAGAAAGAGACCTCGAATTCGGGATATCGAAGTAATATTTTGTCAGGGCTTTGCTTTGCGTCGGTCGTAAAACGACAAATTCCGAGAGAAAAGCTGCGGCTTCTGGGTGCACTTATTTATTTATTTTATTTCTTTATCCATTTATTTCAGGCATCAAGGCCCATATAAACACATACAATACAATATTAATATAAGTAACTTAAAAATACTATAAATACACACAACATTATACTAAAAACTGACATTAACTTATGAAGACGATGCCTTTTTGCAAAGTGGTTGGTAATTCCACCGGCTTTTCGGGAGTTGTTTGTAGAGGTGTTGATCCAAGTTGATGACCACAAGGTTGGATCGTTCATCCCAATGTTGACTATACACTTTATAATGATCATGTAGATTGTATTCGTCACCAAATTAACTCGCCTGATCATGCGAGTGGGCAGGCGCTGTCGGGAGTCGGGACCACTTTAGTGATGATGCAACAACTCTCGACTATTACGTGTTCAACCTTCAGTTACTGAACACTACTGGACAGGACTCCCAAACAATACGCCCTAGGAGAAGGATTCATATAGTGTGCTCTTACGCTTTTGTATGTCGCAAACATGAATGATTGTTCGCTAATGAATGAATGGAGTGACGATGAAGAGTTTGACTTCAGGTAAGAGCGCAATAACTAGTCAATGTAATCCCTAGGTACATTGTTAATTTTTGCATTGCGTTATAATATCAATCATCAACTGTGCTACATTTACACAGCCCTCTCCCTGAATGCACGAAGCAGAAATTATGCTAATTTTCCTGAAATAGATTCACAATGAATCCATCCCTAACGTTCCCTGCATGCTCCTTCAAATTCGTTCCTCACGAAACGTATCCAGCGCATAATGTTTAGCTGACTCGCGACTCGTAAATATGGAAGTAAATATATTCAAGACGGGGAAGTCACGACACGCCACGTGCGCCGTGTAAAAACTTAATACTATCGTCAATCAAACACTGCCACTGCGCCTGCTGCAACATGTGAGCTACACAGGTACATACAGAAGGCTCGGTGTCACAATGTCAAGCTCTAAACGCGCAAATAACGCGTTTTCTCACGGACCTTCTGTCAGATATCCTGAAAGGCGCGTGGAATACGCACGCGTGCCTTACATAACGTAACATCATTGTTTCCAGCGCGCGATGCAAACAATGTAACAGTACAAGGTTGTAGTCGTTCACTGGAGAATTCATTCAGTATCAGTACGGGGAAAACATCCTAACGAAAACGAGATGACCTATCACAAATAGTTCACATTCTCAGCTCCAGTTCATCTGAAAGTTTCCCTGTACGGTTCACCATATTGGCATTTATCCAAAAGATACTACCCCTGTTTTGAGAAATTAATCTATTGGAATAACAAATAGCAATAATCGGTTCATCGTGTTGTTACTTACCTGAATCTGTGAGAAAAGATTGCAGGAGTACCTGACTGCTGAAGGTATTTTGGTTTTGCTTATTTCATCGGATCCCTTTTTAGCTTTTCAGGTGACGATTTTTATTGCAAGATTAAAGTTAAAAGGTTTTTTACGCACAATAATAAACATAGAATCTTTTCAATTCAATGACTTGAGGAAAAACTATTTTTCAGGAATTGAAAAGTTTTCTATGAATTTCCGAGCATGAAACTGTGGTTTGACTGATATGATTGCTGAAAGTAGCAACATTTGTAACAGATACTCGTAGTGAAACTGAAACGTTGCAATGAGTGACCGTCAGTATAAACATGAGTTGTTGCTGAAACGCGGTGAAGCCTAGCGCGTACTAGCGCGGATTAACCCTATTAGCACTGAAACGTGCGCGCTGTACCAGCACAGCAGTCGCGACCGCAGGTAAACTGGTTCGTATCAATAAACCAATCTAGCTTGTTTAATCGTTGAGGGGTGAAGCGGAGTTCGAATAGTTCTGAACGACTTGCCTATTGTTACACCACCGTGTAGTCGGTCAACGCTACGGTTGCTCACTACCAACCAGCAACTTACAAAAATCATTTTTTATTGACTTGATACCTTCTTTGATTGACTTTGCCTCTGTACTCACTGCTTAGCTTAAGACAGATAACACAGTTTAATGATAAGAAGGAATTAATGAACGAATTCTCAGTATACTAGTATGGTTTGTATCGATGTTATTGTTAATCCCTGTCATCAGTCCTGTTGTTTATCGTTCTGTTTGCGATAAATACTTGTTTCAATAGGATTATATTCACAGCCACGTGTTTATAAATAGTTTTACGGTAAGTAGGTAAACGTTATTCTTAAACGCTATTATACATACAGTGTTCATTCATTATAATACAATTGATGAAACGACTTGTAAACAATAACAACTGATGCATTTATAATAATTTAACATCAACCTATTGAGAAAATGTTAAAATAATACGAGTAGGTAGGTACGTATGGATACAATTTGCTCAAGAGCTTGCTGTTACTTCCGTCGAAGTTGCTCTCACCCCTGTAGAGAAGTTGGAAAGCCGGGCTTTTTTTTTTTAAATGACTTATTTTCTAATGAACCTCTCCGTATCTGCGACCCATGTTCTTCGTGATATCGTGACAGCCGGCTGGTCTATTAAAGTTACCCTCTTTAATGGTTCTATAACAGCAGAACATCAACAAACAATGTTCGATGAATACTGGGTGACTGGTCGGCGAGTGGCGGCCATGCGTCATGTGCTCTTTACTTTTGATGTCCTGGTACCGACAGCGTCTCCATGAATGGAGATGTCGACTGAGTAGCAAGTGACTAACTCTTTCGTAAAGTGCACTGAGTCACTGAACCCGATCCAAAACTGTGGAGATGATCTAATTTCCATTTATTGTTCAGTAATAAAATCTTTGTTGGATAGGCATTGTTTTGATCCGAATTCATTATAATTTCCTGCTGTCTGTGTGTTGCCTGTCTACTGGCAATAACCGAATGTTGTCTAAATAGAACAAAACTTTCCTTGGAATCTAATCTTCGAGTGTTGCAGTATAGTATCGATAGGTATCGTGGAGTACCGATGGTTTATCTTTGCTGTATATAGCTGATTGTTCAAGCATTTCCTTGCAATATTCACGCCAAATGTTATCGCACCGATAAGGCGTTGATTACATTTTAATAGGTTCTATCGTTCGAGTGGCTTCAAACGAGATTCTGTTGTTCCTTCATATGAGTTATCATATTGTGTGTATCCTTTTACTTGTACATTGCATTGTTTACACATTGAAAGTACGTATGTTAGATGTGGTAAAACAGCAATGATTATTTCGCAATAATTTCAATGTTAGAGTATTTTCGAGAATGAAGTAAATGTTGCATAGTGGTGGGGGAGAGAGGAAGGGAGACCACAATGTATCAAGAACGGAAGGTCCAGTCTATACTAGACACGACAACAGGAGATTTAAAAGGACTAAACAAAGGCAACTAAAAGGACACGAAGGCTTTATATCTAGAACAAGACGTGCACTTTGTGAGACGACCTAGTTTCAACTACCTGCGCACGCATGTTGCCATGCATGTTGACAGTTGTAGCTAAGTAGGGTGTTAATTTATTTGTGTTCCGCCACTGTAAGCAATAGTTATTCTCTATGTGTCTGTACAGTGCGCGGCAGCGTGAAGGCTGGTGGTTTCACGCCGCTTCAGCAGGCGGTGCGGCGGTAGACGAGTGCCGTCACGTTACGATTTATAACCTTGCTCTGTTCGATACGCTGCACATTTGGGCCGCGTGCTATGTCGTTCAGTCAAATATTTTCGCTAATAATTATCATGAGCTGTTTCTGTTTATTGAGATTTCTCTTGCGTCCTGAGTCCCTGGTGCAGTAAAAAAGTATGAAGGTACAATAACAATGTAGAGACACCACTTATTTCACTTTTATTAGTTTACTAATATTTGGTTACGAGGGCAGTGGTGGCCCAGTAGTAATGGCACCGACTTACGAGTTGTATTCTTGTAGGTCGTGGATTCGAATCCACGCAGGGTGCTTTACTTTGTGTAAATGATTTCATCACCACTGCTCTCAAAACGGTGAAGGAAAACATCGTTAGGAAACCGGCATATCCTAGAACTAAAAATTCGAAGACATGTGACATCTACCAACCCGCACTGGGCCCGCGTGGTGGATTACAGCCCACTCCCTCTCGAATGGAGGAGACCTGAGTCCCAGCAGTGGGAACATTATAGGCTCATTATGTAATTTAACCGGTCAAGCTCCACGCGTACCCTATGTAGAACGATACAATAAAAAATCAATTGTGTCTCATTAGCGGAGCTTGAGAGGTCATTACTTGGTTTGTTCAGTTAAAGTCAGTCTTGGTTTCTTAGGGGCGTCGCTCACTGGTAAGTCGAGGCGGGGTCGCGGCGGCGTCGAGGCATGGTCTCTATGTAGAGTCGAGGTGTGGGCGACTATTATGCTTCCTTTACACATTCCAATTCATTTAACATGCAGTCGTCAGAAAATGAAGACGTACTTGCATTCATACAAGTGTAATCGTACAATTTCGATGAATTTCACGTTGGTTTCAAAATCGTCACGCATTATTTTAACTGTACAAATACGTCTACGGCCGAAATAAAATGACTCCGCCTCGACTCCGCGTCGCCACCACTTCGCCAGTGCCGCGACTTTAGTACCTATGTGAGCGGCCTACCATTTATTCCTAAAGAAAACGTAGAAGCGGCGGCGCGCCGCTTGTGCGCCCGCGCCTTGACGCCGCCTCGACTCTAGCTCGTCTGAGAGACGCCCCTTAGCGTGTTAATGGCATTCTAAATGGATTCGACTCGATATCTACTTTTAATATCTTTATTCTTTTGTACTTACATAATTAAATGACTCTGAAAACCTTCAAAAATATTGAATCTCACATCATAAAGATAATCTTTATCGCTGGTCAATAATACAAGAGTCTCTCTCATAGTTCCAGTATCGCCTCCATATCAGATAGTGCGTCGGTAATCGGCGCACGATTATGTTCTACAATTACCTACAACTGTAATTGTAAGTAAAGAGCTGCGCGCCAAGGACGGATTTCGTATCTTTGTACTTATTGCGGAGGTGATACTCGCTCTTACAATTGTTGTCCTCTACGTCTAACAAAAGTTATGTTTGTAACCCGTTCGTAAGAGACATTTTACTGATTAGCATCCTACCCCTTTTGGATCCCCCTTGAAGTCTAAACTGAAGTACTACAAACAAGTCGACGGAATTCATTGAGGCCCTTTGTACACGGCTCAGTTTCTTTACAGAACGGCGTATAAATCGCTCCGTAGAAAAAAATCGTGTCTGTCAACAAGCTTCCATACAACACTGACGACCGTGACGGACCGCGCCTACTCGGGACCAATAAACCCTAGCTTTTCACGGCGAGGAAAACGTGTGTGTAAGGGGCCTAACTGTACTGGTGTTCGTGAACCGATTAGGCTAGTCGATAGATATGTTAGAAGAGCTGTGTCTATAGAGACACAGCTCTTCTAACATATCTTTTCATTGATTTTTTCCACCCTGTAGATAAATCAATGGGCCCTAAAGGGACACCATTTTAAATCCTAAGGATGTATTATTTTACTTAAAGGAAACATTCCTTTATTTTTAAAAAGAAACAAAACTGCATTCTCAGATTTCTCGACAAGCTTACGAGTACCTAAGCCGGGAATAGAACCAGCTAAAAATTAAAAAAAAAGATCATGAAATCTAACATTCATTTTATTTTATCATCAATTCTATTAAGAAGGACACGTAACATGAAAGAAATTTATTACCTAGCAAGACATTGATACTTGAACTATTTAAAATTACAATTTTGTTACTTACACTTCAATAATTTAACTGATAAGTTGTTCGAAATGACCCTTGTTACGGATACACAACTTAGTCTTTTTTGAAATTCACGTCGTGTAGCCTTCTGCAAAGTGTTGTGGTGTATCATATGCTCCTTATAACATTTTCTAACTCAACCCTCATCTACAGTCTCATAAGACTTTTCGTAAATAACATTTTTTACATGACATACGTACATACCTCTCAACATACCACTGTAGAGCTAAATTGCAATTCTTGTTGTTTGAAAAGTAATAATCGATAAAAATGTCCAAAATTTTCGTTCTAATTTCAAAATTACAGTTCCACACCACAAACAATTTTACAAGCTTTTATTTACACAACAAACATAGTATGTAACTATGTTTGTTTGGATGGATTCTTGCAACTCAATTTTGAAGCAGATATCTTCAACAGATTGAGCTGAAATTTTGTATACACGTTTAGTTTGGATGACAATGCATGGTAGAATGACGTCACATAGCTAACTATGTGACGTCATTCTAAATCCAACATGGCGGAACACCCAAGATGGCGGACTAGTTATTTTTAATGCACTCCTACAATATGGGTATCAAATGAAAGGGCTTGCTGAGAATAACTCGAAATAAAAAGTAAAAAATAAATGAAAAGTAAAAAAAAAACTTTTTTAAAAACAAGCTTTTATTTAAATGCGCTAAATATAATAAAATAAACTTTTCCTTTAAAAATTTTACTATCAACTTATAACGTCATTACACAATTTATATGATATAAAAGCTTGTCGTGGGATTTGCCTGTGTAGATAAACAAGTAAATTAAATAACTTGATCTGATTGATTTTAAACTTTTAAAATTTTCAAATTAAGTAAATATGAGTACTTAAATCTCGTGACAAGCTTTTATATCATATAAATTGTGTAATGACGTTATAAGTTCATAGTAAAAGTTTTAAAGGACAAGTTTATTTTATTCTATTTAGCGCATTTATATAGAAGCTTGTTTTAAAAAAAGTATTTTTTACTTTTAAATTAATCCTTTGTGTAATGACGTTATAAGTTCAATGCACATAATTCTATGCACATTTCCTTCTTAGACGAGGCCGTCTAAGAAGGAAATGTGCATAGAATTATTATCACCAATTAAACTATTTTCTTAACTAAGTCTTCATTCAACAAGTTACTTATAGATAAATAAGCAAGCTTGTACTTCAATGTCTTTGGATGTTAGAGTTAAAAGAAAATTATAACGTGTCTTGTTGAAAGTGAACAGTTCAAGTCTAGGTAATGTTGATTAAAGCCCTTGTGTAACTACTAAATATTAGATTTCATGGATATCTTGTACGACAGACGAGTGTAAGACCTAATGTTTCTTGGAGACATTTTATCTTTAACATTGACTGTATCTACTAGTGAAATAAAATAGCGAGTGTTTATTTTATAAAATTTTTAGCTGGTTCGATTCCCGGCTTAGGTAAGCTTGTCGAGAAATCAGTGAATGCAGTTTTGTTTCTTTTTAAAAATAAAGGAATGTTTCCTTTAAGTAAAATAATCTATATTAAGGATTTAAAGTGGTTCAGGGCCCGTTGATTTTTTCCATTCTTGTTATTTATCGTGGTAAACTATTGGGCTGGTGATATTGTCCTCAAATTTTTACTTCATCTGTTTGCATATGAACAGTGAGCTCTTGTGCCACCAACTACCCACCACAGTCCCAGTTGGTCTACTGACAACTGACAGCGACGCTAATAGTCTTTTGTTAGCGATCATGAGAGAGCTGTTGCTCGTCAAACTTTACAATATTTACAATTTACTTTACACTTTAATGTTATTTGAATATTAACCATACTGCTTACCTACTCACTCACATCAGTTAGCTATTAGCAGTCATAAAGTAAAAGTAATACTATTGTTACACATTCAGCATAAATATGTTTATCTTAATATTATAGGTACCTATCACGATTGTGCTAAAAGTAAAACAAATTACAATAACGTTGAGGTGAACCCGACCGCGCCGCGGTACAATACAATGCTAGTAATCGAACAAGTTGATTTTTGTGGGCGACGCTAAACATGGCTTGAGCTTGTCATTTACATAGTTCTGTAATATATGTACTTGTAACATGGAAGTGTAGACACTGCGATGTTTCCTCAACAATCACGTGTTATGTGAGAGACGGCGTTGCGCGTTGGGCATCCAGACGAGGTGTCGCTGTGTGAGTGGAGCAATAGGTCAAGTACTGTATGATGTGTAGGAGGCGTATGTTTGTACTATAGGTGACCATGCGTTTCCACACTGACCTACAAAATGTTGAGATTGTATCTACAGCTTTTCATCCTGCGCCTGCTGATCAGGCTAGTGAAAAATGTTTACTTATAGATAATGACGGGCTTGCTCAGTCTCCACATAAAGCCACTGTATTCGCTTTTGACCACTTCGTTTTTAGTGATTTAGTATTTGTGATTCTACTTTTGACTGCTACTGAAACTGCACTTGAAACGATAATAGGAAAATATTTCAGGTGCTTTCAGGAACCTCATCTTTGTTTAATTTGGATGCGTTTTTTTTCTTCATATTTTTACTCGCTTTGCAACAATATTCCTCGCGATATTAATTGTTAAATGTTTACGTCGTCATATTAATAATGAATCTTTGAGCTAGCGCTCGGCACGCTTATCAGTTAATGACCTCGATACACTATTTATTATGATTCAGGTAGCGATTACACTGCGCTTACATTCTTACTTACACCTTTGTATAATATTATAGCTTTACTTTTTAGGCTCAGATTTCAAATCAAAACAAATAATTTATTTTCCAGATCTTAAATGCAATTTGTTAGTAATTAAATAGCATACACAACTTAGACAGCTTAGACTACTAAACCGCTAAACAAAAACCGCTATGCCAAAAGCGAATCGGTTAAGAATTAATGAAGGATCACATGTTCGCGGTTCATTAAATAATGAGTTACATAAGAGCGTTTACGCCATACGGCATTTCATACAAACTTTCAAGCCCTTCTTTTTCGAAATGAATAAACCGATTTTAATGAAACTTCGTACGCATAAACAGGATAAAAAGGTCTAAACGAAAAATTACAGTGTTACAGCCAAATTAGACCGATTTTAAAGTTTCCATTGAAACAGAGATTTCCAGTAATCTTTTTTAAATAAAACATTTCGAAAATGTTCTTTACTAACTTTTTAGACCTTCGTATCCTGCTTATGTGTATGAAGTTTCATTAAAATCGGTTCGTATCGTAATCGGTAAGCGCTCTTAACTGGAAAAGATCGCAGAAAGCGATAAGGCCGCCCAGTGTGTGTTTTGTATTAATAATCATATTTTTTTGTTATGTATTTTCTGATGTACAATAAAGTATATATAAATAAATAAATAACTGTAACACCATATTTTCCACCACCTTTTAATTAGCCGTCTCCTGCGCCCACGGGAAGTGTGTGCTTGGTCTAATCTTGACCGGAAGGAAACGACACGACTATTTTGTCGTATTTTTATTTGACACTCGTCCCTTTTGGTCCGAGCAAATATTGAAACAATCTAATTACAACACTTTACAAGTCGTGAGCTTTAACGATTACAAAAATAATGCCCTCACAACACAAACATCTGTGATCTAATAATACATTGATCACGATTCACGATGTTCTTAGTTACTTAGAAGATAATAATCTTATTAATTCTGTTTTTTGCGGGATCAGGATATGTAGAGTATGTTGGTGTAAGATCATTGAATGGATGACGGATGGTGACCGTGTGGGGCAGTGTGGGTATGTTCGCACATACGCGACTCTTGTCGCTACCGTCTCTACTTGTCGGTGGGCGCATTTTGACAAACCACAACTGAAACCAGCACAACGAGGTTTTAAATTTGAATTCATATGCAGAACTTGCAAGGCCATGTAACGAAAAAACGACTTAACGAAAAAAGTATTTTGATAAGCCCAGTCTCATCATCATCATCATAATTTCAGCCGAAAGACGTCCACTGCTGGACATACGCCTCCTTCAAGCAGGTGCTTGGAGGAGGCGTATGTCCAGCAGCAGCAGAAGTGCAGGTCCATTTCGACCGGTTCTGTGCTTCCCGCATCCAACGGGTTCCTGCGGCCTTCACAAGGTCGTCGGTCCACCTTGTGGGAGGCCTTCCAACGCTACGTCTTCCGGTACGCGGTCGCCAATCCAGAACCTTTGTGTGAATTTTAGCCTTCTAATAAGGCCCATTGTGAGCGACCACGTTTCAGTGCCATTATGTCATCACTGGCAACACGCACTGGTCAAAGACTTTCGTCTTGAGACTCTGCGGTATGTGGGACGAGAAGATATTTTGTAGCTGCCCAGTCTATTACTGCAATCATTTGGGGCTGGGTCCATTTTCCCACGTAAATCAATTGACTAATTAATTACCCATACGATTTATTTTAGGCGCGTGATAAAATGTTTCGCGCTACAGCTGCGTAGGCGCAGCGTACTCGTGTACTATAATTGCACGTGCTATACTTAATCAATCACTTACCTTTATGCTTCAAATTAACTTCCGATCAAACGGTTTTTGATAACGTAGGTAAGTACAGTTTTGACACTGACGTCGCAAGCTAACTAAGACCACTCTCGATCTTGATCTAGTACCTTACAATGGCCTTGTTATCGTATTGTTAACTTACCCCATGACATTGGAAAATCAGCGTAGCTTAGGGTAGCTTTTTAGGGACCCAATTACTTGGACTCCGCTGTCCATCCGGCAGTCCGTCCGTCTGTCTGTCACAGGGCTGTATCTTTTGAACTGCACTAGGTAGACACTTTTAATTTTCAGAGTGTGTATTACTACGGCCGCTATACAAAAAAAAAAAGTTGATTTTAGTTTCACTAATTGATAAAAAAAAAATTGTGTTAAATATTTACGGTGGTACGGAACCCTTCGTGTGGGAGTCCAACTCGCACTTGGCCGCTTTTTCTGCCACACTTCTTTACAGCACGAGCATTATCAACAATAACAAAGATGTTACCGTGGCGTCGCTAGCAGCGCCCTTGACAAACACAGAGGTCAATAAAAAAGAAGATGATAAATAAAAAACTATGGCTTAGGTCATGTTTAAGTACGGTCGTGATCGTTTCCAATGACTTGTTCTTTGTTCCCCGGTAGGTTTCATCGCGAAAAAAGAAGCCTTGATTACATTGTTAACTAGGCGTGTAAGTACATACATACGTAGATTATTTAGTTCATTTCTAGCTGTTAAAATTAAGTCGTTACTTTTATTCAGAACCAGCTTCCACCCGCGGCTTCGCCCGCGAGGTATGTCGATAATAACTATCCTATGTCCTTCCCCAGGATGCAATCTATCTCTCTGCCAAATTTTATCGAAATCCGTTCAGTGGTTTAGGCGTAAAACGGTAACATACGGACAGACAGAGTTGCTTTCGAATTTATAATTTATTCAGATTCAGAATTCAGAATTTAATTCACCACTGATTACAAGTACCTATCACAGTTAAAAATCGGTGCAGGCGAGTCTGTGCGGGTCGGTACCGATCGGTGCAGGCGAGTCTGTGCGGGTCGGTACCGATTGGTGCGAGTGAAATGCGCTCACACATAAAGAAACAGGTAAAACATGTAGGTAACCGTTTCCTTCCGAAGATCAACCTGCAGAGACCTGTGCCGGGAGTCGGGACCGAAAACTTGCTTCCTTATATGAGCGGGTGCTCATGCAAGGCAAGGCGTATAACGAAAACAATTAATCGTACCCTAGGAGAGATTTCGGTGATCTTTTGTATGCTTCTCCATCGTCTGCGCTCGCTAAACAAGCATTCTGACTAATTGAATCATGAATACACAGGAATATTTACATTTAGTTGTCACATAATAGATATTAAAACAAGCGCCACCATGCTTGCACAGCCATGTAATTGTGACAAAACATGAAGCGAGTGTGCACCGTCATTTGTTTGTTCACGTGCGCGTAGGGCTCGGTAGCGCGGTAGGAAGGGAACCTGAGCCGATGTGTCACACACACACTGCACACGATAGACCTATGACTAATAGTTTCCTAAAACCACGACAAAAGAAATGCCTGGATATGACGGGACTAACCCGTACAAAGTACGCCCTGCATATGCGTGACAGTGTCAGTATTGTATGAATGCTCTGCCTTTCATTAGAACAATGATGTCGATGCAACAAAATAAATGTTTGACCTTTTTTTACGATGGGAAATCGTCAAATGACCCCTCCCGCCCTGGGTGGGCGGAAGGGAGTGTCAGACTCTTACTGACTAAAACCCATCCGTGTTCCTTCCTCAGCCCTTTTTCGGACAATCCCGCTGCCCCGGAAATGTGTGACCTGGCAAATACTTCTCTCAGTGTCGGGAAAACGCGTAAACAACCTAACATCACGCCTGTTTTTCCCGGAGGGTTAGGCAGAGGCAGGCGTGGTGTCAAGGGGGCCCCGGTGATAGTGGTCATGGCCCTGCACCAAAATCATTCAAGCTGTCGGAAACCCCGATGGGCATATGCAAACACATTAACAACAGAGGCAGTCTTGGGGACAGCCGACAGAAGTGATAACTTAAAACTATGATATATTAGTGGCTTTTAAAATTTTCTAATTGTAGTATCAAATATTAAAATTTCATAATTTGTAAATTAAAATTATTAACATTAGTCTGGTTATTACATCTTTCGTCACTCCGGTAACAATTAGCGCAAGACATCATACTCTTGAAGTACACTGGTAACATTAACATTTCGGTGACGCGAACCAATTAGATTTTTAAGAAATTAACAAAAGAAAATCTAATCTATCCGAGAGTGTCAACCGCGCGCTCTTGCATTCTACATTGTCATAGTTGCTTAGGCTTTCCTGCATAAGTCGACAATGTTACTCGTATTTCTGTTTGAAAATATGAAACAAGACGTATACCTAATATTCAAATTTTTCCAAAAAATGCTGCGGTCGGTTTAGCTTTAGCAGCATTATAACTTTATAAAAGGTACCCCCCCCCCCCCCCCCCCATGTAAAAGCTGTTTAAGTAAGTAACGTCCCATGTCATAGAGGGTGCGCTTACTGCCACTAACCGGGCACAAATCCAGACTCCATAGGCTGCTTCAGCGAAATGACTGATGAAAAACCTAATAACACTTTAACTGACCTGGTAATCGAACCCAGGACCTCATGCTCAGCAGTTACCCTTGCGACCACTAGACCAACGATTAGACACACCTCCATAAAAAAAAATCCTGCGCCCCCATGGTGACCCCCCAAAATCTTGGGCTCCTTATTCCTCCATAATTTTAATAGTCAAAATAATAAAATTGTTCCCAGCGGCTCCAAACCAAATTGTGTAAGGTCAACAAAACACAAATTGCTAACATTAATGTTATAATTTCGTAAATAAATAAATAGTCTTATAAAGGGGGTTGACATTTTCATTATTTTTGCCGTAGAACACCAGTTTCGAGATATAAGCAAAAGAAAATAAAAAAAAGATACACTATTTTTTAACTGACTTCCGAAAAGGAGGAGGTTATATGTTCGACTTATGTAAGCTTGTCGAGAATCCGTGAATGTAGTTTTGTTTCTTTTTAAAAATAAAGGAATGTTTCCTTTAAGTAAAATAATCTATCTTAAGGATTTAAAGTGGTTTCCCTTCAGGGCCCATTGATTTTTTCCACCCTGTCTATTCCACACCTTTTTAATCGCGATTAAAAATAGTCAGATTTAGTTAGACAATCAAAACTTTTGGTGAAAAACGTCAAATTCAAAATAGCCATTTTCAATAGATTAATAACTCAGTGCCGTCTCTGTGCTATCAAACTAAATTACACAGGCTACATTTTTAACCAGTGCGCCAACTGTAATGAGTTCAGTAAGTACATGATTTTGAACACCCCATGCGTTGAAATTTTTCGTCGGTCTTTAACAAAAAATTAGCTCAGTCATACATTTTGACCGCGTAGGTGTTGCACTTTTGTATAACTGTTTTATACAAAAGTGCAATACCTACGCGGTCAAAATTGTTTTTTATATATCAATGGAAACAGCAGTTTTTTTTTTATAACTGAATAAAAACTTCTACGCTTACGCGTCTAGAATCGTGTACTAAATTCATGGTTACAGTTTGCGCACTGGTTAAAAATGTATCCTGTGTATAGTTGTTTCACTTTAGTCAATTTCAGAATGGGAAATCGTCGTTTGACAGGAATAAACTAAATTTTGGTGATTTTTAGTCTAGTTTAAGAGGCATTTGTGACAAGAGAATCGGCGCCATTGTCGCATTATTCCGGTAAGTACCTAATTTGTTTATTGAATCTTAAATTAATTTGATTGTAAATGTATTTTATTTTTTATGCAATTTGTACTTCAAAATTTTTGGAGCTCATGGGAAACATTTTATTTATTATTATTAATATTAAAACTTTTCGAGAAACTGCTATTAAAACAGTTAAAACCAATTATAGAAGAAAAGGAACTAATACCAAACCATCAATTTGGCTTCAGAGAAAAACACTACGATAGACCAGGTGCACAGAATAACTAACATTATTGAAAGAACACTCGAAAACAAGCAAGTCTGCGCCACCGTATTCCTAGATGTCGCGCAAGCTTTTGATAAAGTTTGGCATGAGGGTCTGGTATTTAAACTCAGACGCATGCTACCTCCAGAATTTGCAGACATTCTAGAATCATATATAAGTAACAGAATGTTTAGAATAAGGCAAGAGGATGCATATTCTGAGCTAAAACTTATAAAAGCTGGGGTGCCACAAGGAAGTGTGTTAGGCCCATTCCTCTACTTGCTATACACATGTGACATCCCAGAGCTGGAAAACAACACCATAGCGACCTTTGCAGATGACACTGCTATTATGGCTACCGGATCAAACCACAAAGAAGCAGTAGAGAAAGTTCAACTAGCTGTGAACAAAGTTTATGACTGGACACAAAAGTGGAAGATCAAACTGAATGAGTCAAAATCAATTCATATTGACTTCACTAACAAACACTGCAATTACCACCCGATCTATATGAACGGCATGCAAGTGCCTTATGCTAACACAGCCAAATATCTGGGCATAACTCTTGACGCCAAATTGCGTTGGAAATCTCACGTCAAAAAGAAAAGACAGGAACTCGACAAACGTTATAAAAGTATGTATTGGTTACTCGGAAGGAAATCCTGCCTATCAATACATAATAAAATTATACTATACAAGCATATCCTTATGCCAATTTAGACGTATGGCATCCAACTTTGGGGCTGTACTAAACGAAGTAACGTTAAAATAATCCAACAATTCCAAAATAAAGTACTCAGGGATGCTGTAAATGCTCCATGGTATATTAGAAATGACGACCTCCACCGTGACCTTAAAATGGAACTCGTCACCACCATAATTCAAAAATTTGCTGAAGTCCATGAACACAGACTTTACCGACATGTGAATGTCGAGGCAATTCAGCTGCTAGACAACACGGACATAGTGCGTAGGCTAAAGAGAACTAAACCATTTGAGTTAGTGTAGTTTACATAGTGAAGGAATAATAGTGCGGTGCTAATGGTGCTATACATGTAACACATGAACAAAGTGTTTTATCAATTTATCAGACCCTAAGAAATTGCTACGAAACTGTGTAAAAGTGCAAATTGACACTATTCTTAGTTATTATAATCTATCTCGTAAAATATTAAGTTAGAGTTAAATTGCTTATTAGTCTATTAGGCTAGATTGTAATCAATTACTAAGAACTTTAGTTCTTATTATAAAGAAAAACAATTTTTATATTAAATTGCTTTTTAATTTGGAGCCGCCGGGAATAAAATTATGGAGCGCCTGGAAATAAGCCAAATATTGAACTGCGACCGCGTCTGGGGCCCTGGGCAGAGCTCTATGTATACATTTCTCTTAGGCTGCGACCGCGCCTGGGGCCCTGGGCAGAGCTCTACGTATACATTTCTCTTGGGCTGCGCCCGCTCCTGGGGCCCTGAGCAGAGAGAGTCTACATATACATTTCGCCAGTTGTGTTTCAATTGGTGGTGTGAATAAATAAATAAATATTAATTTGCCAACGAGCGGGTACACATTCAGACTCCGGGCTGGTACTGCTGTACCTCAACCGTTAATCTACTTTGTTCGAAAAATTTAAGAAAATTAGGAGCTGTGGTAATGATTGTAGGAGCGTGTTTTGTCACTGATATTCGTATGTATCTACCTTTGACGAGTCTCGATGAGTTTAAGTTTAGTCTTTTTTCTCAGTGTGTCTGTAGTCAACACAATGTGTCACCTTATGTATGCTTATCTTCACTTGTACAAGTCAATAAAAGAATAGGTTGTTTAAGTTAGTTTTATGTCATGGATGAGTTGCTCTCAAGTTATTTACTTTTTACTAACATAAGTAGGTAAGTGTAAATACAATGTTTATTGCCATTATAAAGTTACTAGCAGCGCCCCGCGGTTTCACCCGCGTTAGTTTTGATCCCGTGGGAATATCGGGATAAAAAGTATCCAATATTGTGTTAATCCTGGTTATAAACTATCTGTATACCAAATTTCATCCAAATCCGTTCAGTAGTTTTTGCCTGATTGAGTAACAAACATCCAAACATCTTCACAAACTGTCGCATTTACAATAATAGTTGGATATCGCACTTAGTTTAGGTAGGTACCTATAACGTGGAGCTGTCCATGTGAATACCTGTTATTGAAATGCTTTTTCTTTTCGATTTTCCTCCAATGAAAATTAACATTTCCGGTAGAAGCGTCACTTGAACTGATGAAAGTTTGTTGTTAAACAATCGAAATAACCAAAATTTATAAAAGAGTCGATAGATGTTATGTTCTTATAAAAATAATCTTCGCTAGTAGTGCTCTTCGCCACGAGCCCCGTCGATGTCTCAGCTACTCCCGGCTGGTGGTCCGCTTATCTTATCAGCGCCAATATTGTGCACAGTGCCACACCATGCAGCGTTACTTATACCCATGAACTCGTAGGCATTAACCCGCGCATGAAGTGCTACTACTGAAGTACTGACAATGAGTCACCGACCATTCACATGCACCCACATACACGCTGATCTAGACTATACTGCTGCTGCTATTATTAGATATAATGTTGCACATTTACTAATTATAGATTTAATGCTATTAACGGTGGTTAGTCTTATTCAGACAGATTGGGCAATAGAGTTGCCTTGAAGTTTAGTCAGAGTGCATTCCGTCAATTTTATTTCTATTCAAATGACTGGGGCTGCTGATATTATTTTGATACTCGAATCCAAACATTCTGGGCTGATGATGTTTGTTCTAACTTCTTAGCTTGTAGGTAACACTAGAGTGGAAGGCGAATTTGTCTGGAAAGACTGTTTAGATTGATGTTGAATTACGAATAATGTATGAATAAACGCCGCATCACGTGCGTACGCGTACGTAGTTGGAATGTTCATGAACGATGTTTGATTCACAGCGTGCCTAGGTAGGAACACTGAATCAAACATGAATATAAACAGAGAGTCTCGACATCTGCCGACGCGAATGGAACCGTTACAAAAGATTATCAGCTGAACCGTAGACAACTAATAAAAGAAATGAATCGATTTTCCTTCGAGGTCAATTTTCACAACATACCAAAGAAACGAAGCAACAAGTCTTACCAAATAATAGTGGTGGACAAAAACATAGAGACAGAAGGCCAACCATCACTTATTAGTTGAACTGCCGGAATAGGACTAGCATATAATATACCGAGTCTTACAACGCCCGGCTGCCGCCGCGGGCTGTCCCAGCACTCCCAGCCAGACTTCAACCAATGTGCCTGCGACAGGTTTTTATAGCAGTAAACTAGCATCAGTAGTCCGGAGCTTAGATTTGTGCCCGGTTGATGGCAATAGGCTCGCCCCCTATTACATGGGACTTAAACACCCAATGTGCGCGCCTACGACTATAACTAGCCGCCACACTGCAGTCACTGCAAGTAATACCTACCAACGTGCGCGCCTACGACTATAACTTCTGTGACTTCTTGGTGGCTGGCTATGATAGTCCGTGCCTTAACAAATAGGCGTGCGAATATCGGTGAATGTCCTCGCGGCACATCCGCCGCCGGGGGCTGCCGACCCTAATGTCTGCGCTATTCACTTTAATTTCCTCTACGTATCACATGACATGTCGGCTAGAGTTCATAAGCTTATTGAACGTCCAGTAACACATTAGTGGGGTCAATGTACCTCTGCCCTTATTTTTATGATCAGGGGCCTAAAAAGGCCACTATGGCATGACAGTTTTGTATGGAGATTCGTAAAATGCTACAGGTACACCTCTGCCAAACCCTTCAGGGATCTATAGGTGTGAAACTGTCAAACAGATGAATTGCGTTATATGGATTATTTTATTATTCTGCCAAAGTGGCCTTTTTAGGCCCCCAGGTCTTTATGACTTATTCTGCATTAGACTGCATTCAGTCTAAGTACGAATACGCTTTAAGATTGTTTATGGGGTTTTTAAACTTACCTTCTGGGTATTTGGTGTCTTGTTCAAATGGGGATTATTTGCTTGCTCGAATAAAGTTACAAACTTGTTAAAAAACAGCTATGACCTATAGATTACCAAAATTTTGCAAACGTTACTACTCCCTTCAGACACTCACCGACTCCGCTGGTTCCCCGACGAATGTCGGCAGAAAATAAAGCACACCTTCATGCATTTAACCTTTTAACCGTTTACGTCGGATTAATCCGACAAATATTTTTGGGTCCATTTCGCCAGGGTCGTATATTTACGATAAAATACCACAGCTCGTTTAATCTGCTTTTTTATTTAGGTAATTACGCTGTATTCTATCAGGTTTTTTTTTTCGGGCGCTGGGGCATGACGTCTGATATGAAGTTGGGCGGTAAAAGGTTAATATGAGTTGCTTCCCGACCAACCGCAGGTTTGGCACAAATAGTTTAAGAACTAGGCCTCCGCGACCTTTGGTTTGAATGTAATAAAAACAAAAACACAGTGGTTAGTGGTGCGACCATATCGCCGATTGATTCGATTCAACTAAGTGATCATTTCGAGCGCGACTAACTCAATATCCGTTGCACACAAATATTGAATGACTGATCATCTGGTCCACTGATTTACGAACAAATGACGAACGTAAATAACTGGACGGGTTCGTACCAGTACACCAGCGATAGTTCATACACATAACACCCAGTTTCTGAATTGAGAATTTGAAGTTGAGAACATCTTAATCTGTAGTTAAGTATGACTTAAGTATGAAGTATGACTGTATTTGAGAATAATTAGTTGAGATTTGCTACTTTATTCAAATCAGAAACCGGGTGATAAGTGTCAGATCGTGATCGGTTCGATCGCTCAGAGAAAGTGAACTTGGATTTATCTGCTCGGAAATTCCCAACGTGAATCGTGACTTAAATTATCCTAGTTAGTGCTAGGAATGGAATCTGTAAAGATTTGCCATAACACCCGGTTGTCCTATTTCCATGTTTCGGGTTTCCCGAGAATCAGGAAACAGTTTATAACCTGAGGAAGAATAAGAGAAGTTGCTTCAATAATCTGTTGTTTGTCGACAGCGTCGGCAAGTTGAACCTAGTGGATCTAGCGGGCAGCGAGCGGCAGCGCAAGACTGGCGCGTCGGCGGAGCGGCTGCGAGAGGCGTCGCGCATCAACCAGGCGCTCTCCTCGCTCGGCAACGTCATCTCGGCGCTCGCGGAGAACAGCCCGCACGTGCCTTACAGGTGAGCTACCAGGGTATCAGAACAGACAAGAAGTTTTCTCGCACTTCATTTGCGCTATAGTAATCTCTTCTAACCATTGCGAAAATTCAATTAACTTCGAGATTCAATAAAGGGGTCTCTGAATGAGTTAAGCAACCATTTTGCGGAAAATTATCCTTTTGTTTTTTGTCGTAACGAAAAGAGCTGTGTTAACTTTGCAGAGACTCGAAGCTGACGCGCATCCTGCAGGACTCGCTGGGCGGCAACAGCAAGACCATCATGATCGCCAACATCGGGCCCGCCTCCTACAACTACGACGAGACCATCACTACGCTGCGGTACGCACACAGAGCTAAAGGTAACGAAGACTTAACGGCTAGCTCCCAGAACCTTAAAATTACATATTTAGGCGTTCTGTTCATTAAAGCTACTTAGCCAATTTTTATAAGGGACAAAAAATTCGAGGTGTCGTTATGGACGAGCCATTTTGGGTGTAGCTAGATCCTAGTTACCTTATTATATGTATATCGTGCACTAAATGTGTGTCACTTAGTATTTTCGTGTGAATGTTCCAGCGATAAAGAACAAGCCGGTGCGCAACGAGGACCCGAAGGACGCCAAGCTGCGCGAGTACCAGGCGGAGATCGAGCGCCTGCGCGCGCTCATCGAGCAGCGCCGCGCGCACGAGCGCAAGCCGCGCAAGCCGGCGCGTGCGCGCGCGCAGCCCGTGCAGCGCGCGCCCGCAGACAACTGTACGTCCCCTCCCAGCATCTCCACTATATGGCTCTAGGGTGCCCCTCCCAATATCTCTACTATCTGGCCCTAGGGCATCCACTCCCAGCATCTCCACTGTATGGCTCTAGGGTGTCCCTTCCCAACATCTCCACTATATGGCCCAAGGGGGCGTCCCCTCCCAGCATCTCCACTATATGGCTTCAGGGAGTCCCCTCCCAATATCTCCACTATATGGCTCTAGGGTGTCCGCTCCCAGCATCTCCACTATATGGCTCTAGGGTGTCCCCTCCCAGCATCTCCATTATATGGCCCTAGGGCGTCCCCTCCCAGCATCTCCATTATATGGCCCTAGGGCGACCCCTCCCAGCATCTCCACTCACATCTGCCTTATAAATACCTTTTGTTACTCGCCTTTCATTCATCCTCTCAACATGGCCAAAGCATCATTTATTATTTTCTTAACGCATTGTTTTCTTATTATCTTACAGCCGAAGAAGAGACAGTCAGCATAGAAAATGAGAACATACTGGCGGAGTCTACGATAGAGCAAGAGAAGAAGCAAATGGAGGAGCTAGAGCAGCAGATCCTGGCGCTGGAGGAGCGGCTGGTGCAGGGCGGCGGCGGCAAGGAGCTGCTCAACAACCTCAACGAGACGCAGCTCATCCTGCAGCAGCGACACTCCGAGATCACGCAGCGCAAGGAGCGCGAGGTGGAGATGCAGCAGCGCATCGAGCTGGAGCAGGAGACCACGGCCATCGTCAGCGACACCTTCACCACCCTGCAGCAGGAGGTGGACCACAAGACGCAGAGGTACGTACTCACGCATACGTAACTCTTAGGCCCGTATTAATAAACGTTACTCAGCCCGAGAGCTCGCACTTGATATCAATCTTGAGGTCATGATCGTATTAATAAACATCATAACTTACGTACTCAAGTTACGGTTTGGGTTTACGTTATCAGCCAAGCGATGGACTGATTAATAAACGAAACTTTACGCTTAAGTATACAATAGGTGCGTATATACTCAACATCGTGACTAAAGAACGTGATTAGTATCTAGCGCGAAGCATGGAGTTTGAAAATATTTTGGATGAAATTAATTATTACGATGAAATAGAGCACTTTGGCGATATTTTATGATCTTTGCGATATCGTTTACCAAATCTATAATTTATATGTTGAGGTCGGTCAAACTGTGTTAGTCTACTGCGATAGTTGTATAAAATAGGTATTACTACTTATTCTGGAGACGTAGAACATCTTCGATGGGGCCTAAACCAAAGGCAAATTCATTGGCTCGAGACCACGACATCGTGGCAAGGCGCAAGGCACAAGGCTGCTCCCTTCTTGTACACCCGCGTAACAGCAACAGCATACAATGTTTGCTTATAAACTGAGAAATCACCTTCATTCAGCTGGTTTACGTTGCAGTAAGCCAGTGCAGAAGATTTTGCTGTCCACTGCGCACCGACAAAACCGACTACAGTTTACTAGAATTGTTGTATGACAACAATTCTGATTGGGAGAACAATGACGTGATTTATAGCGACGAAAAATCGTTAAAGTTGGATAAGGATGGGCGTAAAAATATTGTGGAGAAAAGGTATAAGGAATTACATACCTTATTTTTATGCAAATAATGTTGTTATTTGTTAAATGAATGTGAAAAAATACAAACTTTAGCAATGGAAGGTATACAAAATATAAAATATAAAATCATTTAATTCAAGTATCACTGACTCATAATAGAAATAATACACTCATACAGTCACATTACATATACAACACTACAAATTCAATTTCATTCCTAAATAAAACAATAATAAAAAATTATTACAATCAAATTAACAATTTACACAAAACATAAATAAATAAATGAGGTTTGTCAGTCACATCAGCCTGCCACATGTCGCTTACAACAGTGGGAGATGATGGAGCAATCAAGCCTTACCGCGAGCGCGGCCAGCAAGCTGCTAGCGCCGCACCAGGGACGTGCCTCTCTTGCGCATAGTGGCGTGGAAGCAATCCACGCGCGCTTCCGCAAACATTGCCGATGCGCTGCAGTAGCGGGGAGCGCTAACATAGCCGATGCGCTGCAGTAGCGGGGAGCGCAAACATAGCCGATGGGCTGCAGTAGCAGGGAGCGCAACATAGCCGATGCGCTGCAGTAGCGGGGAGCGCAACATAGCCGATGCGCTGCAGTAGCGGGGAGCGCAAACATAGCCGATGCGCTGCAGTAGCGGGGAGCGCAAACATAGCCGCTGCGCTGCAGTAGCGGGGAGCGCAAACATAGCCGATGCGCTGCAGTAGCGGGGAGTGCAAACATAGCCGATGCGCTGCAGTAGCGGGGAGCGCAAACATAGCCGATGCGCTGCAGTAGCGGGGAGCTCAAACATAGCCGATGCGCTGCAGTAGCGGGGAGCGCAAACATAGCCGATGCGCTGCAGTAGCAGGGAGTGCAAACATAGCCGATGCGCTGCAGTAGCGGGGAGCGCAAACATAGCCGATGCGCTGCAGTAGCAGGGAGTGCAAACATAGCCGATGCGCTGCAGTAGCGGGGAGCGCAAACATAGCCGATGCGCTGCAGTAGCGGGGAGCGCAAACATAGCCGATGCGCTGCAGTAGCGCCAGGCGTCCGTCACTCGCTCAAGGCCACGCGTTATATATGCCTGTTACCGCTTCGCGTATCGCCGTCGCGTCGATACAACCGACAGTGGGCTGCCGCCGCACCCTGCCTGAGTGCTCGCTCGCACGTCATGGTCACCGCGCTGAGTATCAAAATGCCGATTATTTTTATTGTTTTTTAATTTTATTTTTTGAATTATTTTGACAACGTCCTAATGGATCGGCTTGGCAGCACCATCTTGGAAATTTTAAAAACAATTGATTTTCCTCCGCTGTGCTCCTGTTTCCCTTTTGATTATTTTTTAAAATTATTTACGCGGTTTCGGATATATTTTTTTATTACCTTTCTAATCTTTTGCTTGAATGATTTTATTGGCTACAAAGTTAATATAATAAAAAACATAAAATAAAAAACAGCAAATCAAAGTTCCTCAGCTGGGATGGAACTCACGTCGTCGAGCATACTCGTACATCAACAGCTATCGCAGGCGTTTACACCAATCAGCTATGGGAACTATGATAAACTATTCTGATTACACAAACGTGATTACCTGCGTAGGTCGTTTTCATAGTATCATTAAAAACATAAATGTATTTTTGTATATTAACAAAACTAAAATATATTTATACTGTATAAAAGTGTTTCATAAAAAAAAAAATTTTTGCATCAAAAAATTCGTCCGCATCGCTGTCAATGGGATAAGTTCCCAAAGGACTGGCAGCATTGCCACGTTGGATGGCAATGCTTATTCTTTGGGCTAAAAATAGGCCAGCCCACTGGTCACGCGTAGAGTCAACCAACCGCTTGGCGATTTCCCGAAATATTCGATGAGCACCCGGACCCCAAGGCTCTAGTGTTTACCCAATAAGGTTGTTATATTTGCGCCGTTTGAGGTATTCTGCATTTAAGGCATTCCGCCGCAGCACAGCCCACCGTGCTACGAAGATGGAATAACGCGAGGGTGTCGACACAGGTTGCATCCCACACCAAAGGCCTACCCAACTTCCAAGGCATTATGGTCATTCCATCTTGCCTCTTCCCATCGTCGCGTGCCAAGCCATTGGGTTCTAAAACAGCTGGCACCCCGGCGGTGACATGAGCCCGACGGATGGATGTCGTTAATGCCATCCGACCAGCGCTCTTGCTGCAGGAAAGACCATGGTGTCCGAGGCAACTACACCGCATTGACAGCGATGTGGAGCTCCGCAAGGAGCGCCCAGACGCAAACATGTAGCGAGCCGGAATGTGGTGTCACCCAGCATAGTGCCTATGTTGGGTGACGGTAGCGCCTGAAGCCAGAGGCCCGACTCCCATTCACCCACAGCCAGCACGCTCAGCAGTATTGGTGGACGTATTAATAAGTTTATTCCATACCAACCTGCAGAGCGGCTCATCCCACTGTCACTGGGAAGACGGGTTCTCGGGCTGAACCGTGTCCGGGCAAGCTAATTTCCAGGCGTTCACCGCATCGGTCAAACACGGCACTTTAGAGTCAACCTGAGCAGGAATTAAGATTCGTGTGGTTAACTTTTCTGTGCTGTGGACCGAGGATAGGAACGGTAAGCTTACACTAGAAATTTTGCGGACGCCGAGCCCACCAAAACGAATGGCTAGTGTGGCTTGCAGCCACGCGCGGTCGTCCAAAGCTATATTTAAAATAGATGTAAGTGTACTTCGAATAAAATGATCGATTTTGTCCAAAAGGTGTGATTGCTTCCATAAAGAGTAAGAGCGGAGAAAATACATAAATTTAGACCGAAACAACAATATCTGATAAGGGGGAAAGCCGAATGTAAACTTATTTTAGAAAGTGTTAAGTATCCGAAATATCGTTAAAATGTTAAATTTTTTCGTCGATGAATGGTGAAAAACTGTCTTCTAAAATTGGGGAACCTAGGAGGTGCAATGAACTTTTTTCCAAAACTTTGATGTCTGGGGCTATTATGTTAAATTTCTGTATAGTCGATTGTCTGTCAGTATTGTCACAAATTTAAATTTCACATTTTGAGTCTGAGTTCAAGGCCGATGGATTGGAACTGCTGCTTTAGGAACTGAAGATCTTTTAGAACTGTGTCTACGTCACCTCCTAGAGTTCCATCATTTAAATATCACACATTGAATTTAGTTGTTGTATTATGGGATGGATAGCCAAACAGAAAATGACTGGCCCGAGAGGATCACCTTGTTGGCAACCGACTGCAGATTCTAAAACGTTGTCTTTATACAATAATTTTGATAGGTGCCTGTAGCACTGCCACATGAAACCGTAAATTTCTGGTAACTCCTTTTTTACTACAGCCAACAAAGTGTCCCTGTTGACATAGTTGAAGGCGTTCTTAACGTCAACCTTGAGGATGAGCTCACCTTTATTGGCATTTAAAAAGCTAGATAGGGCATGTACGGCAGCCTCGCAGCCCCCTTTGGAACCAAAGCCAAGCTGTAGGGGCTGGAATTTGTTAGACAGAATGTAGCCGTACAATTTGCAGCATATTTTGGCTGCCGTACGCCTGTAGGAGCACCCAATGGCAATGGGGCGAACGCCACCGTCTCTCTTGCGCAGGGAATTTGCCCCGTACAAGACATCGACGACGCGACGGCATCATTCACAACGCCGTTGAGCATCAGATTTATTAGAGCCGCAAGCTCCTTCTAAAGCGACTCACCAGCTTCCCCGGCGCCTGAACTCAATAAATCTTTTAAATGCTGAGGAGTCAGGCCGTCGAGGCCACCGGCGGAACCACTTCGGAAGGAGCTCACGGCTGCAATCAACTGGGGGGCAGTAACATTAAAAGGTGTTGAATCCGGGTCGAGAGGGAGGGGGGGGGGGGTTGAGAAAGGTGAGACCATCCGAAGGCGCTGGATGTTTACTCTCCAAGTCTGAAAGGGTTTCTGGAGAGTAGGGCGCCACCACATCGCTACTGAAAAGTAGCCTGGCCGCTCCCCAGATATCACCTTCGCTTAATTTTGATTCTACATGTGAACATAACCCTCTTCCTGAAAGGTTATTGAAAACAGGTAATTTTGGTTCCAAAATAAGAGTCGAATTGTTGCAGTTGTCTTTAATTTGGGTTGTCAATGTTTTTTTCGTTGCCAAATTTTTTTGAACATGCCGAATCCTATAAGGGAAGGTGAGTAATTGCTCCCAGGCACTTCTGAGTTCTCCTGGGTCGCAAGACGGAGACATCTTGCCAAACTCAATGCAACAGACCGCCTCGCGCCCCGGGGAACTCTCTTCAATACTGGGGTCAAATTTTTTAATTTTGCCAACGTTTTCCACAAACTTTGATCTGAAGATGTTGATTTTGGAGATGTGGGTGGGGGGCACAAAGGTACTCCTACACTATGAGATTTGTGAACCTTGCCATAGTGTATCCGTAGCCCCCATTCGCCTTTAAAGAAGCGTGGCTGGGAGCAATGGGGACATCTCACCTGGACATCGAGAGCGATGTGGCAGGTTGAGTGGCACTATTTCCGACATCGCTACAGCCGGCATTTAACATAAGTATAAATACCTACACTTACCTAAAAGTAAAATAAATAAAAACACTACAAACTAAACTATTCTTAAATGTTGGGACAATTTCCTTCATTAACCGTGCATGTATATAATACGTATTCGCACACAATAATAATGAAAGTTAAGGATGTGTGCGTGATGTAAACTAAATAGTATTACCGTGTGTACTTTGACATTCAGTCCTATTTTATATGAGCCGAGCCTACTATATAGTACATTGACATTTAGTCCTATTTTATATGAGCCGAGCCTATTGCCAGATCCAGATTCCGGGTACTACTAAGAAATTCCAGATTTTTCCCGATTTTTTTTTGTGGTTTTTATTCTAATTTTTTTGCGCATTCTGAAATTTAAGCGCTTAATACCAGACCAACGAAGCAAAACTAACAAAATATGGTAATTATGATTCTAGGTTAAAGAAATGTTTATCAAAGTATGCGTGCATGCGCGAGGAGATGGTGGAGCAGCGCGAAGCGCACGACGGCGAGCGGCGCGAGCACGAGGCGCTGCAGGCCGCGCTCATCGCCGAGCTGCGCAGGCGCCTGCTCGTGGCCGACAGCTTCGTGCCCGACGCCGGCCGTCCCGCCGTGCTGCGCGCGCGCTACAACGAGGACACCGACACCTGGGAGCTGCGGGAACACAGGTACACGCTGGCTGCTGAGCAGTTTGTTGCGCCACTTCTTCTTCCCAGCGAAAGCACTAGGAAGTGGTGAAGGGCGGGCGTTTTGGGGGACAGTCTTTTGTAAAGATGTTCGAATAGTGCTGATTCTCAGCCTAGTTTGAATAGGTAAATGACTTTAGATTTTGATTTTCATACATCAGTGGCAGTCCTATCTGTTGACACAGTTATAGTATAATGTCCGAAAATATCCAATGAGACCCATTACCGAGTAATCTGCGGCGTTTCCGAACAATGCAATTAATATCTGGTGTTCGATCCCCACAGCGGCGTGGAGCCCCTCACGGAGCGGCCCGTGGCTGCGCCTGCGCGGCGCCGGCCT
This sequence comes from Gortyna flavago, assembly GCA_963669345.1. Lineage (NCBI taxonomy): Eukaryota > Metazoa > Arthropoda > Insecta > Lepidoptera > Noctuidae > Gortyna > Gortyna flavago. Next base: position 17,431,994 of record OY770141.1, on the reverse strand, counting down.
GCCAGCGCGGCGCGCCGGGCCTGCGCACGCGCAGAGAACGTGCTGGACCTGGCGCCGCTGCCGCTGCCTGCCACCACGCGCACCTACACGCGCCATGCGCACGCGCAGGTGCGCACTCCTAACGCATACTTAGCGTCCCATACGAATCTTGGTTTTAAGTAACTATGCGCTTCCTGAGGACGTTCATAACGTGTTCGAGTGAAATCATGTTTTTAAATCATGTTATTTTTTTGATTTAGTACTATTATTCCATGACGTCTATGAAATTTTGCCAAATAATTAAAAAAAAAACCCATTTTGAACTCGAGATCTAAGAAGACATTAATCATTGGACTGTCGAGTAAAAATCTCATGTGTCGTATTGCAGAGCGTGCCGACAACCACGACGAAGGAGGCCGACTTGGAGCCCGCGGGCGCAGCGCGAGCGGCGCGTGCGGCGCGCCCGGCGCGGCCCAGCACTGCGCACCAGCGGCTCGGCACGGCCGGCGTGCGCTAGGCTGCGCGTGCGCAGCTCCGCGGCCCAGCACGGCGCACCAGCGGCTCGGCACGGCCGGCGTGCGCTAGGCTGCGCGTGCGCAGCTCCGCGGCCCAGCACGGCGCACCAGCGGCTCGGCACGGCCGGCGTGCGCTAGGCTGCGCGTGCGCAGCTCCGCGGCCCAGCACGGCGCACCAGCGGCTCGGCACGGCCGGCGTGCGCTAGGCTGCGCGTGCGCAGCTCCGCGGCCCAGCACGGCGCACCAGCGGCTCGGCACGGCCGGCGTGCGCTAGGCTGCGCGTGCGCAGCTCCGCGGCCCAGCACGGCGCACCAGCGGCTCGGCACGGCCGGCGTGCGCTAGGCTGCGCGTGCGCAGCTCCGCGGCCCAGCACGGCGCACCAGCGGCTCGGCACGGCCGGCGTGCGCTAGGCTGCGCGTGCGCAGCTCCGCGGCCCAGCACGGCGCACCAGCGGCTCGGCACGGCCGGCGTGCGCTAGGCTGCGCGTGCGCAGCTCCGCGGCCCAGCACGGCGCACCAGCGGCTCGGCACGGCCGGCGTGCGCTAGGCTGCGCGTGCGCAGCTCCGCGGCCCAGCACGGCGCACCAGCGGCTCGGCACGGCCGGCGTGCGCTAGGCTGCGCGTGCGCAGCTCCGCGGCCCAGCACGGCGCACCAGCGGCTCGGCACGGCCGGCGTGCGCTAGGCTGCGCGTGCGCAGCTCCGCGGCCCAGCACGGCGCACCAGCGGCTCGGCACGGCCGGCGTGCGCTAGGCTGCGCGTGCGCTAGGCTGCGCGTGCGCAGCTCCGCGGGCCACACCTCGTCCTGTGTTCGTTCCCGTCGCGTCCGGCTCCACGGAAATGCGTGATAAGTACATTTCCTGTGTGAGTGCGATGCGGCCCGCGATGTCCCGTCCTTGTTGTTTTATACTATTCGATCGATCGAACCCTCGAAGTTTGCGACGCTTACCGCTGCCTGTTGGCGCGACGACGTCGCTCTCATGTTCAGTTTGTGTGGACGCAGAGTCCTGCCGCCGTCGCGAGTGGAGCGCGTGTGGCGCCGCAGTACCACGCGTGTGGCGCCGCAGTACCACGCGTGTGGCGCCGCAGTACCACGCGTGTGGCGCCGCAGTACCACGCGTGTGGCGCCGCAGTACCACGCGTGTGGCGCCGCAGTACCACGCGTGTGGCGCCGCAGTACCACGCGTGTGGCGCCGCAGTACCACGCGTGTGGCGCCGCAGTACCACGCGTGTGGCGCCGCTGTAACACGCGTGTGGCGCCGCAGTACCACGCGTGTGGCGCCGCAGTACCACGCGTGTGGCGCCGCAGTACCACGCGTGTGGCGCCGCAGTACGCTAGACGTACTGTAAGCTAGACGTAGTCACAAATTCCAGTCGCGAGGCGCCGGAGACATCACCGGCGCCGCGAGCTTCACTATGATCTCACTTATCTTAATTCCCAGTATTTAGAAAGACAAAGAACCCTTTGTATATTATTAATTTAAATACGTAATGTAAGTCGTAGCTACAATCTGCATGCCCGGGCAGGCGACGCCGCCGGTCGCTCGCTACTTCACTGCGCGCGTATTATTTAGGTTGTTGTTTGTTTTATAAGATTTTATTTTACCATTGTTGTCTCTTTTGTTTTTGTAAAATTTTATTTTGTGCCTCGATAACAACACGTGTTTGAGCTAGTGATATTAGATAGTTTACAACGATTATGTATTAAATCCTACTGTGAAATGATTTAGAATTTCTACACAATATGTGAAATTGCTATGTAAATAAAATGGAGCGCGACGCCACGCGGCCCTCGGCGATGTGATGAGTAATGTATGTTCAAATGTGTTACCAAAGATGGAGCTGTCCATTCCGTAGTCTGTAAGCAGACACAGAGGAGTCCGAGGGACTCCGGGGTCCACGCCGTGATCTTGATGTGTAAAATTTCATTTGTGGATATGCTAATATAATTTCTAAACAGTTTCTAGTCAATGATGATGAATTATATTCTTGTATACAAATATTGTAAATAATAATAATAATGGTATTTTAGGTATTTAAAAAGTATCCATAATACGGAGTATGAACTAGTATAAGTAGGTTGCTAAATAACGCACAATACTTTTTGAATACCGTCTGGAACTACTGTCATTGTCATTATTTTGTGCGGCCGGGTTCGGCCCAGTGCGGCCCGGTGTGGCCCAGAACGAGCGAGTGGCGCGGTTGTCACACGATATGCTCACACATTTACTTACTTGCTTTAAATTTTGTTAAATGAATTTTTTCAAATGTGAAATAATTTTATATTTTGGGATCGTAAGTTGTTTATAATGTATTCATTGTATTGGCTTTATATTTCATTTAAATTGTAAAAGAAGAGGATCATGTATTGTGATATATAATTTGGTAACTGCTAGTCAGTCGTGCCGCATACACGCTTATACTCACTAATGAATTAAACATTTTAAATTTTATGTGTTACTTTATTTTAATAACCTGTACCTCATCCCTGCTGACCCCTTAGATTAACAGCTTGATGGTTAGCACCGACGCCGACACACACACGTGCCCACATGATCCCTGACGCAAAAAAAAATTTAAGACAAACAATCCTGACGCGCAGTGAGCAGCAAAGCAGTCTACTTTCCTATAGCTATTGCCATATGTAAAATGATAGGCGTTCAGCAAAGATCTTTGTAATACACCTCTGCTCTGTCAGGCTCTGTCTGATCCGTTGATCTATGTAAATCTCAATGGCCTCACCATTGAAAATAACTTATATTTAAAATGTCTGACATATCTCGGGGCCCGGACCTTTGGAGGAGTTCGAGGGGTCGAAGCCAACTCGCAGAGGCCCGTTAATTAAATTCGATTGTACGCAGTCCTGGATGTACGACCAGGTAACTTGCCTGGCTTACGGCAAGCGGGCAGGGCTAGACAGCAAACACTACGGGTCCCGCGGTTTGGAGGGGGCTCATATCATGGTAATTGGTACCTACATTAAAGCATCCGTAGGAATGAAGAAATTATCTGACCTCCCCGAGGCGTGATGCAAACAATTTTTCGAGCTCGCTTCGCTGCTCCTGCATCTTGGTCCTTAATCTGAAACTTTCTTGCATAAGTCGAGAAAGTAACTCCTATTACTATATGAATAATAGTCAAAAGAAGCCGAACCTACCTGAGGTGCAAACAGAGGTGAGTTTTTCGAGCGAGCATAGCTCGCTCTTGCATGATGCATCCAAAGTTCTCTTAGAAAGATCACCGTTCAACTTCAATCACTGCCGTCTACCGGTACCAGCTATGCGAAAAATCAATGATGTAGGTTTTTGCAAAAGTAGGTGGGTACCTTTGTTTTTACTCCGTGATGGTACTGTAAATAATTTGTTTGAAGAAAGCAAGTCGGTTCAAATAGGTAACAATAAGATAAAAAGAACGACTTTGTTTAGAACCGTCGATTGCGCATACCGGGGACGGCAGGGCAGAGCATTTTATCCTTACCCAACGTAAATTCATGCGTATTTAGTGGTAATAAGATACAGATTTCAATTTGTAGAGATCAACCCCAGCCATCAAAAGGGATTTGCTTTCGCGGCATTGAAGAGCACACACTATATGATGCCGCGGTAGGATGCGATGGCATGCGACGGGAGGTAACGGCACATTGCAACAGCATGCTTAGAGACGCCAAGGCATACGACGGTATGTGGAGTCCGCTAATATCGCGGGGTGAGCAGACCGTGGTCCGTGTTGGCCGTGGTAAAATCCTTTGTCCTGCCGTCTCTAGTGTGCGCTCCGCTGGCCCTCAGCATGCCGCGGGATGTCTCTGTAGTAGGGATGTTACGGAAGTGGTTTTATCGGAACCGAAGTCGGAATCGGAGTTTTTAAATTTGATTTGTCGGAGTCGAAACCGGAATCGGAGTCGGAATCCGAATCGGAGTCGGAGGCGGAGTCCGAGATGGTGGCAGAAGAGAGATGAGAGCCGTATTTGCACATACTTCAATGAAATAGTTCCAAATACACTTGATTTTGGCTTCATTGTAAATCAAAACCAGATACCTAACTTACCTCCGATTAAAACTTCCGATTTAAAAGTGTCGGAGCCGAAGTCGGAACCGGAGGTGTAATATCAATCGGAAGTTCCGACCTATCGGAATCGGAGTCGAGGCTCCGTAACATCCCAGTCTATAGCGGCGCGGGAGGCCACGGTATCTAATAGGTCGCTGACATTATCAGTGTGCGCTGGCCGGTGAGTTGACAAAATCCCTTGCTGCCGTCCTCAGTATGCGCAGGCCTTTATGACGACCGTTGAAGTAAATAATAGCGACATACGTAAAATTATTTCTTATTATTATTAATAGTAAATAATTAAAGTCTGATAAAAATGATATTATTTTATAATGTGGATTTTATTTACAAAATTTCCAAAATGGCTTCACGCTGGGCGGTCTAAAATGTCAAGTGACAAGGGGCCCTGGGTCTCTGGGCCTAACTGTACGCACCATGCAAGTGTACCAAAAGACTAACTCTCGGTTTGTGTAGAACTATTGCAGGTTATGGAAACAAAGATGGCTAAAGTTGACTGGTTATCCAGAACTATAGAAGTGAAATAAAAATGTGATGGCCAATACAAATTCTGAACGAAATGTTAAAAAAGTGTAAAAACGTTTCTGAACAAATTCCTAGTGATGTGCGCATACGATAAGATTCTGATTCTGATAAAAAAATATTTCAATAATTAAATTACGAGATTAGTGTCAATAAATTGTGCCGAGCGCCAGCTATTGTTATTCATATTAATATTTTTTCCAGCTGGTGACTCAAGGAGAGGTCAGAGGTTTTACTGATTATGACTATTACTATATACTGACTATTTATTATGTCACAGAATTATCATGACGTTATACTTAAAGTTATGCGTTGCATGAATACTATACAAGCTTTTTTGTGTTCACGACAGTTTTTCTCTTTATTCATATTTTTAAGAAACAAATTGTATAAAAACTGTTTTTATTATTGCAATGAAAACATCAACACCTTAATTAATATTTTATTTTAGGCCTACAAAATCATAAAATGTGGAGCCGAATCGTCAACGGTCATTCCTGATTATCGATTTTTTTAAACCCTGGCCTCGGAACATCACTAATCTCGTAACCGTCGAATAAATTCAAACGTTTTAGTGGCTTTGTTTCGATAGGAAAATGTGAAGTTCAATAAAATCTTATTAAATATCTATTAAAATGGCGGAAAAATTGAAGGACTATCAAGTTATAGACGTTTTCTGCGGCGGTACGTTCTACAAAGTGAGACACAAGGTCACCAACAACATATTTGCGTGGAAGGCGTACGATTGCTCCGCGTTCAGTAACGAACAAATACAAAACGTCGTCAATGAAGTGAAAACAATAAGCAAAGTGACATCGAAGAGCTTGTTGCGATACTACGACACCATTTTTCACACCCCGTCAAAAACATTGTACTTTGTCCTTGAATACAATTCGTGGCGAAGCGTGCAGGAATTACTCCAAGTGTGCAAAGCCACCGACAAATTCATCGCCGAGAGCTTCATCTGGCTTCTGCTGCACGAGCTGGCGCGGGTCTGCAAAGCTGTGGAAGATTTGCATGTTGTCGTTGTAAAAAAATGCATAACTCCAGGGTTAATCTTTGTGGGCGAAAGTGGCGAGTTGCGCATCAATTGTTTCGAGCTGACAGCGGCGCCGGGCTCCGGGGATGTGATGCGACAGATCGGGCACGTGATCCACACTCTGTGCTACCGCCCCGGCGCCTCCGACGGCAAGATCAAGGAGTTTCACTACAGTGACGACCTCCGAGACATTGTCAGCTTCCTGATGGATGATAAGAACGCCAACATGCGCCCAGACGTCGTCCTGTATCATCCCACAGTCCTCATGAACTTGGAAACTAAAACGGGATCAAAATGTTTGAATGACATACTTATCTCGGTTGGACAGTCATTGTACTTAACATCAGATGTGAATAAATGTGACTCAGAGAAGGCTGTGGAGCTGTGCAGAGCAGTTGAGCCTCTCCCCAGGACACTGTTCAACATTGGAGACAGCCCTATTTACTGCAACATCAGTCCAAAGAGGAAAGTAAACACCGAGATTGAACAGTCAAGCTCGCCACAGGGCCCCCTGTCCCCTACACTGGCTGCACTTGCTCTGGAGCTACCTGGGTTTGTGCCTCGAAGCAGGAAGCCTTACACTGACACATTAGACAAGTTCAACTGTGCCCAGCGAGTGTCAGAGGAGACTCTGAGCCAGCAGTGGATGTCGCGCCTCGTGGCGCTGCGCCACCGCGAGGAGTCGCTCAACAAGAGGGAGAGGGACCTCATAGCCAAGGAAATAGTGAACAGCCCATGTACTAAGATCATACCACTCAATGCCTCCCTGGAGCTAGCATGTGAGGGTGAGAGTAATGGCATAACTCTGCCTCCTATGATGACACAGGCTAAGGACGACAGACGCGAGTGGCAAGCGCGGCGGCGGCGCCCCCGCAGTGGCTCCGTGCGCACCCGCGGCCGCAGGAAGAGCTATGCGTACGAGGACCTCGACAGCTCACTGTCGGCGGACGCGGGCGACGGCAGCATGATCATCACAGCTGCCAAGTTCACTGCTGACAACATGCCGCGCCGGAACATCTTCCCTGACGTATCCACAAAGAAGGTGCACTTCACAGCAACTAATCCATTCACAGAGAGTGATGACAGTGTCACTCTGACATTCTATGAGCTAGGCAATGTGGATACTGAAGGGCATCAGGTGCCGAGGCAGGAGGCTCTGGCTAAAGACGTCAACAAGTTCAAATACTTGGATTTGAAAAAGTCCCCCTCTGAGAAGAGAGCCTCCATGCAGTGGTGTCACTCATCTCCCTCTAAGCAAGCTAAGACTACCAAGAATATATTTAGTGACATCACAAACACCAACCACAGCAGTATGAGGAAGACTCCTTCCAAAACAAGCCTCACTTCAAGAGGCTCCAACACGTCTCATCAGTCCATGTTCTCGTGCAGGAGTCACTGGAGCATGGAGTCTAGCAGCACCAAGGTGAGTGAGGGCAGCATCTCTGAGAGGACTCGCTCCTCTATGAGGCAGGGGCTGCCACAGACTCCTGTGGCTCCTCCTGATGCTAAGAAGTCTAAGAGTCGCAAGTCTCTGTTGAACTTCAAAACCCCCTTCAAGTTTATGACAGCAACTAAGATCTAGTATGTAGATGTACCTCCTTACTAGTATATAGATGTACCTCCTTACTAATAAACATATTATATCAGGTGAATAGTTACTCAGCAATTTGACTTTCGAAAGAAGAAGAGAAATATTAGTTACAAACGTTTATTAGTAAGGAGGCTAGCTTTTAGTTTACTTGTATAAGTTGTGATTGTAAATTCGATCTCTGATGAATTTTGGAAAAATTATTAAATTCTATTAGTTACATTGTGGTATCAAACCTATTGATTGTAGTATTGGTTGTGGTTTTATCTATAGCATTAGTCTAGCAGTAAGTGTTAAACTTCCATGTAACTGTAGTATCTCATTGAATACTCTTTATGTTGTAAGAACCAGATATTTCTATTTGACATTGTAATTGTACAAAATGAAATGAAATACGGACATCAACCCACCCTAACCCTAGAATAGTGAAATTATATGAAAGAATATTTTTATATGAACATTTTATATTTCAAATTATATCAAAATAGTTTATATTGGTGTAAGTTTTAATTATACACTTTTATTCTGTGTGCTTGTAAATATTATTGAATTGGATATGTATAGTTTTGCCATAATTTACTAAAGACATTATTTATATAAAATCCTTTTTACTAAATAGAATTTTATGATATAAAGTACATAAATTTACACTTCTATCATGAAACAAATCTAAATAATGATCATGTTATTCAGTGATTTACTGAATTTTAGTCTCTTGTCTTCCAATTTGTACCAGAATAGTTTTAAATTGTGATAAGTATTATGTTAGAATTACTATAAAATAATAAATTTGTAGAAGTGTGTGCACTTTAAGTAACTTGGTTGCCATAATTCACTGGATTAGTTTAAAATTAATGCAACTTATCATTGAAGTGTGTACTTTATATTAGTTTAGGGTAGTTATAAGAAATAGTAAGAATAAATAAACATAAGAAGCTCATGGTAGTATTTTATTTCGTAATCACATTGGTTATCACTGCACTCTCTGTCATCAGCGTCACTTGTTGCCACAATACGTTCCTCGGAGGTGTTCCATCATTTTTTCTTGTTGAGTGCCTTGTCTGCTCCTTCCACGAACTTTTTGGGCAGGCCATACTTCTCTATGAGGAGTTTGGCAATGAAGTATGTCTGTGGAAGATAAAATATGTAATGAACATACTACATACATAAAACAACTTTGTTTCGTTTTTAAATAGGGCACAATCCATGTGTACATTGGTCATAGGTAAAACAAAGCTTGTTAAATCAACCTTAGGATGGGATTATGAAGAGTAATAGCAGTCAATACATATTGTTCTTTACAGAGGACACGGCTCACACGGCTCTCGGGTTCTATGACCTTTCACAAGTCTTAGTGTATTAAATGCAAAAGGTTCATAGGTAAAACAAATGATTTTTGAGGATAATAAGAAGTAAAAAATGTAAATACCTCGTATGCTTCCATTGACAAATAACGTAATGCATAATATCACGCATGCATTCACCCAACAAGTAGGCATAGGTGTTTTTGTAAGTGCACTCTCCAGGCTACTACTGAGTTTTTTTTAAATGGAAAACTCCATCTTTGGAACAGGACCCTTCGGCAGTCGCATAATGTGCGAGCACTATAGTCGGACTTTTAATAAATTTGCTGCAGTAAAATGACAGCTTGTGTTACGTAAATGACTAAAATTAGCGTCTTTTTGTTTTTTTGCGGCCATCAACCAAATCTTGTTTTTCTAGTACAGAATAGTGTAACAAACGAAACTTATTTGACATGTATATCTCTAAACGCTGTACGAAATGCGTTATTAAGAAGTGTCATTTTACTGCAGCTAACTAAAAGTTTGAGTATAGTATGAGGCAGTCGTGTGGTGTGGCGTCACCTGGTCGCCCTGCAGCATGAGCTGGTCGGCCTTGGACCCGGGCGAGCGCGTCACGCCGCACGACGCCGCCACGCCCGTCTGGCACACGTGGCTCAGCGCCGGCAGGCTGAAGCCGAACTGCTCCAGGTTCGATACTAGCGTCACCTGGTGAACAGAAAATTGTGTTTAGTAAAGTCATAATTATAATATATCGACGGTTAAGAGGAAATAGGGTATATATAAGTGACAAAAAATGAAATGTTCAGGAGAGCCGGTCAAAGTTTTAAATTTTTGAAAAAGTGTCGTATTTTTGTCAATTATGATTTTATTGCTAGGGTTTAAACGCCAAAAAATCAAAATCATATCAGTCATCGTAGAGCCATGGGAGTAAGCGCATTCGAAAGAGCGGAAAATTTTACGTAGGATGGCATATATAACTCATTTCTGACCAAAATGTCGCTTATGCGCCCTACTTCCTTTTACCGTCGATATGAATTACTTAGCAAATTGACTACCTAGTTAAATAATTCTTAATTCAAATAACTCATCAGAGGTGTATATTGTACCCTAAGCTGTAACTTAACTTTACTAACAACTGAGCTAACTTTTTTCCTATCCTGCGCTGTCCAACTCTTGGACAAAGGCCTCCCTCCATTCCTTTTAACATCCGCGAGCTCGCACGTTCTCCTTCCAGTTTTGACGGGACCTATGATGGAGTAACGGTAAATAAAGTAGTTAGGTATACTAGGTACCATTTACGCTACGCTATAAGCTACGGCGTACCTTCTTGTTCCCGCTGCGCGAGGCCACGTGCATGCGCACGGGCTCCAGGCGACTCTTGCTGAGGCGCACGCTGCCGTCCGCGAAGCGCATCTCTGTGCTAGGCGTCATCCGACCCTGCACCGCCGCCATCAGCACGTCCCACTTCACTGCGTCCTACGAGTTATTTATACTTGTTATTAGCTGTCTCTACTCGGGTGCTATAAATTAGGTTTAATTGAATCTAGATAATTGTCTAGCTGTTCCGTTGTTGTCTGTCGAGTGTAAAGGCTGGTGAATACAGCGTTGGCAAAGAAAAAGGAAGATGATTTCGTTAGTTATGAAATCGTCGTACGAGGGCGACACTGAAAGTTTTTAGAACTGGCCACTTGTAAACGATATACTTAATAAAAAAATAAGTTCAAATTTTGAAAATGGAACTCTTTGCCAATATTACTGTTTGTATTTTATTTATTTGTCATTTGTTTACGAATTGGCGGCAAATTGAAAATTGACTGTGTCACGTCAGCATGAATTTAACGCGATTACGCGAGAAAATTTTCGCACAATGATTTTTTGTGACTTTCAAGAAAGTTATGAATCATAACTTTCTTGAAAGTCACAAAAAATCGAAGTCTATCATAACTTATGATAGACTTCGATTAGCCTTTCACGATGAAGCCCCATCTCGTGCCACTGTTTACAACTCGTTAAGGGCTATGTTGAAAAAAAATTTGGTTTTTCTATTTCGGTATCTAAGGAATAGGCACAGTATTACAATATTTCCTACAGTACCGACGAATGTACTTGCGCAGAGCAACGGAGGGGAAGTCGCGGGGTTTCGGGCGGCGCGGACCGCGTACCGCAAACACGGTTAGTTTGCGGTACCGAGCGCGAAGGGCAGACGCGGGCGTGTTTTTTGTGTAATAATTTTATTATACTTACATATTCTTTATTGGTGCGCACAAACTGTTCTGTGTATATCGACCTCGAAATCTCAGAAGGACTTAAAGTTTCATAGATATCCCCGCGACGAGAGGTTGGTTTTTTCATTTGTGTACCATAGACTTATGAATATTCCAGATTTAATAATCACATGTGACAGCGTAAGTACCTACACTGGCGGCGGCATCGCGCGATTTCAAAGGCGTTGCGCTACTGTAGGAAATATTGTAATACTGTGGAATAGGGATTTAACATTTTGGTAGGTAGGTATACAACGTGGCGCTACCATGGCGATATTAATTTAACACACATATACATTTTCACATTTTAATTTCATGAAGAAATTATATTTACTTAAATTAAACTTTATTATTTACGGAGTTATTTAAAATTTTAGAAAATAGCATCCTAGAGCAACCTGTACATAAAGAATTGTCGCGCTGCGGTCATTTGCCGGGGTCACGGATCATAACATTGCATCAATGAAATTAAAACGAATAAACAATACTGTTAGGATGAAACGAATGCAAAAAGTAGGCGAATTGAAGGAAAGAGACATCCCTTTGTCGGCGAGCGGCGCAGGCGACGCGCGCCCTCCCTTCCACCCGCCGCCCGCGCCGCACCGAACCTGAATTCTTTTTTTTAACCGACTTCCAAAAAGGAGGAGGTTATATGTTCGACTTTATGTTGTATGTTTTTTTTTGTATTTTCACCGATTTCTCCGTCAATTATGGATCGATTTTGAAAGTTATTTTTTTTGTTTGAAAGGGTATACTCCCAATTTGGTCCCATTGTCAGCAAGATGGAATCTGATGAGAGGATTCCATGGAAATCGAGGGAAATCCTCAAATTTTAATGGCAAAACGATTGGCGATTTGGATATTGTTTAGAGTAACTTGAGCATTTGCTCTCGGAAATCTTCATTTGGTAAAGTGGAGCTGATGGTGAAGAACACAGACGGCCATCGGAACTACTTAATGATAAATATTTCACGGGTTGCAATTCGATTACTTTAATATGGTTGCTAAGCAATTTATGCTCGTCACAATGCGTAACGTCCCAGCATCGGGAAAAGCAATATTTTGTAAAAGGTGATGAGCAGTTGACGTTAGGCTATTGTAACTTAGATAAATTACAAACTCTCTCACTAAACATTTTTTTAAAACAAACAACCGACTTCCAAAAATAAACTACAATGTGATAAGTGAAAGCTAAGAATATACACAAGAAGTTGGCAGATTCGTCTCAGAACTAAGTTGTTGCAGGTTTTCTTGTTTATCTCTCATAACCTTTTTTTTAGTTTATTTTTTCTGTTTTATATTTTTTTGTATGTATGTATTTATTCTTATATTATAGTTATAAATATTTAATAAGTTTTTTCTGTTATTGCACCTACTGTTTATTGTCTCTGCATCACCCTAAGGTAGACTGGTAGAAAATGCCCAAGGCATTAAGTCCGCCTTTGTACAGTTTTTTTCCTTGTGCATAAAGTTTTAATAAATAAATAACTCTTCAGCTCATCCGCAAAAATCGACCGGAAAATAAGAAAAATTTTAATAAAGACAAATAAAAGCAGTGATTAGTGATGACAGTTAAAACTAATAGTAACAAGAGAGGGTGCGTGATATGATAAGTGTTTGACTAAGCACCTGCGCTGTAGGTACCACTTGCGCCGCTCGGTTTCTTTGATAACATGCCCAAAGAGAATGTAAACAATCATGAATTGAAAGAATCTGACCGATCACGAGTAGGTATACGCGTTACGCGGTTGCCAGCGCACGAAGCGACGCGTTGCCGCTCCGAGTTAACGTAAGCCAGCTAAGTAATTTCATTAACGAATTTTTGCAAATGTGATCCTAATTTTAATTACGTTTTTATTATTTAGTTTGAATGAAAAACATTTTTTTTTAAATTTACGAATTATTTTAACTTGTCAACATTAATATATATGATTAATGGGCACTAGCCCTACCCGTGTGTGAAATTAATGTCACCATGGTAGCGCCACGTTGTATGTTTTTTGACTCTTTGGTCTAGTATCGTGTAAAAGCGTGTAAAAGGAATACACGATTCAATGAATTTTTCTCGATTCAAAAAAATTGCAAAGTTATTTCTATTTTTTTACTTTTTTCGACATCACGGCGTAACGCTTAAGACTTATTCAATGGAATGTACTTTAAAACATAGAGAATTATCATATCAAAGTTTACTCAAAGTAGTTTTAAATTTAATTCATTTATTTTGTTAAATAGGAGTAAATTAGTTTTGGCACATACGTTGTTTTATTCCGAGCGCACGCACATTATAGCCATTTCTCTTCTTTTGAGTTTCAAAAGTAATTGCATCACTTTCGCTCGCTTAGTAGGTTTTCGAGGATTTTAGATTTTCGAGGTAGGGCCTTAATGAGTTTAAACGTGGTCGCACTAATCTCACCGATGATTTGAGTGAGGGACGGCCTTCTACGGCGACGACTGAAGATAACATCAGTGTTGTGTGCGGCGTATGATAGAGACTGCCAAAAGAGAGACTTATCAGCAGATTCGGCGAAGCTAAGGGCATCGGTATAAGTCAAGTGCACAAAATCCTCCATGAACATTTAGCGGTCAGGAAGCTTTGTGCCCGGTGGATACCTCATAATTTGACAGAGGCCCAAAAACTCCGTCGTGTTGCCGAATGGTTCAAAGATTTAACGGAGGTGACTCAAATGCTGTGTTCGACATACTTACGGGTGCGAAAGCTGGATTTATTGTTATGATCCTGAAACTAAGAGACAGTCTGCTGTCTGGGTCTTTCCTTCCGAGGAGTTGCCAACTAAAGTGAAGAGAGGTCGAAGCGTGGGAAAAAAGATGGTGGCCTCGTTCTTCGGAACGACAGGTCATTACGCAAAAATTGTTTTAGAGGATCGAAAAACAGTTACTGCAGAGTGGTACACTAACAAGTGTTTGCCACTTGTCTTGGAAAAAGTTTGGGAGAAACGACCTCGCAGTAGGATCCTCCTTCACCACGACAACGCCTCGTCGCACACCGCCAAGCAAACAATCGACTACTTGGCGACGTCAGACGTGGAATTACTGGGTCACCCGCCCTATAGCCCCGACCTCGCACCTTGCGATTTTTATTTATTTCCGAAAATAAAAGCTGCGTTTCAAAATGCCGTCGAAGAGACTCCTTTATTTTTTATTTTTTTTAAGGATGGGAAATCATCAAATGACCCCTCCCGCTCTGGGTGGAGCGGAAGGGAGTGTCAGACTCTTACTGACTAAAACCCATCCGTGTTCCTTCCTTAGCCCTTTATGTTCCGGGGTAGCGGTAACCCTTTCGGACAATCCCGCTGCCGTCGAAGAGACCCCTAAGGCAAAGTGCCATCGGATGCAGCGATGTATTGATGTAAATAAATGGACACTATTTTGAAAAGATATAATAAAACTAATGACGTGCTAGTTTGTTCAGTTTTTGATTTTCTAAGAACTTCCAGTGTCAACCTCGTACAATAGTTAATGTCATAGGCTATTTTCTAAGAACTTTCAGTGTCACCCTCGTACAATAGTTAATGTCACAGGCTATTTTGGCTTCATTCAAATGGGAGTCCTACGATTTTCTTGGTTTTACAGACTGAAGGCCAATTCTAGTAATTTAAAATGTTCACAATCTAGTCGCAGTCTCATCTCAGCGACAAACAAATGTCAAACACAAAAAATGTCAAACGTCAAAATGTATGGAAATTAGAAATATTTTTGACAGATTGAGACTGAGATCAGACTGTGAACGTTCTTAAAATTACGAGAATTGCCCCTCTGTTATGTTTACCTGCACAGGTTTCCCGGTGATCTTGGCTAGCGCCGTGTCTACGGTGACGGCTCCCTTCAGTAGCGCCGAGTTCAGTCCGCGCGTCTTCACGTACTCCGTCAGCGTCGCGCGCACCTCGCCCGCGGTTAGCGCTGTGCCCTTCCTGGATAAAGAGGATTCATTAACCTTCGCATTTTGTTCTTGCTTAATAGCAGGATACTTATGCAATTAAACATAAATTAATTTCAGTATAGGTTGTCTGTTAAAGATTAAAATAATGTCTGGTTGTTTTCAACAGCCCTCCCTTCACCAATTGGTGCCTTTTAAATATTTGCAACCCGTGTGCCCCATGGGATTTCCCATCGGCAGCAATGAGGTACTTCCATACAAACTTTCATACCTTCTAAGGGATGCCCGATTTAGGGATGAATTTTCAAAAATCCTTCCTTATGTCTCGCTTTCGTTTTATAAGGACTTTTATTAAGTAGACATACGACGTAGTAGACTGGCGTTGGACCACTATCTGGTGATTATGTGGCCGACGTTGGTGCACGGTTACCTAGAAGTAAACCGACTTGTCGACTCTTCGACTTGTCGAGTCTCAGGTTGTAGGTACCAGGTGTCCAGGGAACACGTGGTACACTTACTTGAGCGGCGCGAACACGTCGGCCACATTGGCAGTGATGCAGTACATCTCGCGCACGACGGGCGGCACGTAGTGGCAGTCGCCGGGCGGGCCCGCGGGCGCGCGCAGCACGCCCGACGCGCGCAGCACGCCGGGCACGCGATGCGCGCGCACGCCAGGGTGCAACAAGTTGACGGCGATCACGGCGTCGACTCCTTTGTCGATCTCGCGCACTTCGAGCAAGCCTTCCTTGAACAGTAGACTTGGTAAGACAGCCGAATGTTAGCCGCATAAATTAATTCGTTTGTGAGTTTGAATTTTGGCTGACTGAGAAAACAAACTTTACAAAAACTCTCATTCTTTGTCAGCCGCATGAAGTTTGCTGTAACACGGCAAATGAAAAATCTATCTACATAAAAATCTTCAAAATGGGTTCAGTAGTTTTTGATGAAATCGCGGATAGATACATACATACTTACATTACGTATCAAATACAGAACCTCTTTTTTTAAGTAAGTTAAATTAACGTCGATCATGGAAGTATTAATTTCTTTTACGTCGATTAAACTTAGTGAAAACTATGACACAGTCAGTTTGTTTCAAAGTGCGCGCTAACACGTTTATTATTTTACCATTTTTGTAGGTATACACAATATTATATAAACGGACAAGAAAAAAACAGAACAGAAAAATAGGTACAAAGGTGATGCTTTTCTTGACTTTCCTCATATAGCATCTCTTGCAGGACAGCTAAGTTCAGCAGCTTATACGAGTATTATGCTGTCAGAAAAATCAGTCAATTGACTGACGTTTTAGTTTCAGACTGGCAAAAGTACGAGGTGCATTCAATAAGTACCTAGCCTCATCGCCAGAGGGCGCTGTAGTTTCAAAAGAGTTTTACCACAGTGTAGCACATTCTTTTTTAATTCTTTTTTCAAATTTTCATTCCAATCCCTTCATTTGTTTTAATTTGACAACTTATGGAAGCGAACGTGTCGATCGGTTTTACAAAAATGGAAAAAGAGCAATATCGTTCGGTGATTCGATTCCTATTTTTGGAAGGGAAAACGCGCATCGAAATAAAAGAGCGCTTGGATGCTGTGTACGGTGACTCTTCTCCATCGATGGCCACCGTCAAGAATTGGTTCAACGAGTTTGCACGTGGCCGTACGTCGGTTTTTGATGAACCACGTCCAGGTGCACCACATCGGAGACGTGTTTGGCGCTGTTTAAGCGGAATCCAGCGGAGTTTTTGCGTCGTTTTGTGACCGTCGATGAAACCTGGATCCACTGGTACACACCAGAGACCAAGGAGCAATCAAAACAATGGATCCAGACCGGGGAACGTGCTCCAAAGAAGGCGAAAACTGTAAAATCGGCCGGAAAAGTTATGGCTACCGTTTTCTGGGATTCACAAGGTGTGATCTACATCGATTACCTCGAGAAGGGTAAAACAATTACAGGGCTTTACTATGCCGATTTATTGGGCCGATTCGACGCCGAATTAAAGAAAAAACGACCCCATCTGGCGAAGAAAAAAGTGCTGTTTCACCACGACAACGCACCGGTTCACACGTCTGCCGTTGCCATGGCCAAATTGGTCGAATTACGCTACGAATTGCTGCCCCATCCACCGTATTCTCCAGATTTGGCCCCTTGTGACTTCTTTCTGTTTCCTAATCTGAAGAAATCACTCGCCGGGAATAGATATGGATCAAATGAGGAGGTCATCGCCGCCACGGAGGCCTATTTTGCAGAGTTTGACAAAAACTATTTTTCGGACGGGTTAAAAAAGTTGGAGCATCGCTGGGCTAAGTGTATCGAACTAAAAGGAAACTATGTTGAAAAATAAATTGTCACTTTTCCAAAATTTTCGTTTACTTTTTGTAGGCTAAGTATTTATTGAATGACCCTCGTAGACTCATCTTTCATGGAGTACTGTTTAAAATGTTATAATAAAATACCTCCCCACATTCTTCAACTGAATGAGACAAAATTCAAGTCTTGTATAAAACGCACACTATGCAGGCAGGCATATTATAAGTTAGGGGATTACATCGTTGATAAAGATGCCTGGATCAATGCTGGTCCTGCTCCACAACACAACTAATTGATTAACACTTGAAAATACTGTTGGAGCTGCTGAAGATTGTAAGACTATCTTTGCATTGTATAAACTAAATTTCCTTTGTATTATCATTTACCGGGTAATAATATGTCTTTCACTGACTTGAATGTGCCCTGGCGGCTGATAGTATGTCATGCTCACTAAAATGTCTCGCTGACGGTGGCGTGTGTGTTGGGTCATTTAGCTCCCTTCAAAACGGTTGAGCTGAATGGTGCTGATCTATGCGTCATGTTCGTGAACGGGCGCCGTCAGTTGGGGCTGGTCATCACTTGCCTGCCTCGGCTTATTTTTCATTATTTTATTTTTGGATTGTTGTTTTGTTAAGTACTATTTGCTGTACTCTGGACGCTTTTAACGTGTACGTCTTTTTTTACATCGTTCTCACATATAATTATAGATTCAACATTAATGATGTAACTCATATTTTTGTAAAAATATAATTTAACAGTGTCCATGGAGTTTCTTGCCCGTTCTTCTCCATAGGTACCTACGCTTTGGAATGGGCAACTAGCTTCATATTTTCTGACTGACCAACTTCTTGACAATTCAAAAGTACATGGTTTTAATTGAAATAAATGCTTTGAGTTTGAGCTTATTTCATAAGAAATCTGTTCCAGCATACCTGCAATAGGTTGATAAATTATTTATTTACAGTACTGTGTGGGGTCTACCAACATGTTTGACTGTGGGGTCTACCAACACATTTGAGTATTGGTTCTGCCCCAACATGTTTGACTGTGGGGTCTTCCAAAATGTTTGACTGTGGGGTCTACCAACATGTTTGACTGTGGGGTCTACCAACATGTTTGACAGTGGTGTCTAGCAACATGTTTGACAGTGGGGTATACCAACATGTTTGAATGTGGGGTCTATCAACATGTTTGACTGTGGGGTCTACCAACATGTTTGACTGTGGGGTCTACCAAAATGTTTGAACGTGGGGTCTACCAACATATTTACCTTTTGCATTGCTTCCAGGAATTTCCCAAGTTTCTTGTAGGAGGATTTCTTTACTTCTAAAGTTCGGTCAGGTGGACACATGGCTATTAAATGATTTCTGAAACATTAATGAATCCAAAAATATACCAGCATTATTCTAATGATAAATTACAATGCTACAAGAATACTGTTGAATTCAAATACACAGGACTATATAAGCTAAATATTAACCTGTATAGGAGATTCGTTTTGAGCGGCAGCTCCGCGTTCTTAGCATCTAGCTTGAGGTATGAGAGTAAGCACCATCGCAGCAGACCGTCCATGTCCGTCGGGATGTCATCCTCATCTATTTGGGAGTCCTCTAGAATATAAAGTAAGTAACACTTTTAAATTGAGTTATAATCAAATAAGCTAGGACTGATTTGGTAGAACTATTGATCGCGGGTCTGATTCCCGAACGTAGTATCGACCACCTATAATACAGGTTGTGTCGTAATTATGGGACCAATAATGAAATCGCGAAAAAAAATTTGCTTTTCCCTACATTTATGTTTGCATAACTCGTCAAAATGTAGGGGGAATAACAGTTTTTTTTTTTGCGATTTCAGATTTGGTCCCATACTAAAAGTTGTTCATAATGATAAGTACAATGACCCCT
The DNA here is from genome assembly GCA_963669345.1 of Gortyna flavago. NCBI lineage: Eukaryota > Metazoa > Arthropoda > Insecta > Lepidoptera > Noctuidae > Gortyna > Gortyna flavago. The sequence continues at coordinate 17,412,608 of OY770141.1, read as the reverse complement.
TAAGAGGTTATCCATTAATTACGACACACCCTGTATGTGGTAACTTGTTCAAATGTGCCGAAAAATTCCTGATATTTAGTATTGGTAACTGGCTTGATGTGTTACCTGTAAGTATACTATTGTCCACATCAGCCTCCCCCTCATCTTGCTTCTTCTCTAGTACTTCCTCGGCTATTACTTTAGGTTCGTTCTGCGGCGGCAGCGGCGCCTGCGCCGGCGGCGGTCGCTTGCCCAAGCTGGGCCACTCTTCTCTTAGCGGCGGTTGGATGGTCATCTGCAATCATTTACAAGGTTGTTAAGATAAATATATAAAACTGAATTTATTTGTTAATATAAAGGGTGGTATATTGGCAAGAAATATACCATCCTTGATAGTAAGGCAGTAGACACGCGCGCACAGTGGAACGAATGTATGGGAGCGGTTGGACGTAGACATGTCCGAAAAAAAAGAGTAAAATTATGCCAAACTAATGATGCCATCTTATTCGATTACTTAATGCCTTCATAACTTGTGGTGATGAATTTCTTCATAACTCCCATATTTCGGGAGTAATTTGAGAAAATGTGAAATTTTACTATGAAAATGAGTGTATCGAGCTCTCTCCCTCCTGATTCCGGGCTTGTTTCAAGTAGCGGTCTCTAATATCATAATGCTAATACTAAGAGCTATATTTAATACTAAGACACATAGTGCGCCAAATGTGCACTTTCTGGGATAAAGAGTGATGTTTATTTTATAACACAATTTTTTTATTTTTTGTTTATTTTGTTGATTAAAACCGTTTTTCTAAAGGTTTACCTTATTACAATAACATTTCTGAGCAGCCAATTAGAGAAGATATAAGCTAATTAGGATATATAATTAGGGACTTAAGGTTTACATATAAAACTGATGCACTAATGATTACTGATAAGAACATTGCTATTATTTAATTACTAAATGGCTCTTAATACACTAATTTAGCATGCATCATTTACTAATTATCACAATAACTAATTACCTTGCAATATTTAACAAAGGATACCTGGGATACCTGGATTTTATATAAATAGGTCACTATTAGTAACTTTAAAATCAGTGTTGATTTACACCTCGTTGTATCCAAGCTAATCTCGCAATGTATTTTCCAAATTTTAATACAAATCTTGATATTCACGTTGCTTTATGCGCACGCGCACATAAAGATTTACGCGACTTTAACTATTTGTTCAGTGTTTTAAAAGATAACAGTTGTGTTCAGTTATGTGAAAGTGCTGAAACAAGTTTAAAAGACTGGTGTCGTCGATTTTGCTACCGCATTTATGCAAAATGGACACAGTCTGGAAGAAGCACAGATAAGTTTCGGAAGAAACATGAGATTTGGCTACAGGCTGCAATTCAATGGCCGGAATTACAGAATGAAAATATGGAACCTTCTACAGAAAATATAAGTGACGTCATCGAGCCCATAATTTCTCCTGCTAAATCTGATGCTTCAACTTGTACACATCCTAGTCCTCGTAAATCTTTTGAGGACCTTAGTAACCGGCAAAAAAGAAGACGCACTGAAGATAGTCTTTCATGCAGCAGTAGCAGCGCTGAAATTATGTTTTCGGCCGAAAGGGCGCTTCAAAAGGCAGGACAAAGCGATACAGCTTATGTTATGAAATACTTGACGGAGAATCCAGAAGAGGCCTCAAAAATCAAAGCCTTCATTGAAGGTAAATCAATTCAGGTACGGGAAATATCCCCTTTGAAGGCATTGGCTCTTTATGTATCGATGAACTTATCGAAATGGCGCTATAACACTCTTCGGGATTTCAACACTCAAGAAGGAGCTCTTCAATACCCGAGTTACTACATGTTGGTTAAAGAAAAAATTAAGTGCTATCCGGCCAAAGAAGATCTCACAGTTACAGAGAGCTCTGCAAAAATCAAATTACAAGCCTTGATGGATTTAACCTCAAGAAGACTTATTAGGTCGTTAGAAACCCCTGTTGATCCCAATCAACAGCTCGTATTGACCAGCAAATGGGGTTTTGACGGATCATCTAGCCAAAGCATTTATCATCAAAGGACGAGTGAAGATGAGCAAATCGATCTTGCTAGTAATTTTATGATTAGTCTTGTACCACTGCGGCTCGTCTCAAAAGGTGTAACAATTTGGGAAAACGAGCGACCATCTTCCACTTCATTTTGCCGGCCAATATTGTTTAAGTTTATAAAGGAAACCAAAGAAAATGTGCAGAGAGAGATGGCTGAAATCGAAGCAGAGATTGAAGCCTTAACTCCATCCACCATCACTGATGGAATTAGTGTCAAACACCAACTGCTGTTGACAATGATTGATGGTAAAATTCATTCCATTATATCCAATACAGCAGCTTCAGTGTGTGACATATGCAAGGCTTGTCCTAAAGAAATGAATAATTTAGAGTTAATCAAAGATAAACACGCATACGAGGACATGTATAAATATAGCTTAAGCACCCTTCACGCTTGGATTCGCTCAATGGAATGCTTATTACACATTTCCTACAAATTAGACATAAAATCATGGCAAGTAAGGGGTGATATAGCAAAAAGGCAAGTTGATGACAGGAAGAAAAGAGTTCAAGAGGCTGTAAGAAGAGAAACGGGCTTACTTCTCGATGTTGTGAAACAAGGCAGTGGATCCACCAACAATGGCAACTCGGCAAGGAGATTTTTTGAAAACTACACTAAATCTGCTGAACTGACCGGAATAGATGCTATGCTTTTAAGAAAAATCTGTGTGATCTTGCAGTGTATTTCATCAGGAGAGAAGATCAACGTAACTAAATTCCGAGAGTTCTGCTTTGATACTGCTAAGCTTTACGTGGAGTTATACCCATGGTATTATATGCCTTCTTCACTTCATAAAATTTTAATGCATGGGCCAGACATAGTTCAGAACATGTCAATTGTGCCCATTGGTTTTCTATCCGAAGAGGCATCTGAGGCTAGAAATAAAGATTTTAGAAAATATAGAGAGGGGCATTCTCGAAAGCATAGCAGTATCTCATGCAATGAAGATATTATGCACAATCTTTTACTGTCTTCTGATCCACTTGTTACAAGTATCCGTCCAAAAGGAAATAAGTTTGTAAAAAAATCTTCTTTTAAGGAATTTTATGAGCTTACGGATTCTGAGAAAAGTGATATCGAATTTGTTAACATAAATGATTTAGCGGACATCGATTCTGAATTTGAATTAATTGATGATGATGATGATGACGAAGATAATTAAATGATGTTATTGTTTTAAAATGTGTAACTTAGTAAATTAGAGCTTACATCTTAATTATTTATTGTACTTTTAATGAAACTAGGTAATTTATTATCAACTTACTTAAAAGTCATACTCTCATCAGTTCTTGTGAATATTTTTGTTAATATATATTTCTGTATATATATAATATATTTATAGACCTCTTAATAAGTCTGTCTGCGGTTTAAAGTAAATACAAATGGGGAAAAAACGTTTTTTTTTTTAAATTTTCATTTCCTTTTATCCCGGAAAGTGCACATTTGGCGCACTATGTGTCTTAGTATTAAATATAGCTCTTAGTAATAGCATTACGATATTAGAGACCGCTACTTGAAACAAGCCCGGAATCAGGAGGGAGAGAGCTCGATACACTCATTTTCATAGTAAAATTTCACATTTTCTCAAATTACTCCCGAAATATGGGAGTTATGAAGAAATTCATCACCACAATTTATGAAGGCATTAAGTAATCGAATAAGATGGCATCATTAGTTTGTCATAATTTTACTCTTATTTTTCGGACATGTCTACGTCCAACCGCTCCCATACATTCGTTCCACTGTGGCGCGGGGTGATAGTATCTACAAGTCAACACAAACTACATAATTATGGTATTGTTACCAAATACCCAATAATCACAAATTAGGTTTAATGTTGTTAAATACTGAAACAAAAAAAAGGCTTACGGGTAGAATGTAAATTGTTATTAATTATTTTAATTGTGTATGTTTAAAATAAGTAATGTAGAATATGTGGTTTCAATTGAATGTGATAACCTAATGGCCACACTGTATTTGCTGATGGTGTACTTATTGTGTTAATAAATAAATAAACAATAAAATAGGATAATAAATTGTGTTACCTGACTGACATGTGATGTCAAGTCTATGGTGATGTCTCCCTGGCTGCACCCTGCGGGGCCGAGCTTGGGCCGCTCTATCTTACTGAACTTGTTGTCCTTGCACAGCTGGTCTCCAAACACTTGGATTGTTTCTAAACACACTCCACTGGAAATATGATAAGTAATGATCATTACTTTATGTAGCAAGTAGTGTGTTTTATACTGGCTGTTTGTGATTTCACAATATAGTTACTTTTTTTCAGGTGAAATAATTTCTATAAACTCATGACTGCATTAACCTTAGTTCTGCCCATAAATATGTATATTTAACAGACATGCTATGACTGTTGAATAAACTAAGTTTTAGCATACATTCCCCTATTTTGGATCCAGTCAATTAGTGACAGCTCAATAATCTGTAACGTAAGAACAAAGAATAACTAACGCAGCCATGAGCAGCATGTCAGCACTGGACATGGTAGCTTGTCCAATGATGCAGACGGCTGCATTCTCTTGCGTGCACAGACCGACGAGAGTGCCGCGCTGGAACATCGGGAACCCGATGCCGCCGCTTGGTATAGACACGCCTGGCAGGTACACAGGGGCACCTCCTTGCACCTGGAGATGAAAATATTTTCTAAGGTGAGTGTTATATTAGTGATTTTGCATTTAATTGTCTTGGTGGCATGGCGTTAAAACTAGCTCATAAAACTAAATAATATTCTGGATTTTGCATAAGACGTACTTTGGTATGCTTACCTTAGGCAGTACTGGGGTATGGATAGCCAGCACAGGCACCAGGTCAGGCACCTTCCACAGCGCGCAGACGGTCGGTATGAGTCTCTCGCCCGTCTCTATCACCATGGGAATGCCGTCCACTGAGTAAACGTTCACCATATCGCCGGAGTGCAGTACCAACTTCATACAAATACAACTCGACTTCACAGACACTATATCCTTGACTTTCTCCTCTGTCGTCGACGGAAACTCATCATGTATACGTTGAGCTAGGTGTTTCCTGTAATTAACACGTAATTTTGAAGTAAAACACCCTGAAATATGGTCCGTAAAATAACACAATAGAACTTGGTCTTACTTCTCAGTATTCTTCAGAGTATTATTAGATTTTAATTTATATGGTTTGGCGAACATGGTGGAAGATTTCTCGGATTGGAAGATCTTGTATGGGATTTCATGGAAAAAACAATAAACTGTTTCAACTTGGCACGGTGTTCAATGTGACAGACAGCAGTTACGTTAAACGTACGTCAAAAACTCAAAACTTCAAAAGAAAGATTGTCAATTTGTCATTTGAATTTGAGTGAGACATTGGGTGCGTCCCGAATTGGGAAAATAATCGATTTGAGCGTTCTTAAGCCCGTACCGAATAAGCGTGAGCGCGATAACGATGTCCCGTGAATCGTCATAGAATACTTCGAATCGTTCGCATCGAAACCTCAGTTCCAAATATAGTGAAAATGAACGGAAATTAGATTTGTTGTTTTTTTCTCACCTTACTAGTATTATTAAAATCTATAAGTTGGGCGCCTTAGCAGAACTTTTAGCTGTTAGAGTTTGTATATCAAAACACATAGAAGGCGAAACTATATTATGGAACCTCCATATACAACGTGGTGTCCCAAAATTCAACGATAAGCGGGAACCAAAGGGTGGACCTGATCATGACTACTCGAGAAAAAAATAATGAAAAAAAAACATCTCCATTTTTTTGGTACTTAATTACACTGGTGGACTTTAAAAAGTAAAAAAAACTTTGTTACTTCAGTTTCTTCAATGTCGCTATTTATGTAATGGATTTTTAAAGTACCTGTATGCCGAGTTCATATGAGTAGAGTTTCCGACCCCCAAGATACAGGCAAATCAGCAAAATGCCTAGTTTGGGGGAAATGTTTAATTGAGTGAAATGCAGACGGACTTTAAGAGAAAATCATAATCAAAACATTCTTTGACCTACCCCTTTTCATCAGTCGTATCGTAAGTGCCGTAACGGGCAATATGGGATTAGTAAGTAAAGAAGAAAGAAAGAAAAAACGTTTATTCGCGGTGAACATGACGCAAAAAAAGAACAAATACAAAAAATAATAAAAGGTAGGGGGGAAACATGCGTCACATTCACGCAAAACGGCCATCGCTCAGCATTATGCTGCGACCCTATGCTAGACAGAGCCCCAGCGCTGGTTTTCAGCGACAGCCGGCGCCGACGTAATGACGTAGACAGGATATATATGTACCTATATCATTTCATACGTTCTGGCTGCTGGGTCTGACTTAGTCTGAGTACCCAGGTAGGTACTACTTACCCTGCATTAGATTGTAGTCTGTGGGTACAACGAACAACAAAATAACTAATAAAGTTTCTTTACCTGCTTCTTAATTTTATATGATGTAAGGAGAGGAGTAGGTACATTTGTATGATGGAAGGAGTGCTGACTCCTTCCATCATACAAATGTTCCATGCCCTCCATCCATGAGACGTAATTACCTCCTTGTATACCCACTTACATACATGAGTTGGTACGTACCAAATTACCTACATCATAAGCAGCCATACATATCTATACAAATATACCGACCCCTAGTAGGGTGTTGTCTGAATTCTTTTCAGCAAGGCGGAAGGGGACACAGACGAGATTGTCTCGAGGGCGAACAAAAGCAATAAAAGCACAGTATTAATGTGCACGAAGCCTGCTAATACTCGTGCGTTTTCAGCGAGCTTGTTACAGTTACATCAATCTTTATTTACGTGTGGCAGACCGTCACGTGAGGCAGAGGCAGGCGGTGCAAGGCGTGGAGGTCGCGGGTGTCGCGGGCGCACACCACACACAACAGTACCGATTGATTTTAGCTGGAGAGTAGCTACCGTCTATCGTTTGCAGACAATTTCTTTCTTCATTCGTTTCGATTACTGCTGACAATAGCTTGGGTTTTTTTACTTTAAATTAACTAGGTCTGATAGTGTAGTACATAGCGCGCGCCGTACTCTACGTGATTTTCAACTATTAGTTATACGGACATGTGCGTTTTGTGTCATGTCATGAGTCGTGGGTTCGATACCTGTTCGAAACATAATACTTAGTTTTGTACTTTATTGATTTATTACTTTAGCTTTATGAGTTTGCGTGACTACTGCACGGAATTTGATCAGTAAGTTCTTCTTATCATTTCTTTGTGTAAAAGTGATATCAATATATTATTTTGCTTGTACAAGTCTTTTCACAAGCTACACAATAATAAATATAAAAAATGTTTTCGCTGAAAACTTAAAGCCTGGCCTGGTCTCGTGGTTGCAAGCGCGCCTGCTGAGCGTGGGGTCGGATCAATTCCCAGGTCGGACAACCTGTTATTGGGTTTTCCATTACAATTTTCTTAGTAACAAATTGGAGTTCGTAAGTTGGTGGTTCATGCCCCCGTGCCTCGGAAAGCACCTAAAGCCGTTGGTCCTGCGCCTGATAAGCCTGATCTCTCCCGGTCGTGTCCGGTCGTGTCGGATTGCCGTCCCATCGGACTATGTGCTATGAACAGAGTGCACCTGTGTTTACGCACGTGCACACTTGTGTTGTGCATTATAATATATCCAGCGTACCTCGCTAATCTGCGCCGTGACCGAAATTGGTCGAGTTTTTTTATTAAAATAAAGATTGAAACCAAACTCGTCGCTCCACGTTTTAAGTTTAACACTCTTATAAAAGAGTTAAATAACTCTGAAGTGATTAAACTTCAGTTGGCTCAGTCCGACAGGGAGCGGAAGGGTTTCATCTTAATTTATTCCGATTTTATTATAAAAACATTTTGTAACTGCCACATCCGAGTGCTGTATCATCTGCTAATTGGTTGGCGGGAATCCAAAGCCATTAAAAACTTGTAGTGGTGTACAAATCCCGGGCTCTCGTGTCCCGGATCCCGCATTGCAGGTTCGTCACTGCCACCCGGATTTCGATGCAATGCAGGCAACAGTACCTACCATGTGTTGCTTGATTGTTTTCGTATTAAATCCAAGATTCTTACTTTTAGCAGGTTTAGTGGTTTTACAATAACTGCCGCTTTTGGTAGGTTACCAACAGCCCATGTGCAGCTTCTTCGAAACGGTCATTTTGTAATAGTCATGTCTAATCGGCACCATAAACCTACTACTAAGTTTGATGGTATTTGGTTTGGCTAAATGAGTTGCTCACCTTTATACACACGAAAAGAAGACCTTTAAAAAGTATCACTAGGTAGGTACCTACATAATATAATTATTATAAAATAAAGTCCTCCGTCCGCGTCTGTCTGTCTGAACGCGATTAACTCAAAAACTACCGAACGGATTTTCATACGGTTTTCACCAATGGACGTGAGTGATTCATGAGGAAGGTTTTAAAAAAAAGAAAGAATGATAACATTTTATTTGGGACACGCACAGGAATACAAACAGAAAAAAATAGTCGTTTCACCAATGAACGGAGTTTTTTATGAGGAATGTTTCGGTGTATAAACTCATAAAGGTTTTGTGTAATTGACTGTATGACAGTCGATGATTGTTGAAGATGTCGGAGAAAATCATACCGATTGGGAGCTTTACAGGCGTTTGGTGCGTAAAACAATACAGTATGTAAACAATATATTACGGAACTATTCCTCTACTTACTTGGTACTTTTAATACCGGTAGTACTTTCCCGTGGGATTTTTTTCGACATGTCAGTGTTTCATAAAATAAAAGTCGCCCCGGGCTTGTGGGGCCTGTGGGATCTGTGGGACCTGCATGTGGGACCTGTGGGGCCTGTGGCAGTTTTTACAAACTCTCAACCTACATTCAGTTTCAAAAGTTCTGTATAGAAGTTTCGTTCTGAAAGCTAGCACAAACAGCCGTGTTTGCGTTTATCATCGTTTAGCTGGTGCGGCGTGTGGCGCGCTCCAGTTCTCCATAATAGGCAGTTCGTGCCTCCGGGCTCCAGCCTCACTCACTTGACCGACTTCCTTCGTCGCCGCTTTAGCTGAACACGACATTTCTCCTGAGAAGAATTTAAAATAAGCTTTTATGGGAAAACTAATTTGTTGATACCTATTATAGTTTTCCTGAAAAGTTCAAAGGTTTGGTTTGTTACCATTTATTTAGAACAAATGCATCGTTTTATCGCGATGGCTAAATAGCCAGTTGCAATCATACTAGCATAGCAATCATGCATGGATGATTTGAAAACACAGGATCGTGTTACCTACTTACTTTTATTTCATAACACTGAAGATTTCAAGTCAACAATTTCATTCAATCAGACGGTGTTGAACATTCCATTTTCTTCAAACAATCTCTTGAATCGGTAACCCACGAGCACGAGGTATTGTGTGGTGCGTGTGAAGGCAGCCTAGCATACCACCCTCGAGTATCCAATGTGCTAACTTCTACTCAGAACTGCGTAGTATTAATCTAATATTGCGCATTATCTCAGGTAGATCTGGCTGTAGGTGTGAGCATGCACGTGTTATTTATGGTCATTATTGGTTGTAGGTAATTGTTATTATCGTGTCCTTAGGTGCAGTTCCTGCTGCGAGTACCAGGAGGCCAGCAACGCGCGGGGGAGGCGTGGGCGCCTGTTTACTACAGCACCTCGCTAATCGCCTCACTAATTTCACCACTGTTGGGGATTCTGTCAAGGGGGATTAGTGGAATAAGCCATACGCATGAATATGAATAGTGGAAATGTTGCTAAGATGCTATTATATCCTAGTATTAAGGAGCAATTCATCATACTAATCGATCATTAATACTTACATAACTAATTATGATTTGTATATTTATTACCTGTCTAATTTGTAGGTATTTGTTTACATTAAGTACCAAGGTAACTCTGAAATCATTGTACAATTTATTGAGTGATTGAAATATTCTACATCGACAACAAGAAGTGTCAGTAATACGGCGATAGCCTATATTATATTTCAGTAACTTTCATCAATTAGTTCGAGTCGCCCTGTCATGTCACCGTATTAGAAATTGAAAAGCGTGCAATAAACAATGCAAACCGCACCCTAATGCATTAGCTAGCCAGCAGCCAGCAGCCTTGTAATGGACATTTATGTAAATAAGTATTTGAGTTGTGCCATGAAATAGTGCAGAAGGCCCAAGATTGACAAGAAGCCTTTCGTCAAAATCGAAAATGGTTTATTGAAATGGGCTCAGAATCAGCACTTTTTGAACGTCCAAAACTTCCTCAATATGACATTGTTTTTTAACTTCATTAGTTGAAAAACAGTGTTGCAGTTGAATAAAGCGGAAACCACTGTTGACTTTAAACATTATTATAATAATAGTAGATAACAAAGTCAAAACTGTACTTACATTGAATATTTTTGTAAATAAGTAATAAGTAAGTATCTATTTTGTAGCGTGGTTGATTGGTACCGCGGCGCACCCTGTGGGCTGTGGGCTCGTCACCGCACCTGTTGCCGGCGTGGGGTTAATTTTCTTAATTAACACTTGTCATACCATTTACATACATTGATACATGGACGTACCTATCATTGCATGTGTGTCCATAACGTACGCGTAGCAAGTTTCGTTTGCTGAAAGGGTGGGTCATTGTGAATGACTAGAATTTGAAAGGAAAATTCAATCTACGCAGAGCTTTTCTATGTGCCCCGCCGAGCTTTTAATACACATGAATATGAAAGTTATGAATACGGGAACATGAACAACTGATCGATATGCAGGGGAGAACTACGTACACGACGCTGCGGGGGATTCAGTTTGCTCCTTTTTGTTGTAAACGAATGCAGATGGGTGATAAGTGATAACTGATAAGTAGTCGTACGCATAGAAATGTAAAAAACAGCGACCAAGCGACATCGGGTTCTGATACATTTTATATAGATATGGTCGTATCGTACGTGATGCAACTAGATCTAACCACCATGATTCAATCGTACAAATTAGCTTGCGCTTGCAGAAAACAAAAATAAATTAAAGGATACGGCAGACTTAGTAATAAAAAGGACTTTGTAGAAGAAGTAGGTACCTTGATCTTTTCATGAGTTCAAGTTTACAAACAAGTACCTAGATAGGTACAAGGCGATCTAGATCAGCATGCAGCCGGCACTTTAAATTATGTCGCGACAAAACAATTTGCAAGATTGCAGCGAAATGTAGTGTAGGTACCTAGGTGATTTGACGCGACGACGTGCCGGCGGCCCCTTTGTGCGGCGCTTCGCCCTGCAATCTCGTGCTCCGGCGCTCCGCCCTGCCGACAGCGTAATGTATGCAGATGCAGATGCATTGATAAAAGCATGGAATATTTATTCATTAAAGCTTGCTTGGGCGATATTATGCGAGTAATGTGAAGTTGACTGTCACGATACTAAAGGTGGAAAAAACAATGATGGAGAATACCGTATACATAATAAGGAAGGATTGTTGAAGAAATTAGTGATCGTCATGGCGGTGCTTTTAACATCATACCTATTTTGTTTTGTCGCTGGTGTTTCTCATCAATTGATAGGAAAACTTTGTTTTATTGTGTTAGTTCTGACGCATAGGTATATCTAATTTTGTGAGATGCTTCAAGTCACTCGGCACATGTACAGATAATAGGAAAGTAGTCAACTTTTGGCGAAACTGCACCATCCATAGAATTAAATAAAAAACTTTTTAACAAAAAAAACAACCGACTTCAAACAAAGCACTACAAAGTGAAAAATAACTTTAATTTCAGAAGTCGGTGTCGTTGGTTCTGCATTTTCGTTTTTTGACACCGACTTTTATTTGGCGTCTTGATCGTCCGCTGGTTATAAGCTATGTGACGTCGTCACATTAAATTGAACATGGCGTCCTCTAGCGGACATAGTCATGATCTAAATAAAAAAATTTTTAATCATGCCTTGTTGGGTATCAAATGAAAGGGCTTAATTAGCACATTTCAAAAATATATAAATTACTGAAGTGAGTCCCAAAATAATGAAATAAAAAATAAGGTTAAAATCTAAAACCCGACTACTGAAAAGGATGAAAAAGAAAGCAGATACCTTCTTGCTTGCTTCGTCGCATGCTACCACAGCTTATAATATATGTTAGTAGAGCGGCATAAGGATAGCATAGTATTTGTGTGCTCAGACCAACATTTTTTATTGGTCTATGTTGGTGTGCGTATTGTAAATAAATAAATAATCATCCGGAAATGTTCCCACAGCTCCCGCTGGGACAAACCTCCTCTCTGGTAATGTTCCCACAGCTGGGAGCTGGGACTAAGGAAAAATTTACATCTTTTTAGTAAAAGAGGTGAAAGACATAATTATACAATATAAAGGAAATTGAGTTTATACAATGCACTTACAATCTTCAGCAGCTCCAACAGTATTTTCAAGTGTTAATCAATTAGTTGTGGAGCAGGACCAGCATTGATCCAGGCATCTTTATCAACGATGTAATCCCATAACTTATAAAATGCCTGCCTGCAGTGTGCGTTTTCTAAAAGACTCGAATTTTGTCTCGTTCAGTTGAAGAATGTGGGGAGGTATTTAATTATAACATTTTAAACAGTACCCCATAAAAGATGAGTCTACTTTAGCCAATCTGAAACCTGGTTGAACTAATAGGTCCCTATATTTCTAGTACTATAATTGCATAGCACAGATGTGAGTTCTATGTACTATAGAATAGAACTACCATAAATGTTTCATTGACTTGAATGTGTCCTGGCAGCTGATAGTATGTCATGCTCACTAAAATGTCTCGCTGACGGTGGCGTGTGTGTTGGATCATTTAGCTCCCTTCAAAATGGTTGAGCTGAATGGTGCTGATCTATGCGTCACATGTTCGTGAACGGGCGCTTTCAGTTGGGGCTGGTCATTACTTGGCTGCCTCGGCTTATTTTTAATTATTTTATTCTGGAATTGTTGTTTTGTTAAATACTATTTGCTGTAGGTACTCTGGACGCTTTAAACACGTACGTCTTTTTTATTGTATGACATCGTTCTCACATATAATTATAAATTCAACATTAATGATCTAACTAACTAATATTTTTGTAAAAATATAATTTAAAACAGTGTCCATGGAGTTTCTTGCCCGTTCTTCTCCATAGGTACCTACGCTTTGGAATGGGCAACTAGCTTCATATTTTCTGACTGACCGACTACTTGAGAAGTCAAAAGTGCCTGTAAATGGTTTAATAGAAATAAATGCTTTGAGTTTGAGTTTGAGGACACACCTCCTCCCTGGTAATGTTCCCACAGCTGGGAGCTGGGACACACCTCCTCTCTGGCAATGTTACCACAGCTGGGAGCTGGGACACACCTAGTTTCTGGTAACGTTCCCACAGCTGGGAGCTGGGACACACCTCCTCTCTGGTAATGTTCCCACAGCTGGGAGCTGGTACACACCTCCTCTCTGGCAATGTTACCACAGCTGGGAGCTGGGACACACCTCCTCTCTCTGGTAATGTTCCCACAGCTGGGAGCTGGGACACTCCTCCTCTCTGGTAATGTTACCACAGCTGGGAGCTGGAACACACCTCCTCTCTGGTAATGTTCCCACAGCTAGGAGCTGGGACACACCTCCGCTCTGGTAATGTTCCCACAGCTGGGTGCTGGGACACATCTCCTCTCTGGTAATGTTCTCACAGCTGGGAGCTGGGACACACCTCCTCTCTGGTAATGTTCCCACAGCTGGGAGCTGGGACACACCTCCTCTCTGGGAGGTAGGGAGGGATGATATTAGGAGGATAGGCGAATTAGTAACATGTCTCCCCTTATCACAACGGATCAGACGTTACCATTAAACAACTGAATGTCCAGTGGTAAGGTAAGTCACACAACACTCACAACAATTTCTAGTCTGGGGGCCTAAAAGGTCACTTTGGCAGAATCTTATAAGGATAACATTATGAAACATGATATTTATTTATTTATTTAAACAGCTTAAACTACCATTACAGTACTCTAATGCGACATAACCTAAGCTATATCCTTACAATAACCAAATCAGAAAAATTAAAACTAACATCATCTACACCAATAAACGCACAAAACGTAGTATAACATTTGTTTACAATTAAACAAACTTAAAGAATGAACTTGTAATGTAATATTAGTTACTTAAATTGTTTTACTATTTGACGTACGTCGTACGCGCGTCGTTTGCGGAGTGCCGGTCGGTCGGCGCGTGGCGCGAGCTGCGCCCGCGTTGCCGCCCCTCGTCCCGCTCCTTCCTCTCGCTCGTCCTAGTGCGGGGCGCGTACATCCTCCCGGGCTTTGAAAGTCTTGCTTTCAAGGTTCTGCTCATTTTCGGCGACATCCTTTGTATTATTGGTGGTCGGGAGTATGCACATTTTGTTGACAGCCCTCCTTAGCGTGCCTTTTGATGTATAAACGTCGGCAACTCTACTGATTCCATCTTTCCCAGGATATAAATGGGTGATGCGGCCAAGTTTCCATTGTAGTGGGGGAAGATTTTCTTCTTTGAGGATCACTAGATCGCCCACACGAAGCTCGTGTTGCCTCGTTTTCCACTTGGTGCGTTGTTGCAGTTCGGAAACAAACTCCCGGCGCCATCTGTCCCAAAATTGTTGTCTCAGCTGCTCAATATACTGATATCGGTTGGGGTGTTTGCAGGTGATAGGCAACGATGGTACCGAGGCTAGAGGTCGCCCTATAAGAAAGTGCCCTGGGGTTAGCGGAGAGGGATCGGTAGGATCGGATGAAAGAGGAGAAAGGGGACGAGAATTTAAAATCGCTTCTATCTGTGTGAATAGTGTCGCGAGCTCCTCGAATGTCAGGGAAGCATTTCCCGCTACACGCTTAAAATGGTGCTTTGCGGATTTAACGCCCGCCTCCCATATACCTCCAAAGTGAGGTGAATATGCGGGGCTAAACACGAACTTTATGCCTTCATTATTGGCGTAATTAATAGCTGATTCACGACTGGACTTGAGTATTCTACTTATTTCATTGTTCGCGCCCCTGAAGTTGGTACCGTTATCGCAATATATAACATTAGGTTTACCTCTGCGAGAAACGAACCTTCGCAAAGACAAAATGAAAGCATCAGTGCTCATATCGCTGACTAACTCTAAATGAATCGCTTTGGACGAGAGGCATACAAACAAACATAGGTAGCATTTTGAAATACGATTACCTTTGCCCTTTCGGCTAGAGATCATAAATGGACCAGCAAAATCCACACCACACGAGTAGAAAGGAAACATGGAGTAGCTTCTTTCGGCAGGTAAGTTTCCCATTAAAGGTTGTATTGTTTTCCCACGTAGGCGAATACAAACTATACACTGCTTTGTCGTGCTACGTGCTAAGTGTCTGCCACCTATAGGCCAAAATCGTTCTCTTATTGAGGCTAGAAGATGTTGAGGACCAGCGTGAAATAGACGTTCGTGTTCGTACTTTAATATTAATTTAGTTAAATGATGCTTTGCATCTAAAATAATGGGGTGTTTTTTATCATAAGCGAAATCAGAGTTTTGAATTCGACCCCCAACCCTTAATATGCCATCTGAATCAATAAAGGGATTTAGTGGCAATAATTTTGACTTACGATTAAGAGTTTTATTATTGCTGATCAATTTAATTTCCTCTGGATAGCTCTCCAATTGACATAACTTAATTAACATTAGCAAAGAATTATCTAATTCCTTAATATCGAATGGACCATTAATTTTAGCATCTTTATTTTTGCAGTAATTTAGGAAACGTTGTACATATACATATATTCTTTTTAATCTATTTAAATTAGAATGTTTCTCAAATTGAATTATTTTGTTTGTTACAACAACATGACATTCGATGGTGTGCGAGTGTTTAACTTCAGGTAAGATGTTAGGGATTTGTGTGTGTGTTTGTGTAGGCCAATAAGATGGGTCATTAGCGAGGAACGAAGGCCCTTCCCACCAGAGGAGACAGGACTGCAAGTGCTTAGGAGTCACACCTCTAGACGCAATATCTGCAGGGTTTTGATCTGTGGGAACATGACAGAAGGTGAATCCAATTGTAAGTTGATTGATTTCATTCACTCGGTTACACACAAATATTTTGAGATCCCTGGGTGGGGTATTTACCCACCCTAGCACAACCATTGAATCAGTCCATATAAATTTACGATTGATATTACAATTTAATGACTCTAATACCTTTGAACATAAACGTGCACCTAATAAGAAGCCACATAACTCCAATCGGGGTATAGTGGTTGGGTTCATCGGTGCTACTCGTGCCTTAGCACACAGCAACCTGACTGTAACTTCCTGATTATGATCTACAGAACGCAGGTAAACACAAGCAGCATAGGCTTGTTGAGAGGCATCTACAAAACAATGTAATTCTATATTACTGGGTGTATCACACAGAACTCTCCTTGTAATACGAATGTTAGTCAAATTAGAAAATTCCTTTAAGAGGTTAGCCCAGTTTTTACAAAACTCAGCTGGTACTGGATCATCCCAGTCTAGTTTAGAGGACCATAATTGTTGAAGTAAAATCTTAGCTACTATAGTGCAGGGACACAATAATCCTAATGGATCGAAAACCTTGGAAGTAGTAGAAATTATTGACCTTTTAGTAATATGAGTAGAAGGCTCTAGGTCTGTAGAGAATTGCAGCATATCACCCTTGGGACACCAATTGAGACCTAATACACTGGATTCTTTATTGAAATCAATAGGTTTTGAAGAAGCGCATTCATCATCAAATAATTGAGGGCAATTTGTGCGAAATTTCCTTAGGGGTAGGCATGCAGAATTAAGTGTGTTTACAACTTCATGATATATGTGTTTTAGCCCTTCTATAGTTTCTGACCCAGTGTTTAGGTCATCTGCATAAAAATCGTTTCGGATTACACAAGCAATAGACTCATCCTTACACTCATATGCCAATTGTAAGAGACATCGAGTACTTAGAAAGGGTGCAGAGGCAGTGCCATACGTAACTGTATTGAGTTGTAAAACATCTATCGATTGGGACTTATCATCACGCCACAGAATAAGCTGCAGATGGCGCTGCTGTTGCCCGACTTCAATTTGCCGGTACATTTTCTCGATGTCGGCTGTCAGAATGAATTTATGCCTGCGAAATCGCAATAAAATAGAGATTAGATCACTCTGCACTACTGGACCAATCATTTGAATTTGATTAAGTGATTTGCCAGAGCTAGTCTTAGAAGAGGCATTGAACACTACGCGGAGCTTTGTGGTTTCGCTCTTTTCACGGATTACTGCGTGATGAGGCATGTAGTATCCAAATTCTGGTCTAGTAATTTTAGTTAAATGCCCTAACTTTGCATATTCATCTATAAATGCCTTGTAGCTGGCCTTCAATTCAGGATATTTTATAAACTTTCTTTCTAAACTCTCAAAACATTTTTTAGCGACATAGTAAGAGTCTCCAAGAGCCTTTTTAGGCGACTCTTTTATGGGCATTAACACAGAAAATCTGCCATTTGTTAAGCGAGATACATTTTGTACAAAATGATCCTCACAGAGTTGCTCTTCAATGGAATATGTTTTTGTGGCAGGTAAGTCATCAATTTTCCAAAAATTTTCTAACGAGTCCTTTATCTCCTGAGTAAAATTACAATGAACCTTTGAAGTCGACTGATTACCTTGAATGGGGCCACTTATGAGCCATCCGAGCATAGACTCCTGTAGAACCGGTTTATTACAGCCCAGCTTAATTAAATTAGAGCCAACTATATCCCAATACACATCTGCTCCTAAGAGGATGTCGACCTCAGCCGGGGAAAAATAGTTAGGATCAGCTAGAGTGATATTTCCAGGTAATTTTATATGCTCAGTATTAATAGTAGAATTTGGTAAGATTCCTGTTATTCGAGGTACTACTAGACACCTAACATTAACTTCAAATGGCATACATCTAGATTTTATTTTAATAAAACAACTTTCAGTAATGTTACATGTAGCGTTATTGATCCCACAAACATTCACTGAACCGCCGGGGTTAATAACTAGCCCTATCTTCCTTCTTAATTTGTTTGTAATGAATGATGATTGACTACCTGTGTCCAGCAGCGCACGGGCTGTATATGTCTTATTATTTATTGCAATTTGGACTAGTGCCGTACATAACAAAACCTGTTCATTGGATGCTACAGACAGTGACACAGGTAAAGAGGAAGATGTAGAGGGTTGTTCAGTTTCAGTAGAAGATATAGGGTTGCCTTTCGTTGTGATATGTATTAAAGTGTTGTGTTTCTTTCTGCACTGGCGACATACAGCTCTCAGCTGACATTGAAAAGCATTGTGACCACTATGCAAGCAGTTTTTACACACCTTTAATTTATTAACTTCATGTAGTCGCTCATCTACATTCATATTTTTAAATTTTAGACATTCGTGCAAGTGATGATTTTCATCGCATAAAACACAATGATTCTTGTTTTCTTTCTTGTCAACAGATACAGTCAGACTTTTAGATTGGGTGGTTGCCTTAGGTTTATAATCCACCTGTTTGTCAGGACGACTGTTATTAAAATAGGCAGTCTCGAGTATATCAGCTCGACTGCGCAGGAAGGAAAAAAATTCACTAAGTGAAGGTAAATCTGCTAGATTGCATTTGTGTTCTTCCCACTTTCTACTCGTGTGAATGTCTAGTTTTGCTGAGACCATAAAAATTATAAGAACATCCCACATGTTAGTAGGCTGGCCAAGAGTGTCAAGAGCTCGCAGATGTTTTGACACATGGTCAACGATAAACCGCAGTGATTTATAGGATTCCCTTTGAATTGTCTCTATGTTAAGTAATGCCTTCAAGTGATTATTTATTAATAGGTTTTTATTGTCAAATCTCTGACATAACAGGTCCCATGCAACCTTGTAATTGTTTGAACTAAATTCTATTGATTTAATAACAACAGCTGCACTTCCTACAAGCGCAGACCGTAAATAATGAAATTTATTAATTGGTGCGATACTTTCATTGCCATCAATCACTGACTGAAATGTGTCTTTAAATTCTAACCAGCTTAAGTAATTTCCATCAAATGTAGGAAGCTGGATTGTAGGTAATTTTATGGCATTAAATGAACGGCAGCTACCATTAGATGCATGGTCACTATTTTCTTTATCACAATTTTCTTTCTCAGCCTTTTTCTGGGGAGAATTATATAAGGTATCTTGGCTCCTTGCTATTAAACTAATAAACTGGTTTTCCAAAGTATCTCTCTCTTTAATTTGCTCTGTACTATCAGAATGCAACAATTCTATTTTGTTTTGAATAACCTCAAACTCTTCCATAAGCGATTGGATTTTATTCAATTTTAATTCTAATTCTTTATAATGAATAGAAGAAATTTCTTTTAAACCAATTAAATTGTTTAAATAATCTGAATATCTTGTTACCCGTCCTTTAATAATACCGCGCTGTTTAACTAAGTTAGTTATTTCTACCTTGAGCTCTGCTTCATTCATTTTGATAGATTATTAATATATTAAAGACACCAATAACACAGGCGAACAAACAATGAAACAATAAATATGCACTCAAACCCGTTTTGAAGAGCAGAGAAGCTCAGGTCCAGTCGCTCACGCTGGTGCAATAGCACGACGCGGTGCTCAGGGCAGCTCGCGCCGAGCAGACAGCTTTGGCCAGCAGCGCGCACGTGGCGGCGCTCGCGACGGAACCGGGCGGGCGGCGGCGATACCGAGACCGATGCGCTCCACTTCACGGAGGTACGCTGGAATAGTCGGCATATGGTTTTGAAATAACAGCTAACGTTGTCTTTGCGGTAGTTACAGGTATGGGATTGGTTATAGGCACCCTATGTGCTGAAATAATAAAACATAGAACGAGTAGGCTAGCCAGCCAGTAGGTACGTAAATGCGTGCATGAAGCGTAGGCACGTGCTTGTATTATAGGCTTGATTAGATAATTAAATCTAACGCTGAGACGCACGTGCTTGTATTTTATGCCTAAACACCATTGAAAGCAAGCTTAGACGATAAACCCAACACTCGTGTAGCAAGTCGGCCATTACACACAATGCGAGAACAAGGGATCGAGAGAATTGGTTAGGTAAGATAGGTATGAAAAGGTTAGGAATAGGGCTTACTCTCCTTGGGCTAGACCTCCGGTTCACGATGTCCCCAAAGGCTCCCGAAGCAGCAACAGCCAATCCTTTTCTTCACTCGACCGGTGGCTCGCTGGATCGGTATTGGTATAATGGCGGCTGCCACGTGTGGTGTGACGCCCGCAAACTCGACGCGTTTTGATTGTATGATGATTATGTCCTGTCACGGTCGCCACTTTTGTTTACAATTAAACAAACTTAAAGAATGAACTTGTAATATAATATTAGTTACTTAAATTGTTTTACTATTTGACGTACGTCGTACGCGCGTCGTTTGCGGAGTGCCGGTCGGTCGGCGCGTGGCGCGAGCTGCGCCCGCGTTGCCGCCCCTCGTCCCGCTCCTTCCTCTCGCTCGTCCTAGTGCGGGGCGCGTACAACATTAAAATAATTACTTTACGTCACTCGTCGTCAGAAATTTGACAGATTGTAGCAGACGCCAGCACATCAACCTACTACAATCTGTTAAATTTCTATAATAGCTTTTCAACTTCGTCACTAAAGCATAAGGTTCAAAGTTGATTGGGAAAATTTGACAGTTTCGGGTAGGTTGATGTGCTGGCGTCTGTACATAACACATAACATAGTACAACATAAACACAAACATACTTTACTTACTATACTACTACTCGACCACTACTCGAAATGCTGTTAACGAAGAAAACAACAATAACGTTATTATGATAATAGATGGCGCCACGTGTATTGTTGTTTTCCTCAGGAACAGCATTAAAAAAAAAATTGACGTTTACTTTAAAAGTTTCTGTACACCTGTCAACGTACTCGTGTATGAAAAATTTCAGGATTATCGGTTCAGTGGTTTAGGCGTGAAAGGGTAACAAACAAACAAACTTAATTAAGCATTTATAATAATTATTACAAGCAGAGTACAACCTGAATTGATTGTCAAACTCTAAATTAACGCAAGCGTAGCAACGGACAAAATCTAGTAATATTATAAATGTGAGTTTGTGAAGATATTTGAATGTTTGTTACTCAATCACGCAAAAACTACTGAACGGATTTGGATGGGTACACAGATAGTATCTAACCAGGATTAACAATTAGGATACTTAGGTACTTTTATCCCGATATTCCCACGGGATCGAAACTAACGCGGGTGCAACCGCGGGGCGCTACTAGTAGATTATAAACTATAAAGAGTATTAAATTATCTGTAACTTTATAGTGCCGTGCCGTACGATTGAGTGGCCGAGGGAGGACGAAGGGCACTACGTTACGCGGGGCAATACCCGTGGCAATATGCCGCGTGCCGTGTGGCCAATAGACTAAAGTATATTATTGGGACTTGGGAGAGTGTGGCCATGCCCGCCCGGCGCGTATCCGGCGTATCGGAGATCCACGAAGCGCGAATGAATGCGCGATCGCCGGACGTCGCGTCGGCGGCCGACCGCGGCGACCAACGACCAACCAACCAACCAATCCGCTGATCGCATATCGCACGCGGCCGTCGAGGAGTGTGCACGTTCGTTTAAAGGCGCATGCGCGATATCGCGACGCTATCGGAATATTTCACGCGGACTTTAGAAAAGTTGCATATTGTGTATGAATGAACTAATTAGTGAGTGATAGTTACCGTGTTGCATTGTTGTGGAACTGCAGTTATGTGCTGACTGAGTGCTCGGGGACACTTGCATTTCGGTAAGTTTGTTTATAGGTACTTTTTGAAGGTATGTTTCGGAGTTATTTTGTCAACAGTAATGTTTTCTTTCATGTTTGAAATTTTACGATATTTTGAATTGACTAAATTGATGGTGATGATTTGTAAATATCATTAAAGTTATCAAGTACAAATATGTAGGTACCTATTACCTACTCGATAATCAACTCACCACTTAAATGCTTATAATTAAATGCCATTGATCCTTCATTTGCAATTAAACAGGTTTGTAAATACCGCGAATGTTAGTTCCAGGCCGATAATTTCATGAATTACCTACACTTAGGTATTGAACTTCCTCATTTTCATTATTAATTTGAACATATTGAGATGCGATTATTATCAAAATTAAGGTGATGTTCCGTCGAGAGCTAACACTTTCACATTAGTAGGTAATGTGAACAAGAAGAATTATTATTGTAAAGATAATTAATCGATCATTATGTCACGTCACGCGTCGCCGGCGCCTCTTCACGTTATCTAGGAAGATACCTTGTTAATGACAGATATGCGATAAAATGCGCTATCAGGCTTTGTTGCTTTCTTTAATAAAAGTTCATAACAATATCTAGAATTTATTTGAAGATTTTGTACGTTTAATTGTGATTTGAGTTCCATCACTGTTTTAAACTAAGACTTGGTTTTTTTTTATGTTCTAAGTTATTTAAGGTTTTAAGAGATGTACACTGCTTTAAAAACCAACTTTTTGACCATTTTCAAGTAACCTCCGCCTTAATTTCCAATTTAACACTTAAATTCAAGACAATCATATTGGTTATTTTCACGTAGTTTGTGGTTTGGCTGGAATCTGTCCATTACAACAGTGGTGTTGAATTTTTGACATTGAAATTACAAATTCTTTGTTCTTTTCCAAAAAAGGCCAGTGCTTGTAAAGCCCAGCGTCTTCAAGCGAAGTATCGACCGGTTAGCTTTACGATTCCTTTAAAGTACAAAAGCCGTCGAATTTGCCATTGCATTGGCAGTAAACATGTCTGGTGTCCTACCAATCGTCACGTGCCAACTTGCCGAGCCATTATGCCCTCAACCGGCTGCAAGCGACGCGACAGGAGCACGACGAATGAGGACATTACTGTTGGCATGCCGCTATGCAGTCTGCGTGCCAGCCGTCGCTAGCTGTGATGATGTATCGATATTAAGAGGGTTTACGCCGTACGGCATTTCATACAAACTTTCAAGCCCTTGTTTTTCGAAATGAATGAACGGATTTTAATGAAACTTTATACGCATAAGCAGGATACAAAGTTCTAAAAAGTTATCAGAAAACATTTTCGAAAAATTGTGTTACAGCCAAATTAGACCGATTTTAAAGTTTCCATAGAAACAGAGATTTCCAGTTATCTTTTTTTAAATAAGACATTTCGAAAATGTTTTCTGATAACTTTTTAGACCTTTGTATTCTGCTTATGCGTGTGAAGTTTCATTAAAATCGGTTCATTCATTTCGAAAAACAACGGCTTGTAAGTTTGTATGAAAAGCCGTACGGCGTAAACGCTCTTAAACTTCGGCAATGTTGGCATTTTCAAACGTATGAAACATTCATTGTGATTAATTTCTTCATAAATTAATTACTTCAGCGCAAATTGCTTAGTAAGACTTTTTTTATGAATAAAATTTAAGAATCTAATCCCATCTTTTGCATCGCCTATCTAAACAGAAAAACTTTGTACTTATTTGATACTTTTGATTAATTAGGTATAAAACGATCATGTCACTCGCAATGTAAGCAATTGTGTAGTCAAGCCGTCAACATGACTGATATTGATTGATTGATTACTGCAGCGATTAGCAAATAATGTGATAATTACAAGTACTTAATAAAATTAATAATGAGGGAGTGATTTGTAACATCTAAATCAGCTGTAATGTAATGAGGGCTTGAGAAGTTGACGACAACAAGACGACGACAAGACAGCACTTTTTAGCGAGTCATCGCTTCGAGCAAGGTTTTTATTCCATCAAACTATAATTACACGGTAATGGATGTATTATTATGTCACTTTGTGCTATTGTTCGCGACTACGAGCACATAACTGACGTCAACTTCTTACACTACTCGTTGTCATTAGGTTACAGAACTTACAGAGCCAAAAAGTAAGCCCCGGTTTCGCACTAGTGTAATAGGTTGTTCAGAAGTGGAAATGAAACGATAGTTAAACACTCACTTTAAACTTCTATTCTTTATTCAACCTCGCAAGCACCCAATAAAACAGAGACACCCGTTACCGCCAGCCAAAAATAATGTCCCGCGCCCGCAGGAAGTCAACTAACTCCCCTTTTTATTATTATTGTAAAATGTTCGAAGCACTTACATAGATGGACATCCTTATAAAGTTATAACAAAACTTATAATAATGCGAGCTATAGATTTATAAATTACAATTTTATAATTGAATATGATTTACATGGCTATTTCCAAGACAATCAAAATGAATACTCCGAGAAAATAGGGACAGTTATTAGTATTTATAATGACTAAACATATTAGTTTCTCTACGAGGCGATAGATGGCGTTAGTAAGTATGTTACATAGATTGCATCACTTGATCCTGATGACTGTTGTTATACTAGTTGCTTTAAATGCCGGTAGATGGCGTTGGTTGTGATCTTGACGGTGCGTGATGTGTAGTTAGGGGGCTTCCTCAGCTTCCTGGGCTCAGTGGGCTCGCAGCTGGCGAATAACCGTAACACTCGGCCATCCTGCTATTGTCGTGGTCCCCCACGGCGTTGGGCTGCAGCTCCTTCAGCAATGGCAGTGACACCAGAATCCATTTTTGGCAGTACCTGGGAACAGAACAAGCCCACAGTATATTTGCTAAACTTACTTGAAGAAATGTGTACTCTTCATTTTTATGTTGATAAAATATCACATAGATTATTTTCTCAAGAAACTGACTGAATTCTGTTTATTAATAGTGTTTTTTTTTTTTTTTTTTTTTTTTTTTTTATTCTATATCAAGACAACTATTCATTAGCCTTCACACAGATTTATTTAGTGCACTCGAGATCTGTCTGGACTTTCACAAAGTATAACCGGAATGACATTCACTGGCATCTAACAGCAGCATGGCTAGATAAATAATCACACAGATTTGTCTGCAGTATCACTCTGTAGATCAGGGCAGATATTCACACAGTCCTATCTGTCATCATCACACAGTATAGCATAGCAGTTCACATAGATCTATTTGTCATATCACACAGTATAGCAGGTTATTCACACAGATATACTATCTGCCGTATCACACAGCATAGCAGGACAGATATACACACAAATCTGTCTGAATCACACAGATTAGCAATTTATTCTGTTTAGGTATCAATTAGATTCTGTTGTTTGTGCATCTTTTTAATACCTAGCTATTTAATGAATTCTTGAATACTTATGGTGGGTTCAACATTGAAGGTGGAATGATACAATTATTTATAATATTAAGTAGGTATGTATTTACTTTGAAACTATCAGAGATTTGAACAAGTCTTGATAACAATAATTTGCAAAAGTAGGGGTATATTACAGAGGCCAGCACATCAAGCCACCCCAATATGTCAAACTTTCCCAATCAACTTTGAACCTTATACTTTAGCAATAAAGTTGAAAATCTATCAAAGAAATTAGACAGATCGTAGCAACTTGTGTTGGCATCTGTACAACAAATAATATTATGAATAAAAGTTTATTATCTAAGTAATGTAGACAAATGATATGACAATTTTAACTTTCTAATAAATCTATTAAATCATCTCTATCTATTTCGTGATCAGAATCTGTAGAGCTGTCTGGCACTGATGACTTATAAGGGCGAAGTGAATCACCGGGAACTATTGCGGCGAACTTTTTATATCCTTTGACCCCTTGAATGCTATTTATTGTATATCGGTCAATAGTATGGTCTATTTTAGTGACCTTGTATGGTCCGGTAAACACACTCCCTAGTTTTTTAGTGACTCCGACTGTATTGTCACGAGATAAACCTCCTTTCCACAAAACCAACTGTCCTACATAATATTTTGTGCATTTCTTATGCTTCTTATCATAGCGACCTTTCATAATTGCCATATTATTATCAATGCGCAATTTTGCACTGTGTCTACGTTCAAGTAACTGCTCTTGAGGATCACTGTTTTTAGCAACGTTTGCAGGGTACGCAGGTAATAAGGAATTGTCATGTGAGAACATAAGGCTAAACGGAGAGAATCCTGTAACAGTATGAGGACTGTTATTTATACCCCAGACTACATCCGAAAGTTTTTCATCCCATGTGCATTCGCTTTCTGCAGTAGTATTCAGGCCGTTTACAATAGTTCTGTTTACTCGTTCGACCTGACCGTTCGAGCGTGGACAAGCAATGGCATTTAATACATGTTTGAATTGTTTATGCATGGAAAACTCTTTAAAATACCGACTTGTGAAAGCGACGCCTCTATCCGTAATTATTCTATGAGGATTACCAAACGTAGATATTATTTCTTTCAAGTTTTGAATAGTTTCTATAGAACCAGTGCTCTTAACGGCTCGAGCAAATACAAATTTCGTAAAAGAATCAATAATAACGAGTATGTAGGAGTAACCACGACGTGTTTTCAAAAATGGGCCCAAATGATCTACATGTAAAGTATGCATTGGTATTGCTACTTTCTCAATGGGATGCAGCTCGCCCTCTACTTTCCCATGGTTTCCTTTAGCATAAGCACAGTGTAAGCAGGAGTTTACATATTTTCGTATAAACCGAGTCATACCAGAGAACCAAAACTTTGATTTTATTGTTTTTTCGCATTTTTCGAAACCTATGTGCCCAATTTGATCATGGTATTTTTGTAGCAATGACCACTTTGACAGTTTAGGTATTACGAATCGATCTCCGTGTAAAGTTTTTCGAAACAGACATCCGTTAATAATGGTATAATTTTTATTTATATCTGGATTATCGGTACCCGCGTTGATCTGTCGAATAATACTTTGTACCGTATCATCTTGCAACTGCAGCGTGATGCGCCAGTCAGCTTCATCAATGCGAAGAATAGGAACGCTTTCAACCGGATTGCGACTGAGTGCGTCAACATGTTTCATACGGTTGCCAGGGCGATATTCGATTTCAATATCGAAATCCTGGATCGTTAACCACCATCGGGCTATTCGCGGAATTAAATCTTTTTTTGTCAGTGTGGTTCTTAATGCCGCACAATCGGTAATTACCTTAACCGGAGTACCTGTTACGTAAATACGGAAGCGTTTTAGAGATTCAACTACGGCGAGAGTTTCTAGTTCATAACTATGATAGTGCATTTCTTCCCTACTAGTAACGCGGCTAAAGTAAGCAACAGGTTTTAAATCACCATTATTTTGATATTGAAGTAAAATACCGCCTAACCCTAAACTACTAGCATCCGCGTGTATTTCTGTTTTAGCATGCGGGTCATAGATTGCTAACACAGGTCGCTCAGTCAACGTAGTTTTTAAAAGATTAAATGAATATTCTTGTTCTGAACCCCATATCCAAGGTACGTCCTTTTTTGTTAAGCTGGTTAAAGGTCGGGCAATTTCAGCGAACCCTCTTACAAATTTACGAAAATAAGATGCCAACCCGATGAATTGACGCAGTTCATGGACGTTTCGCGGTTGTCTAAAATTCACAACACTAGTAATCTTTGCTTGCCCCGGGCGTACAGACCCTTCAGTAACTTCATGACCCAAGTAATTTACACTGGTTTTCAAAAAAGAGCACTTTTTTAAATTTAGTTTTAAATTAGCACGACAGAGAAGTTTCAAAACATCCTCCAATAGTTCTATACCCTGTTCTATTGTTACAGTGGGTAATGTGACGTCATCAAGATATGTGGCTATTTTATTATCAAGGGACCCTAATGCTTTTCGAATTAACCGCGAGAAAACCGCCGGGGCGTTTGCCAAGCCAAACGGCATTTTTAAAAATTCATACTGACCAGTTGAAGTTATGAAGGCGGTTCTATGAATTGAGTCTTCCGCCATTTTAACTTGGTAGTAACTTTGCGCCATATCTAGAACCGTAAAGTATACTTTTCCCGATAGTCGATTGATCTGATCATCAATGTGTGGAAGAGGGAATCGATCTTTTACAGTACGTGTGTTGAGAGCGCGATAGTCGATACATAACCGATAGTCGCCCTCCTTTTTCTTAACTAGAATTACAGGGCTCGCATATTCGGAGTTTGATTCTCGCACTATTCCCGCGGATAAAAGGTCATTCACCTTTTCCTGTACAATTTCATTTTCTTTGTAGGATAATCGATATGGCTTACAAAACACGGGCGTTTCTGATGTGGTAGAAATATGCATTTCAATTAAATCTGTACAACCGAGTTCACTGCTACATTCAGCAAAACAACCGGGATATTTATTTAGTATGTGTAATAATAATTTAGAATGTTTTTCTTCTATGTCGCCAATATTTATGTCAGACAAGTCAAGCGTTTTTTTCGACTGAATATAATCATATTGTGTGCTATTAGCGGCACTACTTATAGTAACGAAAGCTACGTCGCTTTGTTTAAATAAATTTGCGCGTGTAATTAGCCGACCCGCGGACCACTGTAAGCAAGAATCACCTAAATTAATTACGCGTAATTGTAAAATTGGTGTATTTTCTAAGACCAACTGTGGTATATAATAGGATTCATTACCCATAGAATACAATAGTGGGTGGGTTACAAGTATTTCACTTGACGTTAAATCATGTGATGTGTAGACGCGTACCTCTGAATTCGACCCCGGCAGAACCTCGACATCATCGAACAGGAATAGGGCGGCTTTTGATATAAAGTCCTGGCTAGACAAACGCATACTTGATAGAGGACAACCATAATCAGTATTTGCTATTAATGTCACAGATTTAGAGGTTATAATTAAGTTCACGTTCGGCTGATTAATAATGGGTTGCCCCACAATTAAATCTATATCGTTGAGGTTTGTGTTTGTTACCTCGGCACACGTTTGTAAACTTATATTGTCTATAATTAGGTCTAAGACCGCTTTTCCTAAGGAGTTTATCAGTAAACCTCCAAAGCCTCTCATTATTACATTTGATGGTTTTAAACGTACTTGCGATTTTTCGATCGCTTTTATTGTGATTATGTTTACTTTACTGCCAGTATCAATATAGCCAATTGCTTCAAAACCATTAATATACATACGTTTTCGATATAAATCAGAAATAATTTCTGTGGTGACATGATAAACATGCCGTACCTGTTGATTTCTTTGCGGAGGCGCCGCCGGCGTGTCCCGCGTGCCCCCGGCCGCATACCAGCAAGTGTTAGCAGCGTGTCCGGCGCGCTGGCAGATCTGGCAGCGTGTGGCGGGTGCAGCTCGGCAATCCCGCGCTTCGTGCCCCGGTCGCCGACAGTTATAACACACCTTCGGAGCAAGGTTCCCCGCAGGAGAGCCCCGTTGCCAAGTTGACTTGCTTGGCTTCTGGTCGGAGGGCCGTCTAGTTTTTTCAGCTCTCGCTTCCCCGTAATTTTCAAGTGAAGAAAGGAATCCGTAATATAATTCTTCTGGCGTCTTGTATCCACATGCCTTTGCGTTCGCACGCAGCTCGGTCGGCAATCCGCGAATGAGGCATGAGATGGCGTTTTCCCCATCTAGCCCACACTTTTTCATTAAAGATATTTTGTCATGGTAGTACCGGGTCATGGTTTCATTACCCTTTCGGCGTGCCAACATTTCCTCGAGGCGGTCGACGAAATCGGTGGTGCGTGGAAACGCCTTCGTAAGCCAATCTTTCCAAGTGCTCCAAGTGGCGCTATAATCCTCTAGGTCGTCGTACCAGTCACGCGCTGCGCCGCGTAGCCGGGTTTGCATCACGAAAACCCTGTCCTTCTCCTCCCAGTTATAAATTTCACCTAGCTGGTCTATCTTGTGAAGCCAACCTTTCACATTTATATTTGCCTTCGCAGGATCGAATTTGGGGATGATCTCTGTGTCCAGGTATGTTATTCTTGGTCGTTTATTGCCAGGTGGCTGATTATAGTAGGGCTGCGAAGAAAAAAAATCGGGACTT
This sequence comes from Gortyna flavago, assembly GCA_963669345.1. Lineage (NCBI taxonomy): Eukaryota > Metazoa > Arthropoda > Insecta > Lepidoptera > Noctuidae > Gortyna > Gortyna flavago. The sequence goes on along the minus strand of OY770141.1, from coordinate 17,382,684 downwards.
TTTCCCTCGTGGCCTCCGCCATTTTCCTGAGACTCTACGCTTGGCGACCGTCTCCCCAAGCCGCGGATATATGGGCCGTGGAATTCTTCCATCCCACTTCTGAACTGTAATAGGTTGTTCAGAAGTGGAAATGAAACGATAGTTAAACACTCACTTTAAACTTCTATTCTTTATTCAACCTCGCAAGCACCCAATAAAACAGAGACACCCGTTACCGCCAGCCAAAAATAATGTCCCGCGCCCGCAGGAAGTCAACTAACTCCCCTTTTTATTATTATTGTAAAATGTTCGAAGCACTTACATAGATGGACATCCTTATAAAGTTATAACAAAACTTATAATAATGCGAGCTATAGATTTATAAATTACAATTTTATAATTGAATATGATTTACATGGCTATTTCCAAGACAATCAAAATGAATACTCCGAGAAAATAGGGACAGTTATTAGTATTTATAATGACTAAACATATTAGTTTCTCTACGAGGCGATAGATGGCGTTAGTAAGTATGTTACATAGATTGCATCACTTGATCCTGATGACTGTTGTTATACTAGTTGCTTTAAATGCCGGTAGATGGCGTTGGTTGTGATCTTGACGGTGCGTGATGTGTAGTTAGGGGGCTTCCTCAGCTTCCTGGGCTCAGTGGGCTCGCAGCTGGCGAATAACCGTAACACTAGGTCCGATCCGAATCCAGATCCGAATCCGAGAAAAGCCGCTCCAAAGTGACCATAGTCCTATTTGTATGAGGGGTTGCGCACTAGATCCCTATCCGTCAGAATTTAGAACATTCCCAATTCGGATTGAAGTCATCAAATTTAATTATTAGCGCAACTAAAATATATTTATACTATATACAAGTGTTTAATAAAAAAAAGGAAAAGAAAAAGGCAGGCTCATTGGGCAAAAAAAAAATTCGTCCGCATCACTGTCAATGGGATAAGTGTCCAAAAAGCTGACAGCATTGCCACGTTGGAGGGCAATGCTTATTCTTTGGGCTAAAAATAGGCCAGCCTGCAGCAGCCGCCCCAGCACACCCCACCGTGCTAGGAAGATGGGAAGGCGCGAAGGTGTCGATACAGGTTGCATCCACACCAAAGCCTACCCAACTTCCAAGGCATTATGGTCATTCCATCTGGCCTCTTCCCATCGTCGCGTGCCAAGCTTAGGTTCTAAAACCATTGGGATTGAAGTCGGATCTTTAATTCGGATTCGGATCGGATGTAGTGCGAAACCGCTCTTACTCTCTGCCTGACTTAGGATTAAGGAACCAAATACACTTGCAGTTATACTTGTGACAAGCAAGTTGTAATGTGCTCGTTACAAGTAGGGGATGTAGGGAGTGTTTTATTTTTGGATTTATGTTAACAAGTGTGTCCGGTCCCTTAGTATTGAGATGTTGGATTGGATGCGGTCATAAAAATGAGTAATTAAAGACGATATTGAGACTAGTGTAATGCTTTGTTTTATTGTTCCCTTTTACGACTCAGTACGATTTAACATTTACAGGGAAGAACCTAATTGTATTTTTACCCGACTACGGCGAAGCAAAAATTAGGATTATGATTTTGACTGGTATGTATGTATGTTCACCTGTTCCCTTATAACTTATAAACTACTTGTCGTAACTGGACAAATGAGGTATCATTGGAAGCGTCTTAGTCGTCCGCTGGTTAAAGGCTATGTGACGTCACATTAAATTGAATATGGCGCCCTCTAGCGGACATTAAGTAATGAACTAAAAAAAAAAAAACATGCCGTGTTGGGTATCAAATGAAAGGGCTTAATTAGCACATTTCAAAAATATTAATATTACTGAAATAAGCCCCAAAATAATTAAATAAAAAATAAGTTTTAAAAACTAAAACCCAACTACCTACTGAAAAGGATGAAACAAAAAAGTACCTTCCCGTGGTCGCATGCTTAAAATATGTATACTGTAGGTATACTTTCTTGTTTCATCCTTTTCAGTAGTCGGGTTTTAGTTTTTAATCGACTTTAAAAAAGGAGGAGGTTATACTTTATGTATGTTTAATTTTTTTTTTATGTATGTTCACCGATTTGCCGTCAATTGTGGACCGATAATTTTTTTTTTTTTTTTTAATGATATCTATTCCTTCGTGGTGGTCCCATTGTCAACAAGTTGGAATCTGATGAGAGGATCCCATGGAAATCGAAATTTTATAGGCAAACCTATAGCGATTTGGGTATTTTTTAAAGTAACTTGAGCGTGTGAGTAACAGATCTCTCGGAAATCTTAATTTGGTAAAGTGGAGCTGATGATGAAGACCACAGATGGCCATCAGAACTACTCAATGACTTATGGTTATCGTCCCAACATCGGGAAAAGCAATATTTGGTAAAAGGTGATGAGCAGTTGACATTAGGTTATTGTATTTAGATCAATTACAAACTCTTCCACTAAAAAGTGAAAAATAAAAACTTTTTTACAAAAAAAAAAGAAAAAACAACCGACTTCCAAAAAAAAACTACAAAGTGAAAAATTACTTTAATTTCGGAAGTCGGTGTCAATAAACGTAAATGCAGAACCAATGATACTGACTAGGGACTTTCGAAAATTAAAGTTATTTTTCACTTTGTAGTTTTTTTTTTGAAGTCGCTTGTTTTGTTTTTTTTGTAAAAAAGTTTTTTTCTACTTATTTTTTACAGTCATATAAGGGGTTTATTTATAACCGATGATTAAGAAGTTAAGTGACGTTTAAACGACAAAAATGTATGGATAAACAGTCGCTAATCACTACTGAACTTTAAGCAACGTTTATGAATCTTTATAGGGGTGAGAATAAAATCTTGTACTTGACTATCCTCAAGTAAGTAATTAAACTTCTTTGGTATTAAAATCGAAAGATAAGAATAGCAAATCTAAGTGTTGTCGTAAGTACCTAATGCTTTAACATTTTTCCGCTATTACGAGTAATTTACTTTTGTTTTTAGACTGATTTTACCAAAATCTGATATATTTTATTCAAATCAGATATATTTTATCCGTGGAATAAAATTGACGTCTGACAGTTATAATATGGAAATAGAAATACTTACTTACTGTCAAAAATTCAAAATTTGTTCTCAGAATGAGACTTATTATTCTAGGTATAAAAGTTTGGTGAAATTCGTCCCAAGTCTTGGAATTAAATTATTTATATTTTGTCCGCATTGTGCATCTTTCACATCTCCCACAATAGGATTCAATGCAGTATTTGCGGACAAAATTTGCGAAACAAATCATTACTTTTTTTTTTTTTTTTTTTAAGGATGGGAAATCATCAAATGACCCCTCCCGCTCTGGGTGGAGCGGAAGGGAGTGTCAGACTCTTACTGACTAAAACCCATCCGTGTTCCTGCCCTGACGGGCCCCTCCGTTCAATGCTGACATCTCTTTGAGGCGCGCGTGGAACACATAACATACGCGCCGTCCGGCACGGGCCTGGTCCTGATCGGACGGCGAGCTACCCATTACTCGCCGTCCGCAGGCCCGCGCCTACGGTGGCCGGGAGTCGTCACGCGGCTCCCGACGCCCGGAGCGTCTACCGCGGCGGCTGGGACGGGCGGCTCTCTCAGCTCTCTCCCTCGCCCATCCCGCCACCTCCTTCGCTAGCATGACAGCTTCGCAGAAGGAGGTGACTGCCTCCCACTCCCTCTCGCCCCGGACCATGGCTTGGACCAGGGCCGGGCGCGAGAGGTCGCCGCCGCTGCCGATCGCCTCTACGAGGACACGGCGGTGCTCTGCCCAAGCGGGACAGACCTCCACCGTGTGCTCCACCGTGTCCTCTGGGCGATCCTCGCAGTGGTGACACCCGGGCGTTTCCTCCCGCCTGATGATGTGCAGGAACCTCCCGAAACATCCGTGTCCGGTGAGGACCTGCGTCAGGCGGTAGGTGAGGGCGCCGTGACGCCTCTCTAGCCACTCCTCAAAGAGGGGCCTTACCGCCGCTATCGCGGCGTGCCCTAACAAATCATTACTTACGTACACTTTCAATTGAATCTGCATGACTACATTCTCACTGCAATTAGGAATATTTTACTCCTACTCATGTAATATATTCATTAGTGTGCTTAATTAAGTAAGCAAGGTTTTAATTTCCAGTGATAAAATACTAAGGCAACAGGTAGTGTGAAGAATTATTTTAATTTGAATTTCAACAACCGATGGCAGTCGACCTCGGCGTTTTTATGCCATTCATCATTGTTGGTTCCCATTCTGCTGGACAATCGGATACCACCTCTTCATTAACTCTTGAGAGCCTGGTATCACATACCTAGCAAAAACTGGTATTGTATCTAAAACGATTGTCATTGTTTTACCCCGAGTGCCTTCAGCGGTAAACACAAGTCGTAATAACTACAAATTGAATTTCAGATTAACGTTCAAACTCAATACTGTGAACTGTTTGATTAAATGTAATAGGTAATAGAATCAATTTCTTGGAAAACTGATCACAATATGGTATATTATTATTAACGGGGTTTGACTGTATTTAAAATTGCGAGTGCGTCGATGTTCTGAAAGGTTTAGAGAATAGTAAATTATTTAAAAGTTTTTAAAATAGCCCGAGGTCTGGATCAGCGCCGGTGACAGCGACAGTATCGCCCGCCATTTTACTTGTAGTCAAAATCAAAATCAATCAAAATCAAAAGTCATTTATTCAAACTAGGCTGAGAATCAGCACTTTTCGAACGTCAAAATTACAAAAGACAGTCCCCCAAAACGCCCGCCCTCCACCACTTCCTAGTGCTTTCGCTGGGGAGAAGAAGTGGCGCAACAAACTCCCCAGCAGTCTGTGGATCAGTCTTAGCACACACTTTCGAGAACACAGGCTGGATGGTACGTTATGTTAGGACATTCATCCAATTACTAAACATCTGTTATGTTATTAGATCCTTAAATTGTTTTATTTTTTGTCCATTAGCACTTAGATCAATCGTGACAAAAACTAGAACTGGATTATGTTGATTTATATCGATCGTAACGAGTAGTTAAGATTTCTACGACGGGCTGTTTTTTTTATGTACCGTACCCGTACTAACATTATATGGGTTGCTTAATAAAAACTAATACATAACCGCTTAATTAAAATCAAAGAAAAAATCAAAACCTACAAAAAAAATTTTAATGTGTATTCGATGCAGAAAAAAATAGTGTATAGCCTTTCAAAGAAAAATATATTTCATAAAATAAAATAGTATCATGATAAAACAATCGTAAAACAGAGCTCAAAAAATATGTTTCGTTGCATATTTCTCAAAATTTTGAGCGAAAACTAAGTAAGTACCATATTTTATGTAATGCTAATAAAGGGAATTCAATCAACTAAATAAAGAAATACCTAAACAATATTCCGCCGAGTCGTGCATTTGTTTTTAAACTGCAAATTTACCTTTTTTTGGTGGCAATACGCCGCGTTCAACTGGCGGGAGCTGAGGTAGTGTTTTCTATGGCTATCGGTCTGGAAAAACCTCGCTTTAACATCCATCAAACGCATCGCTGTTTTGAATTTATTTGTTGCCGCGATGCGCTATTATCGTTTACCTAAAATTTTGCTCCTTCGGTAAGGAGCAAAATTATAGGTAGCTTAAGGGTACCTACTCTAAGTTTAGTGGAAGTTATGGATCTTATATAAGACGGCTAATGTCTCGCGGCCGGACCAACCTGCTGGGTAAAGCATCTTTAATGCGCGCCTTGCATGCACTCAACTAAATCGCGGAAAAGGTGGATTTATTTATCTGTTCTCTGAATGAATTCACAAAAATTACTTACATGTGATAAGCTTTAATGGAAAAATATTGTCTATGACCACGCTACCGATTTGGGGTAACCTGTAATGATAGTTGTGTTGGGAATAATAAATAAATAAATAAAAACTTTTTACAAATTAAAGGACTTTATAAAAAAAACACTGCACAGTGAAAAATATCTTTAATTTCGGAAGACTGTGTCTTTGGTTCCGCATTTTCGTTTTTTACTTCCGTAATTAAAGTTATTTTTCACTTTGTAGTTTTTTTTGTGTCTTATACATACCTACATTAAAAAATTAGAGAATTTTGCAAATCCGTCTATCTATGACGGAGTTGTGTCCGAACCTATGGCCCGAACAAACATAAAAAAAAAATACTAAAACTTCTTTTTTTGAAGTCGGTTAACTAAATCAATTCATAAACAAAAAATGTTATGCCCGAATTTACACTTGCAAGATTAGAGGTACCCCAATAACAACTTTGACCTAAACGAGGGTGTACCGTGGTATACTTAACACATCTGCGTACCCCTTTAGCGGGTACAGGCGTGATGTTATGTTGTATGATTGCGTAAACAATTTATCTACATCTATTCTATACATATAATAAATCTGTAGACGAGACGTTTCTGTACATTGAAAATATTTCCAAAAAAAATAGTTGGGGTGTTAAAGGATAACCAACAGATGCCATTTCATCAATTTTTGGAATTTTTGTCTGTTTGTCGGTTTGTCGGTTTGTCTGTTTGTCTGTTTGGATGTGACAGATTATTGATTTGAACAGGGTCAACGTAAAAAGTAAAATATAAAATATGGTGTAGAACTCGGAGCAGTGATTAGTTTTTATTTCATCGCAATCGGTTCACTCTATCAAAAGATATAATCAATTTAAAGTATTCTAGAACAACTTTTTACGTTTTTAGTAACATGTAACGACATCTATTGGCTCGATATAGTACCTACTAACGAAAACATATTGTTGTTGTGATGTGAATAATCACGTCCTATTAGTTTATGCTTACTTAAATGACGAAATAACACAGATACCTACTTATGTCTATGTTATTTTAAAAAGTAATGATAATGATTATAATATTAAACAAAATCGCTTTCCATTGATGGTTTATTTAGTGGCGCCTGTGGCGCTAAAATAATTTTAAACAAAAAGTGAGGATAATGTAAGATAATAATTAATGTGGTGTTGTGAGCGATAAAGAAGTTAGATAATTATTGATATAGAAAGTTGAGTAACGCAGAGCGTTTTTTAACGAAGTTCTTATATGGAGCTTGCGGTAGGAGTTCCAAGGGAGACATCGTCAAATAACGAAAAAGCGTTATGCCTCATTTTTCAAAGTAATAGGTAGATAGAGACACACACACACAGAGAGAGAGAGAGCTATTTTTCATGGTTTCCGAGGATCCTGACCCCGGTAAGTGAGATCAGAAAGAAAATCAAAGATGGCGGTTGCCTAAATTTTTAACTTTTTCGTCATGGGTGTCGTTTTCATGGTTTTCGAGGGTGCTGAAGTCGAGAGTCAGGTCAAAATGAAAATCCAAGATGGTGGCTGCAATTTTTTTTATCATGTTTGTCGTTTTCATGGTTTTTGAGGGTGCTGAAGTCGATAGTCAGGTCAAAATGACAACCCAAGATGGCGGCACCTTTTTTTTGAAATGTTTTGTCATGGGTGTCGTTTTGATAGTTTTCGAGGGTGCTGAAGCCGATAGTCAGGTCAAAATGAAAATCCAAGATGGCGGCTGCAATTTTGTTTTGATTTTTTGTCATGGATGTCGTTTTCATAGATTTCAAAGGTGCTGAAGCCGATAGGCAGGTCAAAACGAAAATCCAAGACGGAGGTTGCATTTTTTTTTATGGGTTTCGTTTTATTGGTTTTTGAGAGTGCTGAAACCAATAGTGAGGTTAAAATGAAACTGTAACGGCTTACCCACCGTCGATTGGCCCATGAACCGTTGGTGAACATTATCTTTAAACCATTAACTTTTTTCCAAAGGACTTTTCACCCACGAACGTTTTGCCAACATAAATCTACGTCAGTGAATGCTTTACCCACAGAATGTTTTGACCAATAACTTTTCACCCAAAGAACAAGGCCAACAGACGCCGGGAAAGGTGAAAGTAAAATAATAATAAGACGTAGTCCTTTATTTCTGTGAAAAGGGTATAAAGTAACCTAACCAAGCCTAACCTCGGGGTGCCCTTCGCTCGCTTTGCTCGCTCACTTGAGCCGCCATCATCCCTCCGAACCCTACCTGTCCGAGTCGGGGTGCCCCAAGTCCCGAGCTCGCTTCGCTCGCCCTTGCCTTCCTCGCCATCCTTAGTTCTATTTGACATGGGTCAAATGTTCTTTGGGTGAAAAGTTATTGGTCAAAACATTCTGTTGGTTAAGCATTCACTGACGTAGAGTTCTGTTGGGGAAACGTTCGTGGGTCACAAGTCCTTTGGATGAAAAGTTAATGGTGTTGACCAACGGTTCATTAACTAATCGACTGTTGGTTTACCGTTTCAGTACTGGTTAAAATGAAAGTCCAAGATGGCGGCTGCAAATCAAAAAATTCGTAGTGTGTGTCGTTTTCATGGTTTTCGAGAGTGCTGAAGCCGATTGTGACGTCAAAATGAAAATCGAAGATGGCGGCTGCAATTTTCTTTTTCTTTTTTTATCATGTGTGTCGTTTTCATGGTTTTCAATATAAACTTACACGACTTTGTGTGAAATAAAATAAAATACAACCGACTTAAAAACACACTTCAAAGTGCAATAGACCTTTGGTTTCAGAAGTCTGTAATTTCTTGCCAACGTGCAACGTCTTCCCAAACTAAGGTTATTTTGCACTTTGTAGGGTTTTTTATGGAAGTCGGTTATATTTTTTTGTAATTATCTTTGCAATTTTTTTTCTGGTTTTCGGCAGTATAAGGTCTAAATCAAAATCATGTCTAAAGTTTTCATGGGTTTCATCTTCGTAGTTTAAATGACGGCCGGTGTCAAATATAACCAAAGTTTAATGGGTTGCTTTTTACACGGGCAACTTTATGTAGAAGCTCTTACCATTAATGTATTCTTCCTTTTATCATCTAGATATCTCGATGCTTTATAAGGCATAATATTGGTAGGTATATATGATATCTTCAATACCAAGTTAAGAAATTCTAAATTTACCACAGAGAAGAAACCAAGACTTAGAAAAACTAACTTCAAACTTGGACCTACTAATCTCAGATATACTTTAGATAAAATGGTGATATGATTTTACAAGTTGGTATTCTAAGACAGACGCAAAATAAAATGGACACAATTATGGCTGTTTGGTTAAATAATCAGCCTCGAGCAGGCGCTTTTATTTTAATTTATTCTCAAAAATCAAAGTGACACTTCGTCGCATTGTCATTATGAACCATGAAGAGGCAGTGATTGCAGTCGAAAGGGCCGTGGTAGCGAACCCTAGGTAAGGAAAGCGTTACCAGGCAAGATCTGATGATTCTTCCTTTTCAATGAAGGAGTGGCAATTACACTTTTCCTAAGCGACACATCACCTATTTTTTTCCGACATCCACGCGAACGAAGTCGCGGGCACAGCTAGTTCTACACTAATATTATAAAGAGGAAAGATTTGTTTCTTTGTTTGAATTGAATAGGCTCCGAAACGACTGGACCGATTTGAAAAATTCTCTCACCATTAGAATCCTACATTATCCCTGATGAACTTAGGCTATATAATATTTGAAAAAGTTAGGGATCCGGATTAAAACTTCGATAATGTTACCCAAGGTGTGAAAAAAATACCAAAAAACATCCTTATATCGCGTACGCTGCGGAAACTATTGACATTAGAGCAATGTTATGTACTACAGTTTTATAGAGGACATCAATATCTACAAAAAAGTCCGCGACAGCACATGTCTATCTTTTAAGGTTGACTCACTATAACCTTTTTTATGGTAATCAAATTTGTTATAAAATAATCGATTATTGGCGAAGGTGTTTTTATAAACATGATATTAATCCTTATCCAAATAAATACGTTATTCATCACATATTTAATTTTGAACAAAATTGCCCTTAAAATCAAGGAGATATCATAGTTTTAGAATAGTACCAATAATAAAGCTGAAGAGCTGTTTATTTGAAAGCTCTAACCTCTGGAAGTATCAGTCGGATTTATAAAATTCTTTATGCATTTGATAGTCCAATTCTTGAGGAAGGCTATAGGCTTAAAAATCACGCTAGAGCCCTTAGGAGTTGAGCAAAACAAGAAAAAAGGTCAGTTTTCGCTAAGCGAAAACGAAGTAATAGCGCAGGCCGGCGATGCGACGCGACGAGGTGGGCCGGGGGAACAAAAAATTTCAGGCGTACGAAGTCGCGGGCAGAAGTTGATGATGATGATGATACTCCTATTCGGTCCGTTGTGCGTGGGGATTCTGACTAACAGAGCCAGCTTAGCTCCGCCCAAAAGCACAGAAGCTTCCTGGGAGCTTCACAGGCTTCGCGGAGCGACCTCATTGTTCAGAGGATTTCTGCACGTTGAGAAGCCCGGGCCTCGCATTCAAGGCTGATGATTCCTCGGCGTCAAGGCAGCCCCTGCAAAGGGGGCTGTCTTAAAAAGATTTTTGTTAAAGCCAATTTTGACTGTCTACAGTCTGTTGGCGGGAAGAAGCTATAAATTATAAAGATCGTAAACATTAATTTTCGAAAACTACCATTCAAGGGGAGGTGGAGAGGGTGTTAAATTGAACCACGCGGACGAAGTCGCGGGCGAAGTGCTATTGCATACATATGCGATAGCAGCAATCGCGCTTGAATTTCTGGCATTTATTGAAGAGTTCCGTTGTCTGTCTTCGAAACTCAAAATCAGATCTTTACGAAATTTAAATGGGACCATTTCGGATTTCGGAATAAACCTCTTTCGAACAAAAAAGAATTTGGCAAATCCGTCTATAAATGACAAAGTTATGCCCGAACATACATAAAAACGCAAACTCAAAATGAACGCAAACTCAATGAATATGACAAATAATAAATAAACATCCGAATTAAGAAACTCCTTCTTTTTTGAAATCGGTTAAAAATGATGATAGGTAAGTACATAACGACACGAGGGTCTTCTGCTAACATTTTATATCTTCTAAACTTTGTAAGAAAATGTCGATTTCATTTAGTTCCAGTAACAAGTTCAGGCAGATAGTCAAATTCAAAACATTTAGAGATACATCGGCCAGTCAACACCAGCAGCACGTGGCGCTGGCTGATGAATATGCAACACTTCACCCACACACTCCCACGCTGACAGTGATACATGTCGCAGTCATTTAGCGAAGCTAGGAAAATGCGAATATTACCGAAAAGGATCCTAGTTTAGTGCTGGTACCATCCGTCATGGGGTCCACCAGCTACCTTCGTAATAGTGCTCGTTTCTGGCCTTTTTTACCTATTTTAAATCATGTTTACTCCAAGTACCATGCGGCTACGCCAGAATCGTCAAGCATAAAGAGGTTATTATAGCTAAAATGAAAACTCAAGACCCTCTAGCACATAATTATGGTAGATCATTGACCAAATTACCTAGGGCTTGGGACATGTCAAGTTTGTAAATCACACTGCAACATACTCACATAATAAACAAGCTATTGTGAACTCATCAATGGACTAGTTTTTATCACATAACATTAGGAACACAACATGACTACTCGCATGATATCATTCGGCCATGCTGTCGATACCACCTGTTGTTGTCCCCCACCACACTGTCCCAAAACGATTGGTGATTTCAAACATGGAACACTCCATGTTTCCTGTATTTAGTGTATGGAATCCGTCATGTGCATGCTTGGCACGTAGTGGCCAATTACTTCAGCATTTATAGCACCGAATTTGTAAAACATGGCTAGTTAGAATTTTAGATTATTTAGGAAACTGATCGTTCAAGTTTAAATCCCTCAATGGCTATGGAGATGACTTGTGATCGCTGATTCGTGACTAAAATCCTAAATCTATAGCCCTGATGGTGGGCTCAATACTATTTAAACATTAAATTATAGACAACTAGCTGTTGCCTGCTACTTCGTCTGCGATCCGGGATGAAAAGTAGCTATCCTTCTCCAGGTCATGGTCTAATTGCGACAGTAAGTTTGTTTGTCTGTTACGCTTTCACGCTAAATCGGCTGAACGGATTTGGATGAAATTTGGCACATGGGTTGACCATGACCTGGAGAAGGACATAGGCTACTTTTTATCCTGGATCGCAGACGAAGTCGCGGGCAACAGCTATTAATATTATGAATGCCAAAGTAAGTTTGTTTGTTACCTTTTCACGCCTAAACCACTGAACCGATCATCCTGAAATTTTGCATATACGTTGTCAGTTGTACAGAAACGGACATGAAATTTACCCCCTTTCATCCTGAAAAAAAGTGCTGCTCCCGACAACGTGTATACAAAATTTCAGAATGATCGGTTCAGTGGTTTAGGCGTAAAAAGGTAACAAAGAAACAAACTTACTTTCGCATTTATAATAATAGAAATTAATAATATATTATATAGTTAGGATTAGGATAGGATGTATGCGATACTATGGTCTCTGGAAAAGTTATCTCAACACCGAATATCCGTTTCAAAGATAACTTTGAAATTGAACGGGTGTTATCTGCCATGACATGAAGCTCAACAAAACGCGAAAACATTGTCTTTATTCAAAATTATTTTAATAATGCGCCCTCACAGGGGGCCTAAAAAGGCCACTTTGGCAGAATCATAAAACAATTCATATAACGTCATCTGTTTGACAGTTTCACGCCTATACTATGTCCCTGAAGGGTTAGGCAGAGGTGTACCTGTAGCATTTTACGAATCTCCATACAAAACTGTCATACAGATGAAATTGCGTGATATGAATTGTTTTATGATTCTACCAAAGTGGCATTTTTAGGCCCCCAGGCCACACGTCTAACGATTGGCGCGTATTATCCAATGTGACCAGCGTCCGCGCACTTCCGGACAATAATAGTTTTCGGAAACAGCAGTTACTCTCATGACGAGCTGATTGTCATGTGGCATTGGACATCACGGCCTTCAGCCTGCCGTGCGACAATCACTTGCAGACATTATTATACAAAAAACCGTAGAAACCTAGAACCGTAACTGAAGGGTTCCGTAGTTGGAATGAATTTATCCCAAGAACAAACTTCACATTGTAGTTGAAAAACATGTTCTGCCATACATTCCAACTGAAAATGTAAGTTTGTACGCACAATATTGAGAGATTTACCATGTTGTTTCAAGATAATAGACTTCTTATTAATTTTCCTGTAATCTAGGTATAGAACTATTTTTTTGTATTTTTTTCAAAATTTTAGGCTCAGTAGTTTCGGAGATAAGGGGGGGAGGAATGGTAAAATTCCGTCTATTGTCTTAAATAACTTTAATACAATTTACTTTAAAATTATGAAAAAAAAATATTTGAGATCCTCACCTTTGATTCGATATGTGCCCTTTCATTTGATATGTGACACGGTACAGATTGCGAAACTTTTTTTTTTAATTGTCTTTTTATCCCTCAAAAATGACTCCCATTTTCAAAACTCATTTATTTACGTTACACGTCTGTGTTTGGGTTACAGAGATTCATATGTGTACCAAATTTCAACTTAATCGGTAAATAAGATTCGGAGCAAATTAGCTGTGACAGACGGACAGACAGACACACGAGTGATCCTATAAGGGTTCCGTTTTTTCCTTTTGACGTACGGAACCCTAATAAACGATTATACAAATACATTCGTTATTATTATCTGTCTAGGTACTGTTAACTGTCATGGCGATAAATCGAAAAATTTTTTGCTTCTGTTTCAAATGGAATTAATTTAAAAAAATAAAAACCGACTTCCAACAAACTACAAATTGAAAAATAACTCTAATTTCGTAAATCGGTGGCAAAAAACTGAAATACAGATCCAAAGACACCGACTTCCGAAATTAGTTATTTATCACTATGTAGTTTTTTTGGAAGTCGGGTTTTTTTTGTTAAAAAGTTTTTATTTCCCGCTTTTGAGCGGGTCTGCTTATAATTTATCTAAGTTACAATGGCATAGTGTCAACTTGCTCATCGCCTTTACAAAATATTGCCTATCCCGATGCAGGGACGCTAATTGTTGTGCAGTTCTCCTGGTATTTCACCATCAGCTCCATTTCACCATTCGCATTGTGACGAGCATAAATTGCTTAGCAACCATGTTAAAGTAATCGAATCGCAACCCGTGAAATATTTATCATTGAGCAGTTCCGATGGCCATCTGAGGTCTTCATCATCAGCTCCACTTTACCAAATGATGATTTCCGAGAGCAAATGCTTAAGTTAATTTAAAAAATACCCTAATCCTAAATAGGTTTGCCTGTAGGTTTTTCTCGATTTCCGTGGGATCCTAATCAGATTCCAACTTGATGACAATTGGTGGTCCCATTCCACCCTCCATTTCCTCCATTCCCTTCAGGCTTCGGCCCTGACGGGCCCCTCCTCTGATGCTGACATCTCTTTGAGGCGCGCGTGGAACACAAGCGCGCCGTCCGGCACGGGCCTGGTCCTGATCGGACGGCGAGCTACCCATTACTCGCCGTCCGCAGGCCCGCGCCTACTACGGTGGCCGGGAGTCGTCACGCGGCTCCCTACGCCCGGGGCGTCTCCCGCGGCGGCTGGGACGTGAGGCTCTGGAGGCTCTCTCCCTAGCCCCTCCCGCCACCTCCTTGGCTAGCATGATTGCTTCGCAGAAGGAGGTGACTGCCTCCCACTCCCTCTCGCCCCGGACCATGGCTTGAACCAGGGCCGGACGCGAGAGGTCGCCGCCGCTGCCGATCGCCTCTACGAGGACACGGCGGAGCTCTGCCCAAGCGGGACAGACCTCCACCGTGTCCTCTGGGCGATCCTCGCAATGGTGACACCCGGGCGTTTCCTCCCGCATGATGATGTGCAGGAACCTCCCGAAACATCCGTGTCCGGTGAGGACCTGCGTCAGGCGGTAGGTGAGGACGCCGTGACGCCTCTCTAGCCACTCCTCAAAGAGGGGTCTTATCGCCACTGTCGTGGCGTGCCCTGCGCTGGGTTGCGACAGTCGCTCTTTCCATGCCGCCATGAGATCCGAGTTCCGTCCGCTCCGCAGCGATTTGCCGCGGAAGCGGGTAGGTTACTTACACCTTGACAATCAAAACCCCTAGCTTCGAAACTGTATGCTAGGAATCCGGGGAGAGGAACTTCCGCACAATTCTCTCAAGGCAACATCACAACCGTCAGTACCAGGCTCTTGACCCAGCACCGTCAGCTGAATTAAAGTTATTATTAATCAAAAATATAAGTTGCATTATAATAAATTTGAGACGCGTACCTCCCCACGGGCGAGGAGCGGAAGTCGTTACGCAGTGGACTGAACAAACCAACGGCGACAGTTCCGCGCATTTTAATACCAAGCCACACTTCTTTGACGAAATACGGAAATAAACATTTATGTGCCTAAATTATAGAAATACATTCAGTTAACGCAAGAACAAACAAATTAGTAGGCCTCGTTACGAACAGAAAAACGATGAGAAATTGGCCAAATCCGCGCAATAATTATAAATCCGAGAACTAAGTTTGGCAAAAAAAATTTAACTTTTGACAGAGCACAATTAATTATTATATAACAAAATACCCTCATGTATAAAAAAGTTGCACTCATTCAATGCAGTCAAAACTCAATTAGCTGCATATTTAATCACAAATAATACCCTTCCTAAAAGTTGAAAGCATTGGATGGGTGTATCATAAATGCTACCGTGACGTGACCTGTGACGAACTTTATACAATTTACTTTAAGGTTAATGCGCAATGGCCAACCGCGAAATTCAAATGATGTCTGGGTTGGACTTTATTCTGCATCCGTTGGCATAAGTTCACACCTACATTCGTTTGGTTGTTTTTCCGCAAAATAACAGGCGAAACTGTAACAGTGTACTCTATTTAAATATTTAGAAGAGAAAAGGATGGTGATAGAGCTTTGTGTCGTGTGTGAGGGAGAGAAGATTATTATCTAAGAACAAGTGAGGTTCATCGCCCGAGATGTGTCCCACAGCAGATTTGGGTCAGTGTGGTGGGGTGTAGGTGACACATGACACATCCGTCATCCTCACAGTTTGTGAAACTAGCGTGGAAGTAGGATTAGCAACTCAAATGAAGGGAATCCTTTAAGGGCTTTTAAGTTGTGAAAGTGAGATTATTGTTGCACGACCGATGCTCAATTTCCAATGCTGCTGCCTGATTACCGTCCACACATATTTTATTCTTTGCTCTAGAATGATTTCTTCTTGACTCCAATTTGATGACTCTGGTTCACAGGTCTTATTTTCCCAGTATAAAAGTTTCTAAAGAATATGATCCAATGTTATTGACTTTTCATTCTAAGTTCTAACGTCCATAGGCTATCTCCCACGAACAACAAATGCCCAACTAATGATGTTGTAGCTGAAACAATAAACATGCCACATTGGGATGTTTTATCATATGAACATATCCTCCGTGTGGTCGCGACTAGGAGGCAACGCTGGCGTGGGAGGGACAATAAAGGGACAGGTCTGACCGGCGGTTATCTCAACTGCCTAGCAGATTAGACAACGACCACACTCTTTTAAAGTGGATAACAGACTGTCGCAAGAAGTGGATCGTGAGTCGTGACACTTGTCGACTCGTTAATCAAGACCGTCATGAGCTTACAACATGGTTGAGGGGTCAGCAATGACGAAATAATTAATTTAGATGTTGGATTTATTGCACTAGCTTCTAAACCCATAACAAAGAGGGATTGAACCATCTCTCACTTGTTTCATGCTAATGTTATTACACTACCAATGCAACGTTTACCTAACTCTAAAACAGAAACCACATGAAATGTCAGCAGCTTGTAAAAGACTTGTAGTAATAAATAACTGCAAACAACTTACCATTTGTGGTCTAGATATAATTGGTACCTAAGCAAATATCACATTTAAAAGTAGTTTTGGCAAGGCTGTGTCTGTCTGACCCGCGGTCGAATTCGGCAGATATTTTATTGCCGAATTCAGCCGTCTAGCCTAAAGTTCCTTCCAAACTTGGGGATCAAAGCTATGAATACATTAAATACTGTGTTTTCTTCAGCGCACAGTTGGAATGATACCTTTTGTAATATATTTATTTAAGCCTGTGCAGTTCATATTTAAACTTTACTGTTTTATTTGTGTTTTGATTCCGATTTTCCCTCGCTCGTAAGTAATCGTTGGAGGGATCTCCGATAGAATTATTACCTAGACGATCCACAGGATATTACAAGAGCGTCTGACAGTCTCGTCATAAATATCCAGCCAGTCGCATTGCAGTACTCTTCGACAAGAAAAATAAATTTAATGAATGCAAACTCTGCGAGCAGAGCATTTAGAAGAGCGGAATGAATGTTAATTTATTTCCATTAATGAATGAACACCAGTACACCACAAATATATAAAGAGAGTCTTTCAGACACAGTTTTCATTAGAATTAAAACAAACATTATAAAAGATGAATAACAAGCTTTCCTAATTAGAATGTAGTGAATGAGTGGCGCAGGCGCTCTGTCTAACTATGATGGGGACAAAGCGCCGCGGCGCGGCGATACCATCGACGCCCTGTGCGACTATGTCAGGAATTTAACTACGCACTGCTTAATTCTGCGTAGACTTTTCAAGAAATTAAGGATTGGCTTTCGTAGAAATACGGGGCGAGACGACTTTGCAAATTCGATTATTTCAGTCTTTGAAAGCTTGAAAAGCAATTATTAATATCTTAGACTAGATAATGTTTGATCCGTTCGGTAAAAATTTCCAATTTTACATTTTCGACTTACAGTAGTCGCTACTGTTGGAGTATCGCAAAAACAAATCGATCCTACTTCAACACTGTCGTCTGTCTCATTCTAACTCATAAGTATAATTTATGTATCCGTGCACTTGACCGAAATTCTTACTTTCGCATAGTGACTCTACTCCTCTATTAGCCTTGATCACACGTCTCACATAATATAAATATATAAATAAAAGGATTAATAAACGTATTATTGAAATCCTTAGAACGGTCTTTCCTTTAGTGTTCCTCCATTAACCCTAACAGCTACTACATCGATGGCCAACGATGCAAATCATTAAATTATCAAAATACACTAATTGTGAGAGAACTATGAGTTAGAATGTGGTAATGAGTAACAAAGGTGAGCTGATGTCTCAGCGGCATGTTATTTCGCTGTCAGTACCTACCTTACAGCCGTTGTTGATGCAAGCGATATCGGTTCATCGACACAGTTTCAGTGATTGTTGTAATAACACCCGCTGTTTTAACATTACTTTTGTAAATATCGTCAGTTTTGACACATGAGGCGCAATCACAAACATAGATACATTATCAGAGACAATACGACAATATGTTTGGTGTGTTATTGCAGCGTAGTTACATGCAAGGTGCAACAAGAAATCAATCGTTGCATCGTATGCATGATGAAACGTAAACAGAATTATTAGATTCATACTGTAACGTTGTTGCATCGATTAGCACAGCATAATTAGCACAGCATAATCGACTCGATCCATATCGCTAACTCCTTCATCCGTGAATGTGATACAAGAGTTTCTAGTACTATGAGGCTTGTTATCTTGTGTCATAATAAATCTGTTCTCTAATATCTTATTACAATTTATTATCTGCCAGCCTATCAGCAACTCTGCTGCGTTTGACTGCACTGTCGAAAATTTTGATGCACCGCGCGCCACCTAAGCCTGTCCGTGTTGCAAAGCGATCAAATAAATATCGTTATTTGTAATTTTTCATGCAAACAGTTGGATCACAGTGCACGTGCAATATCTACACATAATAATAAAGTCGTAGCGAAGACAAAATTACATGTACATTGAATATTTATTTGATTTGAGGTCTGGGAACGATTCTAATGCCGAAATTATAATTTCCCGCTATACAGTCAATCATGACATAATAATATAAGAACAGAGAACTGCTTTTTAAGTCAACTTTCATCAAAGCAAATAATTATGTAGCTTACGACTGCTTTGCAAACCTGTTCGATTCCCAACAATGTACTTCCTTTTTTACATTTTGTAATACTAAAATACGGGCACTGACGTGGAGTTGCGGACAACAGCCCGTATTACCTATTACCTATACTTTTATAAGTATTATGATAGTTCGTAAAAGGTACATAGAAAAAAAAAAAACAAAGCTTAGGCCACTTCTGTGGGCACGCCGCGATAGCGGCGGTAAGGCCCCTCTTTGAGGAGTGGCTAGAGAGGTGTCACGGCGCCCTCACCTACCGCCTGACGCAGGTCCTCACCGGACACGGATGTTTCGGGAGGTTCCTGCATATCATCAGGCGGGAGGAAACGCCCGGGTGTCACCACTGCGAGGATCGCCCAGAGGACACGGTGGAGGTCTGTCCCGCTTGGGCAGAGCACCGCCGTGTCCTCGTAGAGGCGATCGGCAGCGGCGGCGACCTCTCGCGCCCGGCCCTGGTCCAAGCCATGGTCCGGGGCGAGTGGGAGGCAGTCACCTCCTTCTGCGAAGCGGTCATGCTAGCGAAGGAGGTGGCGGGATGGGCGAGGGAGAGAGCGGAGAGAGCCGCCCGTCCCAGCCGCCGCGGTAGACGCCCCGGGCGTCGGGAGCCGCGTGACGACTCCCGGCCACCGTAGGCGCGGGCCTGCGGACGGCGAGTAATGGGTAGCTCGCCGTCCGATCAGGACCAGGCCCGTGCCGGACGGCGCGTATGTGTTCCACGCGCGCCTCAAAGAGATGTCAGCAGACAAGGAGGGGCCCGTCAGGGCCAAAGCCTGCCGGGGCAGCGGGATTGTCCGAAAGGGTTACCGCTGCCCCGGAACATAAAATGCTAAGGAAGGAACACGGATGGGTTTTAGTCAGTCAGAGTCTGACACTCCCTTCCGCTCCACCCAGAGCGGGAGGGGTCATTTGATGATTTCCCATCCTTAAAAAAAAAAAAAGGCCACTTCTGTCATCTTTGGTAAAAAAAAAAAAAAAATTATCTATGGACTGTTAATGAGAAATAAATATTATTTATGGACTGTTAATGAGAAATCCCCTATGTTTGTAACAATCTACTGTTGGATTATTTTTAACCGACTTCCAAAAAGGAGGAGGACTTTATGTATGTTCACCTATTTCTCCGTCAATTGTGGACCTATTAAAACAGTTTTTTTTTCGTTTGAAAGGGTATACTCTCAAGGTGGTCCCATTGTCATCAAGTTGGAATCTGATGAAAGGATCCCATGGAAATCGAAGGAAACCCTCAAATTTTATAGGCAAACCTATAGCGATTTGGGTATTTTTTTAAGTAACTTGAGCATTTGCTCTCAGAAATCATCATTTGGTAAAGAGGAGCTGATGATGAAGATCACAAATGGCCATCGGAACTACTCAATGATAAATATTTCACGGGTTGCGATTCGATTACTTGCGCAATTTATGCTCGTCAAAATGCGTATGGTAAGTGGTTGGATTTCTCCTGGGTGCTAACTCTCGAATATAATTACGATAGATCGACATTGGTCAAACGTCAGTTGGTTGAGTTAAACGTCAGGGATTGGCTAGACTCGGTGAGTCCAGCTAATCCCTGACGTTTGACTGACAATTCCAATGTCGATCTATCGGAATTATATTCGAGAGTAAGCACCCAGGTACCAGGAGAACTCATCAACAATTAACGTCCCAGCATCGGGAAAACCAATATAAAGTTGGTTGTTTTTTGTTAAGTTTTTCATAGCTGTTTGTCGGGAATAATCTGTAAGAACTTATCAGTCAGTGTCTCCGTGTAGTGCCATTAGGTAGGACATACAGGAACCCTGCAGGTGTTCATTCATTCACTAAAAACGGAAAATTTCGCAAGCAATTGGAAATCATTAGTGAAGGCTGCGGCCTGCGGGCAGCGGGCAGCGGGCCTGCGGGTGTCGACCTCAAGACAACAACTGTACGCGTGTGCTTGCTCCCGCGGAGTCCCGCGTCACCAGTCTTGACTCTTCATATTTAGGCTGCTAATTCCAAAACAAAAAACGTAGTACTACAGGAAAGTTTTATAAAAATGTGGCTCTTATTTTTAACTAGCAGCGCCCCGCGGATTCACCCGCATAAGTCACGATCTCGTGTGAACATCGGGACGGAAAGTATCCTATGTGTTAATCCTGGTTATAAACTATATGTGTGCCAAATTTCGTCTAAATCCGTTCAGTATTTTTTGTATGAGAGAGTAACAAACATCATTCACATCCATCCATCCCTCAGACCTTATTTAATTTTGGTTTGAGATCCATCCTCACAAACTTTCGGTTTTATAATATTACTTAGTAGGATTAAATTGTGGTGTTTGACGACTTCCACGCAATCGCAGTCGCGGGCAGAAGCTAGTTATACTATAAACCTTTTTTTACGATTAGCTTCGCGATGTACTGTGACTTGTAAGTGTAGTTGCGTCAGCGCATGCCATGTTCATCGCAAAGTTTTAGCAATAGTTAATTGACAGCAGTTCTGCGATCCAAAATATTTGCTAATTTAAATATTTGTTTTATTTGAACATTTCTATTCGCATATTCGAGCGATGACCGTTAGTTGGATTTTAGAACAATTAACACAACCGTTTATTAGATATTCAATATTCTTAGTGCAAAGACAAGTTGTACAAAACTAAGTTTAACTTCCTTCATTATACAATTACTGTTACGGCCCCGCCGCCGCCAGGTGGCGCATGGCAGGACTTTCCAACAACCATGCCTGCCGAGCCATACCGCCGAGCCGGCGTCTCTACTTTGCGCCGCCAGAGGCGCCAGTCGTCGAGTCGTAGTCGTCGTCTCACCATCGTTAATCAGAATAATTAAAATTCAGATTCAAACAAAACAGATTAATCATTTTACAGTCCATTATCGAAGCATAACACAGCGGCAACAGCCGAAACAATTACCTTATCCTTCATTAATAATATTACAATTACTACAAACCGAGGTGAATAATTATAATCGTCAGCTCTATTACTGTGATCATCATCAATCATGAGAACCGTTGTCTGTGCTCTCGTAACACACGTAATGACTTCTTCACCGCCCACGCACGCGCCCACCGCGAAGCCATTCTTATCATTGCATACAATGAGACCCAAACAGTGTCGTTGTACCAACATTACTAACTATACCAGACTGGCTCCTCTACAAAATTACAACTACCACTTCACTTTCATGTTCACCAACTGTAATACAACTTGGCTAATCTGGTCAGTATTTTGGAGTGCGATATTAATAACTAGGGTGGTTCGTTTAGCAACTGTTTTGTTACCACTTCTATATTCGTTGTCGTGATATTTGCAACTGTTTCGATGTGATGATAGTGTTGCGCCAGTAAGTTGTGTAATTGTGTGTTTAGTGGATCATTTCATTTATTTACTTTCCTCAGCAAACTAGTCGCAGAACAAACTCAGCAATCAAATGCAAATGATCCAATAAGAACAGTTGCTCTTGTAATGTATTCAAACATGATGGTTCACACCTCATGTGGCAAGTGGATTAGAGAAGTAAGTGCTACAATAAACGAATGTGCTCACTTTTACCTCTAATGCAGTTTTTGTTTCGAGTGGTTTATGGGAAAAGTTTCATTGAACTTTTTACGATTTGCCTTTTGCAGTTTCTTTTCCAATCTGACAGTCGCTACCGACTCTGGCCATTGATTTAATAAAAAATTGTCGCTCTTCGGTACTTGATCACGACAGTATCTCAGCTCATATTTTTATCGTTTCTTGTGAAAGAAAGAAAGTTTTCCAAAACATTAAACTGGTACAACGGTATAATAACGGCTGTAATTTCGTATTATTTTCGCTCATTACGTGCCATCACTAATGTGTTCGTATTTGTTCACTTTCGCTGTTCTGCGATACGCCACCGACCGCTGTTTTAACTTTTTAAGCGAACATATGACTAATTAATTAGGCTTTCTCGTTGCGCAATCATTAATTCTGGTGTTATGTAGTGCTGCTGTGCTGTACCTACATGGTTTGACATTAATTGCAGAGAACAGAGCACTCCGCACAGCACAGTGGTGAGTGATGGCAATGCGGAAGAATATATGTAGATTCACTATTCACTGTTTGTTACTTTAGTCTACGTATAGCTTCGTCAGGCCTTGGATATCTTTCCAAATTGCGACATTCAAAAATATTTTCGTCATCTTAATCAGCATATACTTGGTCTTTATTCTTAAAATATTTGATGTATCCACGTGTACTTGTTTTATCATACTTTATTTGTACTGTACCGCATGGTCGCGCTGGCGCGGCGGGGCAGTGCACACGACGACTGCAACTTGCGACAAAAAGGAGTCGCAGCGGACCGGTCGGGGCGGATACGCGTGCACCGCTATGCGAACACCTCTCATCTCTAACTGGAATAGACTCTATCGTATTTTTGGAAATTTATGTTTTTCCTGCAACATGTTGAGCCATAGTTGCTACCGGTGTTTTGAAAGAACAAAGTCGACACCATTTGTCCAACTTGAAATGGTTGGACAAATGCCCCTTTATTCATAAACGTTGCTTAAATAAACCCGATGGTGTCGACTTTGTAAACGAGTTCAGGTTTTAAATTAACATTTCCGCGCGAGTAGCCCCGTGACGGCCGGGACCTTTGATGTTGCTACATTTATACACAAAATGCAGATTACATCAGCGTTAGGAGTGGTAGAGTGGTATCATGACACTTATCATTCTTATCTTTGATGAACGGGAAATGCTACGTCAATAGGTTTATAAAAATAAATACCGCACTGTCTAATTGACTAAGCGACATAGGGCTAACGTTACAAGAGAACAGATAAAAATTTAATTAAAAAAAAAAACATATAAATTAAGATTCGGCTTATTTCACAAATCCCCATTGAGAATCCCCACCAATGAGGGTTTTTGCACTTTTTGATCAGAAATCCCCATTGAAGTCTCATAAAGTACATAATGGAGATTTGTGGACAAAAAGTTCACAAATCCCCATTGGTTTAGAATTAAAATACATATATAAACAACATATAAGTATTATTGCTCATTTGGATAAACATCGACGTAAAAGTAACTGCTACTTTTTTAGGGTTTCGTATCCAAAGGGTAAAAACGGAACCCTATTACTAAGATTCCACTGTCCGTCTGTTCGTCTGTCACCAGGATGGACCGTGATAGCTAGACAGGATGAACCGTGATAGCTAGACAGTTGAAATTTTCACAGAATGTGTATTTCTGTTGCCGCTATAACAACAGATAATAAAAACAGAATAACATAAATATTTAAGCTCTCATATTTTATTTTAAAAATATGTACCTAGTGTTAAATATTGTATGGTGGTACGGAACCCTTCGTGCGTGAGTCCAACTCGCACTTTCCGGTTTTTTTTAAGTCTGCTTTCCAAACTAAATACGCTTTCTAAGTGCATTGTCATATTTAACAAATGTTTGGGAAAAAATACATTTACGTCGATGTTTCTCCGAATGAGCGATATTATTCAGATGATAAAATAAGATTTTCGAATTACGCTTGTAGGATGAGCGTAATTCTTACTGTTTTGGAAATCTTATTTTATCATCTAAACTGTCCTCCTGCATAGGTAGCCCTAAGGGCCTGTGCACACCACGTTTTTTAAACGCGCCGTTGACGCGCGTTTGTAGCGATGCAGACGCGATACGCACGAGAGTCAGACGCAGCCTGTAGATAAAATATAGGATAAAAGCGCGCCGCGTCGACGCACGTTTCTAAAACGCCCGTCAACGGCGCGTTTAAAAACCGTGGTGTGCACAGGCCCTAAGTCGCTTAGTAAATTTTGTCTTTCAAGAGTTCAAGAGTTCGTCGATATTAATGTGAGCTTCGGGCATGAATGTGGTTTGTTTGGTCCTATACTTACTTACGTTCCGCCTGAGAACCTCCTCCCTTCTGGAGGCCCCCCTCCCCTTGTCGTATTAGTCCGTAAAGATCCCTATTGGCGGAGGGTTTTAGAATTTCCAGACGAACAAAAAGAGAATGGCTATTCAACCAAGAACGTTACATGACGGCTCTGAATATTAACGATACCTCAGGTCCACAAACTCCTTCCAGAATTTCTATGCCCGTACACGGAGCGCAACGTCCCGAGGAGCTCAAATATTGATATTTTAGTCGGGGCAACTACCTATACGCCGGCAAGCACTTCCTCCCCGGTGACCGCGGTGCAGCCGGACCGCGCGTTAGTCGCACTACAACACAAATAGAACGACTTGATGGTTTATTTTCTTTTATGTCACCAGAGCTGCGATCACCTACACCTACTCAAGTTCACCGGCTCCGCGCGTCACCTGTTACGATACAATAGATCACCTACACCTACTCAAGTTCACCGGCTCCGCGCGTCACCTGTTACGATACAATAGATCACCTACACCTACTCAAGTTCACCGGCTCCGCGCGTCACCTGTTACGATACAATAGATCACCTACACCTACTCAAGTTCACCGGCTCCGCGCGTCACCTGTTACGATACAATAGAAAATCAATTGTCAAGTCAGTTAAATTGAGTATTTATCTCTAGTAGTACTTCAATTTAATTTAAATACTAATCAGATTGAAATCTCATTATAATCTGTAGTGTAGCGTCTTTAAATTGAAATCTTATTAGGAGCTCATGAAGCAAAACCAGTTTTTTGCCACTCCTTATCAATAATGGCGATCTCTGTTTGGTCCTCATTATGTCACTCACTAATTTATTCGCAAATTATCACCTCATATCTACAGAGTGGAATATGAACACACTGCGCGGACGAATATCACATAAGTTCAGCAAAAGATATTTTGTAACGTCATGTAATAAAAACGTAACACAAAGTGTTCGTCACCTCTGAAACATTATGTTGTAGTCGAGTGTGGCGTCAGCAGAGTTATGAAACGACGGGGTCTCGTCTATCACTCGTCACATGCAACAGAACTGCATACACACATGCTTGTATTAATTGAACTAGGTATATAGTTTTCATCCATTCGCCTGTTATGCAACAGTGACTCACACAAATTACATAAATAGCCTTATTGCTTTCGACCCACCCTATTTCCATTAAAAATCATTATGAATTTTTAAATGCTGTTGCAATTTTGTTTCTTTACGAGTCTTGTCATGACAAGTACCTACCTAAATTGTAGGATAAAGGACTATGCCCAAAACCTATGGATAGATTCAATGATCTGCCTGTGATGGTTTTGGTCGTTGCACTATGTAAATTGCTGACTGGAATTTGTTAATGTATTAAAAGTTAGCGATATTTCCAGTGGTGTCACTAGACAGGCGATATATAATTCTGTTGACAGCAGTGGACATTAGCCTCACAAACAAATCAAACAGACTTGTCAATAAAACTTCCTTTATAATCATGTTACTGGTATAAAGACAAGATCACGAAGACTTCCGCCCACGATCTAAGCATTAGCTAAAATTATTTGACAATTAACATGGTACATTACGAATTTTGGTCATTAAATTCGACGCGACACCCATTTGCGATTATAAATTCATATTCTATAAATTCTTATGTCTACGCGAGTGGGTGTTTATTTATTTAACCTATACCTAAGAGCCGAAATTGAACTAAGTACAACATTATCTAAAGAGCACACACAGGAAGCTTAATTTTCAACAGTTTATTAAGTTCTTAGAACATTCCGTGAACAGACGGGGTGATACATAAATGACTTTCTAAACCACAGGAGACGGTAACCATTACATTTAAGTTACATTGTCTGTTTTAAAATACAATATAAACAAAAGTTTCAAGTGTTGAGCGATGAAGTGGCCGGCGGCGGCGGGCGAAGGACTCGGGCGGTAGACGGGAAGCAGAGCACCCTCGGGGCTCGCCCGCATCCTGCTGCAACTACCTCGTCATCCAATACACCACTCAACGATTTTATTGCATTGTTACCGCCACGTCTATGCGCTCCCGGTAATTGAGACTGCACTTAATGAAGAGGTCCTTTGAAATAGGGGAAGCTCTCAAGCTTTTGTATTTTCATTATTCAATTGTTTTTCTCATTTCACAACAAGAATTTCCAAAAGCAGTTCCCGATTAGCCTTTGCTGCAAGTTGGTTTACCATAGCAAATTATTTAAATAAGTCGTGTACCTACTTAAATAATTTGCGATGTAATACCTATGTCTTCCATTTCTCCCAGACTGACTTTACGACTTTCACGGGATCATCTAACTCAGTATTCCTGTGGCTTGCAATGAAGCATGGTATGCTGTACCTACAGGTCGAACCCTTACACATATTTATAGCTGGGCTATAAAACCTCGCGTGTGGCCCGGCTGCCTGGCCGGGAACTGTGGATACTGATACTGCGAATAAATCAGAGCAATTCCAATATTCCCGATGCTTATGCGTTATGATTTAAATCGACTCGATAAGCTCAACCACGTTGCAATCCGTTATCGTATGAAAAACAAAAAAACTATCAGTTAAATTCGCAAATTCCGCCATCAAAAGAAAAACTTGAATGAAATTACCTTTTAATTTCATCTTTTGATGACGACTTAGTTGATAAATAATATTTTTAATTCCGCGGCTCAGAGGGCTCTCCATTAATTCTTAAAGCAACACGCGGTGAGCGGAACAAGGGGGAGGGGAGGGTTCTCTAGCTATTAAAAAGCGTCTTATTTTGTCGACGACATGAAAGAGCACGCCGGACGCGTCATAAACCTGTCCCTAGCATCTTCACTAAATTGTAAGTTACAGCGCAGCGTGCTCTAAATTAGCGAGTACCTATACATAGGTAATCAAACACTTTTTTGCTTGCCACGGCCTATTTAATTTATTCTGATTGTAGGTAAATGGCGAGCTGCGTCACTGCTTACCATACTTCGATTCAAATGTACATTTCAAGCTGAGCTCCAGCTGCGTGTTACATTTTACGTGATATATTGCTCTGTATCGTGGTGATTCTACTAGAACTCGCAATTCCGAATAAGGAATGATTGGTGCAACGACATTTTCTAGAGATATTTTTCAACTCAAAGAAGCATACTCATAAATATCGCCAGTCATTCTAGCGGATGATGAAGAAGATAACACTAAAACCAAAGCTTTATTAAGAGATAAATTTACTCAAAATGCTCAACATCCTTAGCACACAATTGGCGGAAGAGTCCACTAAACTCCGAAGCTCTCATATTCGTGACGAGTGCAGTGTGTGCATGAATGTGTGGCCAGTTGGCCACTCAGGCCACTCGGTCTGCGACGTCGTCAGACGAGCACGCACTCACCGCCCACGCCGCATAGCAATCATGGTGCTATTGCTCAGCTCCGCCCTTTGTATGCGAGACGTAATCCCCAGGGTTACGTAGGAAGATGCTTGTTAATCTTTGTTGTGGCGCAGTGGCTTTTGTCAAGACGTCTTGATCGGAATACCCAGTGTTTTTGTAAGGCAGTCTTAAGTACTTAATTCGGGCTATTCGGAAAGAACTGTATTTAAAAAAATGTGATCATTTTATGCCCGGCTTAAGTGCCGAATAAAATTCGGTCCCCTCTCCCCTCTAATACTAAATTACCCATACGTCCAATGTCCTTTATGATCAATCAATCATGCGGCCCTTACCCCTATGCAATTATAGCTGATCTTGTCTCTCAACATGTACCTACATGTATACGGACACTCGCTTATGTTCTCGTATTCTCGCTAGTCGCTCAATATTGTTTCTCGTAACATCCTCCGCCGCGCGCCGTCCCGTCACACTATAGGTATGTAGGTACACTTTTGTGTTTGATCAAGTGCTACATTCGCTCTTGACACGAAAAAACATCGCTAAGCAACTTCACATTTCACAATGGCGTACAGCGAATAAATTACAAATTATAATAATGACAAGCGTGTACCTGAACTCATGAATGCTGAAAAACAGAGCGGCCGCAGCCACAGCTGTGCAAGCGTGTGTCAAGGTGTACCTGCTTAGTTATTCTATTGCAAACATTATTCCGAAATTCAGGAAACAAGTACGTATAAAGCAGACACACAAACTGTGCACACAAATTGAACGTTTTCCACGAAACACAAATGTTTTTCAGTTTCTTTTCAAGTTTCAGTTGTCAGCTTAAGATCTTGTCAGGATTTCTGACCGACACTATAAAGAGAATACAATAAGAAGTTCTTGCCCATTTCTATAGAATTTTCTTGAACGATTGCATACCGAGGCGTTTCTTACTCGATAATACACTGCTAATCCCTTGTTAAAAGCAATAAGGCTCGTAATATTCAACACTCGTGCTTCTAACACCTGTGGTAGGTAATCTAGGCAGCGCCTCTACAAAGAGTGCAATAATAAGACTGGCTTCTGTTTGTCGTCCTCACGATCCACTTTGCCGACGAGACGGTTCTATTCTCCATGCGTACAAAAAACTTAACAGACAGTAGGTACTTACTTTCAAGTGCGTAACATGAAAGCAACTGCATCGCATATGGCGTTAGAAAAATTGATAAACATAACAACAGAAATAGAACTACGTAGTACAGCAAACGGATTTATAAGGCGTACGATTTGAACCGGACTAACCGGAGCTTACACCAGCAAACATCAGTCAACACGTCAAATGCATCAGTGAGATCAAAGATGGACGTCGGGGGGATATGGTTTCCGAGTAGCTTGACTACAAAACGTTTTTACTGTTATGGCTAATTTGGTTTTGATAAAATGAGTGCGGTAAAATAGCGCGCATTTTTCCTAACGTTATTTTCTGTCTCTAGGTAAAAAAGTTGTTTTAAACACATATTGTAACTAAAATAATAGATAGGTATTCAATATTAACTAGAAAATTCTTTGAAAGTCCATCAAGAAAGGCAAACATCCACCCTCACCACCTAAAATGCTGAATTTCTCATGAAGCTAAATAATTACGAGTAACAAGCTAATAATGAGAAGTATATATAAAACGTACGCTCGTTTTGGTAAATTTGCACTTTGCAGAATACCGGGAAAGTGCGGCGGCGCGGTGGTAGCGCGGTGGTTGGCGCATTGGCAATTCCGCATATAAGCTACTATTCACGCATGTCTAGACAGACTATACTCTATGTACACTGCACACTTGCATAGCGTGGACCGGGTGTTACTGCCTCCTGCATTTTATTAGCTTTTGACTGCACCTCTACAACAGTCTGGAAGCCTGTTACTGGTACGACATTTCGCGGAAATGGTTGCTGTTCCGTTTAGTTTTTGTGGAAATCGAAAATGTGGATTTTAACCCAGGAAACTAGGTAGGTTCCGGTAGAGTGAGGTTTATTTGATGAGTCGCTCTGTCTTTTTCAACTATTAGTTTACCATTGCTGATTGAATAGTAAACTTGTCTGTTATCTATCATTAGTCGGAAGAACGTCGGAAGACTAATATTTGTTTGTACCCGCTAAATCACTTGAAGGAAAGTGTGTTTTCACATAAGATTGTGTATTGACAAATATTTGTGTGTTTAGAGAGAGACCGAGTCGTCGATAGCTTTCACCATATTAATCACATTCGTTTGTTTTGTCACCGATATCTCGTGACTCGTCGCGTTTGACACCGCCCACGTAGAAACGAAAATACTCTAACTTACCGAAAACTGAGTTTGACACAGGTACATAAGTTAATATTTCAAAACTGCATTTCCGGTTGGTGTACTAGAAATCATAACATCATCAATCAACAATATCAATAAAGATATCTAATAATCAAAATAACTAAGTAACTAGTGTACCTGCAAGTACCTGCAAGTACCCCACCCCAAGCCCAATATGTACATATTATTTGGGTATGAGGTACAAACTGGCACTTTCTTTTTTTTTCTTTCCTTCTAAATAGGACCTAATATTACACCCTGGGGTAAACCTTTCACAATACAGAAAACCATAATGTTGCTAATTAAATTACTATTTCCCATTTAAACTTCTCTAACTGAGGGTGGCCCTAATGGCCTGCACTAAACCAACGTTAATATACATTCATAAAGCACAATGTAGAAAGCTTCGAATGGCTTGTCGAATACTGAGGTAGTCTAGGTATTCTCCGAAGCATTATTTCCTGTAGCGGCGGCTTCTGGCGGCCTGCCAAGGTGTCGCACCTGTGTCGAGGATCTCTCGAGCTAGTCCCCCCCTCATGTTGTCGTGTCTGCCTCGCTGAGTCGCTGCTCTAAGCTCTTACTTTAGAAACTGATGTAGTGCGACGTTTTTGAGATGTTGTGGGGGGGTTACTCGAGATATAAACGTTTTTGGGAAAATTACTTTGTGTATACTAACAAAAAAACAATAATAGGTATGCATAGTTGGAAAATTAAATGACGTTTTAGATAAAGTAAATCTCTCAATGTTCATATTTCTTAAATAAAGTAAAGACGGAAAAACAAAATATTTATACAAAATATGTTGGTACCACCAAAATATCCTGTATCGTCATCGTCACCATTACAAAATATGTTGAATACAATGAAAATTATTTCCATGTTTTTCAAAGCATCAATATTATTATGCTAATCACCAGATTTTAAAGACAGTAGCAATAGTATATTTGTCTTGTATTTGATCAACAATTTGATATCGATGCCACCGTACTGTTTGTTTTGACGAATGATTCACCACGACGTATACTGTGACGATGTGGTTATCAAGGAACATGTGGTCTCAGTAAACATGGGAGTTATTTAAATATCAGAGATATCATGTGCGACTTGTGGCGTCTAATTAAATGGTCGCACATGATCAGCTATATTGTTATTACTATTACTATAGCTCTAACGTCTTAATAAAATTGTTCAAGAGTCCTTGATGAGCTTTAGTGGTTAGCAGTCTGAGTGTCCTTTGATATCAGTTTTTTTTTTTATTTAATGTTTGTTTCTATCGCGTGACACAGTATTATTACAACCCGGTCCTTTGCCATCTGCATTCAGTCTGAATAGACTAAGGCTAACAGAATTGGTAGCCTTAACAGGACAATCAATTTATAGCAATGGCTTTGAACTCAGACGCCAGGTCTCCTGGAAAATCAAACCCATGTTCGTTGCCAGTGTTCCTACATGTTTTACACCTACTAACTATTTGATTATGTACCTTGATAGATAGATAACACGGGTAATATGTGCGTTTAGGTCATTACACTAATTAAAACATTGTGAAAAATTATCACACATTTCTATTTAAAGGCCTAATTATTAAGTGTTAATTTTATTAATTAAACAGAGAGCAGTATGTTTCTGTTTTCAGAAGTTACTAGAATTGTTCACAATTAAGTGATAGATGTTATTTACATATCGCGAGCGTTAGTTGGGCGTATATTGTGCTAAACAACACATCATGTGCAGAGCCACACACAGCCACTTGATTCAATTTATTTCTATAACCCACGTACGTGTACGTAATTTTCGGATTGTCTTCAGTGTGTTCAATTGTTTCTGCAATGTCGACGATACCTTTGGCCTATTGTATTTCAGATAATATGTATATTATTGTGGTTAATTAAAGTAATAATGCGACTTTTGATTGGTCGACATTGTTGTAATTTTAGGACTGAATGGTATGCAAATTAAAGTATTCTTAATGTATTTTATTCTACAATAAATATCTGCATTTTATATGAGACTAGCTTCCGCCTGCGGCTTCGCCCGCGAGGTCATGTCGATAAAAACTATCCTATGTCCTTCGACGGGATGCAATCTATCTGAAGGCCAATTGTCGTAATTTAAAACGTTCAAAATCTAGTCGCAGTCTCATCTCAGCGACAAACAAATGTCAAAAACTTGTCAAAATGTAGGGAAATTAGAGGTATTTTTGACAGATGGAGACTGAGATCAGACTGTGAACGTTCTTAAAATTACGAGAATTACCCCTCAGATCTCTCTGCCAAATCTTATCGAAATCCGTTCAGTGGTTTAGGCGTGAAAAGATAACATACAGACAGACAGACAGAGTTACATTCGAATTTATAATATTAGTATGGATAGTTTAATATTTCTATAAAAACATATATTATTTCTTGAGACATGATATCACTGTTGAGTCGTTTGCGTTCACAGTTCTAATTCTCTCGTCGTCCATTAATTACTAAGATAATCTGAGACAATTAGAATTTACTACATTGTTCTGTCATTCTCATAACAGTATATTTGCAGTAACATAAACTTTAATAGAATTCACGACGTGTGTTTTATATGTGCTAGGTGTAAATACACAACACTCCTTTATATTCTATTGAAAGTTTCACTTAGGTACTTTTTCGCAGACTCAAAAATGTTCATGTTGGCATTTTCCGTACAGTAAAATATATCTAAATAATTATATGAGCCTCAAAGGAACACATAAAACGTAGGAGTTTCTTGTGTAATTTGTTAGAGCACCATTTGGAAATGATTCTGTCTTAGGCTGTAAATACTCTGCAGTCGTTGATAGCATAGTAACACTAAAGCATAAAGCACTAAAGTATAGTGTTATTCTTCCTTATATCTATTTTGTTAGTAGTATCACCTATCAGATAATGTTATTAACAGCTTGAATTTATCGCTTCAATAACAAAATACTAACCACTTGAAGTTTGAACGATAACTTTGTCTAACGTTCTTCAGAGTTTCGTGGGAAAACCACTCGAATGTGCCTGGGGGTCACTCGTTATCAACTTACAGCTATTTATACTTTCTAGGGGATGTCTCTAATAAGATTATAGTTGGGTGTAGCCCGCGCTTGTCTCATTAAATTGGTATTTTGTTTCGTGAGAGCGAGGGTCGATAGCTTGGTGACGTCGAGTTACTACTTTATAGGGCAACACGCGTAGGGGAATGGTGTCCCGTGTATTGACAGATTTATTGTTGTTGTACAGCATATAGGTAAGGGTTTTATAGGAAAATAAAAATCTAATTAAGCTTGATGCAATTTCAATACCTAAGGCGTTACCTTGAAAATAGAAGTAAATTATGCAACAGCAAGGCATTCAATTTGGAAATAGTTATAGACGTCAGAAACACGAATTATTATGGCAGACAGACACGAGAACAAAACAATAGCAATACATAAAAACTTCATACAATATCCTACAATAAAACACCATATAATATTCAGTCACTGCGATATACTGCCATATGAAATGCACATAATTTTAAATGTTTATGGCGCGGTAAGTCCGCCTTGATTCCATTCATCCCGCCATTACTCCATATTGATTGTCCAAACCTGGCAATAATTCGTCTGCCAACTCTAGGGGTGAGGACTTGCGCGTTGCGGATGCTTTTTGTCTCTCTTACTTTCAGTGCAAAAGGTAAAGGTGTGGGTGAGAGGAGAAATAGCGAGATTGATTCACATGCTGCAGATGCTGTGGATGACGAATGTTGAACGGAACCAACTTTGGTGCAGTTTAAAAAGTATAGTTTTTTAGTAATGCTTGCTTTGTGTAGTTTATTTGCGTTTTCTTTTTATTAATTTATTATTACACAATAGGGAAAATAGTCACGGGAATATATTCAATTACTAATTTATATTCCAAGCAGATTCCCATACAAGATAATTCGCCTTTGGCTGGTTTAGAAGGATTTAGTAGAATAGAAGCTAGAAACTCCAACTAAGTATGATCCAGATTTATTCGTATTACTTGTACGGTACTTAGTTTCGCGTGCACTGTGACTTTGACACTTCAAAGTTATAGGTACCTACTTACTATAACTTTGAAGTCATCACGATATCGTGACTACTTTGGAAGGCGTAAAGCAGGCCAATGTAGGTCTCAATACTAACGAAGGCAATTTAAATGCTCCACAATGAAAGTTGTACGTAAATGACCAGGGCAGCATAAAGGGCGCGGCGATTGATATGCAGCCTGTGTCGTAACCTGAATGTCTGGCCTTAAAATTGTATCTGAACTTGACCTTCCGCTGGCTAGCTCCTGCATACTGGCGGCCACTTTCCCAGATGTGTTGCTCGTAGTGTCGGTACGGCACAGCGGCACTCGGGCACGGCGCACAGTGCGCGCCGCGCCGTCGCTGGCTCCGTACCGCGCCAACCTCCGCAACATTTATATCCTCTCAGGGGATGATCACAAATAGAATGTTAGTGTGAACTCGCCTTAAATTAACACGGCTGTTATGTGGTTAGTGATGTGTTCTAAGATTTATTTAGTACAACGAATTTTATCGTAGACTAGCACCTGTAAGTTTACATCGTAATTTATCAACAGTGAGTACCTATTTTTGTTAATAACAATGATTTTAACTAAGTAACACAATGTAGATTTTTTATTATGTTTTAACTAAAACTATTATAATATTTTTGTTTTAACAATAACCGTGCACAAAGTTCAAGGAGAAGGAGTTCAAGAGGTAGGTATAGGTATGTAGCTAGAAAATGTATGTTACCGGGTTCAGGGTATTAGCGACCTGAATTTCTGCAGTAGATTGGTACCTACCTACATACATTATTAGATAGGAATCGGTCATTATTCCACTAAGAACAATATAATCGTAGGAAAATTCTGAGCAATTTGTTTGATAACAGGCGCACACGTATCTCATCCTCATGTCCTACTTTGCAAAGTTATAATGTGATTGATATCAAATCATGTTTATTGTTGTCCAATGCTACATCTAGCATCTAGTAAACAGCAAACAATAGTAAACCTATTAATATATACCCTACACTGATGTTATGATATGAGTTCTTTATTGCTGATTAAAATTAAATTGTGCACTAGAATCGAGATCAAGTTTAAGGACAAGTTCATCAGAGTAGGTGAAACAACCCCAATTCAAGAGGAAATTCTGACCTGTTTTCATAATTTTTACTAGAAAATCAGATTCTAATAGTTCAACGAATGGTAGACCAATCAGCATAATCTACTGAAGCACTTTCAATTCAGTCTTCACGGTGAAGAGATTCGATGAGGATACCTACGACAAAAATAATGTACCCACTGTAACATTTGATAGATTAATGCTGACTCGTTTTGTGATAATTATCATAATACTTTAATAACTATATAGCAAAATTAATAACTACAAGATGAGCTTGATGCACTAAAATGAAAATACATTTATATCGCATGATTTTTTTTAAGAAATTTCCTAATATTCTTTCATGTTCAAGTAATTTTTTGGTAGACTACTTTGTTTTCTCATTTCAAGTGTCGCTTTTTAAAGATAACGAAGAAGACATACCTACATGATCTTTCCTTTTATCACTGTTATTATCATGACGCTTTACTGTTCAACTTTGGCCTTTTCTGGGGTTCAAAACATTGTCTCTCTCATACATTGTCCCACAGCATTGTTCAGAGCCTACAAGTTTGTAAGTCGTTTGCATCTTATGTGACCCTGGTATCCCCTGGTAGACCCGGACAGGAGGACCCGGACAGGAGGACCCGGACAGGAGGACCCGGACAGGAGAACCCGGACTGGAGGACCCGGACAGGAGGACCCGGACAGGTTCTCAAATTGCAACCGTGAACCGGAAAATGAAGCGTGGGACGACAGGACAAACTCGTCGACTCTTATCAATATAGTCCTACCGTCAGCTATACTAAGGATCTACTGCTGAAGATAGGATTCCTCCTCAGATGGGTTCTAGGAACATAATCATATCAACGAATCTAATTTTACGTTGCTATGTCGAACCATTAGTGTTTTTATTGATCTTAGCTTGCCATGATTTCTGCTTCTAAGATTCGGAAAAATGTGTTTGACGTATACAATGCGTCATGTTAAACGAGGGACATACTTAGTGAGTGAAGTCCTCATGAAAATGAACAACTTTTACTAAGAGACCAACACTGAAATCGAGAAATTATAAAACCAGCCGCTTTATACATTTATGTTCGCATAACTGGACAAAATGTAGGGAACAGCTGGTTTTTTTTTTATATTTTTGAGTACGCCCCCTATTAACAGTTGTTCATTTTCAGGAGTCGGTACTACTCTCCCTTAAAGTATGTCCCTCGTTTAACCTAACATACTGTATATTCTGTGAATGTAAAGAAATTCCAGCAAACAATATAAGAAAGCAGATTAAGAGTACAGTTGATAAGAGCGCTGTTATCAGAGTTAATATTCAGTCGATTGTGGCGGAGAGTGACGCACGCGCCGATAACGTCGCGACTCGCAAGAGCCCCGCTATCCACGCACACCACAAATAAACACTTAAGTATACAAATAATATGATTGGCTTTTCAGCCTCTTTTCTTGAGTGATTTAGTCAGTTCTGTTTATCTACAATTTCCGTCTTTCTACATAAGGACAATTTTATTTCATCATTAACTGTTATGTAAGTATGTAATTAATTTTCTTAATCAGAATCTGCTATATTTCATTCGTTGTTGAAAAAATTTATTTTTCATAAAATTACTGGATTGGCGTCTTTTGTGCCAGCATCCCTATTGTACAGTTTGCGTTAGTTTGCAGACATTTGATTTACGCCTGGAGTTTTATGGCTAGTATAGATGTATAGGTACCATGCGGATGTTCCTCTGCGTTGGTTCCCACAAGTGGCGCAGACAACAGCTGTGCATCAGCTGCATCGCTGCGTTAGCAGACGGAGTGTCGCCGGCGTCATTAATTCTCATTTCTTTTACAGCTCGTATTTGTTTTCAAGTTAGTGTTGATAAGATCACTGATGTTCTGTCTTTCTTTGGATGTTTAATTTCTGGATATTGGTCATATTTAAAATTAACATTACATGTAGGTACTTTAGATTTTTAAACCTCTCATTGATTTCGATTTGAGATAGTCTTTTGTCTATAGTTCATTGATGAATCATACATAGCTTCATGTCGGTAGAGTCTAGACGAAATCGTTTGCAAATCTCAAAACATTACATAACAGTACAAGCCTCCAGGCTCCAGCACGTTTACCGCGAGTTAACATAATGTGGCGAGCTCTTACTGATAAGATACTATACCTAATATAAACAGAATATTAAAACTGAACAGGCAAGTCGACATCTTGTTGACAGTTTGTAGGAACCACGTTCTTACTTTATTAAGAGTTCAGAAATACAACCTTCAAAAAATTATTCTGTCCAGGTGGTAACTAGAAGAACCAGGATGTTATTAATGCTTGCCTTGTTAAAGGATTTACCTTGGCTGTATAAGCAACTGTTTATAAAATAAGGGAGCTTATGCTAAACCAAGGCGCTCTGGGAGAAATGTTGATTGTATTGTATGTTAAGTTTTGAAGGTCGACGCTGAGCGTGCTCGCAGCTCAAGTCGCGGCAGTAAAAAATATATGGAAACAATGGCCGCCGATAAAACTGATAGATTTACTGTCGAAGTGTATTAAACAAGCAGCACTAGTGTTACAGCCATTGAGTAACAACGCACGGTTCTGTATTAACGACGCAGTTTCAAATGTCTTTCACGATAAGAGATATCGTCGTTCTTGTTTTGCTTACATAACTCCAAGCAGTAAACTTTGACATTAGTCTTTACTTAACATTCGTACGTTACTCTACTCGTATTTGCAAGATGAAGATGAGGAGGTCCATCAAAGCTATCTCAGCTATTTCTCAATAATAGATACTGCTGGACATTAAAACAGCATTAACTTTGACACCTGTGATTTATTTTTTATAACAAGTTATTAATTGACACGATATAAGTCATTCAATAATAGAAGAACAACTTAAATTGACACTTATTTATGGACTGTCTTCAGAATGCTGCATTAGGAGATATCTTCGGAGATAATGAGGTCATCTTGAGACTAGTAGGTATGGTTAGTTTAATAACCAAGAAAGTTTCATGTGCATTTGTTAGAAACAGCTTCTCCTATTTCTGATCGCCTGGTACTTGCTGCATTCGAATAATTTTGTGCATTTGTGTTGCATATAGTTCAATACCGAGCGTATTATTAAGCAATTTTTGACTGCAAATGTTAAACTAAGCTAGGAAAATAACTTCGAAGCACTGGCTTGGCTCTATTTAAAAAACAATGCAAGCAAAAGTACATATTTACATACCTACAGCCTCCATTAAGGTTGCTTGTAACTTGTACGAGCAGCCGAACCGGATTGGGAGCGAGTGTTGCTCTTCAAGAAATAATTAAACTATTGTGCCCACCGCATTGTATTTTCAGAAACGGTTCCAATCACAGTCAGGTATTGAACAAGAACAATGCTGTCATTATAGACTTACTGAAACTTATATCACAGGCTCACAGCACCTACACATTGTTACATGAATATTTTTTCAGTGTATCTAAGTTCCTTTAATGAGGGGCTTGTAGCTATAAGTAAGAACAGCCGCACGGGTCGATCGATTAAGACGCTGACAACCGCTATTGAGCTCCGCTGTTTCGGTATTTTTAGCCACGCCCACAATTTCTCCGATATCCTAGCGCCATTCTTAAAGGGCGGTGATACAGCGAACTACCAAGTAAGGAACAGTGTGACGCGTTCAATAATAATTAACAATGAACCAACAGATGGCGCTCTTTTATATTTATTGTTCTGTATCTCTCTGTCTGAGGAGCTAGAAACAAATAAGACAAGGCGATAAAAAAATACGAATGTATATTTTTATCTTTTTATTTTTAATTATTTTAAGACATTTTATTTACACTGAATTAAAAACAATATATGTAAGGAAATAAATGTAAGCAAGTAAGTAAACAAATGTAAGGAAAATAAAATCTCAAACTATATTAACAAAATTTTCAATATTATATATTTTATTTGCTTTTTTTAACCGACTTCAAAAAAGGAGGAGGTTCTCAGTTCGTCGGTTTTTTTTAGTATCATGTTGCCCGATTACTCAAAGAGGCTGGACCGATTTCAAAAATTATGCTTTTTTTTGAAAGGGTATACTTTCCAAGTGGTCCCATTGTCATCAGGTCAGGATCTGATGATGGGGTCCTGCAGAAATCGAAGGAACTCTTCAAATATTATAAATGATAAATGATTTTTATTTGTAAGTAGGTTTGCACAAACACTTTTACACGTCATTCATATTTTTTATAAAACTAGATTATAAGCACACCTATAGTGATTTGGGTATTTTTTATAGTAACTTGTGCATTTGCTCTCGGAAGGCACCATTTAGTAAAGTGGAACTGATGATGAAGACCACAGATAGCTATCGGAACTACTCAATAATAAGTATTTCACGGGCTGCGATTCGATTACTTTAATATGGTTGCTAAGCAATTTATGCTCGTCACAATGCTAATGGTGAAATGGAGCTGATGGTGGAATACCAGGAGAACTCCTCAATGATTAACGTCCCTGCATCGAGAAAAGCAATATTTTGTATAAGGCGATGAGCAAGTTGACACACCAAATCAATATGACACAAATTACAACCCAAAGGTAAGTGCCCAGAAATTTTCTGAAGATTAAAAAAAATGTGTTAGTTTTATAATTCGTCGTCCGATGTGGATTTCTTGTTCTGGAGGGCGACTCGTAGTAATCTAAAAAAATATTCAAATACTTAAAAGTTAATCTATGCGTAAGTAATTAAATAAAAACAGCTGGATTTTATCCTCGACAACAGTACCTGGCCAAGTACATGATAATTTAATATTTACCTCAAGTTCAGGAAGGTCATCGGTGGATTGAACTGTCTCAGATAAATTTGATTCTTGATCAAAAATATTTCTGAACTCTTCGCATGAATCCTTTGCTGATTCTTCAAATATGTGATGAAAAAAAGTATGACTCACAATAACATACAAAGTATAGAACGATCAGCAGAAAGTTTCATATCACTTGGGCAAATTGCAGCATACGCGGTTAGAAAAATTCGTAATTTAACTGATATAGAGACTGCCCGTTTAGTGTACTTTAGCTATTTTCATAGTGTAATGTCGTACGGTATTTTATTGTGGGGAAATGCCGCCGATATTCAGACCATCTTTGTTTTGCAGAAGCGAGCTGTTCGATCAATTTATAAATTAAGTCCGAGACACTCTCTCAGAGACAAATTTAAAGAGATTAATGTAATGACTGTGCCTTCTCAGTATATTTATGAAAATCTTTTATATGCCCATAAAA
Source organism: Gortyna flavago (assembly GCA_963669345.1). Classification (NCBI taxonomy): domain Eukaryota; kingdom Metazoa; phylum Arthropoda; class Insecta; order Lepidoptera; family Noctuidae; genus Gortyna; species Gortyna flavago. Next base: position 17,341,868 of record OY770141.1, on the reverse strand, counting down.
ATATAAAATTGTTTAAAAAATACAGTGATGTCCATAATATAAATACTAGGAACAAACACAAATTTGTTATACCTACAACAAGGCTCAAGAAAATAGGTAGCTCGTTCAGATGCCAATGTATACGTTTTTATAATGAACTTCCAAGCCACGTTCAAGATCTAAGCCTTAATAAATTCAAATCATTCATTAAACGTAAGTTGTGCCAGAAAGCTTTTTATACCGTTAAAGATTATATTGAGGACAAAAAGGCTTGGGATTGAGCTGCTTCCAATTTTTTTTACATTTTGAATGTTTTAATTTTTTTTTTTCTATGTACACATTGACATTAATGAATTTTATTTAAACAATGACATTTGCTTACTTTGTAAAGTATTATATTATTTTAATTATTGTGCATGTGAAGACAATGTGGGTCACTTTTTTTTAATTTTTATTATTCTCTCTGTTGTGTTAGTTTTTGTCTAGGTCTGGCAGTTTGAGTAATTTATGTGGCCTACCCAAATGTCCTTTCTTTGGTATTGTTCGTCGAATCGTTGAGCTCCTTAAGTTTTGAGTTGAGCTACACGATTTCTGACAAATGCGTGCACTGACTGGACAGGTCCTCTCAATCTGTGTGGTTCTTTCCTCAAAAGACCATCTCAGACATCGATCTACATGGTCTTCATATAACCTGACCAAGATTATGATGTCTGGACTTTAAAAGAGACTGTGACCTCTGAGTTTGTTTCGGCCTTTCTTCTCAGAGTAGTCAGATAGGAAACGCCGACCTCATCTAGTTTTATAAAATATATGATTGACGTGTAAAAGTGTTTGTACAAACCTACTTACAAAATAAAATCATTTATCATTTATCATTTATCAATTGTACACATCTCATTCTGGGTACTTACCTAGTAACATTTTCAGGGGTAACTATAATTTCACTTTCTGATGTAACTGCAACTGGCAGATTTTCTAATCTGCAAAAAATAAAACATTTAAACTTGCAAGAACTTTATATAGAGTGGGCAAGAAACAATGGAGAAAGCTACGAGTATTTTCCTCTAAGTCCAGTTCTAAGATAGTCATAGGTCTATGTAAATTCGATAGTTTATCACTGGACTTAGACTTTCTTTCTATGACCTAAGTAATAAAATTGTTATCTATGTTAGTAAGTATGCACTTATTACAAACTTACTGGTGAAAAACAATTTCCGAAGCTTCACCTGCTTCCGAACTGTTCGCCAAACGTATCTTTTTACTGTAATGAAAATTAATAATTATTCAAAAAATATACAAAATAAATAAAAAAAAACAACTAAAATTTCCTAAAAATAAATAAAAAAAGAAACCCATTTAAATTTCCTAATAAGAATCAACTTGGTTTCGAACTCGAAACTCGCTATTCAGAATCTATACGAAAAACAATTTCCGAAGCTTCACCTGCTTCTCGTGTTCTGAACTGTTCGCCAAATGTCTCTTTTTTTGTAAAGAGAATTAAAATTATTCTAAAAATGTACAAAATAAATTAAAAAAAAAAAAGAAAATTTCCTAAAAATAAAAATAAATTAAAAAAATTACACCAATATAAGCATCTATAAATTTCCTAATAAGAATCAACTTGGTTTCGAACTCGGAACTCGCTATTCAGAATCTATACGAAAAACAATTTCCGAAGCTTCACCTGCTTCTCGTGTTCTGAACTGTTCGCCAAATGTCTCTTTTTTTGTAAAGAGAATTAAAATTATTCTAAAAATGTACAAAATAAATTAATAAAAAAAAAGAAGATTTCCTAAAAATAAAAATAAATTAAAAAAATGACACCAATATAAGCATCTATAAAATTCCCTAATAAGAATCAACTTGGATTTGAACTCGATATTTAGAATCTATGTAAATACCACTAGACCAACCGAGCGTTAATGTTGCAGATCAATTTACGCTATGGGTTGTATAAATAAAATAGCCTATAGGTACATTTGGTTACAATTTTATTTCTGTTCGTGTAGCTGTTTTGTCAATATTACAATATAAAAAAATTACTTACTTTACTACTTCCATTAGATGTTTTTGTTTGTTAGTATAGAAGCGCTTTTTTGCTGGCCTCCGGCATTTTTTTTTGTTTCCCATTTTGCACAGCAAATATTTTCACAACTTAGAACTATATTTATACAACTTATTTCCTATACGTGTTAATATTTTTACAACTTATTGTAGTTTTAGGGAAAAATAAAATATGTACATATAAGTATGTTTGAAGTTGTCAAACAACAAAATATGAAATGAACGGATAGCGGTTAGCGGGGCAAAGCGACATACGTCCATCTAGCAGCGCGTCTAAGCGATCACTGTCGGATTGCATACATAAGAAAGAGAAGCGCGATGACGCGACGCTCGTAACTTTTTACAAACCATAAAATATTTAATTACTTAAAAATAAGTTGAGTAGTCAAAAATAAAAAACAACCAAGTTTTGTATTTAAATATGATACGTTATTGTTATAAATTTTACCAACGTACGTTGATAAGTAATACAGATATTTTTGTTGGAAGATGATTTTAAGAGGTTAGTTTACCATTTTTTTGTATCGAGAAAACTTTTCACAAACGTGTTTTGAAAACAACAGGGTTCTCAGAAATATGTTCAAGATTAACATTTATTTTTTCCGCCGTGACAAACTGTATAGATTTGGCTAAAAAATTGTTTGAGACAAGCCTATTTGGCTCTTGTCAGCGTCTTAAGCTACGCTTGCCGCAGTTGGTCCGTGGATGGGTGACCATCTTTACATACCAAGACCCCTCCGTGCCTCGGAAAGCACGTTAAGGCGTTGGTCCCGGCTGTCATTCGTGGATCTTTGATAGTCATTACGTCAGAAGCCCGAAAGTCTGACAACCAGTCTTACCAAGGGGTATCGTATTACCCAGTAACTGGGTTGCGGAGGTCAGATAGGCAGCCGCTCCATGTAAAATACTGGTACTCAGCTGCATCCGGTTAGATTGGAAGCCGATCCCAACATAGTTTGAAAAAGGCAAGCAGATGATGACCTAAGTTTAGGTAGTCATTTGTTCTACCGCATTACAATAAAATGTGTTTTGTCTCGTGCATCTTTAAATACACGTCTTCCGAATACAAAGATAACCCTTGTCATAAAATAAATACGATATCATTGTATCATCGTAAATGTTAAAGACGCAAATACTGTGCTTTATCTCTGCTCTACATTATTGCAAAAGATGATGACGAAAATTCTTCGCTGATATTGAAGAGCCAAACAAACACACAAAATTAATCGATTTTGAATGGACCTCAATGAGAATGACAATGCCTACCACAAAACGCTCATCGAGGGCGCCCGCGCACTTTGAATCAATATCAATCGATTTCAAAACCTCGTGCCTAATACTCTTTGTAAAGTAATATGTAGGACACCTAATAGCACTAATACTTTTGTAAATGTGCAACACCCACACGATACATGCACATTAAGGTTAATTAACATTTCTCAACACTACACGGACGCCACCCGACGGACAATACGACGAGGATCAGGGATCGAATCGTATCGATTGTGTGATAGCGAGACAATCGAGAAGGTAACGAAACCGCTACTAAACGTGGCGAGTAGGACTGCCACGAAATGTGATGTTGATGTTGCATGCTAGATCATACTTAAAGGTTTACACAACACGCCTTGGTATTGAGGTATGTCAAATTGATAACAATATGTGTTTTTATTTTATTATTGTTTTTAACCGACTTAAAAAAAAGGAGGAGGTTATCATTTTACTCGATTTTTTTTATGTTTGTTTCCTCAGAACTCCGTTATTTATAAGCCGATTTGCAAAATTATTTTTTTATTTGAAAGGATATACTTTCAGATTAGTCCCATAGAAATGTTAGCTGGTAAAAATTCAAGTAAACGACATTGTTAGAGTTCCGTGCCAAAATAGTAAAAAGGAACCCTTATGGTGAGACTCCGTCTGTCAAAGTCAAAGCATTTATTTCAAATAGGCACATAAAAGGCACTTTTGAACGTCAAAAATTACAAAGAAACAGAATTGATTCTAGTCGCCCCTTCCAAAAGGTAGTTTTCGTATGGAGAAGAATGGGCATGAAACTCCACCTTTACTGTCTGTCTGTCACAGCTGGATATCTCAAGAACCACTAATGCTATCGATTTGAAATTTAGAATAGTCTTAGATGACGTTTGCCAATTATTTTGGAAATAAGAAACATTTTTTTTTTGCAACATGTACCTACTGAAAGTTGTGGTCTTAAAAATTCGAAATATGTGGGGTATCATATCAAAGCTTCAATAATACGATTTTTTCCACTCAGTTTTATTATCATTGATGATGTTTTAATAGCTTCCTGCCTGTCACTAATATTTACATAGCAAGTAGTGTTATATGAATTTGTGTGGGGTATGTAAGTACAAAATAAAGAGTGAAAAAAAAAATATCAAAAAAAAAACAACCATCTTCCAAAAAAAAAACACTACAAAGTGAAATGTGTCAAAAAATGAAAATGCGAACCCAACGACACCGACTTTGATGAATCATACCTAATTCTGAATTTTGCGAAAGCAAATGTAAGAAGTCAGTTTGATTGTTAACCTTGCGCCTCATCCTTAGCCTCCATAACTTTAAACGAGTCAGTAGTGGAAGGGTGGAAAAACGTTACAACAATATTTCATCAAACTTATTTTTACAAATGCGCGTGATATGCCATGACCTCAACGACATATCGCTCATTTGGAGAAACATCGACGTAAATATGTTTTCCCAAAATGAGTTAAATATGCCAAAGCACTTAGAAAGCGTATTTAATTTACGTTAGGAAAGCATAGTCGTAAAAAACAAAAAAAGTACCAGTTACGTCGATGTTTCTCCAAATGAGCGATATCCATACATACAGAAACATCGTTTTGTTTCTCAGAGCAGTATCATTTGCCACGCGTATCGGATACTAACTCGATTCATATCGTTAGACCATCTCGATTATGCTGGCCATCTCGTTGTACCGGTCAACTTGTACTAAATGTTCGTGTGACTAATTAAGTGCTTATAAAATATTATTTTATTGTAACTTTGCACATTCCCACGATCTCTGTCATCCTTTTGTTCATAAGGCTTTAGAAATGGACATGTACTTATATTTGAAATTAAATTGGGTAGGTACCTACTTATCTTTTCCTGTTTTGAAATGGCAACTGTATGATTTTTCTGCATTAATGTAACTGTAGTATATTATATATTATATGCTTAATTTAATTATCTTGGGCTCCCTTTAAAAAACAGCCGAGTTTTAGACCCTCCAGATTTTAACAGATATATTGTAGGTACAAAAGTTTTTTTTTACCAATAGAATATGTAACGGAGCACCGCTTTAAAAAGGGAAATTGTATCATGATTCAACTCTAATGAAACATCGTAATAAGTAGTTTTAAATCGAAATAATTTCCATGCTCTATTTGCTGTGGGTCGTCGCGCAGTAGGTACCTACCTACATAATGAAACAATTTCAGCTAAAATTTCACCGTCGACCACCTTTGTTTATAAACAGTAAACAAAAAATTAGAATGCGCAGGCGCAAACGTAGAAATTGCGAGCATAGAGCATGAAATTCGGAAGAATAACGAGAAGAAAGCAGCCAATCATGACGCGTTACTGGTTTCTTATTCGCGTTGAGTAACCACCACATAATTGTTACTCCGACGACCTAATTGGACAATTCTTTGGATAAAGTCTGGCAGATTCTCGAGAGATTTTAAACCAAGTTAACGAATCTTAGCTTATCGATATAAACCGCAAACGCACATCTGATGACTATTAAACAGCTAATAAAGTAAAATTTATTTCGGTTAACTGCATACATAAGTGTTACATCAAAGTTAGAATTGGCATTAACTAATTATCTAAGATTTCAATTGAGTAATAATGATTAACATTGACAAGTAATCAATTAAACTGTTAAGCAAAAAATGAGTTATTGATTACTAACCTATTTATTATGTAAAATAGGTACTTAATCAACTAATTATTGAATCATTAATTTGTAATAGAGCTAATTCAGTTTACTGACGCGCTTCAACCACCTTCAACCGTATCTACGATTCTTTGCATAATTAATTACAAAAACTGCATCGCTGATTAGCAGGCTTTAATATCAATTATCGCACACTATTAGCCTGGAAAAGCAGTAAATTACGCCAACCTGGCTAGCCTGGGCCCGCGCCCCGGGCGCCAACTTCAGGGTGCGGCAAACCGCAACTTGCGAAAAATGGGCGCATCACTTATTATCTTCCTCTTCGGGTGCCGCACTGAGGAAATCATTACGTGATTAGCGTAGGCATAAGTCGCAGTTGAATTCTTCCAGGAACTCTCCGGTTTTTAAGCACATGCTCCACTTTTATTTGACGATATAAAAACACCGGCCAAGAGCGACTCGGACACGCGCATCGAGGGTTCCGTACCATCATTTATATTAACACTGCGGTGGAGAATATTGCTGTTTTAGGTCAGCGCTACCCCTTGATCGACAGTGGAACTAATGACATTTTTGTTGATGATTTTTGAAAAAGTGTGCTGTTTAGAGACATCGTTTTATTTTTACTGTAATCTTTACATAAACTTCTATATGTATAATTTTCGTGCATTCTAAGTTGTCGTACATGGTGTAAAGCTTTTCTGCATACAGTCGAGTCACGCGATCTTAGCCATCGAAAATCATGACAAGACATGTCAAGCTCATTATGACAAGGCCCGATTTTTTTGCAGAACAATAAGCTGTATGGGTAAAATTGTAATTCTAATCTATAGGTACTAATAATAAACCTGAACCGTCTTATTACAAAACGAAATCTAACTTTAGTTCTAGCCTAAACCTTTCAGACATTATTAGTATTTCTATCTTTATTTCGGTTAAGGCAAAAATAACAACATAGCATCGAACTCAGCTGTCATTTTTGTATAAAGAGCTGCATTTCTATAGCAGTTAGGTTCTTAATTCAATAACTGGCTCGGTGGTACATGATCTGAACAAAAAGTTTTTTTTGAACGCGCTTTCTTTGAAACTAGCAGTCGGATTTGATTTTTTTTTTGTATTTGTCAGCATATTTTTTGAGGGTTACGCTATTTAACATCACGCCACGAGCCTTAGAAGCCGAACAAAAAGAAAAACTCAGAAAGAACGCTCGGCGAAAACGAAGTTAAAGCGCGGCGACGCGGGCAGAAGCTATTATGCTATAGTCTCACGATTTAGTTTAAACTCTTTCCTTTCTTAAGCTTAATAAAATAAATCTTCGACATTTTCATGTCGGTACCTACATACATATATTAGATAATAAGCCTTCATGGAAAAGGTTAAAGGATTGGCGAGGCGGGGGGCGGCAGACCACAGACTGCATGTGTAACACCATTGTCAGTTGATAGCTGCCAAATTTCAGAAGTTTCACCCGTGACTATTTGGTGACAATGCGAGTGCATAGTTATGAAGTTAGTAAATAACAGTCAAAAGCAAATCGGAAAATACAATGCAAGCACCGATTAGTATATCAGCAAAAAAAAAATTTGGTTTCTTTGGCATTTGCCAGTCAGCATGGTTAATATAGCGGCGATGGACATCAAAGTGCGTCAGACGTACTTAAAACTACGTCTGACGCACTTTCAAGTCCCAGCAAATTGTTTTGGCTGATAACCTCATTAGTGCTTGCATTGTGTTTTCCGCTTTGTGTCTGACAAATATTGACTAACTCCAAAAGTGCCTATCTGACTAATTCCGTAACGGAACCACAGTACAAACTGCAAGAGGCCTATTTGCAGCACTTAATCAATTAATAAAATTACCATAAAATACTAGAACATCGAGTTTAACATAATTCACGTCACGGTGAATCAATCCGCCGAGCTTGCTCATTAATTACTGTGAGCTGATAACAACCCGTTGCTATCGCATAGTTACGTGAGTACGTATGACGTAAGCATAACTCATAAACTTAATAATTAGGCTTTCGAGGTAATACCTAGTACCAAAACGTCCCTTGTTGATCAACCTACAATTCAGGTTTCATTTGAGATCAGAACACCATTATTCTTGCCGATTGCCAAGAAACCCAAGAAAATTATAGCAATTTTCTTTTCTCCTCCCAGCCGCCCCCGGTCATCTGACCTCCCAGCCGCCCCCGGGCATCTGACCTCCAGCCGCCCCCGGTCATCTGACCTCCCAGCCGCCCCCGGGCATCTGACCTCCAGCCGCCCCCGGTCATCTGACCTCCCAGCCGCCCCCGGGCATCTGACCTCCAGCCGCCCCCGGTCATCTGACCTCCCAGCCGCCCCCGGGCATCTGACCTCCAGCCGCCCCCGGTCATCTGACCTCCCAGCCGCCCCCGGGCATCTGACCTCCAGCCGCCCCCGGTCATCTGACCTCCCAGCCGCCCCCGGGCATCTGACCTCCAGCCGCCCCCGGTCATCTGACCTCCCAGCCGCCCAAGGGCATCTGACCTCCCAGCCGCCCCCGGGCATCTGACCTCCCAGCCGCCCCCGGGCATCTGACCTCCCAGCCGCCCCCGGGCATCTGACCTCCCAGCCGCCCCCGGTCATCTGACCTCCCAGCTGCCCCCCGGGCATCTGACCTCCTAGCCGCCCCCGGTAATCTGACCTCCCAGCCGCTCCCGGGCATCTGAAAACTTTTCTAGGGAAATGCTATATGGAAGGTAGCAACTAGATGTAGATGTGACCTCCCAGCCGCCCCCAGGCATCTGACCTCCCAGCCGCCTCCGATCATCTGATATCCCAGCTGCCCCCGGGCATCTGACCTCCCAGCCGCCCGCGGGCATCTGACCTCCCAGCCGCCCCCGGGCATCTGACCTCCCAGCCGCCCCCGGGCATCTGACCTCCCAGCCGCCCCCGGGCATCTGACCTCCCACCCGCCCCCGGGCATCTGAAAACTTTTCTAGGGAAATGCTATATGGAAGGTAGCAACTGACGAGGGCTTTGACTATTCCAGGTTGCCACTCTCATCATTCACAATTTTCCATACATTTCATTGACGTTTACTGTAGGAGATCGACCAAAATGGTGGTAACATTTTCATACGTTTCGCTGTAAAGTATTTAAACCACCTGATGACCTGACTAGGCGAGGCACGAGGGCTTGGTATCGATGCAGAGGAAGAACGTGAACTTAAAGAACACATAATGATGCATATACATGTATGTATACCTACATACTACATATTCAGTTAAGTATGTAAAAGTTTCAGCGGTTTTCACCGCTATACATATTTGACGCGTTACATATTTGACGCGTTATTTCGGTGCTTCCTGACTTTTTTAGGTTAACTTTAATTGCAAGCAGTTGTAGTGAAACGTGAAATGTTAGGATTTCCTCATCGGCCAATGGATCGTACTGGTAATGGATTGCACTTTCATTTTGTTTTTGACTGAACTCAAGCTGCCTTTGATGTATACCTCGAGCAACAACAGCGGTCGGAGGATGTTATATTGTGTAAGAGTAAGAAGAACCATTCTTCACCGAAAACCTTTTTATAGTAACTCAAACTTAAAGCATTTATTTCAATTAAACCATTTAGGTACAGGCATTTTTGAATTGACAAGGAGTCGGTTAGTCAGAAATATGAAGGTAGTTGCCCGTTCCAAAACGTAGGAATGTTTTTTTTTTTTTTAGTACTGAAAATATTTCTATAGTTATCTATAAGTACTGGAAATCTATAAGAAGTCAATGGACTTAAAATGACATGGTAAATCTCTCAATATTGTGCGTACCAAGTTACATTTGCAGTTGGGATGTATAGGAGAACATGTTTTTGAACTCTTCTTGGAATAAATTTATCCCAACTACGGAAGCCTTCATTGTGCGTGGTCCGACACTCACTTGGCCGGTTTTATTTAATTCTCTTTAATCAAATAGATATTCGACAAAACAAAATTATTTTTAATTGATTGAATTTTTGATTATTTAAATGAATGTGCTACCGATGTCTGAATGTCTCCGAACTGTTTGACAAGAAGCGGTATCAGTCGCTTTCGCTACGATTTCCACTTTCTGAGCGATTACGTAAATTATAAATAAACATAATGAATTATGTACGACGTGCGTAAAACACCCAGTATCTAATGTAAAATGAACTACATTCTATTTTTATTTTTTATTTCTTTCTTTATTTCTATGGATTTGCGGTAATTCGATCACCGCTACGTTTGTCGGTGTTATGTAACGGTAGGAATACATTATGCTCAATGAAAATTTGAATTGCAAAGAGTTCCTCTTTTAAACATTCGTAAGTAGGTACAGTCAGCCGCAAAAGTGGTAGTTTATTTCGTAATTTTGGTTATAATTATAATTCATAGAATCTAATAATAACCGTTTTAAATAAACTTGCTTATCACAATACTAGTGACTATACTAGTTAAAATTCAAAAATAAAGCTTTTAAAATACAGCATAAATCTGTGAAATAATATAGGTATTACAAAATATGTTGCCTGTACTAGGATAAACTTGTGTCGCAGCTGGTATGAGTATTATTTACTAATAGGACAACTGATTTCAATATTTCGTAACAGACAAGTTGCAAGTTGACAATAGGCAAGTTTTCATTTTCCATTTTTAATTCATTAATATTTTCTGTAACTGTCTGTCGTTTTTGCAGACTTTACAATAAAATTAATGAATTTAAAAAGTATCGGAATTACACATAGTTTTATTATTTTTGAAAGTTTATTTCGTCAATATCTCGAATAGTGACATGATTGCAGAGAACAACTGTCCATTTAGCACATTCTTGTTTCCAATACTTGCGCAACAGCCTCCAATATGGCGCTACAACAAGCATTTAAGATATTAATTAACCTTATTAGTGCGGGGGGCGATGCCCTTGACGCCAGTGACATTATCAAGCGCGCGCTCAGCTTAACTGGATCACAGTACGAAAGAGAATGAACAGTAAGATACTTACTAAGTAGCAGTGCATAATGTGCATATGGCAGCGCAGCGCTAAATCTGACTAGCTACAGGGATGTAAGGATTGGGTTGATTGGGTCATGGGCCAACACATCCTGCACCCTGACTGCGTCACACACTATCAATCACAATCTGAATCATTTTGAAGGACATTGCTTATGTGTTTGAAAAAAAATGTGTGCCTAACAACGCAAATAACAAATGAAATCAAATCATTTATTGGTTTGCAAACATGGGTACGCAATTAATGTTGTTGGACTGTCTATATCTTTAAATGAAACCTTTCCTACTGTTAGTGTGTTACGCAATTACTTACTCCGCAAGTTCAAAACCAATCTAATATCTACTTAGCTTGTACTTACATATTTATAAAATTTCTGTATTTGTGTACTCACAGCGCAGTCTGTAGCAAATATCCATAATTATTTTCTCCATTTGTTTACTTAGGAGCACATGCCTTCATAGAATGTATAACCACAGATAATATAATACTACAATGGTACAATCATCAACAACGATGAACAATGCGTTAACTTTATTAACTCTAGCCACGTGAGAAGTATGACAAATTGAACATCTTTTATTTACAAGCTCGTAATAGGGATACAATGAAAACGATGTCGTGGCAAGTGGTTTTCTAGAAAGTCACTTTCTTCATGTTTTTCCTTACATTTTCCTTCTTTGTCATACGAAATGCTAAGTTTGAGATAATTGATTTTTCTTAAGGAATAGTGAATTAGTATCTAACTGGATAAGCATGAGAACTGAGAAGTTAAATAAAATGTTGTTTTTTTATTATTAATTTTATTTTAAGAAGCAATGGCTTCTGCCAGTTTTTCTTTTATTATTATAAGAAAAATCCAACCATTACATACATACTTAATCAGTTTTACTTAGATTAAAAGCTTTATTTACTACTTTAAGTACTCTCGACTCTCATCTAAAATGCTGTTTTGTCTTAGATCCCGTCACTGAACACTGACCCCCAAAATACAGGCCTAGGAATAGTTTGGCAGTTGGACCAATTCTTTTTAATTGTGACTGAGTGTCTGTCACATTTTTAATTTATTTATTCTAGTGACAAATAAACGTTTTTTTTTAACTTTCTGTATTTGATTCTCAAGAGAACATGACTCGTGACACTTGACAGTAAGCTATGCTATAGCTCATATGGTATGTGCTATGTGCAACTAATTGCGATCATTATATCAATGATGGTAAGTGTATGCTTATAAAATTCAAGTCATCACAGCACGTGCAGGGAAAGTGAAAACTTCTTAACATACGTCAAGAGCTCAAGAGCTTGCGGTTCTATGGTACCCTGGTCGACCTTGATTGTTAATTAATGTGGATTCTATAGAAAATTACTTGCGGTTATGTAAATTAGCACATACTCCATCATTCCGTACTGTCACAATGATACAGAAAGTTTAATTATGCGGGAAACTTGCATACTTACTTATGCGGCCCTAGTCTGCCGCAGCGCTTGTCCAACTTTCAGGTTAGACGAGCCGACGAGGCATCCTTTTCTGTTACCTGCATGTACTAATGAAAGTATTTGTAATTGATGAAACTGTCATAAAGGCTCGTAAGTCGTAACGTGTTTTTAATGAAAAGAAGTTTTGTTTTATGCAAACATAAAAAAAAGATTATGGAATGCGAAACTTCAATTCGTTTTGTTTGCAATGATTAATCATCATAAATCAATCAAACTTTATGTTGCTTGCCAAACGTAACAAACTCACAAAAACAATTTGCCAAACACGCAACAATTTGACAAATAATATTGCTTTAACACAAAAGTACAGTCGTAGACACAACTGCTAAACTATTTGCTTGCACCCAAGTGTTAAATGAGGTCGTTGCTATAGAACAACAATGTAGTAAGTAGTAAATACGTTGTATTCAACGCGCGTCATTAATATGCCTCGTATGATAATCGTATGGTCATTTTGCGTTCAATGGCCACGAATACAAAGCGTAACACGCGTTAAGTGACTCTTACCGAATGGAAGACGTTGTGCATAGTGTACGTGGTGTAACTTTGTCTGAAATTAATCATAATAGGACCTAATGAGTATGATTAAGGAGAGATCTCTTGTAAGGCTGAAGCTGAATTAAGCTTAACAAATGTGTACCTACTAACGTGGAATGCAACAATTAAGCATAATACCTATTAAGTTCAAATAAATCACTGAGAAATGCTTATTAATTGTGGTTGGAAACCACAGCCAGTGGATTTCGTTGAAAGATTGGTTTGACATCACGTCTTGTTCGATTGGCCTGTAGAAATCGACCAATTAGTTAGGCCGGGTTCCCACTATGCCTAACCGGAAGAGCTAATGGCTAAAGAATATATATGAAGCTGTTCATATTATGCCGGATCCGGCAAAAATACCGAGCTCGGCATTTTGGCCGAGCGTTTTGTCACTGCGAAGCCCCGGTAGAACACCCGGACCGGAGTAATGTGAACCAGTTTGCCCCGGATCTATGTCCCCCGCTCACCCCGCCCGTGCTCCCCTTCGCGTCATTCGGCTCGCATTTTCTGATAAAAGTAGACGTGTAGCATAGACATTCAAGCAGAAACTTTAATTACGCTTGTTATTCGAAAATAATTGAAGAACTTTGATTCGTCACTTCTAAGTTCACCCATTAATGTTTCAAATGTTCCAAGTGATTTTTTTCCGTAAAATAGGATGTACCCAATGTTTTCTTTCATTTTGCCTTCTATTAAGATACCACCACAACACAACAATTTCGTCGTCCATTGTGCGCACAGTTCCAAATTCGACTGAGGTGAGTACTTGACTGTCCGATTTTCTTCTGGGATCTGGTGTAATGTGAACATTCTGTCCGGTGTCCGGTTTCCATAAGATCTACCGGTCCGGCATAGTGCTAACCCTGCCTTACCGTTTTCATTTCTTACGACACTTTTGTTGCAATTGGTCCCGATATGGAATTATTCATATCCAATCTGCTCACTATACCTATGATATGCCTTATGGAAAATTGGAATACCACCTGTTGCACTTGTATTAAGAACAGAAGGAAACATCCAGTGCCTGTAATCTTAAAATAGTGTCTTCAATATTTTCAGCAGTGGTGAAAACATCAGTCTCCCCTTTCCTCGCTTTTCTAGATTTCTTCTTACTGTTAACAACTACTAAGATGGAATTGGCCTCATATGCATACATGCTCAGACATATTTCCTTCCGGGTCGCACTTTCCTTCAACTTATTACATAGCTCGTTAGATGTGTCTTTTGTTCTTATGTTAAATAAGTACTCCTTTTTATTTGTCTTCCAAACTTTTATTATTGTAATTTGAATCTCTCGATGTTATGTCATCGACTGCGTGATTCATGTTAATTGGAGTAGTGTACAATTAGCGCCGCATGTAAATCTGCTGGTCATGATCTTAGTACGGGGAGACTCATTAAAAGCTATGATTGTGGTCTATGGGTGCGCACGGGCCATACTGCATGTTGCGATATATAATACTCGTACCAGTGATTTGAAGCAAGGAACGCTAATCGCATTCGTAGATATTATATTTTTACTCTGCTTTAATCATCAACTGTGTTGCAAGATTTTAGACCACTCTAAGAAAATACCATTGGTTCATAGCTAGAATTAGGTATTTTGATGTATTTGTATTATATTATATTATATGTGTGTGAGTTACATTATAAGATATTATACAAGTAGATCAAAGAACAAGAAGTGTTATCGAACTATGATATTGGCAGTGGTACACTGGTGGTTCAAAGAATCTCTTGTTTCTTACGATCTGAAATATGCTGTGTAACTTCGGTCTAGGTAGCTTACAGCTCTTCTATCCATTCGTGCGAAATCGCTTCAGTTCTGCATGACTACATCAGGTAAAGCACAACAAAATCGGCTCCGGCGAAACTGTCCAGAGCAGTGCGGTGCGTGTCAGCGGCGGCGGCCGGGACTGTACAACAGTTTCACTCTCGACGCGCGCCCGAGCCGCGCCGCGCCGCCGTCACGGTCAAGGCGAGCACCGCTGTCGGCGCCTGAACCTGTATCCATTACAACCGATTTAGATAACTGTGCCTCTTGTACGGTGGATTACAATAAAAGTAAGATTGAACTGTTGTTTTCGGGCATTTATTTGCCAGCTTTTCGAATCTATTAACACTTCGGGAAAATTATTTTCTGTTATGACACCTGTCGGTGGAATTCGATCAAATTCGCAATTCCCTCCATCATCAGTTCCAAAACTCATTTACGATAAATAAACTGCAGTCATTTATTCAACTGACATTAATGAAACGTCAAACACTGTCGCGCATACAGAGTGGCTCTTCAAAGCAGAACAAATATTAGTGATCCTATCGTACGAGGCAGTGGACACGGTGCATGTTTGTTTAGTTATTTGTGTGCTAGCGGCGCGCGCGCCGGGTCACTCGACATTTATCACAGCTTCCGACCAATCACTATGCAAATTATTGTTTAAACATGGCATATTAAAGTTTATTTTATGTGTTTGAGATAGCATATTATGTGGCCGCTGATAACACTAATGTCAACAGTTTTATATTAAGTCGTAACGTACAGGTGTTGAGAAGAAAGTTTAAATGTTAGAAAGCTGAACTAAAGGATTTTGACTGAAAAATTGGCTCTTTGATATAATGGGAATTCCGGCATTTAGGAAATTATTTTAAATGATCAAGTAAGCATATTATTGTCAACATTATTATAATTTTGTGAAAATGCGTGAAAGTAAACGTTTATTAACAACTATTATATTGTATACTATCAACATTCTACAAAAGTTTCATGTACTCAACGGTTTTGCATCATTTCGTTATTTATAGATAAGATTATTTCAGCTACTCAAATATTAAAAAAAGGTGTGCCACTTTTTGACCCCGACTGTACTTTACATTTAATGAATGACTACACCAAATTATATTATTAAGTTGATTTGGGCAATATTATCTAATATAGAATACGTAGAGCAGTTCACAAGACACTACAAAGTGAAAAATAACTTTAAATTCGGAAGTTTTTTGGAAGTCGGTTTTTTTTTTGTAAAAAAGTTTTTATTTTTCACTTTTAAGTTGTACTTACTCCACAAAAATTCGTATAACACTATTTGCTATGTAAATATCATAATTATCTGTGACAGGAAGTCATAACACATAATCAAGCTAAAATACATAGGTAATATTATTGAAGCTAACTCAAAAACTACCCAAGCAAAGTTAATATGGGACGACCCCTGAGGCATACCCTATCCATTAAAAGAAGAATTTTTGAAATCGATTTACATTTGCCGGAGATATCGCGTAACAAACATACAAAAAACAAAAAAAAAACATACAGTCCAATTGAGAACTTCCTGCTTTTTGAAGTCGGTTAAAAAGAACGGAGAGCAAACAAAGTTATGTTCAAGCGGGAAAGCTTCCGCTCACTGAGCAAACTTTATATAACACTAGCTTCTGCCCGCGACTTCGTCCGCGTGAAATTTCACCCTCCCCCCATTCTCCCTCTTAGGAGTGGAATTTCGAAAAACCCTTTCTTAGTGGATACCTTTATACACTTCTCACAGAACACACTCCAAATTTAATGTCTCTATGACCAGCGGTTTAGGCTGTGCATTGATATAATCAGTCAGACAGGATCACAGGACTTTGAATTTTATATTAAATTATAAAAGTAAACCTACTAATAAACCCTACCTAATAAAAAAAAAACTCAATAACAGAAAATAAAATACCTAAATAAACCTATTTCTGATGATTACTAATCTAAACTCAATAAATAAGCAAAATCCCTAAAAACTAATATCTATACCAATGACTAACCCTACCTAACAGATTTATAAACTAACCTGCGGTCACTACGTACACTATCAAATATACTACCCATCATCATCTGCCTAGCCTTTTCCCAACTATGTTGGGGTCGGCTTCCAGTCTAACCGGATGCAGCTGAATACCAGTATTTTACATGGAGCGACTGCCTATCTGACCTCCACAACTAAGTTACTGGGTAATACGATACCCCTTGGTAAGACTGGTTGTCAGACTTTCGGGCTGCTGACTACCCGTAACGACTGTCAAAGATCCACGAATGACAGCCGGGACCAACGGCTTAACGTGCTTTCCGAGGCACGGAGGGGACACGGTTTGTAAAGATGGTCACCAATCCACAGACCAACCGCGGCAAGCGTAGCTTAACCTGATCGATCGACCTGTGCGGCTGTTATTATTTAGCCACGGGGTAGTATATTTGATTTGAGGGGCCCGCGGGCCCCTCAAATCAAATATACTACCCATACTTTAAAATTAAAATCTATACCTACGACTTATAAAAATAAACCTAAATAACTCTACCTTAAACTGTACTTAGTAAAAACTAAAAGGAATAAAAAGGTCGCACTGAAAAGCACGTTTTTGAATTGCAAGTAGCAGTTAAAACATACAATTTATAGAATGCTAATATGAACGAACGCTCGCCTATTATTATTATCTTCGTCGTGTACTACGACAAACTTATTATTTGCGATTGGTACAGTAATCGGGTCTAGGGATCGAACCGCAAAATTAAGTTTGTTTTTTATTGTATATTTTGTTCCGGGATAAAAAGTACCCAGTGTGGTGCCCAGGATATTAAAGAATAATTATACCAAGTGTCATCGTAATCGAACCGGTAGTTTTTGCCTGATGCCTGAACAAACAGACAGACAGACAGACAAAAAATTTTATAATCACATTTTTGGGTTCTGTGTCGGTCTAATAACACCCCCTGCCATTTATTTTTTTGAAATTTTCAATGTACAGAATTTTCACTTTACAGATTTATTATAAGTATAGATTTGTAATTTGAACGAATATTTAAACACTACCAAAACAGCTAATACCTATTTTATAAAATAACAACAAAAGAAATTCAAATAAACTATTTAAAGACTAAAAATCGCGCTGATAAGCACAATTATTGTCCAGCCAAATATTGAATGAAGCTCGCGCTCGGACCTTCCCGCCTTTTTATACCCTACCGCCACGACCCGCGTCGAGCGCGGCAACCGTTACACAAAAATAATCCTTATAGCATGATTCAGTATTCACGCGCGACGGCGCGATGGCTTATTAGCGTATTACATGTATAAGTTTGGTGTTTCTATACCGATTACTATGATTCTTTTTTTATTGAATAGGTAATAATATTAACTTCTTTTAATTAGGGATGAGTGAGAGTATTATAAACGTAAGAGTAAACAAATATAATCAGAAAGCTCCGAACTGCTAAGCTATCGGGAGTTACACGTGTTATTGTGAGTCAACCATAAAAGAAGGACATATGCTGTTGTGGAATATTTTTTAGACAATTTTATGTAGAACATTTCCGTCATAAATGATTTCTATGTAGCTTTAACCATTAAGGCTGCACACGCGACGGAAGCTTAAAAAATGGAGCAACTTCTCCCGTTTTCCCAACATTTCCTTTCACTGCTCTGCTCCTATTCATTGTAGCGTGATGAAAAGTATACTATAACCTCCCCAGGAGTATGAAGAATAATTGTACCAAGTTTCGTTAAAATCCGTCGAGTAGTTTTTGTTTCTATAAGGAACATACAGACAGACAGACAGACAGACAGACAGACAGACAGACAGACAGACAGACAGACAGACATACAAAAATTTTACTGATTGCATTTTTGGCATCAGTATCGATCACTAATTACCCCCTGATAGTTATTTTGAAAATATATATCATGTACAGAATTGACCTCTCTACAGATTTATTATAAGTATAGATTATTTATGATAGCAAATTGTTTTTCAATTTAAACTAAGAATCTCAAACAACCAGATAAATATCCTGTCACAGCATCAAATTTATAACGAAATCTCCATTTTAGATAGTTAAATAGTGACATAAGTTCCTTTCAGAAATTGTGTAATAGTTTAAACATTAGTTGATGTTGTTGTTTAGTTTATACATTAAAAACATTGCTAAAATAATAGATACAAATCGGTCATGAGACGAATAAAAATTAAATCCTTCATTTCAGACCCATAACGTCCATTTGATTAGTAATGTTAGTATAATACACATGACTTAGAAAATAGTGTTAGTACTTACATCACTGAGAATCAACACTAACTATATTTAATCCAAGTTCGGGGCTGTCCCACCCATCTGCTATAGCATTAGCAGGATGCTGTTGGGGCTGGCGCATACCCTGCGCATTATGGAGGCGCATTGCTTGCGCATGATCGCGTGAAAGCCATCTATTCCTCCCGCCTCTGCGACCATGCCGATGCCGGAAGCACTGCAGCAGCGCGGCAACACCATCAACACCCTGAATGTATAAATACTTCAGTGAATGAGATCGGAAGCTCTCGTAACAGTGAATCTCGGAATAGCATGCAATCGATTTCGACTCATTATCTAACAGTTATCGAGCTTTCCGATTGCAATAAACATTTCCATAATCCTGTATGTTTCCCGTTCGGGCCAGTCTTATCGTCATACGAGGAAGTGCCTTAGTTTCTCGAAAAGAGCATAATTAATGACATGAACCAGGGTAGCAGTACCTACATGAGTCTGCAAACTGACGTTTTATCCGACTGCAGATAACGGATATCTGTGGGAATATGAAATGGTCTTTCATCATACATATAAGTATTATGTAAGTATTTTAAGCTCATCATTTTCCTTGTAACTATGACATGATATTATTTTTAATAGCAAGGGCAAATAAAAATGGCGAAATGGACAACTATTAATGTGATTACCTACATTGAATTCGCAGCTTGACGTCAGAACTTTAGAATAAACTGCTAATTTGATGCATTAATGATAGATGAATTTGTTTTATAATGCTCAGTTAATTGTGCTCGGTCAGCTCGGTGTAGCGTGTAGCGTGGAGGTGCCAAGAAACCTTGACTGTCATTAGGTTTTCCTAACCCATCGTAACTTACGAAGGAATCGTTCAAAATGTCACTGTATTCATAAACCACTACGCAAATCGGTTGCGATGCAGTCTGCAGAGTACGGTCGTGAGTGATATCGGTTGTGGTTAGTGAACATCTGCAGGCAGCAGGCATTGACCGGAGAAAGCCGCGGCTCCGGTTTGATCTACGTTTCGGTGCCGCGCCCGGCCCGGCCAGGTCACCCGCCCCGGAACACGGGTTGCTCTGATTCAAAATAGATCATCAATATCCGATTTGCTTCTAAAAAATCATGGTTCCCTGGTAGATGATTGGTGGTTTGCGTTGATTTTAGAAGAATAAATCAGGATTAAGTAAGCATTGAATTAAGAATGTGTATTCGTCATGTTTTATAAGCATTTAAAATAAACAGTACTAACGGATGTTATATTTTTGTTACAGTTCACCGTTGATTGTTCACCTAGGATGAGACAGATATTTTAAGTGATAGGTAAGTACCTATTTAATTGATTATCACAAATCTTATACAAATATTTTTATAATTCAGACAGTAATAAATAGATTAATCCATTTTCGTCACGCGACGTTCTGATCTGACTGTAAGAAGATTTCCCCCACGCGAGCCATTATATTGCCCCACTTGAGGAGAAATGGAGAATATGGGGCAAAAGTGTTTACAAACGCAGTGTGAATGTTGATCGTTCACTCTCGAGACTCAATCAAGGGTGATTGTAACAAAATTAAAATTGTAACTACATAAGTAACATGCATTTCTCAAACTTAGACATGCCATCTTTTGGGACATGAAAATCATGATGGCTTCCATACAGATAATTTCTTTCCTAAATTGATTGCTCTACTTTGCTAAGACTTCAATCACTTTAAAAGTAAACAGCCACAACAAGCCCTTATTATTAAAGAAACAATGGGACTATTAGATTAAAGGTCAATTAACTTGAAGTACCTACTTCATACAAAGTAAGGTCTAATCGTAATCAATTACCTAATGAGCGGCGCGTGCTACGGTAGCCGCTACCACGCTTACTATTAGGTACTATCTCGCTATGGTTAGCCGAGGCCAGCAGAGCCCTTCTCGGAATGCGACCTCGCCACCAGATAATGTTAGATAATCGTGCTGTTCACTGTTTACCTGACAATAGAACAATAGTAGCGTAGATCTGGACTGTAGTAGTGGCTGTGTGTGTACTGTGTGTGTGTGTGTGTGTGTGTGAGCTCTTATTCGGTAAAGTTATTTGGAATTGACAAATCAAGAACAAAATAAGAAGGGTCAAATTCAAATCCATTCCATACATTTTGATTTCGATTATTTCTTTAATTTAACTTTCAACCATTGACTTATTTTCGTCTCAGTCAATATTGTCCAAATATGGTACAAACGGATCAATACACACTCACCTACATACATCTCGTACATAACTATAAACATACATAGCTGTTATAAAGTCAAACCATTCCAGCCTGGTTCACTGCTGCTCCACGCGTACGCGGTGGGAACGGGGACACTGCACACTGTGACAACTTCCACTATTTGCGACAAACGGCTGCATTTACTGCAATTAAACTTAAAAAGGACGCTTACGTAACTAACCTAGCGCACTCCGAACTGCGCCCAATGGGAGCGGAATTGGATCTTATTACGGAACTGAACACGAATAGTTCGACGGTACTCTACTAAGCCTTTGTCTTTAGAGTCGAGAGTCCTATTCTAATGGCACAGTGTATTGGGCAGCTTTCTACACGCGCCCTGAATACGGTAATGCTGAGTTTATCCGCTTATCGCTGCCGCAATGGGCGTCCGCGCCATTTTGGGCGCTCAAGCGACGGCGACGCTCGCGCTACGACAAAAACTCCCAGTGAGGGATTACTGCCACTTATCATACAACCAATAAGTACAGAACAGCGATTTTGTAGAGGCACATTTGAATTCTGCGTCCCTGCTATTTACTGCTCTGAATTTACAGAGATCGACGTACGTAATTTTTTTTTTATTATCTCTGCTGAGGCCGGGTTGCTCGTATAATTTGAAAAGTTCTTTCTACGAAAAAAAATCCGGGTCTACATGCGATAGAATACGACTCCGCCGATGCAGGCAGTCGATCCACAACTAGTAGTGGAATATTATTTTATTTGGGAAACAAACAGATGCAATAACAAACATACCTATACAATTAGTTCAACACAATCCAGAAACAGTTTCCACAGATTACTATTATGGTCAGTATAGAGTAGGTCTTTTGTTCTTCTTGATCTCTCGTACTTGCATAGCTCAGTATCGCTCTCACTTATTGTCATAACTACAAAAGCACATGCGCGCGCACGTCTCACGATGTGATTACCTGTGTACTTGCCTAAGGTACTGTTTTAGATTGGAAATCGTTGCGATAAGGCACCTAACAACGTCTTCATACCTTACTTGATAGCTTAGTTCCGGTTCATTAATTTCCGAGCCAAACGTACGAGTAGCTGCTGGGGAGCTGTTATTACTTGACATTTCTATTTACGTTTAATATTCATAACTAGTTATATTTGTTTGGTTTCGTCTTCATCTTCTCAGATTGTTGTTTTGGTTTTGTCATTAGTATCGCTTTCAGTCTGGTCGTTTTGTCATTAGTATCGCTTTCAGTCTGGTCGTTTTGTCATTAGTATCGCTTTCAGTCTGGTCGTTTTGTCATTAGTATCGCTTTCAGTCTGGTCGTTTTGTCATTAGTATCGCTTTCAGTCTGGTCGTTTTGTCATTAGTATCGCTTTCAGTCTGGTCGTTTTGTCATTAGTATCGCTTTCAGTCTGGTCGTTTTCCTCCACGTGCTACTTCTTTAGGCTAACTTCATCTAATGCTATCTTGCTTGTCTTCGGTTCGGGCATTTAAGTTCATACTCAACAAAAACCAATCCCTGATTGCCCTACATTTTATTGCTCGCCAATTTCCCAATGACTCGCTTCCTGGCTCCATTGTGTTGACAGAAGCGAATCGGTCACCTCATGCCTCTGGTTCATTACTCGCGTTTTGATTGAAATCCGCTTCACGGCTGTCAGCGGGATCAAAGTGTCAGCGCCGGCGCCGGTGGCAGGAGTTACGTCACCGGGAGACGGGCAGACGAATGTTATGTCATCATTTCATAGTGCCCGACTGTGACGTGACCGGCTAATTAGCGCGGATTGACGGAATTCTCTGTTTTTAATGTTTTCTGGGCCTATTTGCACAGGTGGACAATGTTCGTGTCTCACATTCATAGCAATCTGAAGGCCAATTCTCGTAATTTAAAACGTTCAAAATCTAGTCGCAGTCTCCTCTCGGCGACAAACAAATGTCAAAAACTTGTCAAAATGTAGGGAAATTCGAGGTATTTTTTGACAGATTGAGACTGAGATCAGACTGTGAACGTTCTTAAAATTACGGGAATTGCCCCTCTGGAGTCTTACCATTAAGGACTGACCGCAGTAGACGACGGGCACAGTCTTCCATCTTCTAGTCTATATGGAGACTACAGCCTCACAAATGACGGAGGAGACTTATGGCGTGCTTCCATTCAAAATTAGCGTGTTGATCAGTGCATCCGAGGTAAGTGGGCTTCGCCCGTCGACCTACTTGCTCGATGCTCGCTATTCCCTAATTGTAACCGAGCTGCTCACTTGCTCATGTTGTAGGGCTGACGCTGTACGTCTACTTACGTTAGGGTTATCCAAAAGTGGTTTGTAGTTCAATCAAACTGATCGATCTGTGATGAGTTTTTGTTGCTTGTGTTTTTAACACACCTAACTCTACATACCATCAGAGAAATTATAAGCAACATCCGTCTTACTTCTCTAGTTATTAGTGTATATTTTGGCTCCACCACATTGACATCACCTCACTCTACTGGCCTGGTGTCCTAGTCTAGTGCGATATTGAAAAACGTTTCTGTCTTGCAACCCTACCCGGTGTGAGCAGATGTTGTAGCGTGTGACGCAATCATCAGTTCCGCTTTCCGTGCTAAGTGTGCTGCGGCTGCGACGCCGCCCAATTTAATTACTGCTGCACTTTCTCGGCGCACACGCATCATACCGCGCGCCGTTCATCTGCAAGGTGCTCCTGAAACGACTGTTATTGAACAGATTTTTGATTAAGATTAACATTCTTATCTAATATTTGATAGTTCCGGAAATTTCTCTTCGTATTTTGTAACGCGCAGAGCTTTGCGCCTTCCTTTAATTGAATCCCTGTGATAGTGTCAACTCTATTATGTTTGAACTCTGTGTCACGAAAATTTCAACCCTATTCCGACTTGATTCGCATAAGAAATCTATACACCATCCATGGCAGCAAAACAACATTAGTAAAAAGCCTAATGTATACTTACTCGAGAAAAGTGAAGCTGTGACAAGAAATAGCGAGAGACACATATATTCCCACTGTGCTATAACATAATATGCCTATTTGCGACGTTTAGCGCGAAATCTGTCTCGTTTTCAATTCTGTCCGGTGTGTCGTGACAGTCACAGCTACTTATTAGAGAACAGCCTCTCTCCTCTCAGCAGTAGAGAGTGGACGTGGAGGGACAGTGGACAGTAGATATTGCAGATAATGCCACACGTTACGTGCTTTCTTAACAATTAGAGCCGTGAAAAAGTGTTGAAAACATTCACGGCTTTCTAGCTGGACAAGAGTGATATGTGGACGATGTTGCAAATACATGTAGGTAGTGACTTTTCGTGATGATTAATTACACTGTTTTTAATGCAAATGATTTCATTCTTTATATCTTGAAACAATAAGAATCCAAAGAACATGATAAGCATGAGGTTTAGCGATTAGCTAACATTTCTCAGAACAAGTTATCTAGACTAGGAGACGCCAGCAGACGTATAATACAAACTTTGCATTAAAGGAGTCTAATCTAAAACTGGCGTAGAAGGTAGTTAGGGAGCAATGGACGGAGAAGCCCGTGTCCCACGACAATAAGTAAGCTAAGTTACTCGAATAACTAATTAAATTCACCAACAGTTATTGCCCAATCACATGTTAAACTTAATCTTACTACACCAGCGACTATGTGACTGCACGCAGTAAACACAGCAGTATGATGTCAATTTATTCATCGCTAATTGCATTACAATCCGCTGATTACCATTTATGTTACAAGGCGAGATTTAATTTAAATTTAGATAAGTTATAAAGAATATAAACCGATTAATTTAGACAATATAACCAAGATTGAATAACTAATTTGAACGTGGCCGTGGGGAAGGCTGAGTTTACTACGAGTGTATATCATCTACGATGTATCGAAACGAGTCGATATGGATCAGTGAGCGCGCGTCGCGCGTCGCGTCGCTGCCTTGTACGGCAAATATTTATGACGCTATTTTATAGTTCAAGAGCGGTACCGTTTGTAAGCATCAAATTCAATTAGCTAATTTCAATGCAATAAATACTGCTGGACAAGTGGTCATGTCTTTATAAGCGATACTTGCTCGATCGCCCTGTTTGAATGTACAGGCATTTTCCACGTTTTGAATTGATTGTGCCAAGATTCTCATGTTCTACGTTAAGATTGACAATGTTTTCATCAAACGAGTAGTAGGACAGTGGACAGTGGGAGTACCCTACTCCCACATCAATTAGTGAACAATATGTTCTAATTAGCACCGCCCATGTAGTGCTCCAGTTTCGCGATGATCATATCAATGACCAATAAAACAGTCATCTGTCTGAGTAGAGCCTGCTGCGCTATGGTGCAGTCCTACAATCAGGTCAATAACGTTGATTACTCCGCGTGTTTACTGATATAGGACTATGATATCATTATGCAGGAGGAAGACTAATTGGTTATCTAATTCCAATCAGTATTTTTAGATGCGGTGGCTGGTAGCAGTCAGCCAATGTTTTTTAGAAATTTCCCATTTTAAGGAATACGGATTGAAGAAAAATACTAGTATACTTACTCTGTGGTATCGGGGTGGTATCGGGCATAATCACTAAAATAAAAATTGGTAAATGCATGTGGCAATTAAAAATTTGTAAATGTCTACTCATGTCCTGAGGAGGTCCCAGTAATATCTGGCTATGAAGTACACCAGGCTCTCAAAGGCATGAAGTACAATAAAAGTCCCGGCGATGATGGTATTAGGTACAATACAACTATCTATCTTGTTGCCATACATCTGCAACTTATTTAATTCAATATTGCAAACGGGTGTTTTTCCAAGTAGTTTCTGCCGTGTATTGCCCGTGGTCCACCCGGCTAGTCCACCTGGGTGGACCATGGGCAATTATTTTTCCCCTGGTCCACCTGACATCCTTATTATGTTTTCTAGGTGGACTATGGGAAAAGTAAAAGACACGTTATTATTATTATTTATCATTATTTCCACATGATTGAGGTTTTTCCCAAATAAGTTTGCTTTTATTTAGTATCTAATAAATAAAGAGTTACATTTCTGTAGTTTGTTATTATTTTTATTTCATTATTTACTTAGTAATAAATAAAGAATTATATTTCTGAACTTGCTGTGTTGACTGTACACTTTAATTCAACATAGCACCCGGCTAGTCCACCTAGGTGGACTAGCCGGGTGGACCATGGGCAATACACGATAATTTCCCATAGTCCACCTAGAAAACATAATAAGGATATCAGGTGGACCAGGGGAAAAATAATTGCCCATGGTCCACCCAGGTGGACTAGCCGGGTGGACCACGGGCAACACACGCAAAAAATATACCAAAATGGCACAGCAGCCATAAAAATAAACACCACAGGACCATCATTCCCTATCCAAAAAGGGGTTAAACAGGCCGACCCTCTTTCTCAAGAAAACTCATGGACATGTGCATTCTGCCTACCCTCACTTATGGAGCGCAGACATGGTCACTAACCAATCGTCAAAAGTCCGCACTCGGGGTCTGTCAGCGAGCAATGGAGCGCAGTATCCTTGGAGTTAAATTTACTGGATCATATAAGGAACTCGATAAGTATAACTATATATAACTCGCGTTCTAAAAGTCAAATTGCCGAAGTAGGTCACACGGCTGATAAGCTAACATGGAACTGGGCTGGTCACATCTGTCGCATGCCGGAGGAGCTATGGGCTATGGGCGTTTGCAGCAAACGCCAACGCGGCAGGCCCAGAATGAGATGACGGGACGAACTCGAGTCTTTCCACAAGGATTAGCGTATATCAGCACTGTATAGGGATAAGGAATCCACTAGCGTCACCGCGAGTGCCCCAGGTGCTCCAAGTATGAAGCCTATACCAGAAAAGGCACTGAATAGGGCTGATGATGAAGGTTTCGTGACGGTGCAAAGGAAGAAGCGCCGATCGCGACCGAACAAGAACCGCTGTGGCAAAGCTCCTACGGAGCCCGAAGTCAGCTTGCGTGCCGCAAAGCCGAACACACCGGTGTACATCTCCCGCCTACACTACACCACTAAAGCGGAGGACATCGTGGAGTACGTGCGCCAGAAGACGAGGTACACGCCGAGGGTGCAGTTACTGGAGTCGTACCGCAACGTCAACTTCAAGGCGTTCATGGTGCGCGTACCGAATTGTTATCTGCCCGTCGTCATGGATGAAGACTTCCGGCCGCAGGACGTGGTGTTCCGTCGCTTCCGCGGACAAGTACCACAGAACAACACAAGAACAAGCTAGTAAAGTGAAGGACTGTTTTTAACCGACTTCCAAAAAGGAGGAGGTTATTAAATAAATAAATAAATAAATATCCTTGGACATTTCACACAACGCCATATAGTCCCAAGCTAAGCAACCTAATGCTTGTGTTATGGTAACGAGATGGCTGATAAACTACTTATATATATATTTTTTTTGTAAATACATACATATTATAGAAAAAACACCCAGACCCGGAACAAATACTTGTAGGTTGTACAAATATTTGTTCCGTGCGGGAATCGAACCCGCGACATGCTGCGCAGCAGTCAATCGCTCAACCACAGCGCCAACCGTGTCGTCAGTATTCGACTTTATGTATGTTTTTTTTTTGTATATTTACCGATTTCTCCGTCAATTGGGACCTATTTCAAAATTATTATTTTTTGGAAGTGTATACTCTCGAGGTGGTCCCATTGTCAGCAAGTTGGAATCTGATGAGAGGATCCCATGGAAATCGAGGGAAAGCCTCAAATTTTATAGGCAAACGTATAGAGATTTGAATACTTTTTAGAGTAACTTGAGCATTTGCTCTCGGAAATCATCATTTGGTAAAGTGGAGCTGATGATGAATACCACAGACGGCCATCGGAACTACTCAATGATAAATATTTCACGGGTTGCGATGGTTGCTAAGCAATTTATGCTCGTCACAATGCGTATGGTGAGTTGTTGTGTTGACGTCCCAGCATCGGGAAAAGAAATATTTTGTAAAATGTGATGAGCAGTGGACGTTAGGCTATTGTAACTTAGAAAAATTACAAACTCTCTCACTAAAAAGTGAAAAAAAAAAACTAAAAAAAAAGAAACAACCGACTTCGTTCTGTCGTTGGTTTTGCGTTTTCGTTTATTGACACCGACTTCCGAAATAAAGTTATTTATCACTTTGTAGTTTTTTTTTGGAAGTTGTTTGTTTCTTTTGTAGAAAAGTTTTTATATAATTAAAATATGTATGGGCCTGCGTCGCCTGAAATAAATGAATAAATAAATAAGTGGAAGGAGGGAATGGAGGCCTTTGCCCTGCAGTGGGACAGAAATGGCTGATAGTAGTAGTAGTAAATGCATTGCGTTGCATTTGAATGACTGTCGCGTCTATGTATGAGGATTAATAAACTTATTAAATAATACTTACTTTAGACTTATTAAATAATAAGTCTAGCTATCTGGTATGTGGCCCTGATTCGTATAGGTACTTAGTAACAAGGTCGACAAACAGCTTAATT
Source organism: Gortyna flavago (assembly GCA_963669345.1). Classification (NCBI taxonomy): domain Eukaryota; kingdom Metazoa; phylum Arthropoda; class Insecta; order Lepidoptera; family Noctuidae; genus Gortyna; species Gortyna flavago. Next base: position 17,313,087 of record OY770141.1, on the reverse strand, counting down.
ATTCCTCGACCAATAACTCATACAAAAAATGGCGACAATAAGAAAAAACATGTGTTGGAGTGGAGTGTCGTACGACGTGCTGCGTACCTGGTCGAAAAAAACGCATGTGGTTATTACTAGACCAATTGTTTCTAAATATGTATAGTCCTTCGTCGGACATCTGGCCTCACGCGTGTCTTCCAGGGGGCTACCGGTCCATTACTTACAGAAATAAACTTTGCTTGATCAGAATCGTTCCTGAAGAAAAATTACGGTGAAAATAAATTTATGAGGACCATGTGATACCAACATGCATCGTATGCATTGCCCCGAATGATACGCATGAGTACCTAGGTATAATGTTGCGTCGCCTCACCGCAAACCATAGTTTCCATCAAGAGTAGGTTTGCAGCACAGAATCTCCATTTTAATAGCATTAACTTGCAAAACAATAGCCGCGTCGGGTACTAAACGGCGAGGCCAATAGGTTATCGGTTTAACATGCAGGTAGCAGGTACCAGGCGTACAAGACCAGTCAAAGGTGTCACATTCACTTTTGTCACTCAGATAGAACTAATAAGGACGCTCTGTGAAATGGTCTAATAAAAATTTGGGCAAAAGCATTGGGATTTATTTATAGGAGGGATCAGGGAATGACATTGCTTAATTGGGTGTATTTGCTCTGAAGTCTAGCAAATATTGTAGTAGAAAAAACTGGTACTCCAATCGGACCACATCCTGGTAACAGTTACGAGAAGACCAGGAACAGTAGGAGCTACTGCGTTCACTTTCAACACCAAAATCACTCGACCAGCCACTGATTGTACAAAACCGACGGTGCTCGATGATCTGTGAACTGGTGATACCCTCCATTGTGAGTGCACTCGAGTAAAAATGTACGCAGCTAGCTCGATTTTATGAATCGGTTAAAAATAATGGCTGCTCGTCAAGATCAGCTGTTACTGGTGCTGGATAAAACAGGTGTCCATATTTTAGAATCCAAAACAAGATGGTAACTCATAGCTTTTAGCTTCAACGAGGTTTTAGTAGAGTCTATTATGATTGTGACTGAAGCCACGGGTAACCGTAGCACAGTTGAATGATAGAAGTAAAGAACTGGCGGCGACTGCTTACCTATTTGGGATTACAAAGACTAATATGTAAATCGTTAAATCATAAATCCATGGTAACTTTTACTCTACAACTATACGAGTAGTCGGTATATCCGTATTCAAAGCATTTAATTTAGGAGCGCTCTATTTGCATAACAAAGTACAGACGCCAGCACATCAAGCTACCCGAAACTGTCAAATTTTCCCAATTAACTTTGAACCTTATGCTTTAGCAATAAAGTTGAAAATCTATTAAAGAAATTTGACAGATTGTAGTAGGTTGATGTGCTGGCGTCTGTACATGCCCATTCATTGTCCGTAATAACGGGACGTATAACTTGCTGACAGAATTGAATTAATAACTATCAAAGTACACACCATCATTGTACACACCATAATTGTACACACCATCATTGTACACTCCATCATTGTACACACCATCACACACCATCATTGCAAGAAACATAATAAAATAACTCAATTAGTGTATTTCGGTGTTTCGAGAGTAGTTCGATCGTATGGTAATGTCTGTCCGTGGACCACTTCCCTCGTTACCGACACTTAGCAAGCACATCGTGTGGGCACTGACAAGCATATCAACTTGTTTACATAACCCCCGGACAGAGTAAGTTGTTCGTCGTTAGCTGTCCAACAAATGTAAACAGATAATTTTAACTAATGCAAGAGGAGAGTTTGGTAATCCATCTCGGTAGACACAACTTTGGAGAAAGAAGCCGCCAAAAGGATCCAGTTGGGTTGGGCGGCATTTAGAAAACTCTATCAAGTCTTCTCGTCGCCTATCCCGCAGTGTTTGAAGACTAAGGTCTTCGACCAGTGCGTTCTGCCCGTCATGATCATGGCGCCAAAACGTGGACACTAACGGTTGGGTTGGTCCACAAATTCAAGGTTGCTCAGCACGAGCTATGCTCGGAGTCTCCATGAAAGATAAAATCAGGAATGAAATTATCCGGAAAAGAACCCGAGTTACCGACATAGCTTGTATTGCAGAGTAAGCAAACTGAAGTGGCAATGGGCTGGCCATGTTTGTCGAAGGACCGATGGCTGGTGGAAGGCGTATCGGCAAGCGAAGTGTGGGTCGCCCCGCAGCTAGATGGACGGACGACCTAAAGAAAATGGCTGGGACAGACTGAATGTGGAAGGCGGAGGACAGGGTGTTGTGGTGCAGCCTGGAAGAGGCCTATGTCCAGCATTGGACTGCAATAGGCCGAGTTAATTGAAGTGAAGGATTGAGGAAAAGCCTAATTAATGTGTTAGCAGCAATAACGTTAAAATTCATTATTAGTAAAGCTTTCATAAAATAAGACATACAAACCCTGGTCATCCATCAATCAGCACCTTACTATGATGCGTATGCGATTGTATAATGTGCACATACTTTAATCGATAATACAACTTGCCAACTCCATACAACTCTTCAAAATCTTATAAATCACGCAATAAATGTACAACAACAATTCTACTTAATTTGTTGTAACACTTATTACCAAACGTGTCCTACACACTAATTACCGTCGACCTAATCTGTCCCATATAATCACATACAGCACAAAATTACATACAACATGAATGGCACGTCGTTCGAGTAGGCGTGGGACACGGCGTCTATGGCATGGCACTCTTTAGGACTCGTAGAAAAGCCACACATCACTCTAAAGTGTATTATTCCCTTATGGGCGCCTAGTACCTAGTAGTGCTTTGATGAAGAGGTGGCAGCAATGTGGTTATGCAATACGAAAGCCCATGAGGAGAGGTGACCTATTATTATACCCAGCATGCAAATGGGTTACGATGAAAAAGGTTAAACATAATAGATTTACAGCCAAATCGATCTTGCATGCAAGTATTTACTGTTCTTATAATTTATTAGCGACTAGCGCTCAGTGCAAGAACACGTGGAAGAACACTTTAGGTTCAATTAAAACGCACGCATCGGGCATTGCCTTGCACTCCACGACGCGACGGCCAGACGGATGCGCATGTACGACTGAAACTGCGTTCGCGTTGGCGTTTGAATATCTGCCTCATGTTTACA